>OZ020553.1:32328604-33528604 GCA_963971465.1 Lepidochitona cinerea
TCCCCATTATTGTCATTATACATAAAACTGAAGCATGTATTGCTTGACTTATAATGGAGATATTTATATGAATAAAAATCAACAGTTTGGTGTCCATTGAAATCCAATGTAGTGTGTGTACAGTGAGATTAATACAGTTAGGTAGGTCAGTGTTGGCTGATGTTTTAGAGAGTCTGGTATGATAGGTATGCTACACTGGTCAATGTATGCTGTCTGTGTGTATAAGGTTCTGTATTTAAGCACATACTCCACAATGCACTTGTATGTAGTGAGGACTACTTGTACAATTGGTTCAAATAGATTTATAACTGAAACAGGAGCCAATTGGTCATACATGTAGAATCATACCCTTAGGTTCAGCATCAATAGATCAGAGTATCAGTTCCTTCGTACTATGACTTAATGATTCAGATTTAACCACAGTACCTCTGGGCTTTATCTTTGAAACATATATGTAATTAAATACACCTACGCAAAATAAATATGGAAAACATGTGAAAGCTTATATTTCCCAAGGCTGCCAATTTTACACATTAATCAAATTAAAGGCCCACTTGCCGCTAAAATGCAGAATCGTGTTTACATTTTGTATTTTTAATTTAAAGCTGAAAATTTGTTGAAGAACGGAGGATCAGGTTTGCGGGACACAAAAAGCATGCCAATAAATGTAAGAGTGTAAAGGACAAAAGGACAGAAATGAGGGCAATCCAACACAGAAGTTAATCAAGCTTCGATTCTTATGTTGTATGTTATTTCACCCCTATTTACACATTTTAAACCAAACTGGACATGTATAGTATGTCCTTTGTTTAATTTTAGCAGTTTCACATGTAAGCTCGTGTAAATTGGCTATCTTCACCTACATGTATGTCAGAAAGGCTACGGCGGTGACTGGGCCTTTAAGCATTTCCTGAATCAATAAGGCAGAAAACCTTACCAAGAAAGACCACAGATGGAACGTACAGCTTAAATTTAAACCCTGATTAGAGCCAGGGGCCTGTTTCACAAAGCGGCGAAGCGTATATCTTTACGTAACTACCATGGCAACCCATACTGAAGAAATATGTTGATACATGTATGGCAGTTACGTATAAAACTGTACGCCTTTTTGTGAAACAGGCTCCAAGTCTGAAAGAGCTATATAGATGAAGACTACCTATATTTTGATGCCGCATTACAATGCAACAGTAAATAAATGTACATGTGTCAGATGTCTGAGCCAATAACGAATTGTAAAAGAACCATGTTTATATAGCAAAGTTTGTCATAAAAATACATGGCATAGTGGCATGGGAAAGACCCTGCTTAGCTTTCCATAATTACAGGACATTTAGCCAACCGTGGCCAAATTATTGTCATATTTACGGTTGTAAATTGGATGGTGGCTATCACTTGTGGTAATAGGTTATAATTCAGAGCATCTACTGGTAGATGGTGTCATATTAACTGTAATC
Organism: Lepidochitona cinerea; assembly: GCA_963971465.1. NCBI lineage: Eukaryota > Metazoa > Mollusca > Polyplacophora > Chitonida > Tonicellidae > Lepidochitona > Lepidochitona cinerea. The sequence goes on from OZ020553.1 coordinate 32,330,059, forward strand.
ATGGTTAATCACTCACTGACCTTTACAAGTATAAACTGTCTGAATGAATGACTTAATGGCAACTCATGTTTGTGAATCTTACATATTGCAGCATACAGAGGTTAATTCAGGGCTCAGATATTTAATCTTAGGCTGAAGCAAGGATGAATTTACTTGAGATCAAAGTAACTGCTGACAATGCCTAAAGCATGAATGAATAGAATGCCCTATGATAGAATACATGTAGATCATAGGCATGTAGACATGTAGAATACATGTACTTCATGGTAACAATCGGTTCCATTAGCCTCTTATTACTCTGCTGTACTAAAAATGTGGCAACAAAAATCTGCCTGTATATTTACTGAAATGATTTATATGGTTTGAACTACATTGGTTGAACTTGGTTCCCAACATTCTAATCAATGGAACTGATATGACTGTCAGCAAAATTATCTGAATTTAACCACTTACAAAGTCAGAATTTTCTATGGAATTGACATCTCAACCAGTGCCACATGGCCAGGTCCAACGTTTGAAAAAGTCAGACAAATTGTATAAAATGGCTATGTGACGTCATGACATTTGTTAAATCACTAAGCCATCAAGATGGATTTGTCTAGCCTTTTCAAATGTTTGGCCAGTCCATATGCCACTAGCGAAGAGGTCAATTAGCTCATACTAAATACTAAAGAGGTAGAAACTTGTCTCCATGGATGGTTATTTTAGACAAGAAGATTTTAAATGTGCCCGTGTGTTTTAATGATCATAAAGCTAGATACTAAAGAGGCTGAAACACAAGCAGAAATTCCTTTATAACTAAATCAAATCAGGAGACTTAGGTCGAGACGACCAAAAGAACATTAAGTCCATAGCAACTGAGCGATGTCGTAAAAAACTTAAGATTGCAAAGCTGAGACGATAATTTGTCAAATTGTGTGACCATTTCGAACGTTAAGCAGATTCCTGAAGTTATCCTGAGGTTTGTGGGAATTGTCTGTGTTTTGGTCCTGTCCAGATCACTTGAATGGGCAACGAAGGATAGAATTTCCCTCTCCGCTAGCACCACATGTTTAAGCCAAACGATCGAAAGGTTAGATGAACCCATAGTGTCAGCTTTTTGACGTTGCAAATTTCATGTCGTCACACAGACTGACAGTTACTGTACATGTATTTTGCTTTTCGACCGGCTGAATTGGACAAGTGGCGATGCCGGAGAGGTCAATTTCTTGGGGATACTCAAAACACTACATACAGTATATGTAGTGTAAATGTTTTTCATTCGTCATGTATTAAATAAAGAGTGGAGAAAATCTGGCATAGCCTAAATAAGTCTATTAGTATTATGTATGTACATGTATTACTTACTCTGTAATGTTTGTGTTAGGCAGTGTTCTGGCAGCTACATGTATTGTTATCTTGAATAAACAATTTGCAGTAGCATTATCCATTTAATCTCTTTAGCAGTCAGGCCACTGTCAGGACAGTTTGCCCTGGTATATGGGTCACACAGTGACCCCGGTGTGACCTTATTTTGACCTACTGGACGAGGCAGTCGCCGCATCATGATGCATTGCAATTAAAGTAATTGGATTCTAACCAGAGTCTGGTCACATTTTAGAATCATATATATTGCCTGTTAGTGCAATTGTTATTTCAAATAGCAAAATCTAAACTAGCCGTATGGGTGTGTCTCTCTACTGCATGATTTACTTATTTGCTGGGCAATTTAAAGCTGAACATTCTTTTCTCTTCAGCATTTTAGAGTAATCTAAGAATTTGAACAAACAATAACATACATGTATGATTATTCTTTGAGCATCTCGCCATAATCAAATGTGATATGCAACTTATGAAAAATATATGCTTTCATTTGATAAATGTGTATAGGGCTATATCATTTGGTCTCTGCTGAGAATTTGAGAAACAAATCTAATATTTGGATATCCAGCCTACTCTACAGAAAAGCCCTAACTTGCACAAAAAATGTTATCTCAAGAAATAATCAACTTTGTAATTGTTATTCTGATTGAACCATTGTAAGCTCAAGCAACTTAAATTAAATAACAATATATTACCTACACATACATGTATGCATATATACATAAAATGAAAGTGCCCAACACAAATTCTTTATTATGCCGATAGTCATAATTTCATTATATCACAAACCTACATTTATACCACAAGTGACGTCTGAACGTCAATTGTGCATAGCCTATGACTTAAGACAAGTTGGGATAAGCCTGCAGTTGAACACTCTTGAGACAACATAGCCCATTGTATAATATGGGCAGAGTTTTTATCGCCAAAATTCCTAAAGAACTGGGTCAGCGTGAACAACAACATGTTTGGAAGTACTACATCTTTACAACAGCTGTGAGCAGTTAAAACACTATCTGGTAAAAACACTGCTTAACTTTATGATTGGGTGTGCACTTTATAAAGTGACCTATATACAGTGGTTGTTTCTATGCATTATAGCTTGAAACTACATTTGTTTCTAAAGACAAAACCAATTAATGTTTGACTTTATACTAAGGAGAAAAGGCACAATATCTAAGAAAGGAGTTTCACATGTCTGTTGTCATGTTGTTTTTATTGTTGCTGTAATTTCATGCTTTTAATTTTAAAATAATAAATATGAACTACATGTAGAATGGTATCAAATTGCAAAAAAACAGAACACATTATTTCTTCCTCAGGACGAAGTTGTGGTTAAACATACCAATTGATATTAAACTCCTGATGTAAAAACACACACAAGGCCAGTTCTTCTGTGTTTAACATGGGATGATCATGTATGCACAAATTAAAAACTTTCACTTACAAACTTACACTTTCAAGGAAATATCTTTAAAAAGATCAACTTTGACACCTTCTTCAGGAAAATAACCTTTGTACGGGTCAGTTTGGACACGCTTACTCAAATTCTAGCCAAACCTGCTGCAGACAAGTGTGGCTGTGATGTTTATTACATGTATATACTCCATTTGCACAGATGTAACTTGTGCAAGCAGCAAATGAACAATAGGATACGAATCAAAATGCCTAAAAAAAGGCTTCAACCACACAAAAGTTTCAATTGAATGCAACAGCCACAGGTTTCTGTGCTCTAGTTAGTTTCAATGGACACTACAGTCATTTAATATTAGTAGAGTATTTACGGTACAGCTTCATGTAAGATATCAGAAGAAATATCTACACTGCAATAATTATAACAATAACTTCAAATCTATATACATGTTACACGCTTCATTATATCCTGAAAATATTAACAGGATCCTTTTTTATAGCAAAATAGATTAAGAGATAAATTCAGACTGACTATACACAGGATTTGAACCAATTAGATTGATTGGTTGTTTTTAGAGATTAATACTGAACTCAAAATAGCTTCACTTCTACAATACTTGAATAGTGAATGCATAATATCATAGGAAACCGAATTGGGCGCGAATTAGGCACAAAACAACAAATTTGGTTGCTTAATACAGTTTAAGGCCTAAACATGGAGAAATATAAAAACCAGACTATTTATAATTTACATGGCAGTTGAAAATTCATGCAGACATACATCATATATGTATTCATGAGGCTCAGTTGGCAGAATGCTACTCAATGTGACACAGGCCTTCCATCAATGCGACATGGCCTCGAATCACACTCACACATGTGTTTCCTCCAGACAAAGAGCCCGGTTTCCTCCCCCACTAAAACTGGCAGTGGCACCATGTAAGAACAATAATCTTGAGTGTGGTGTTAAACATCAATCAATCAATCCACACAAAACTGTGTCAGGAAAATTCTTCAATGGAGTTGAACCATTATCCGTGGCATTAAAATCCGCTAGCAGCGAATTTCCCTTCATGTTCAGATTTTTTGTGGTAACTTCATCTACCGGCTTGTTTCAAATCATACTTGCCACTACAAGTACAACGTACATACGAAAGTTCTATACAAGGGTCTGGATCCAGTTTTACAAAGCGGCATAGCGTAAGCTTTTACTTAAGTGCCATAGCAATGTATCTTTACAGTATGGGTTGCTATGGCAGTTAAGTAAAAACTTAAGCTATGCCGCTTTGTGAAACAGACTCCTGGTCAATTTATAAATTAAATGAAAAAGCTTTGGTCGGATCCCTGGAGGCCTGGCCTCGATATCGGACCTATATACTTTGCAAAGATAATTGCACATCAGCAACTAAAAGAAACACATATAAGGTTGCAATACACTAAACAGACTATAGTAGTCGTGAAATAGCTTCAAGTTTAGTACTGCTGTAGAGAGTATAGTATTTTAATTTAAATGTAATAACAAATGGCCGCCATGTTGGATTTTGCACCTCACAGTTTGTACACATTGATTGTACTAAGTTAGTACACGTACAATGGCCAGTTTACCAGTAGCTTATATTTGCATAAAAGATGAAAGGGCCAGCTAAGCAATCCCACTTTGACATTCTGAATTCACCTTATCGTGAACACAAGGGGTTGCCTTCTTTATTTGTACAATACAGACTTGTTCACAGTGCAATTTTGATTGAGGTAAGGCGTCGGTCGGAACAGTCGCGAGCACTGGCCGTAAATCGTACAGACCAACTGGTTCCCGGTTTGCTATACCATCATCTACTTAAAGCACGTCTGCATATATTAGGCCTGCGGTCGGATTTTGTATTAATATTTATCTACATACCCATGGTCGTATATCCTAGTGACTATAATTCCCCCCAAAATCTGCTATTTTTCTCTGGTCATCGAACACTTGCCGAGCCGGCCACCATGTCTGTCAAGTCAACTTCCGTTTTGTTTCAGTGATCTCATCAACATAGTCGCAAAATACCCATAGTGGAGAATGACTAACCGCAATCAGCTTACCTTAGATATGAGGCTCTAGATGGGGGTCGCCCAAGAAACGACCCATGAAGATGAAAATATTGACTTTCTAGAAAAATAATTCCTGATGGGTTTCTTTTTGTTTTAACAATTATGTATCCATAAACTCAAACCGAATAAAGATGAAATGATTACTTATTATCTCCCTAAATATTTATCTCCACAGAGGCATTCTCAGTTATCTCCCCCTCACAGAAAAATGGTTCTAACACATACCGACAATTAAATAAGAGAAAAAAAAAATGCCAATACAATATCTATTTATGGACTGAGATAAGCAACTTCAACTTCATATATAGTTATAAAACAAAATTAAATCAAGAAGATTCATCAAATTAACTTTTTTAACTCTTACCTAAATGAGCTGCAACGTTGAAAATATCTGAAAACAGAAATAAAGCTAACATTATACCGTTCCTTCGAAAAAAAGACACAAAAGTCTAAAAACACGTTTTAAAACTTGTAGAGCAAGAATTTTATTAAATTAAGGTTAGCTTAGAACAATATATCAGTGAAAAAAAAACAACAGATTTAGGTCTACAGGCTATTGATGCTGCGTTATATTGATTATTATTAATTGTCAAAATGTTAAATGCCAGCCACTTGTAATAACTGCTTATAATAGCATAGCCAAGCCACTAATATTGGGACAATGTGATGGTAAAAGATCAGCCTAATTAATATCATCCACAACCAGTACCCGGTATTCGACGTTATTAAGACGTTAGGCAAACGCGCACCTGTGGACTCTAGGCAATTGCTTGTTTTCTGATATTGGTCCACATGTCTCTATAGCCAATGCTGTTGAGACAAAAAAAAAACTCAACTGCCGGTCCAATATTGGCTAGAAGTACAAAATGATGTTGGGGCAACCTGTACCTGTATTAAAAGCATTAAGCCAGCAGTCGCCCCCATCTAGATGTAAACGAGAGGAAGTCAGGGAAGCTTGACATCCAAGTGTTATGGCTTACAACTTTTCCACCATGCTTTTTAAATTCTTATAACTGAATAAAAACTGTTAAACGCAAGCCTTTGAAATTTCTAGTATGTATAGTTAAAAGTCATTGTACGCGTCAAAATTAACGAATTGTTTTCTTGATATCTTCCAAACTGCTGCCATAAAATTTCAATTAAGTTTTTTTTTAACATACATCTTTAGGTATTCACAGCTAAATTAAAAGTATAATTTGAATATGGTTTAGGCTTCTGTCTATAATCTGTTTTCTTTTTTTTTCGGTGAGGCTATTTTGGCTTTACTGTCAAATCAAAGTAGGGCTTGTCTATTTAGTGTTAAAACTTGTATATAAACACAAACAGCACGCCCGTGTCAAGCAGTTCGATCATATATAGACGAGATATAGCCTGGACTATATGTCGGTGTATATAGCCTACTCCTTTTTAAACACAGTGTAAGGAGACGGACCCAGGACAGAGTTTCTTAGGTTTACGTTAAAGTTTCAATTTAATGGAATGAGCTACCAAATATAAGGACAATTTCATTGAAACAGAATTAGCTAATTACTCTTTATCAAAAACAGAGCTATACCAATCGCTTGAATACCGTTCGTCCAGAATGTATCAGTTTATGCCAACATTTAAACAAAGTTTGTCTTGCGATTAAAACGCCGGACCCAGGAAGCCCTGGACAAAGCAACATACACGACCATATAAACGTAATACAATGTGGTGGCGTTGATCGGCGTAAGTATATACCGGTATATGGAGAAAAATCCGCTTCTGTGTGATTGCCTAGTCAAGAAACCTGGTCCTGATTCGTTGGCAGACAATCGCCATCTACTATTGGATCTATAACTAAAAACCGTTTCCTGAACTTCTGACGTGGCGTTGGTTGGCGGCTTGTATGCGTGAGCGTCCAGATATTTTACCCAAAGTATGACCCATGGGGTTTCCTTTTACACGGTTTTCCAACGTGACCTTTCAAATAGATTTTTTCCCCTATACAGCGAAACCTTCAGTATTTTTAAATACAGTTTATCCATTTAATATACAGTCGGCTGTAGCTGTTATTGCTTATAATGTCATGTCGACTTTAATGGGAAATTAATACCATGTATGAAAGAAAAACGCTACTGGGTTTGATTTATTGATTGATTGGAGTTATAAGCCGCACTCTACTAATATTAAACTTGAATAGCTCGATCATTTCTTCGGTAAACAGCTTTTTGGCGACTTTTTTTTTAATTTATTTTACATTGAATAAAACCATTTAACGCAAGCTTAAGGAGTCAGATTCAATTAATAATTGTTCAAAAATGCCTTAAAAAAGGGTGAACATTTTCGTTCCGATATTTGTCAAAATTACGAAGTTAATAAAGTTTGAATTATTTAACTTACCATTTAGCCAAGATTCTCCACTGGCCATAGCATAGTACTATGTATACTTGCAGAATGAATGTCACAGAGATCGCGATGACGATCCCACAAGGTGGATAGGCCTACGAATGTTATGACACTATGTAATATACACAACCATGCAGTTTGTATTCTGATGGTTATGATAAACTTCACAGCACATATATCAAATAAAAAAGCCGGTAGTCCAATATTCATCAGTACCTGGTTAGGGTTAACGAAAAATTCATCCACGTGTTCACGAATAAGCAGGCCTTAACAAGACAAAAACATATACGTTGTCGCTAATTTTGCACTTGCAACTTCTTAAGTTGGGTAATTACCCTCGCACTGTCCTTCCGTTGTCCTTAAAACTGTTCAGGTGATATAACCTTAGTCGAGACAAAGAATTATCTTTACGGACAGACCAGCGACGGTTAATCCCGTTCCAGCTTACGAGTAAAACCCACGTTTTGTGAGTGGAACGAGCTGTCACAGTTTGACAGGTCCACATGGGTAAAGCGATATTGACATTGCGATGTATATATCTCACGAAACGACATACTTCTCGATGATTAGAGGAGGCTACAGGTACATGAATTGAAAATTAACACGTTCCACTTGGGAAGTAGGGTAATCATACTAATAAGTTCTCTATTGATTGTTATGATAATGTAATCTACCTCCGAGTGATATGATGAGGAGGCGTGATAACAGGCCTGCAAACAGGCTTAATTGATTGATGGCCATGCATGAATGGATTGAGATCATTAAAAGTGCACACAAATTCTTTAACAGAAATATAATAAATGGAATTTGTTTCGAAATGAACGTGTACAGCTGGAAAACGAAAGCCGTTGATATATTTATAGACACTAAGACATGCATCCTCGGATGCCATGCAGGGATAAATTCTCAACAAGCTCACATTTTAAAGTGAGCGTGAGCGCAGTTTTAATCGTGGGTTCCGAGTGTAAAACACACGGGTACAGGGGGCATTCTTGTTGACTAATAAAATAATCAAGGAGACAAGTTTCTAGTTGTGTTAAAAGCGGGGTACGTCATTAAGACCTTCAAACCCAGTCATAGGTTGTTATAGGTAGGTATAGCTGAAACTGACATTGATAAATCGTGTACCGGTATTTAATATGATACTGAGAAATCGTTGTATGTACTTACAGTTCACATATATACGAAGTATCTCAAAGAACTGGCCAAATCCCAGGTACAGAAACTGTGTACAAAATATACATCATCAAAACCGGCATTTCAACTTGAGTTTTTATATAGTTATTTTTGGCTACATATATAACTATATAAGTGATTGGACGCCGGTTTGCTCGAAAAAAAATCCCTTCACCGATCATGTCCATGGGTGTCAACAGGGATGGACATGTCCAACTACTCCACTGACTCCAAAATGACTATTTTTTTTATACCGACGGCCAAAATACGCCCGTAAGTATAAAAAAATAATCATTTCGCATGAGTTATAAACCCGGACTAATGTCTCTCCAATTTTCAGAGGGATGAAAGTTCGTATAATTTGTCAGAAACCCGGACTAATGTCTCTCCAATTTTCAGAGGGATGAAAGGTCGTATCATTTGTCAGAAACCCGGAATAATCTCTCTCCAATTTTCAGAGGGATGAGAGATCGTATCATTTGTCAGAAACCTGGGCTAATGTCTCTCCAATTTTTAGAGGGATGAAAGATCGTATCATTTGTCAGAAACCCGGGCTAATGTCTCTCCAATTTTCAGAGGGATGAGAGATCGTATCATTGGTCAGAAACCCGGACTAATGTCTCTCCAATTTTCAGAGGGATGAGAGATCGTATCGTTTGTCAGAAACCCGGACTAATGTCTCTTCAATTTTCAGAGGGATGAGAGATCGTATCATTTGTCAGAAACCCGGACTAATGTCTCTCCAATTTTCAGAGGAATGAGAGATCGTATCATTTGTCAGAAACCCGGACTAATGTCTCTTCAATTTTCAGAGGGATGAGAGATCGTATAATTTGTCAGAAACCCGGACTAATGTCTTTCCAATTTTCAGAGGAATGAGAGATCGTATCATTTGTCAGAAACCCGGACTAATGTCTTTCCAATTTTCAGAGGGATGAGAGATCGTATCATTTGTCAGAAACCTGGGCTAATCTCTCTCCAATTTTCAGAGGGATGAAAGGTCGTATAATTTGTCAGAAACCTAGGCTAATGTCTCTCCAATTTGCAGAGGGATGAAAGGTCGTATCATTTGTCAGAAACCTGGGCTAATGTCTCTCCAATTTTCAGAGGGATGAAAGATCGTATCATTTGTCAGAAACCTGGGCTAATGTCTCTCCAATTTTCAGAGGGATGAGAGATCGTATCATTTGTCAGAAACCTGGGCTAATCTCTCTCCAATTTTCAGAGGGATGAAAGGTCGTATAATTTGTCAGAAACCTGGGCTAATGTCTTTCCAATTTTCAGAGGGATGAAAGGTCGTATCATTTGTCAGAAACCTGGGCTAATCTCTCTCCAATTTTCAGAGGGATGAGAGATCGTATCATTTGTCAGAAACCTGGGCTAATGTCTCTCCAATTTTTAGAGGGATGAAAGATCGTATCATTTGTCAGAAACCCGGGCTAATGTCTCTCCAATTTTCAGAGGGATGATAGATCGTATCATTGGTCAGAAACCCGGACTAATGTCTCTCCAATTTTCAGAGGGATGAAAGATCGTTTCATTTGTCAGAAATCCGGACTAATGTCTCTCCAATTTTCAGAGGGATGAGAGATCGTATAATTTGTCAGAAACCCGGACTAATGTCTCTCCAATTTTCAGAGGGATGAGAGATCGTATAATTTGTCAGAAACCCGGACTAATGTCTCTCCAATTTTCAGAGGGATGAGAGATCGTATAATTTGTCAGAAACCTGGACTAATCTCTCTCCAATTTACAGAGGGATGAGAGATCGTATCATTTGTCAAAAACCTGGGCTAATGTCTCTTCAATTTTCAGAGGGATGAGAGATCGTATCATTTGTCAGAAACCCGGACTAATGTCTCTCCAATTTTCAGAGGGATGAAAGATCGTATCATTTGTCAGAAACCCGGACTAATGTCGCTCCAATTTGCAGAAGGATGAGAGATCGTATAATTTGTCAGGAACCCGGACTAATGTCGCTCCAATTTCAGAGAGATGAGAGATCGTATCATTTGTCAGAAACCCGGACTAATGTCTCTCCAATTTTCAGAGGGTTGAGAGATCGTATAATTTGTCAGAAACCCGGACTAATGTCTCTCCAATTTTCAGAGGGATGAGAGATCGTATCGTTTGTCAGAAACCCGGACTAATGTCTCTCCAATTTTCAGAGGGATGAGAGATCGTATCATTTGTCAGAAACCCGGACTAATGTCTCTTCAATTTTCAGAGGAATGAGAGATCGTATCGTTTGTCAGAAACCCGGACTAATGTCTCTCCAATTTTCAGAGGGATGAGAGATCGTATCATTTGTCAGAAACCTGGGCTAATCTCTCTCCAATTTTCAGAGTGATGAAAGGTCGTATAATTTGTCAGAAACCTGGGCTAATGTCTCTCCAATTTTCAGAGGGATGAGAGATCGTATCATTTGTCAGAAACCTGGGCTAATCTCTCTCCAATTTTCAGAGGGATGAAAGGTCGTATAATTTGTCAGAAACCTGGGCTAATGTCTCTCCAATTTTCAGAGGGATGAAAGGTCGTATCATTTGTCAGAAACCCGGACTAATGTCTCTCCAATTTTCAGAGGGATGAGAGATCGTATAATTTGTCACAAACCCGGACTAATGTCTCCAATTTTCAGAGGGATGAGAGATCGTATAATTTGTCAGAAACCCGGACTAACGTCTCTCCAATTTTCAGAGGGATGAGAGATCGTATCATTTGTCAGAAACCCGGACTAATGTCTCTCCAATTTTCAGAGGGATGAGAGATCGTATAACTTGTCAGAAACCCGGACTAATGTCTCTCCAATTTTCAGAGGGATGAGAGACCGTATAACTTGTCAGAAACCCGGACTAATGTCTCTTCAATTTTCAGAGGGATGAGAGATCGTATCGTTTGTCAGAAACCCGGACTAATGTCTCTCCAATTTTCAGAGGGATGAGAGATCGTATCGTTTGTCAGAAACCCGGACTAATGTCTCTTCAATTTTCAGAGGGATGAGAGATCGTATCGTTTGTCAGAAACCCGGACTAATGTCTCTCAAATTTTCAGAGGGATGAGAGATCGTATCGTTTGTCAGAAACCCGGACTAATGTCTCTCAAATTTTCAGAGGGATGAGAGATCGTATCGTTTGTCAGAAACCCGGACTAATGTCTCTTCAATTTTCAGAGGGATGAGAGATCGTATCATTTGTCAGAAACCCGGACTAATGTCTCTTCAATTTTCAGAGGGATGAGAGATTGTATCATTTGTCAGAAACCCGGACTGATGTCTCTTCAATTTTCAGAGGGATGAGAGATCGTATCGTTTGTCAGAAACCCGGACTAATGTCTTTCCAATTTTCAGAGGGATGAGAGATCGTATCGTTTGTCAGAAACCCGGACTAATGTCTCTCCAATTTTCAGAGGGATGAGAGATCGTATCATTTGTCAGAAACCCGGACTAATGTCTCTCCAATTTTCAGAGGGATGAGAGATCGTATCGTTTGTCAGAAACCCGGACTAATGTCTCTCCAATTTTCAGAGGGATGAGAGATCGTATCGTTTGTCAGAAACCCGGACTAATGTCTCTCCAATTTTCAGAGGGATGAGAGATCGTATCGTTTGTCAGAAACCCGGACTAATGTCTCTTCAATTTTCAGAGGGATGAGAGATCGTATCATTTGTCAGAAACCCGGACTGATGTCTCTTCAATTTTCAGAGGGATGAGAGATCGTATCATTTGTCAGAAACCCGGACTAATGTCTCTTCAACTTTCAGAGGGATGAGAGATTGTATCATTTGTCAGAAACCCGGACTAATGTCTCTCCAAATTTCAGAGCGATGAGAAATCGTATAATTTGTCAGAAACCCGGACTAATGTCTCTTCAATTTTCAGAGGGATGAGAGATCGTATAATTTGTCAGAAACCCGGACTAATGTCTCTTCAATTTTCAGAGGGATGAGAGATGGTATCATTTGTCAGAAACCCGGACTGATGTCTCTTCAATTTTCAGAGAGATGAGAGATCGTATCATTTGTCCGAAACCCGGACTGATGTCTCTTCAATTTTCAGAGGGATGAGAGATCGTATCGTTTGTCAGAAACCCGGACTGATGTCTCTTCAATTTTCAGAGGGATGAAAGGTCGTATCATTTGTCAGAAACCCGGACTAATGTCTCTCCAATTTTCAGAGGGATGAGAGATCGTATCATTTGTCAGAGACCCGGACTGATGTCTCTTTAATTTTCAGAGGGATGAGAGATCGTATCGTTTGTCAGAAACCCGGACTAATGTCTTTCCAATTTTCAGAGGGATGAGAGATCGTATCGTTTGTCAGAAACCCGGACTGATGTCTCTCCAATTTTCAGAGGGATGAGAGATCGTATTATTTGTCAGAAACCCGGACTAATGTCTTTCCAATTTTCAGAGGGATGAGAGATCGTATAATTTGTCAGAAACCCGGACTGATGTCTCTCCAATTTTCAGAGGAATGAGAGATCGTATCATTTGTCAGAAACCCGGACTAATGTCTCTTCAATTTTCAGAGGGATGAGAGATCGTATCATTTGTCAGAAACCCGGACTAATGTCTCTTCAATTTTCAGAGGGATGAGAGATCGTATCGTTTGTCAGAAACCCGGACTAATGTCTCTTCAATTTTCAGAGGGATGAGAGATCGTATCATTTGTCAGAAACCCGGACTAATGTCTCTTCAATTTTCAGAGGGATGAGAGATCGTATCGTTTGTCAGAAACCCGGACTGATGTCTCTCCAATTTTCAGAGGGATGAGAGATCGTATCATTTGTCAGAAACCCGGACTAATGTCTCTTCAATTTTCAGAGGGATGAGAGATCGTATAATTTGTCAGAAACCCGGACTAATTAATGTCTTTCCAATTTTCAGAGGGATGAGAGATCGTATCATTTGTCAGAAACCCGGACTAATTAATGTCTTTCCAATTTTCAGAGGGTTGAGAGATCGAATCATTTGTCACCCCACTTCTCAGAGAAGTCAAATTTCGATATGGAAAAAGGGGCAGTTTCACGTGAAAATGCTGCAGGTAAAAAAATATAGATACATAAATCATCAAACATTTGAGCGCACTTGGCAGATGTAATCTCCGCTTCCGGCTAGCACTGCTCAATGGTTTAAATGGTATATAGTTGACCGAATGTGTCCGGATAGTTATAGTATCATAAATATCCACAAGTTTCCCTACAGATGTCCCCAGTGACATTTTTCCTACGTAGAATAAAGCAAAACCTTTCAATTACCGGGTAGTCCATTATTTCCTTTCTCCCCTCCATTGTGTTTGTCTCCTAATGGATTTAAAAAATATAGGTTTTCTTGGTGTCTTTTATTCCTCATTTCAAAACCATATTGCTATTTAATTGTACTGAAGCAGAGTGAGAGAAGATTTAACGTCACTATCAACATTTGTCTTTTCGCAAAGATTGATTCCAATTTTACGCCGTACTCAAGATCCTTCTTAGTATAGTAATATCCAGGTTACTGTTTTTGACAGTAGATTCACAAGGTGAGTTCCAAACCATAGTTCTCTTTTTTTATTTATTTTTTTAATGCGGCCAGTGTGTTTCCAGTGAATAAAGATTGGTAGGGAGCGTATACATAACTTTTCTAAGAATAACAAATAGTACCTGTAATAATTAATTCATACTTCCCAGATTGTTTACTTAGGATTCTTTTCTGCAATAAAACTGAAATAAACTCGAGTGTGGCGTTGAACATCAATAAGTCGTTAAAATCAATTGATACATAAAAACGGCTTCAGACTGAATCATTGGATGTGCAGGTGCTAACAATTGAATTCAGGGTGCCATTTCCTTTCCAACAAACCCTCATGTTGAGTTGAACAACTTTCAAAGGTCTACATGTCAACGATGACTTATAAACTCAAGGTAACAATAGAAATTGTCTATAAAGCATTTCTAGTAAAAAAAGAAGAAAGACCATTCTTGTTAATGGGACTGTGTGGATATCCAGGCATTTAGTAAGACCTTCGATAGACTGAGGGGGCCTCCGTGGCTTACTAGGTAGAGCGTTGGACGCTCAATCCAAACAGCCTTCCACCAATGGGTCGCGGGTTCGAATCCCACTCAGTCCAAAAAAATTGGAAAATTTTCTGACTGGGTTTTCACTCGAACGACCTATGTGGGATGGTTGCCAGTTACCAACGGAAGGTCGTGGGTTTCCTCAGGGCATAAAGCCCGGTTTCCTCCCACACTAAAACTGGCAACGCCGCCATATAAGTGAAATAATCTTGAGCGCGGCGTAAAACACCAAACAATCAATCAATCAATCAATAGACTGATTGGTATCTCCATGGGTGATTCTGTAGGAAGGAGTATAGGCAAAAACCAGGTGTAAACCATGACCATTGTAGTATTTTATACCTGGTCAGACGCTGGTTATACTTTTAAACAATATTACTTCTTAGATCTCAAACTTGACATTTTTATTAATACTGAAATACACAAGAGCAGTTCTTATATGAATTAAAATGCTCAAATTTATATGGATAAGATTATATTAAAGAAGGAAACCCAGTCCTAGGATAGGGGTTTATCATGTTTCAGATAAAAATGGCAGGTGATATATCCTTGGAGGATTGATTGATTGTTTGGTGTTTTACATTGCGCTCAAGATTATTTCACTTATATGGCGGTGTTGCCAGTTTTATTGTGTTACCTTCGGGTGGTAACTGGCAACCATCCCACATAGGTCCAATTTTTTTGGACTGAGTGGGATTCAAACCCGCGACCCATTGGTGGAAGGCTGTTCGGATTGAGCGTCCAACGCTCTACCTACTGAGTCACGGAGGCCCCCTCCTTGGAAGAAATTTTACTAAAAAAACTACAACAAACAAAAAAGCATCAACTGCTTAAAACAAAATATACTGGTATTTGAAAGAAGAAAATACACATAATACTGATTTATTAGGTTACATACCATTGGCAACTGTACAGATACTTCATATTATGTCAGGATTAAAATGGCAAAGGAACTCAACTGGCAGAAGCTGCCTCAAAGTAAATATTTTCAGGAAATCTGAAGAATTGGAAGAATAATTCTCATATTCCTCCAAGATATACCTACCTGTACAAACACTTGCCTTTTGACCCTAGGAGAAAGAACAATCTGCATTTTACACAATAAAATCAAAAAATCTTGCCCTAACATCCTGTATAGTAATCTAGGCTAATGCCCTGTACTGGCTATCCGTTTGTACATACCGCGCATGCGCGAACCTTCCCTTCCGGTCTACCTCTTTCAACGCTTGCAGGCGTAATAGTGAGGGGAGGATGGGCTGGGTTTAACTGTTTGTACAGGTAGGTATATCTTGGAGGAATATGAGAATTATTCTTCCAATTCTTCAGATTCCCATAGATAGTACCTACAACTGTACAAACACTTGCCTCGCATGCCACAGTCCGGAGGAGGGACTAATACGCCGTACAGAGCATTAACCAAGTTTTTTTGATTCCCGCGTAAAGAATGGTAACCTAGGTATTACTCACCTGGAACTCTCCTGGATCCGTCCTCAGGTGTCCAGTGGGCCAGGATGAATTAGATCTTTCTCTGAACGCTGTTTGGGCCGCTACCAACGGACCGAGTGAATACAACCCACCACGTACTAAAGTCATGTCCCGGAGACAATAGTCCGCGAAAGTCGACGGTGACTTCCAAGACAGATAGATTGATAGGTTGTTTGGTGTTTTACGCTGCGATCAAGATTATTTCACTTATATTGCGGCGTCGCCAGTTTTATTGTGGGAGGAAAACGGGCTGTGTGCCTGGAGGAAAACCACGACCCTCCGCTGGAAACTGGCAACCATCCCAC
Organism: Lepidochitona cinerea; assembly: GCA_963971465.1. Lineage (NCBI taxonomy): Eukaryota > Metazoa > Mollusca > Polyplacophora > Chitonida > Tonicellidae > Lepidochitona > Lepidochitona cinerea. The sequence continues at coordinate 32,346,311 of OZ020553.1, forward strand.
AAAGGTCGTTCGAGTGAAAACCCAGTCCAAAAAAAAAAAATTTCCATTTTTTTTTTTTTTTTTTTTTTTTTTTTTTTTTTTTTTTTTTTTTTTGGGACTGAGTGGGATTCGAACCCGCGACCCATTGGCGGAAGGCTGTTTGGATTGAGCGTCTAACGCTATACCTACTGAGTCACGGACCTCAGCCTTCCAAGAAATAAGCCCTCATAATCCGAGGACATCGTGTAGGGACATCATCGTTTATCAAGCGGCTTGGTAAACGAAGATTGCACAGGAAATATATTCTCTATTAGAGAAATGTGTTTTATTTTACTGATTTATTTATTTCTTGGAAATAAACTTCACTCGGAAAGGAATAAGCAACATTCCTGTGTCGGCTACGAAGACCGGTGGTCTTCGAAGACCGACGGAAGACATATGGTCTTCGCAAAGGTCCGCGCTCAAATCTGCAGACTTTCTGCGTCTTGACAAGCAAAGTCAGCACCCAGGCTCAAGTGGCCGTACATACTAGGAATAACGACTGTTCGTTTATTTCTTACTACGGTAATATACACAAGTACTGTCGGCTTGCGTTCACATTCCGTCGACCCGTAATGGCGAAAGGGTGTAACAGTCGACTATCCAACAGGCCTATCAGCCGAGTCGTTGCTGATTAGCCAATCACAGCTCCTTTCTTTCCCCGGCATGGGAAATCATGAAGATGGCGGAAAGAGGACAATTCCAGCAATTGACGGGAGAAAAACATCTCTAGTATGGTTTATGTTCGAACCTAAGATCTGTAGTCAGAACAGGTACGGTACTTTTTCCTTTTGCTCATTTTGGAAAAAAAGGAATTTACTTGAAAACCAGTTGGCAAGAAGTCCGTCTAAGATTAGAAGATAATGACATTCTAATGAACTAGGAGCTCGGTCTTGTACTTAGATTGATGATTGGTCTTCGCGCCGCACTGAAGTTATTTAACCTATAAGGTGGCGTAGCCAGATTGTGGGGGAAGGACCTGGGCCCGGAGGAAACCCCCGACCTTCGGCATGGCAACTCCTCCGCATACGGCAACCGCCATAATGTAAAAGTTGTCATTTTGCAACGGTAACTGCGAGAGGAAACTGTCAGGGTAATAATTTAAAGTGGCCTGTACGAACCGAAAACGTGTTCGAAAGTAAGCAAAATTTAAATAACCGGGACGACCATTCATTCATTCTAAGCCGAAGTTGGTTCAAACAATACTTTATCGTACATTTTCGAGCCCAGAAGCATTAAAAAGCTTCTGAATTTGAGAGAAATAGCATAATTTCAACATTCTGTTGTGATGTCAAAATATCAACATTTTGGCAGCTCATACCCCTTTAATAGTAAGCTGTCATGACGCAATGCCACAAGAAAATAACAAACAGCGCACCATTTTAAACTACGAACGGGCTGTTATTAATTTACAACCGCACAGTAGTGATATCATTTATTGGTCAGCCTTGAAATCTGCGAGCAGGCCGGGTGAGCAGTCCAACCTGACGATTGATTGATCGAAGAATTACGCTGCACGCAAAAGCTATTCCGTTTATACGGTGGCGTAGCCAGGTTTAGTGGGGGAGGAAGACCGGGCTTACCGTCCGGAGTAAACCCCGAACTCCGGCAAGTACCTTGGGAGTCTTCCACATACCCATCTTGACGAAGGCTGTGCCAACGCACGTGTGCCCGACGAGTGCAACCTCGCCCTGCACTAGTGTCAAGTCTCATATGTAGTATACTGTGAAGGTCGTAGGGGACCCCCCAAGACCAAACCTCCTAAAGCCTGATCCCATAAACTATGGATGAGGGCTCACAATACTGCCAAGAGCCTGAATCCAAAAAGATTAGTCCTCGCCAAGGTTGCTCGTTGACGAGGGAAAATTTTTGCATGAAAACAGGCTCAGGGGTTCCTAGATATTACCAGTCGTCATGATCGGCTAATAGTCTTCTGTTTACGTACCTCCCCCCCCCCTCATGTCCTATGACACAACTTGCAGGTCGTCCTGCGGGTCCAAGGGGGGGGAAATCTGATTAATGTATTAATCGCTGATTTTTTGCCGCAATCCATGTTATTTCACTAACCGGGCAACTTGTCAGGTTTAGTGGGGGAGGGAATCCCCGATCCTCAGGGGAAAGGGTTGCATGGTTAATGCTTTACGCTACATTTCGGCTTATTCCACTTATACTGCAGTTTTGCAAGGATAAGTTGGGGAGGAAAACCGGGCTCATCGTCTGGAGGAAGCCCCCAACCTTCAGTGAGAACCTGGTAACCCCTTTCCATACGGCGACTGAGTGACGAGTCCTCTCAGAAATGTATTTGTTCTGAGTAAGATTCGAACCCGCGCCGCATGATTTGTGTCAGTAGGCCCCGGGCTGACATTTAAAAAAAAATCAAAGGCAAACAGGCGGGGTCCAGGGCCTAGCTTATCGGATGGGGAGACTCCCACGCTTGGGCGATTTCCCGCTGTCGACCGGTCACCCCAGTGGCCCGCTCTAAATTGAGCAGCAGCTGGTAGATATAGTCCAGGAGTTCAGAGAAAGTCAAATATTGATCGTCCGTCTCCTGTTGGTTTGACAGTTGGGATGATAACCGCCGGCGGTTCGACTCGCACCTGGGCGTACATCCATGGCCGAAACATGGTAGTTTTAGGCCTCTTGGAACACCTCTTGGCGTTTTGACAAACCCAGAACCTGGGTTAGGGCTGTTAGCCTTTCCCCCACTCTAGTTGTCAGGCCGATCGACTCATGAACCCGTGGGTAGTGTCGTAATCGAAGGCGCCGTAATTTGAGGCTCCCCTGTGGACTGACAAATCCAGAGCTTGGGATGACGCCAGTATTACAATCAGCCCACTTTAGTTGTCAGGTGGCCGACTCGTGTACCTGGACGTACAGTCAGGGTCGAGGCCGCCGTATGCTAAGCCCCCAGGTGGATCGACAATACCAGAGCTGGGGTGACGCCCGTAGGCCCACAAAGCCACTCCGGTTGTCAGGCGGATCGACTCGTGTGCATGGGCGTACAGTCGTGGTCGAGGCCGTTGTATGTTGAGGCTTCCCGTCGGCTCGACAGATCCAGAGTTGGGGTGAGGCCCGTACGGTAACCAACCCACTCCGGATGTCAGGCGGGTCGAGTCGTGGGCCTGGGCGTACAACCCTAGTCGAGGCTGTCGAATGTTTAAGCATCCTGGTGGCTCAACAGATCCAGACTTGGGGTAACGCCCGCAGGACTCGCCCACTCTGGTTGCTAGGCGGATCGACTTGTGTACATGGGCGTACATTCGTGGTCGAGGCCGCTGTATGTTTAAGCCTCCTGGCAGTTCGACAGATCGAGAAGTTGGGATGACGCCGAAGGCTCAAACCACTTCAGATGTCCGGCAGCTCGACTCGTGTACCTGTGCGTACAGACGTGGTCGAACCGCCTTGTTCAGTAGTTGAAAAACCCTGATCATCCGTATCTTCCGCCGAATCCGTCGGAGACTCCTATCCAGTGGGCTCCGGTTCGGGATACTGGACGTTCGGCTGGAGGTAGTTCCCTGACCAAGTTTTAGTCTGGTAGTCGCCCTCTAAGAACTGGTCCGCCCATCTGCTGGTCTCAGGGAGCGCCTCCTGGCGGTTCGACTGATCCAGGGACAAGGTTGCCGGTCGTTGCCTGATCAACCCGCCCTGGACGTCAGGCAACTCGACTCGTGTGCTTGGGTGCACAGTCGTGGTCGCAGAAGCCTGTTTAGATCGTGAAGATCTGGGCCCCTCGATTGCCGCGCCTGAGTTGTTTATTTACTCGAGCTTGGCAATTGAGAATTTAACGCCCTCTAACGTTTGTTCCATGGCACACAAACGTTCTGCGTCTGACCTCTGCGTGGGTTCCGGCTGACGGGTGTTCCGACACGCAGACTTCGTATGGGAAGGTGTAACCGACGTTCGGTCGCTGGCTTGAGACAAACTGTCGAAGATAAGCAAAATGAACAGAACATATGTTGAGAGCTAATCCCAACAAAGCATCAACGACAGCCAAATCAGAAGAGATAATCAACAAGAGAACACAGAAAAAAAATTTTTTTTTTTTTTTTTTACTAACTCGTTATTAATTACTCATTCCTGTTATATTATATATCGTTTTTTTCTTTTTATTACAATAAATAATAGTTATTGATTTAGGACTTGCCTGGACCGTTTAACCTCGTCCGCTGAGTCTGGAGAGATCGCGTGATCGCCCCCCCCCCCCTCTTCGAGGACCTCCTCGGTTTCGAAGAATTGCCCTCCTTACTGGACCAGGAAGAACTTCGGGACCTGCTACTCTTCCTCTGAGGCTTCGCTGCTGATGATATTCTTGGCAGGTATTCGTGGGGTAAGTGCCTCCACAGGCACTAGACACCATTTTCCATCACAAATTTTTAATCTAAAAATAACAACGAAAAAGATTTAAAATTTAGTAATGGAACGTAATTTATTTAAACAGGGACGCACCCCGCTTTAAAAAATCGCCTATGAAAATATGTAATAGTGTTTGTATGGGAGGGTGGTGAGCCACAACAACCCGACCGCGTGGTGACGAATTTTGGACCCACGACAGCATATATGTGGGTTGAGATGGGTTGAGTCCGAAAACTCTCCAAAAACAAAAAAATACAGGACATTTTTTGGTCAGAAACCCTCTAGTAATCTAGGGGAGGGTATCTAACCGCTAGGGACAGTAAAATTTCCTACCAAAAACGATTCAGAGAGAAGGATTAGTAAGAAAAGTATACTTAGTATAATTTGCAGTGTTGATCTCTTCTCTGCAGAGTTGAAAGAGGTAGACCGGAAGGGAAGGTTCGCGCATGCGCGGTATGTACAAACGGATAGCCAGTACAGGGCATTAGCCTAGATTACTATACAGGATGTTAGGGCAAGATTTTTTGATTTTATTGTGTAAAATGCAGATTGTTCTTTCTCCTAGGGTCAAAAGGCAAGTGTTTGTACAGTTGTAGGTACTATCTATGGGAATCTGATTTTCAGCAACACTCATTTAAAACTCATTGCAAAAATTAAATAATGGACATAAAAATAAAACAAATATATATCTATTGAGGCAATAGCAGATTGCGGCTAAAATAACTTATTTGATTTTTCGACGAACTTCCGAAGATTCCTTAATGTAGTCTACATATCTGTGGTTAACAAAGAAAATCTTCCAAATAGTACTTCATGAAAAAATTATTTAAATTTTTGTAAAAATCAGTTTGAACGAAAAATATTTAGACATTTTCCAAAACATCCTGTTCTAAAGTCTACCTGTCCAAATAGTCCACTAAATTAGTCTCCTCAAAAGTGTGCACGTTGCATAGTTCTTTGTCAATACATGGATATTGAAGTCACTGATGTAATGAAACAAAGTATAACACTGTTGAGAATGAAAAAGTTTCCTTCATACAGGGATGTAAATAACTTTATAACAGTACTGTAAAAAGCAATAAGAATCACACTAAAATAATACTATAACACATAAATGTTAAAATCAAAAGCACAAGATATGAAATTGATCAAGTTAATTGTTTCATAATACTTCAAAAACCAAGTTGAATAATTATTTCCGATAAAAGTATGAATATAAAAGGTATTTATAATACTTAACAATCAAGCCTTGTTTTAAATTCACATTTCCATCATATATTAGGGGTAGCTGAGAAATCTGGGCTAAGTCATATTCTCTGTTGTTTTTCTAGGGTGCCAACGCCAGGGAGTATGTGAAGATTTTCATCACAAAAAAGACGAATTGCTGGAGCTAACATAAGGGCTAGACTGAGTGTTTGGATGTGCCAGTTGAAGTCCAACATGAACCAGCATATTACTAGATATAAGTTCTTACCTAGTTATTTACTATTGGCCAGGGCATTTATCACCCAGAAGTATCGACCCACCAAGCCTTTACCTCCTATACCTAAACAGTGGGCTTGCCTCTGACTGGTTAGATCTTGATAGTATTACCTGCCACAAGGTAATCAGTTCCCAGTCAATGGGTTGGAAACACAAATAAAAATGATAGTCCTTGTGTCAAAGCAATTGTAAAAAAAAAAACATATATACATGTACAATTATACTGAAAAATGTTCAAATCATACCTAAATTTATGTATTGGATGAAATTAAAAAAAAAATTTATATTCAAAGGCACTATAGAAATTCTAAAAATTACCGACAACCTTACCCACAAAGGTAAACCTATTTTAAACGACCAACTAAGTGACATAGATCAATTCATTAACAAATACGAAGACCAAACAAAATTTGTAATTTCTGTTAAAAAAACAACTGACATGGGTACTCACAAGGGTAATATTATTTGACTGAATCTAAAAGTATACTTGAATTTTGAAAAACTAAAGACAACTAACGACTTGAATAAAATTGCTTGTAATTTGATGTTTTCAACATCAAAGTTTCACCGAGTTTAAGATAAATAAATTTAAGAAGTTAATCAAATTGTCAAAAAAGCTCATTAAAAATAGAATGATTTTTTTCAGAGTGTACAAACTACACAATAAGCCTTAGGAACTAAATTATAATTTTTTTTAATCAAAGTTCAAACTTTAATAATGCCCAATCAATATCACCTCATCAACAATATTACACATTTATATAGCACTTTTTATTCCTTTATAAGGCAAGGAAATATCATTATTACTCATCGCATTACAAAAGCTACATGTGTATGATTACTTTCTGCACAAACTGAGTTATCACATTCATTCAGCACCAATTTGCAATGCATTTAAAAATTTGTAAAAGATGTACACTGACATTTTACATTGTACTTTCAACATAACTTGATGGACGAGTGTACTCTATTTAACCCTTAATGTCAAATCTTCACAAATTCAATTAAAAAAAACAGCACAGATAATGTTGCAGGATTAAGTCTGATTTGCAAATTTATTTTGGTAATTCAGCCCGATTATGTAATTAAAGATTCGTTAATGATATCAATTATGGCGGACATGTAAATATTAAAATGCTGGGGATTATCAATGGAGGACAAGGCACTTGTCAACATCAGAGGGTTTGTTTCTGCCCTTCTCAAAATGCTTCATAAAATGGATAGTACTTGTGATTCAATGCTCTACAATCAAGAAGATTTAATTAAGTTGAATTGAAATATTAATTTTGGCAAAATTTTAAATAGGCTGGCATAAAGCTTAAATTAAAACAACAGAACTTCTAATTGATTGATTGATTCATGTATAACGCTGCACTCAAGATTATTTCACTTATGTGGCAGCGCTGCCAGGTTTAGTGGGGGAGGAAACCTGGCTCGCAGGAATTGACCTGTAAGGTTTCATTGGTACATAGCAACTATCCATTTTCATCCTCTTTTGTAGGATATCAAACCTCTGACACATTGGTGGAAAAGTATACAACGCTCTACCTATAGACACAGAGACTTCAGCAAGATCTAAACTGACTGACAAATTAGCACGGATTTTTAGAGAATATTAATGATACACTTACATAGTTTCTACATTTCCTCGAAAGTTTTTATTCAACGCCACAATACTCTTCATTTCTTCCTCTGTCAAATTGAAGTCGAGTATCTAAAAATGAAAAATGGTTTGCGAAAATTATCTTCTGTGCTATTAATATCATCAGTAGATAAAGTAGGTTACTTTAACAATTGGCTGGCCTTTTTTTTTACAAACACTGGCATAAAACACTGGTATTTTTAGGAACTGATTGTTTATAGAGAAAAAACTTAAGGTGATTTTCTCTATTTCTGAATTTTTTTAATGCGCTTTTAAAAACACTGTCAGCTAGGAAAGTCTTAAAAATAATCAACTTTTTCCCATATGTACTGTCTATTCAACTATAAAACAACATAAAGCAACATTTAAAAAAAACACTGGATGGTTGCCTATTTTACAAACAACTTAGATGGGAATGAAAAACTTCAGCAAAAAACAAATCACAGAACTGTGCACTAAGGTTTAAGGAAACTCATCTGTCAGTGAATGAATGAGGATACTCCTGGTTATAAAAATAACTGTTTGGTCGGTAGTTTTTGTTTCCCTCTTTTTTAATATTCTTCGGGAGTTTTTGGTTGATTGATTGATTGATGTTTTACGCTGAACTCAATATTATTTCTCTTATATGGCGGCGTTGCAAGGATTAGTGGGAGAGTAAATCGGGCTCATTGCCCGGAGGGAAACCCCAATCTTCAGTGAGTACCTGGCAACTCTTCCACATACGGCGACCAAGTGAAAAATCCACTCAGAAATTGGGTCTGACTAGGATTTGAACCCACGCCGCATCAATGAAAGGTCTGTGTCGGACTGAGGGACAATCACTCTCAGGCCTAACTCTAACTGAGGTTTTGGAGAAATGGCAGTAGACGGGTCGGACATTTTTTTTCATATCTTATTAGAATGTCATTCTGTGAATAATATCTCAATAAAAAAACCTAATAAGAGTAAAATCTAAGAGCTGTCCATAGAATGAAAATTGAAAAATTTAATTTTTCCAGGAGACAGCTTTCCTTTCAGGTAATTTTGTCCATGTTTGCAGCACAAACATCAAACTAGGCCCATTGGGAGAACAAACAACATTTTCAATCTTTCCTGTAGAATATGATTCTTATTTTTATTATATCTAAATATGATGGACAAGCATGGTCGAAGTAAGCAAAAATTTGTAAAATGTGACATGTAGAGTACTCTCCCTTTACTACTTCTCTGTTGAAAAGACATCACAAATGTAAGCTTATCACTAGGACCTCATTTGTTGGTGAGACTGAATCAATTTGGACTCCTGTGTTTTGATCCCGTGTGATAATAAAAAAACTCTGGGAAAATACACTTTTCATTTATCCAGTAGATGTGACTAACCTGGAAGTTTTCTTGAATCCTATTTGGCTTTGTACTTTTTGGAATAACAGCAATTCCTTTCTGCAGTAAATAGCGAAGTGCCACCTAAAAAGGTATAATGGTAACAGGTACGTGTGTTACACAAGGTATATGTAGTATAGTATGGACAGAATCTTCACATATTAGGTTGAAATATTTGGGGCCAAAAAACAATAACATGTGCAAGTTCAATAGTGTAGCGAGAGGCCCCTACTCTTACTATTATGACTAAATTTAGCTGAAGACACGAGTTCTAAGACATTGAAAGAAGAAAAATATAGATTTGATTAGCCAGTTATAGCCTAGAATGCATCTCCGGTCATCTAGAGCTTTGGAGCTTTTGGATTATATGTGGAACTGACCCCTCCAGTAATGTACTTTGATAGTATATTACCATGCCCCACCCCCCTCCCCCACCTTTCCCATTGAAAATTTTGTATTGTTTATAATCTTTTATTTTTTTTCTTACATTACCTGAGCTGAGGATTTATTTTTCCGTTGAGCTATTTCTTTAAGTACTGGTTCATCAATAACGGTTGTATGACCTCGTTTTCTGCGGGGAAATCATCACATGTAGTAGTGTTAACATCATAATCAAAGTTTATATACTAGGCTTACAGTTGGTTGGAAGTTACATTGTATAATGTGTACATACTGAACACAGTCTTAAATAAATGGAAAGAATGTTGACTTGATGAAATAGATCCACTAGATTAAATGACCCAAAAATTTCTGCTGATATTCTTGACCAGGCAGCCATCCCAATTATAGATCTTGATTACAATTGATTCATTGATTATTGGGGGAGGAAAACGGGCTCATTGCCCGGAAGAAGCCTCCGATCTTCGATGAGTACCTGGCAACTCTATATACGGCAACCAAGTGAAATACCCACTCAGAAATTTTTCAATTTTTGTTTGGTCTGAGGGCAATTCAAACCCACGTTGCATTGATGGGAGGCCTGTGTCGGATTGAGGGACTATCACTCTGAGTCACCGAGGTCTCCTCTAGATTACGAAGATAGTGATTTAAACTTGTGACCTGATTGCATTGTAACATATTGGTTCTACGTTTGTCAGATTTGGAATCTGTTTATAACATTTTGCCCTCTTAATAAACTACTCAATAGACCATACTGTAACTTACATATGAGGTGTACCCAACGGAGAGTATGCTGTCACTGCAATATTCTTGGATTTACAGAACTCTATAATCTCTGTATTAGCTAGATGAACATGAATCTCAAGCTGAAAAAAAAGCGAGACATGAAAAAAATAATGATCATATTTTATCAGCTGTCCACAGAACATACATTCTTAACCACTTTCAAAATGAAATACTTAACTATGATGATTGATTGATGTTCTCACACCGCTCTCAAGATTATTTCACTTATACGGCGTTGCGAGGCTTAGTGGAGGAGGAAACCCGGTGTTTTGCCAGAAGAAAACCCCAGACACTTGATGAGTACCAGGCAACTCTTCCACATATGACGATCAAGTGGAAAATCCAGAATTTTATTCAGACTGAGTGGGATTCAACCCAAGCTTCATCCATGAAAGGCTTGTGTCAGACTGCAAGACTATAGCTCTGGCGACTAGGTCACCAAGGCCCTTGCACACATGAAGCATCAGTAGATGGGTTGTTGGATTAAGTACAGGAAGTTTTACTTGTGCCTCTGTGACTGATGGGATAGAGTGGTAGACACAGATAACATACATGTAGGTGAGATAATTGGTGCTGTAAAACATCAATCCACAAATCAAAAACTGTTTTAAGTTAGACACTAAGATTTGCAAGAAAAGTGGAGCTGATATCAGCAAACCTAATTTGGTGAATTCCTCTTTCATTGTAAGGTCATTCCCTTGTTATATAGGGTTCCCACTTACCTGATTATTACTAGGTTTTATACGAGCCACATCCAACAGTCGTTGAAGTTGTTTACTGTTAAAGTTTGACACACCGATATCCCGGACTAAACCTTCATCTACACAGTCTTCTAAAGCCTAGTGAATAATAAACAAATAACAAAATAGTTAAACCATTTTTGCTGGATTTTAAAAGATTGAAGACAAAAAACAAGGAGGTATTTTCTATATTCCATCAGTTTTCCAGAGGAGCAATTACTAATTTGATTTTTTTTAATTGTTTTAGCTTGTCCAAAAGATTGTATCTGATCTCGCAAATTGGGGATTTTGTGGGGGAAACATCCATTGGCTTATTGTCAGATTTTTTTACAGAATATTAACTTTAAAATCTTGAGATGCTTTTCTCTTGCATTCATTAATTCATTTTTAACATCACACTCAACACACTCTGGCGACAAAAGTACCAACCAACGAAAAGACTCTCCCCTCCCCCTTCAACACCCAATCTAAATAGAACATCAGGGAGGATAATGTATTTAGAATACTTTATGTTCCTCCTTGCTAGGTCAGCAAACATGGCTAAAGCAAAATCACAATGACCCCAGATTGAGGGGGCATTAGACTATGAACAGAAATAAATGATGTGCAGGTGAACTGTGTGTTGAGAGGGGTGTGGTTCTGAGCCTTTAAATGATGATGATGTCTTGCCCAACAGACCTTTAATATTCAGTGTCCATACACACCAAGCCAGAACATCGTTTACTTCTTTTACACATTACCTTCCATGTTTCTACAAAATCTACATCTGATGCTATGGCCTTCCCATCTTCTCCCAATGGTAAAAACTCACCACCTTCCTATAGAAAATCAACAATTTTACATTTATTATTTCAGATACATGTACAGGGGATTGTTGGTGTTTCATTTAGGAAATGGTAATATGGTACAAGTACAGGGTTAGTATGTGCGTGTGTGGGCGGGGGGGGGGGGGGGGGCTTTTCTAGGTCAGATACACAGCAATTGGGTCTATAAAAGGCAAATTCTGCATAAAAATAGTCTAAAAAGAAAATTCTTTGTACTGATTTAGTACAATTAAAAATTTTGCTATTTAAATGAGTTTTTAAATCCATATTTCCAGGAAAATTCCTAAAGAGTGATCACAAAGAGATTTCTTTAACAGGTTAATTAATTTAATACAATTTAAACAGGACCCCAAAAAATACATTTCAAGGATTACAAAAAAAATAATTGATTTGCTGCCTTTAGTTAATGGTCTGATACTATAAATGTACTTACTTTATATCCCATGGGCCAGTGTATAAGATACAGGTCTAAATATGTCATTCCTAAATCTTCAAGAGATTTTCTCAAACTAGTTCTCACTAAATCGGGTTGGTGACATGTGTTCCAAAGCTGGAGAAAGATACATACATGTAATAAAAGAGTATTAGTGTAATTATTGCTGCACATTGCAGGGTTTTTAGAGGGGGGGTGGGGGGGGGAGGTTGCTTCTCCAATTCATTCACAGCGTTACAGAAAGGATTTATGTACAGGTGAGTACCTTGAGTACTGGCAGTATATATAGAGATATATACATATATATTACATAATTAGTAGTGAGATATTAAGTTATACAGATCTGATATAAGTGGTATCACCACAATGATATTTACCGATAACGTTTATATCATCACTGACACAACTATTTTCATTGCATATTTTGTTGAGTGGTGTGGAGTCCTCACATATATATTTAGGCTACACCAATCAGATAAGGGATCAGTCAGATTTTTTTCTGGACTGACCATAGAATAGATGTGTCTTGATTGATGTTTTACTCCCTTATATTGCAGGTGTTACCAAGTTTAGCATAGTCTCGTCAGTCTTCACATTTAGGTCTGTGTAACCCCAAACTGTCTGAATACCTTATATCCTCACCTTACTAACAACAAAGAGATCCTCTCTGGTGACTTTATCCTCGATGATGGCGGATTTAATAGCTGATCCAACAGCTCTTTCATTACGATATATAGCAGCACAGTCAATATGACGATATCCTTCTGCAATGGCAACACGCACAGCATCTATTATAGCCTCCTCGCCCTTCAAGGAAATAAAAAAATTTTACTAGAGAAATAAATTGTGAAAATAAAGCATGCAATTAAAAAAAAACAGTACATATGATTTGTTAAAAAAGTGATGTCGCTGTGAAAAGAGTGGGTACCTTTTATTTCTTTTTTTTTTCTATTGTGTAGGATTCTGAAGGCCTTATGTCTACCTAGGGCTAGGTTAATATTACTTCACTTTAGTAAAGGTCTTACTCCGTTATTTATAATTTCTGACATTTATTGGACCTGGTACCGACCAATAAATATCCAAACATAAATAACGAGGTACCTGTAGACATTTAATGTTATTGAATTAGGTTAATATCAGAAACAGGGTTTTAGAGTCTCAGTTTGTTTGAAAACTATTCTGCTACTTTGAGGTACTAAAATTTACAAGCCAAATTGTATTTCGTATATAAAATTATAATTATCTGATTATAAACATGCTGCGACCGAAATACTTTTTGACTTTTGCTACATATATATTAATTATATAAATATGAACTTAGCATGGCAAATGGCAATGTCACCCAAGCGTGTGGAAATAAAAAAAAAATCTGGGTTACCCAGGGACAAAACAAACGTTAACACTGATATAGTAATATAAATTATAATATAGATTTCGTCTGAGGCTTACGCCTATGGCACGAGTGTAGTGTTGTAGTCTACACTGTAGAACTAGAACTTGTATTAAAGTTATACACTGAACAGAAGTAGATCAAATCTATTTTAATGCTCATTACCTCGTCGGGTGCATATGTGCCAAAGCCAATTGCTGGCATTTTTCTGCCACTGTGCAGGGTCAAATCAAAGTTTTGCAAATCACCAGACATCTTGATTTTTAACTGGATACTTCAAGTTCTGCAAACGATACCCGTTTTCGTTGGAAAACAGTGGACATTTATCTTTCTTTTCACGTGTGAAAACCCCGGAGATCTAACGGTAAATAGGTCAGTTACATCCCATCAGATGGCGCTGCTAAATATAGGTTATCTTTGGGGCCTTCGAAGCAGTGCTAAAAACGTTCATTTTTTGTCAATAATTTGTTACAATAGATATACTTTGTACAAATTCATCAATTAACGGAAGGGCTAAAATTAGAAGAAGATAATAATTGCATGAAACCAGTAGGCCTATCTGAGAGTGACAATTTATTTCGAGTTTTATATTTCCACTCGCGTGCCCCGGGTTCGAATCTCACGCTGGCCACCAAACTGAAACAGGCAGATAAAGCCAGAGAATTTTGTTCCGAATTAAATCGCTAACGCCGCCATGCCAGTTTTTAAAAATTCAGATTCATGAACGAATAACGATGCAAGTTTACATGATAATAGGACCAGAATGACTAAATTTAAAGCCACACTCACACGATATAGGCCTAATCAGAAATCTGTTTAGCATAAATAGGCCCTACCTATTCCACAAGAACTTGAAGAAGTTAAGAATTTTTACCAAAATTAAAAAATGTTGACACATTCAGATTGTATTTGAAAAAAATTGACATGTTTATATAGGTACCGGTACAGAGGTCAACCGCAGGCTGCCGCTAGTAGGCCCTATATACCTGCAATATCATATTCCATAGCATGTAGGCCCTATAGCAGCCGACGAGCCCGGAAATGTGCACATATTATTAAGCGTTCTAAATGTAGCCTATTGATTGATAGATTGTTTGGTGTTTTACGCCGCGCTCAAGATTATTTCACTTATAAATATGGCGGCGTTGTCAGTTTTATTGTGGGAGGAAACCGGGCTCTGTGCCCGGAGGAAACCCACGACCTTCCGCTGGTAACTGGCAACCATCCCACATAGATCGTTCGAGTGAAAACCCAGTCAGAACATTTTCCAATTTTTGGACTGAGTGGGATTCGATCCCGCGACCCATTGGTGGAAGGCTGTTCGGATTGAGCGTCCAACGCTCTACCTAGGCCTACTGAGCCACGGAGGCCCCCGTAGCCTATTGAACCTTACAGTCTTAATACAGACGATCGTTTTTATTTGATTGTCACAGACTGGCCTTCCGATGAATTTGAGAATAAATTAAAGAATGTGAAATAGGCTTAAATGTAATCCAACAAAGTCGACGTGACGCGGTTTCTTTATGCTCAAGATTTGATATTGACATAGCCTAAAGAGACCGGTATTGTCCCGAGACGATGGGAGTAAACGGACACCACCAGTTTATATTTTGTGCGTACAAATGTATCAAACATTTCATATGTTATAGTTTTGTTCGTCTTAAATAAAAAAAAACTATCCACATTACTAACCAGTGGGAATAGGGCCTACAGTTTGGCACCAAGGACAAGTGTGAGTGAATGACCGGTTAAACATAGGCGGCCGTAGGCCAACGTATAACACATGCCTCAATTATGTATCAAGTTCAATTCCAGTGCTTTTAAATATTGAG
Organism: Lepidochitona cinerea; assembly: GCA_963971465.1. Classification (NCBI taxonomy): domain Eukaryota; kingdom Metazoa; phylum Mollusca; class Polyplacophora; order Chitonida; family Tonicellidae; genus Lepidochitona; species Lepidochitona cinerea. Next base: position 32,361,569 of record OZ020553.1, read on the forward strand.
TTTAAGCTGGCATACATTCGCTTTCTTCTCCAATATCAGAGAGTACGGTGGATGGTGGGTTTTGATAAAAAGTTTCACATCTCTGGGATATGTAAATGTCTACCAGACCAATCAACCATTGTGTTGAGGTGTGGCGGACCCACCCAGCCTATCCCCGCAGATTACATCTGTGAGGTATTATATTTAAAACCTAATTTCCCTCTGGCAATTAAAATTCCAATTGCAGGAGGATATAATTAAATTGTGCTCATCGAAGTGTAGACATTTATGTAAACTTAGGACTTTAATAGTGAATTTTTGAGTAAGCATTTTTTTTTTCAAAGGTCAGGTTTTCTTTTGCACAACCGGTTGCCAGGCAAATTTGCCAAATAATTGAAATACTCTTAGGTGTGGCATAAAATATCAATCGATGAGGGGGGTTGGGACTGTGTCATACTGACAACCATCAAAGTAACATATACCTGACAACCATCAAAGTAATATGTACCTGACAACCATCAAAGTAACATGTACCTGACAACCATCAAAGTAACATGTACCTGACAACCATCAAAGTAACATGTACCTGACAACCATCAAAGAAACTTGTATCTGACAACCATCAAAGTAACATGTACCTGACGACCACCATAGTAACATGTACCTGACAACCATCAATGTAACATGTACCTGACAACCATCAATGTAACATGTACCTGACAACCATCAATGTAACATGTACCTGACAACCATCAAAGTAACATGTACCTGACAACCATCAAAGTAACATGTACCTGATGACCATCAAAGTAACATGTACCTGATGACCATCAAAGTAACATGTACCTGACAACCATCAAAGTAACATGTACCTGACAACCATCAAAGTAACTTGTATCTGACAACCATCAAAGTAACATGTACCTGACGACCACCATAGTAACATGTACCTGACAACCATCAATGTAACATGTACCTGACAACCATCAATGTAACATGTACCTGACAACCATCAATGTAACATGTACCTGACAACCATCAAAGTAACATGTACCTGACAACCATCAAAGTAACATGTACCTGACAACCACCAATGTAACATGTACCTGACAACCATCAATGTAACATGTACCTGACAACCATCAAAGTAACATGTACCTGACAACCACCAATGTAACATGTACCTGACAACCATCAATGTAACATGTACCTGACAACCATCAAAGTAACATGTACCTGACAACCATCAATGTAACATGTACCTGACAACCACCAATGTAACATGTACCTGACAACCATCAAAGTAACTTGTATCTGACAACCATCAAAGTAACATGTACCTGACGACCACCATAGTAACATGTACCTGACAACCATCAATGTAACATGTACCTGACAACCATCAATGTAACATGTACCTGACAACCATCAATGTAACATGTACCTGACAACCATCAAAGTAACATGTACCTGGCAACCATCAAAGTAACATGTACCTGACAACCATCAATGTAACATGTACCTGACAACCACCAATGTAACATGTACCTGACAACCATCAATGTAACATGTACCTGACAACCATCAAAGTAACATGTACCTGACAACCACCAATGTAACATGTACCTGACAACCATCAATGTAACATGTACCTGACAACCATCAAAGTAACATGTACCTGACAACCATCAATGTAACATGTACCTGACAACCACCAATGTAACATGTACCTGACAACCATCAATGTAACATGTACCTGACAACCATCAAAGTAACATGTACCTGACAACCATCAATGTAACATGTACCTGACAACCACCAATGTAACATGTACCTGACAACCATCAATGTAACATGTACCTGACAACCATCAATGTAACATGTACCTGACAACCACCAATGTAACATGTACCTGACAACCATCAATGTAACATGTACCTGACAACCATCAAAGTAACATGTACGTGACAACCATCAAAGTAACATGTACCTGACAACCATCAAAGTAACATGTACCTGACAACCATCAAAGTAACATGTACCTGACAACCATCAAAGTAACATGTACCTGACAACCATCAAAGTAACATGTACCTGACAACCACCAAAGTAACATGTACCTGACAACCATCAAAGTAATATGTAGCTGACGACCACCATAGTAACATGCACCTGACAACCATCAAAGTAATACATTGTATGTACCTGACAACCATCAAAGTAACATGTACCTGACAACCATCAAAGTAATATGTACCTGATAACCATCAAAGTAACATGTACCTGACAACCATCAATGTAACATGTACCTGACAACCATCAATGTAATATGTACCAAAACAATCAAAGTAACATGTACCTGGTGACCATCAAAGTAACATGTACCTGACACCCACCAAAGTAACATGTACCTGACAACCATCAAAGTAACATGTACCTGACAACCATCAAAGTAACATGTACCTGACAACCATCAAAGTAACATGTACCTGACACCCACCAAAGTAACATGTACCTGACAACCATCAAAGTAACATGTACCTGACAACCATCAAAGTAACATGTACCTGACAACCATCAAAGTAACATGTACCTGACATCCATCAAAGTAACATGTACCTGACAACCATCAAAGTAACATGTACCTGACAACCATCAAAGTAACATGTACCTGACAACCATCAAAGTAACATGTAGCTGACAACCATCAAAGTGACATGTACCTGACAACCATCAAAGTAATATGTACCTGACAACCATCAAAGTAACATGTACCTGACAACCATCAATGTAACATGTACCTGACAACCATCAAAGTAATATGTACCTGACAACCATCAAAGTAACATGTACCTGACAACCATCAAAGTAACATGTACCTGACAACCATCAAAGTAACATGTACCTGACAACCATCAAAGTAACATGTACCTGACAACCATCAAAGTAACATGTAGCTGACAACCATCAAAGTGACATGTACCTGACAACCATCAAAGTAATATGTACCTGACAACCATCAAAGTAACATGTACCTGACAACCATCAAAGTAACATGTACCTGACAACCATCAAAGTAACATGTAGCTGACAACCATCAAAGTGACATGTACCTGACAACCATCAAAGTAATATGTACCTGACAACCATCAAAGTAATATGTACCTGACAACAATCAAAGTTAACATGTACCTGACAACCATCAATGTAACATGTACCTGACAACCATCAATGTAATATGTACCAAAACAATCAAAGTAACATGTACCTGACAACCATCAAAGTAACATGTACCTGACACCCACCAAAGTAACATGTACCTGACAACCATCAAAGTAATATGTAGCTGACGACCACCATAGTAACATGCACCTGACCATCAAAGTAACATGTACCTGACAACCATCAAAGTAACATGTACCTGACAACCATCAAAGTAACTTGTACCTGACAACCATCAAAGTAACTTGTATCTGACAACCATCAAAGTAACATGTACCTGACAACCATCAAAGTAACATGTAGCTGACAACCATCAAAGTAATATGTACCTGACAACCATCAAAGTAACTTGTATCTGACAACCATCAAAGTAACTTGTATCTGACAACCATCAAAGTAACATGTACCTGACACCCACCAAAGTAACATGTACCTGACAACCATCAAAGTAATATGTAGCTGACGACCACCATAGTAACATGCACCTGACCATCAAAGTAACATGTACCTGACAACCATCAAAGTAACATGTACCTGACAACCATCAAAGTAACATGTACCTGACAACCATCAAAGTAACTTGTACCTGACAACCATCAAAGTAACTTGTATCTGACAACCATCAAAGTAACATGTACCTGACAACCATCAAAGTAACATGTAGCTGACAACCATCAAAGTAATATGTACCTGACAACCATCAAAGTAACATGTACCTGACGACCACCATAGTAACATGTACCTGACATCCATCAAAGTAACATGTACCTGACAACCATCAAAGTAACATGTACCTGACAACCATCAAAGTAACATGTACCTGACAACCATCAAAGTAACATGTACCTGACAACCATCAAAGTAACATGTAGCTGACAACCATCAAAGTGACATGTACCTGACAACCATCAAAGTAATATGTACCTGACAACCATCAAAGTAACATGTACCTGACAACCATCAAAGTAACATGTACCTGACAACCATCAAAGTAACATGTAGCTGACAACCATCAAAGTTACATGTACCTGACAACCATCAAAGTAATATGTACCTGACAACCATCAAAGTAATATGTACCTGACAACAATCAAAGTTAACATGTACCTGACAACCATCAATGTAACATGTACCTGACAACCATCAATGTAATATGTACCAAAACAATCAAAGTAACATGTACCTGACAACCATCAAAGTAACATGTACCTGACACCCACCAAAGTAACATGTACCTGACAACCATCAAAGTAACTTGTACCTGACAACCATCAAAGTAACTTGTATCTGACAACCATCAAAGTAACATGTACCTGACACCCACCAAAGTAACATGTACCTGACAACCATCAAAGTAATATGTAGCTGACGACCACCATAGTAACATGCACCTGACCATCAAAGTAACATGTACCTGACAACCATCAAAGTAACATGTACCTGACAACCATCAAAGTAACTTGTACCTGACAACCATCAAAGTAATATGTACCTGACAACCATCAAAGTAACATGTACCTGACAACCATCAAAGTAACTTGTATCTGACAACCATCAAAGTAACATGTACCTGACAACCATCAAAGTAACATGTAGCTGACAACCATCAAAGTAATATGTACCTGACAACCATCAAAGTAACTTGTATCTGACAACCATCAAAGTAACATGTACCTGACAACCATCAAAGTAACATGTAGCTGACAACCATCAAAGTAACATGTACCTGACAACCATCAAAGTAACATGTAGCTGACAACCATCAAAGTAACATGTAGCTGACAACCATCAAAGTAACATGTAGCTGACAACCATCAAAGTAACATGTACCTGACAACCATCAAAGTAACATGTACCTGACAACCATCAAAGTAACATGTACCTGACAACCATCAAAGTAACTTGTACCTGACAACCATCAAAGTAACTTGTATCTGACAACCATCAAAGTAACATGTACCTGACAACCATCAAAGTAACTTGTACCTGACAACCATCAAAGTAACTTGTACCTGACAACCATCAAAGTAACTTGTATCTGACAACCATCAAAGTAACATGTACCTGACAACCATCAAAGTAACATGTACCTGACAACCATCAAAGTAACATGTACCTGACAACCATCAAAGTAACATGTACCTGACAACCATCAAAGTAACATGTACCTGACAACCATCAATGTAACATGTACCTGACAACCATCAATGTAACATGTACCTGACAACCATCAAAGTAACATGTACCTGACAACCATCAAAGTAACATGTACCTGACAACCATCAAAGCAATATGTACCTGATAACCATCAAAGTAACATGTACCTGACAACCATCAAAGTAATATGTACCTGATAACCATCAAAGTAACATGTACCTGACAACCATCAATGTAACATGTACCTGACAACCATCAAAGTAACATGTACCTGACAAACATCAAAGTAACATGTACCTGACAACCATCAAAGTTAACATGTACCTGACAACCATCAATGTAACATGTACCTGACAACCATCAATGTAATATGTACCAAAACAATCAAAGTAACATGTACCTGGTGACCATCAAAGTAACATGTACCTGACACCCACCAAAGTAACATGTACCTGACAACCATCAAAGTAACTTGTACCTGACAACCATCAAAGTAACTTGTATCTGACAACCATCAAAGTAACATGTACCTGACAACCATCAAAGTAACATGTACCTGACAACCATCAAAGTAATATGTACCTGACAACCATCAAAGTAACATGTACCTGACAACCATCAAAGTAATATGTAGCTGACGACCACCATAGTAACATGTACCTGACAACCATCAAAGTAATATGTACCTGACAACCATCAAACGACAACAATCAAAGTAACATGTACCTGACAACCACCAAAGTAACATGTACCTGACAACCATCAAAGTAACATGCACCCGACCATCAAAGTAACATGTACCTGACAACCATCAAAGTAACATGTACCTGACAACCATCAAAGTAACTTGTACCTGACAACCATCAAAGTAACTTGTATCTGACAACCATCAAAGTAACATGTACCTGACAACCATCAAAGTAACATGTAGCTGACAACCATCAAAGTAACATGTAGCTGACAACCATCAAAGTAATATGTACCTGACAACCATAAAGTAACATGTACCTGACAACCATCAAAGTGACATGTACCTGACAACCATCAAAGTAACATGTACCTGACAACCATCAAAGTAACATGTACCTGACAACCATCAAAGTAACATGTAGCTGACAACCATCAAAGTAATATGTACCTGACAACCATCAAAGTAACATGTACCTGACAACCATCAAAGTAACATGTACCTGACAACCATAAAGTAACCTAGATCAAATGAAGACCTAGTCAAATAACATTGCCAAGTTTAACAGGATCTTAATTTCTGTCAGATTTCCAAAGTATAAAATAAAAACTCTGTTAAAATTAATCAATCAATAAGGAATTCAACCCCTGAAACACAACCAGGAAACAAAAGAAGGGTTATATATGATAAACCATTTATTGAGACAATCTTGATAGAAAAGATGTACATATGTATAGGTGAAATTATTACAAAAACTTAAGCTGTCCAACATAAGAAAACTAAATCAAGTTCAATTTGTCATAATTAGCTGTGTTATTTAAAACTAAAACTATAAACGCTGGAAAGTAAAAAAGAGAACATTTGAGAAAAGATTTTCAGAGACAGATGAAATGAACAACAGGAGATACAAAGATGATAAAGCCTTACAATGAATGAGCCTTCTAAAGATGGTCAATTTCTTTATCAAAATTATAGAAATATAAATATTGATTCATGATAGAAAATTATAAGAACAGTAGACATAAATTGAGATGAACATAAAAAGGAAGCCACAAAATTGACTTCGAAGAGGAAGAAATAATTTCTATTGGCCTTTAACGGTATTAAACAATACACAACATTGATGGGGGTCTGACATCAGCTGTATTTCAATGTATATTAGGTGACATGGACAAGACAAGGTACATCTTACATTAACAATAGAAATATATTACAAAGTTGACAATGACATGCTGGAGTTTTGGGGTAAGTTATCTAAATAATATAAACCAACATTGTAAACACAAAAACACCTCCTCGCCATGGAAACAAAGGGGTACGGATTCATTGAATATTCTCACAATTACCAGGTCGTGCTGATTATCAATGGTCATGCTGATTAGCAATGTTGTAGTTAGAATGTCCAATTTGAACAGTGTCACAACATAAGAATGACTAAATTCAGCTTATTATCAAGGGTACAAGGTAGCATTGCAAGCATTACCATATACCGCAGGCGTAGAGCGACTTAGTATATACTAAGTCGCCAACGCCTGCGGTATATGGTAATGCTTGCAATGCTAGGGTACTAGGTAGTAAATAACCCCATCAGATTGGAGAAATTGACACTTTAATTACATATAAATGGATGCTGAAAAATATAAGTCCATCCTATAGTAGTACAAATAATGATTGTCAATGACTATTAAACCAAAATCTTACAATGGTACGTCTAGTCAAACAGAATGCACTATAATTACATACAACTAAGTTAAAATGAATCACTAAAACAGCAAAATATAAAATTAAAAAAAAATACAAACAAAACTGTTTATGAAATGAAACTAACTCGTGGCATTTGAATGGTTTCTTTAAAAAGGTTTCTTTTTGCAGTTACACTTGAAACTTTTTGATGAGAAAATAAGAGTTTGACAATTCAATGTACCTATATTTATAACGCAAAAAAAAAAATGTATATATATATATATCTACATTGTACACACAAGTTTACAGAAAAACTAAATCCTTAAAAGCTGTACACATAAATCTTACAATAGCATATGAAAGTAGAAACAGAAATATCTCATTAAAATAAAATCTGACAAATCCAAACACATGATACATCAATGTTGTTATATATTCCTTCTAGAAAACAACTATTATATTAAATCCATTAAAATACGACCAATTAACATAGAACAATAATATGCCATTTTGTTATGAGAAAACTGAGCAGATGAGAAGCATATATATCCAACTTAAATAAATAGTTTACTTTGTGAAATATCACGCTGGAAAAAGTCACAATTATAAACAAACAGACGAAATTTACTATAGAATCTAAAGATTTACAACTACTAAATAATCTATCTATTGTTTGAGTTTCTTCTATTTAAAGCTTCTACAAACCATCTTTTTAAGGCTAAAGCTCTAATCTTTATGTATACAGAATAAATAGTTACGTGAAATTAAAAAGGAAAACACTACCATGAAATGCACATCCAAGACTTCTCTATGCAAGGGAGATAAACTACTAAACTGGCTAATATCCCCTCTAACCTATTCTTTTCCAGCATATTCAAAAGGTGTAATAAAAAAATAAAAAAAATGACCGGGCACACATATACAAAAGCTATTTGTTTTTGAGGTTGCATCCCTTTTGATAATCTAACATGCACACAAATTACCAATGTTGGCAGGTTTGTAAACAATAATAATGGGAACCAAATAGGAAAGAGGGGAAGGGGGGGGGGGGGGCTGAGAGCTGTGAAAGCAGCAAATCATCAAACCGATGTTTTCCAGACCAAGAATATTGGATTGCCCCACAGCCATATGCTTTGCTCTAATAAATAAAGGTTTTAAAACAATGCAGTACACACATTTGTGTAAAAACTTGGCCATATTACTGTAAAAAGATTTCGACCATAACATGAGATAACATCCATTCAATCTAATCAAAGGCAGTACATAGTTTGAACAGGATTAGATAAGTAAATGAACAAATAGAAGCACCTGTCAGTACAGTAATATCCAGGAGAATAAAAAAGACAGGATAGTGTGATCTGAGCAACCACTGGCAAGGTTTAGGCAAAAATGATGAACAATTCACAAATGACACGGTTGGTGTCCAAAAGATCTTCACCTATCTAACAGGTTCCTAAAATTTAATTTCTACTGAGAGCTATTTGTCTTTGACAATTTTACAGCTACAGAATTCTCCCTACTTCAAGTCAAAATAGGGACACTGATGTAAACGCCAATATAAACAGAGACTTTAGTGGCACAGATTTCAAAGATGGTCACAACCCTTAACTTTGGTCCTTCTCCAACGGCCATACATTAATATATTGAGCAGAATAATAAAAAACTTGAAGAATATAGAATTGTCACAATGGGATTGGCTGAAATCAGCAGAGTCACGTTATTAGATTATAAAGAGTACAACCTTCAGTTCAACAACCATTATGGTAAAATCATTTCCATAGAAAATAAATACATAAGTCGTCCTATGTTTTTCTATGACACTCTACCTTGGTAAATATGAGTTGTAAAAGTCTTAGAAGATAAAAGTAGCACTGTAATATAGAGAAAGTGAGATGAATGTCAAACAGCACAAGATGAAGATATTACAAGGGTTAGTGATATATTAGAAGATGAATTTTCTAACCATTGAAAGATGATTAAAACAGAATGGTGTTACAGTCATAATAAAACTATCAACAAACAACCACGGGACTGGGCGTAACCAAAGAATACACCTTTTACTTTGACAATACCTTTAAGTTAATTTTGTGAACCACTCCTAACTCCACACTTTACCTCAACCACAATAAGTCTACAATGTATATATAGCCTTTCTTGAGTTAACAATGATCAAATTGGGCCCTTTTACAGCAATTCTTTGATAGACATAAACACATTCTCCATTTAGAATAAAATTTTTGATCCTGATTGCTCTAGGCCGTTACCCCACTGGGTCCAGCAAACTTTGTGTATGAACTTTTCTGATAATGCAAAAGTTATAACTTTTTAAATTTTGGCACAGTAACATTGTGCATATAGAAATCTTCACATATAAATATTCCTCCATAAAAAGACACTTATGGTACCACACAATGATCAAGATTGTAAAATGAAAGATGTTATCTGAATTGACGCTTTAATTTGCTAGCAGCAAAAGAGATGATAAAACGTTACATAACAATACTATTTGAAACAATGTCATGTTGTAAGTTGACAAAAACTATATGCAAATCTGTTGAAAATGTTGATCAAATGACAAAGATAGGGATTAAAATATTAAAAAAGAAACTGATGGAAAAGTTTGTTCCTTCGATGGTAAAAATTTCTTGATGAGTGAGGTATTCCAACATTTGGCCCACAAGAGGGCTAATCATGGTTTGTTACAATTGGCTATAATAGGTAAAATAAGAACAAGATGAAGGCATTATGTAAGTTTTTAAAATATACTTTAACTGCAGTTAGTTTTGGATTTATAGTTCTGGGTTTTTATTTCTTACAAATGGGGGTCGTGCTAAGATGTATGGCAGTATGATATTTTCATAGGTTCAATTTGATATCTCAGCTAATCTGTGCAACGGAACCAAACCAAATGCTCTGTTCACCAAAACTTGTATTTTTATCTATTAGATTTCGGACAAGAGCACTGCTTGACCATGCATGGATTCCAACAGCACTTTCGTCTGTCTGGACAAACCTAAAATGTAAGGTTATACAGAACATACATTTCATCAGCCCAGTCAGTTCGCATGATTCTAGATTAATTTGCTTGGATCAAAAACTCCTCGTACCCATAAGCAATCTCATTGATTGGGTAAGGAATCTTCAACAGGTGATCAAAATAATACATTACCAGAAAAACAATATTACAAAATGATGAAGATTTCTGATGTAGTTGGGAAAACTGTGGTGTAAAAACACCCTGTCAATGAGAGATTTAAAAATAACTAATTACAGTACATTCGCTGCTTTCAGAGATTCTCAATTTAAAAGTTAAAATTGATGATAAAATCATTAACAGTGAAGGATAAAAAATGTAACATTTTGACATATGTTATTTGTATCAGGTCTTCTGGAAAGATGTGAGGTCAGAATCGTTGTAATTTAAGTCTTTACAACTTAGTGTTATTGATCACTCTCACAAAAATTCACTTTGTAAGTTTTACATCTTCAAGTGGTCATGTAAATGCCATATGATAAACCACTGTCACTGTTTCAATCCAAAGTCAAGTACTCTGTGAATTGTCACTGGCCATATCAGCTGAAATTTATTGCCAGTTTACAAACAGCCAGATTTGGTTTCGAGCTATTTGATTGGCTGTGCATACACTATGTGAAATGAATGGCCAATAAGGTGGGCTTTGCTAACACCATGTGACACGAATAGCCAATATTGATTGGCTAATGAACAGTTTTCTGCGGTAATGCAGGTGGACAAATCTCATCTTCCTCTTCAACTGGTAATGGTGGTGCAGCCTAAAAATTAAGAAGAATTCAGTTTAAATGATTTGTAGTTTTTTCTTCTCATGAATAAAACTCATTAAAGATTAACTAATTTTCCACCAGCAACTATTATAACAATTAACATTACCATTGATTGACCAAACTATTCAAATGGAGGTTTATTACCAGTTTTATATTACACATTTTTAGTTAAACAAGAGCTGATTATCCTCAAAAGCAAGGAAAGGAACATATATTTGAGGAAACATTTTTCAGAAAATAAATACATTGCTGAAACTTTTGTTGGCCTAGATAATGGTGTCATTTTAAAAATCATTTGAAAAACCAATTGCCAATTTTAATGGAGGGAAATCTAGTTGAAAACCAATGGCCATAGCTTAATACCAAGAGTGGTTTCAAACTAACAAATGTTCAGGTGGAGGACTGTCATAACAATATTTCAGGAAAGATTTAGGTTGATTGATTGTTTGGTGTTTTACGCCGCGCTCAAGATTATTTCACTTATATGGCGGCGTTGCCAGTTTTATTGTGGGAGGAAACCCACGACCTTCCGTTGGTAACTGGCAACCATCCCACATGTTTGAGTGAAATCCCAGTCAGAAAATTTTCCAATTTTTTGGACTGAGTGGGAATCAAACCCGCGACACATTGGTGGAAGGCTGTTCGGATTGAGCGTCCAATGCTCTACCTACTGAGCCACCGAGGCCCCCGAGAAGATTTAGGAGCAGGTTAAGATGAAGAGAAATAAGCTCCCATGTTACTTTTAAAAACATTAGTGAAATGAAATTAAATCTCAAGACTAACTTCTTGTTTACATTTTACAGATCTTCTTATAAGATAGAAACATGCAGGTTTCTTTGGAATGTGAATTTAGTAAATGTATATGAAACTAAAAGTTAATTTTGGTTTTGTCACAACATACAAGGCTACTACTGTTAGTGAGATATATTCATTGAGAGAGGAAGCATTCCATACATCATTTACATCTATCACTGGTAAGTGAAAATCACTTCATATTCTAATATTTAAGATCACGAAAACACACGGGCACAGGGAAAATCTTCTTGTCTAAAATAACCATGGAGACCAGTTTCTAATTTTACTTATTTCGACTGAGCCTCTGGGTCCCTATGTTCTAAGAGGTGTACTAGATCAGTTAACAAGATTATTATTAATGAGAAATAATTATGGCATCACCACAAAGCTAGTTGTTTGTGAACAACACAAGCTTTCAACATCTATACCAGTGTCTTCATAAAGTGTATCTGAATTTAATTTGATGAGGACACCGGTATAAGTGTTGAAAGCTGGTGTTGTTCACAAACAACTACTTCGTCTTGATGCCTTAATTATTTCTCATTAGTATGGAACCCATGTTTAAAGAGAGTTTGAAAGATTATTATTTGGAGGTTAGCTCATTCATGATTTAATAATCATTGTAACATTCACAATATTCACTGATCACAACCTTCTACATGTATATAGATAGTCAAAATCAATTTAAATATTCATATCAAAATTTTATAAATTTAGAGGTATTACATATATGACTGGGATTTCAACTTCACCATCATAAAAAGTCTTAATTTCATTTAATTATAGCATACCAACACCCACTTATGAAACAACAAAAAAAATAAATTTTAAAAATCCCAAAAATTAAGATGCTGTTTTTTGGTTAAAGTATAATATTTTGATTCAATATCTGTTTGGCACGCCATAGTAAAAATCTGATTTCCACATTAATCTCGTTTGAAACATTGAAACAGAATGACTGCTTTTCACTTATATATATTGAAATAAGGCCATTCAGAGACTTGGTGATAACTGTAAAATATAAAATCTTCAGGTTGGGAGGCGTTTTTTTTAAATTCTGTTTCAGCTTTTGTAGAGAATTGCAGGAAAGACAGTTTTGTGATGGGCCAACCCACATGACAGAAAAGGGGGAGAAAACTGGTTAAAAGGACTGCATATCAAGGACAATTTCTTTTAGGACACTGAATAAAATACTATTTTCAAGAGGGCATTTGTCAAAAATGGTTGTGTTCAACACAAAGCATTTGGAATTGTCAAACAGGTACAAAAAATTCTGACTTTTTGACAATTTTCTTTTTATCAAAGTAAGAAATGTTACAGTAAAACTGAATAATATTTTGGATGGCCTTATTTCAGATTGAATCCCAGAAAAATAAAAAAGAGTCAGAGTTAAAATGACAAATATAAGAGAGGTGAGAGTGTTGGAGTAAGGTGGGCTCATTGTGATGAGAATTATTCAGGTGTTTCAGGTAGACAATTATCAGTCAAAATGCAACTAAGTGTGAGAGGGAAGATGTCATATCCAGTCTACTGGCCAAATCCAGATTAGCCTCAATCCTTAAAAACACCCTAATACTGTACCTTACTGGGACTGTTTATGTAATATCTGTGATTAACAGGGTTTCAAAGTCAGAATAAGCCACAATAAAATCAGAAATAGTTCTACATATATATTTTTCTTTATAACGATATCACAATAAGATTATACTCTATATAATTTTCAAACCAGATTTACAATGATTTCTCTTTGACAAACAGGCAGTATTTCCTGCATACCAGAAAGATTGGTTGATGTTTTACACATCATTAAAGATTTTACCACTTATATCATGTGTGCTTAACTTAGAGGGGGAAAACATCAAGCTCTTTGCTATAACCGTTGGCAAGTACCTGGCAACCCTTCCACATAGGGTGAGGAAAAGTTTGGACTGAGTGGGATTCAAACAAATGACCCATCAATGGACAACATGGCTGAAGGAATCTAAATAGGGCCTGGGAGTTTCCCGCGAGATGTCACAATATCAGGAGTCAGATGACATTGTCAGTTTGATTGACTTTTTTTGTTCTATAACGTCCTAACACGTGCATCGACAGTGCCGGTTGCTGGAAATTTGTTGCATTCTCACGATATTCTCGCTCCCTTTAAGATGGGATAATTCCCCCTTGAATGCACATCCCTCACCTAAAGAACAGGTTATTTCCCCTGAAAGTGCTGGTTATTTCCCCTGAATATTTCCTAGCTGACTGTAGGAGAGGAATTAAGAAACAGGTAAATGCCAGTAAACAGCCAGTTGAATTCCATGATTATATTGTTTTGTCCAATGATTAAAAGTTACAAATGACCTCTGTGGGTAAATCTCCTACCCACGTATAATAGCAGCAAGATGGTGAGGAGGCCTAACGGGTCGCCTTTCTAAATGATAGGAATAGGGGTATTTCTATGCTTAAATTGTCCCTTGTATGGAGGTGTCTTACCTTATCCTTTTTGGCGTTTCTATAGGGTGAAATCCTGAGTGGAACTAAAGGTGAATCTGAGGAGATATTCGTGTAGTCAGCATAATTGGATTTCTCAGGTAGAGGTGGAGGTTCTTCCCCTCCATCCACTTCCTCAATGTCAGACACTACAACAAACAACCAATAGGAGACATTGTAAATAGACGATTAGAAGATTGAAAAGCTCAGTGAACACTAAAACACACGGGCACAGGGAAAATCTTCTTGTCTAAAATAACCACGGAGACAAGTTTCTAATTGTGTTAAAAAGAGGTATATCATTTTGATCTTTATACCCCATCATAAATTGTTGTAATAAAGTAAACCTATGATATTTCATTAGGTTGACGACTGAAAGTATATATACATAGAGAATCTGAACACTCCAGCAAGAATGCAGAGAATTATCGAAAACAAACCGACCATAATAGAAAAATGTATTATGTTGAGCTTATCAGTGGAAATGAAGGTTACAAATGAACAATATACAATAAAGAGATAATAAATTCAATTGAACAGATTTCATCCAAAAGCAAATGAGCTGTAAAAGTATTTATTTGTAATAATGCTGAAAGGTACCTGTAGTAGTAGAAGCATTGGAAGCACTGGAGGCCAGACTTGTAGAACTACTGTTCATATTGTTGTATAAGGATAGGGGCTGGTCCTTAAAATGACCACTCCCTCTACTCCCCCGTTTCTCGTTCTCAGGACGAGGGGGTCTCTTGGGGGTCAGCTGAATAGCAAAGCAAACAAAATATGGATTAAATATCTTATATAGCTTTATTAGATATAGTGAAATCAAGTATCAAAGCAGTTCATGTATAGTCTGGGCCAATGTATCAAAACTAAATATACTAAGATCTGATGAAAAATAAAGACAACGCCAAACTGTTTCAAGGTGATGTCAACATTATTTCTCATAAAGATGGAAGACCGCTCTTATCTAAAAGATCTGATTATACGTTATGAAAAAGTCAAACTAGTTATCTGATATAATTCACTTTAAACAGAATAATTTATTTCTTTATAACTGATGAACACAAATAAATCTCATATCCGAGAAAATACTTACAAAATAAATAAAAAGAATATATTATTTAAAAAAAAAGAATTTATTATTTTAAAAAAAAGAAGCTTACTGCAAAATATTACACTTTATATAAATGATCTTTACAAGATAAAATATGTAATTTATAAAAAAAATCTAGTTTTCAATCCGTCAGACCACCACAATATAGGTTATACAGCCTTAGTTATATAGTATAGGACTGATAATGTTAATTATACAATGACAGTCAAACGCCACTAATGGATTCCCTTCCCATACTGACACCAGTCCACAGAACTAGGTTTTATATGAGCATTTCCTCACAAATGTTACATATTGATTCAAGTTTGTCTCCCAACATTCAACAGAAAAACATTTCACAGTTAACACAAAAACATACTATACCAAAGGTTAACCAACAAATATTAGCTTTCATTTCAAACAGGGTCCCCACAAGTTTAAGGCAACCTTATCTTATTCCACTGTCTTGTCTTTCAACAAAAAATTCCTCAAGATATATATTTCAACGTAAAAACAACGGGTACAACGGAAAAGTAAACAGTGTGTAATACACCGTTTTTTGATTGACTGATTGGGGCACACTCATATGGCGACAAAAGTACTATCCAACAAAAATATCCCCCTACCAGTAGCCTGCCCCATATTAAATTTTGACATAAGTCTCCACAGGCCCTAGAATCTCAGAAAGGCTAAGATTAGCATACACTCCCAACCTTTTACTGGTACAAGGTAACCATCCATACAAAATTCTAATTTTTCAGGTATTGATTGTAATTTGAACGAATGACCATTTGGTGGGAAGCCTTTCAACCTACTGATTACAGGTAACATTATTTTGCGCTACACCTACACCTATATCTAAGCAGGGTTTCCAGTGGAACGTCACAGCCTATCACCTGGAACTTTCAGTATTTTAACTCTTAAGCTAAAAGACTTCAACATTGTTAACAGGTCTATATTTAGTCAACTTTTTAGCACTATCTATCAAATAATGCTAAACCATATGTAAAACATAACATAAATATATATAACAAGACACCCACTCCTTCATAACATTTGAATACATATTTTAACATAAACAAGTAACATGTTGACCAACCACCTATCCATTCCTTACATATTAATAACATGAAAAATGGAATTTGTTCATAATATTAAAATGTTCATCATAACTCTTAAAACCACCCTTCATGTAACACACACACTCAAGCAGAAACATATAAAATACATCTAAAGCTGTTAATCTGATGAAAATGTACGAGAAACACAATGTACTTTTGACATCTATCCATAATTTGATGGCATGAATGGAATTTTGATTATGGATGGTTTAAATGAGAAGCAAGTCCAATACAGAAAACTGATAGCAAATAATAGGAAAATGGCTTCAAGTTCTCAAATCTATTGATTGTTCATTATTCGAATAATTAGTGTTAATACCTAGTTTTAAGAAGCCAAACTAAGTTAAGGATTTTAGAATAATATTTGGCAACAAATATTTGATATGGCAAGGTCTTCAATTAAATGATATACGATTTAATAACAGGCCTACTTAAACTAGATCATTTTTATGTATTAAGTTATTACCAAGCCCAACTATTTGTTTTGGAGGAAATTAAAACTCTTGTAACAAATACCAATTAACAAGCATCAATATATATAGCAGAAATGCTAATAGCTGATTAATTTTGAAAAACAAATTTTCTACTTAGTCAAATAAGAAACCATTATTTCTTTATCTTTGGTCTTCTGAATCTTTATATTTGCTTGTAAAATTTTACCTTGCTTCATTAAAACACAATTTACATGATGTTAATGTTTTTGAAATATATCATGTAATTTTTAGAATCATCAGTAATAAAAAATAGTAACTTAACAATGTACATGTAGCTTATACAGATATGTCTTATCTTGTGTTCAATTCAAAAGATTTAAATACAGATTCATTTTGAGAGGAGAAAGTTGAAACATAAAATGTAAGAGAATGAGATGGAATACATAGATTATATAAATATATACATATAGGTAACTCAAACTGCCAAGCACGTGATGTGACATTGAAGGTGATCGAATGGAAGCTCGTGCCAATGTGAATACAGGACTGGAGGAAAACTGATGAAAGGCAGGAGGAGATCACTCTAGTTAATGTCACTACAGAATGCATACATACCATCTGGCTTACAAAACACAAGTAATTTCCTGCACTTAATCATACAGTTATTTTCAAATTCAAATGAATTATACTTGGTAATCAGAAAATATTGAACACACAGAGAATGCATTCTTTTTTCTTTTTTTTTTACTTCTTCGTTTTCCATTTAGAGCTTTGCAAAAATGTTAAATGTTATTTCGTGACACAAAATCATTTTAAACCAAAACTTCTCAGCCAAAGCAATGTAGCCATAATTTCAGTGGTAATTTCATTTTGATGGGGAAAGGTAACGCAATTAAAGCCAGGTGTGTGCATGAATGGTGAACAATAGTGCTGAAATGAATTAGCATAGCTGTGAGTACATTAAAGTGGCATGAACTGCCAAAATTCACACTTTTTCCATAATTTCTGATCGTCACGACAGTAAGAGGCTTTGAAGGTCATTGAAAACCTAAATGATTGGCGTTGGAATGAGAAATCCATACAGTATGTGGCCTGTACGAACCGAAAACGCATTCGAAAAGTAAACAAAATTTAAATAACCGGGACAACCATTCATTCATTCTAAGCCAAAATTAGTTCAAAACAATACTTTATCATACATTTTCGAGACTAGAAGCACTAAAAAGCTTCTGAATTATATGTCTTGAGAAAAATAGCCAATAGCTTCAACATTCTGTTTGAACGTAAAAAAATCAACATTTTGGCAGCTCATGCCCCTTTAAGTTCTTACAGTGAATATGACTGGTCGCACTGAATCCAACCGACTCAAAATCAAATTGTTTTCTTAATCAATTTAAACAAGTTTGAACAAAGATGTGACCTCCATCTCATCAATTTTTTCATCAGATATTTTTTAATTGAGGTAACATTTCAAAACTGAAATTTATCTTGGGAATTGAAAATGAAGGCAGTGCTTGGAGTTCATTTCAGCAATATTGGTGAGTTTAGCAGCGTTATCTAGACAGTGTTAATAATACATGCCTGTTCATTGAGCACAATAGGCTGTTCAATTAGTGTCCCTGAACCACGCAAGCTGTCAGCCACATAGTCGGAAACATGCGAGGCACGGCGGATGATATTGCCAACCTTAGACGGCAGTGAGCCTTTTGCTGGAGAGCGCTGAGCGTCTGGCTTTACCCACACTGACTGGACACGCCCTGATGACGGAGGGGTTCGGTTCAACATGGAGATTTGCCTGTAAAAATTCAATACAAGAAAAAAATATAAAAACTGTACAGGGAAATATTATAATTAAATATCTGTGAAATAAAATTGTCATGAAATACCCATTTATTCATAGGTACATGCATAATAACACATTTATCAAACAAAGCCATTTGTCAAGAAACCTACCAGCCAAGATCCCATAACATGCTAATTTGTTATCTAATCTTAACACATTTCATTTGATTTCATGGTATTGTCTGATCTATTGCAAGATGAATCCAGGCACATTTCAAATCCATTTTTACTTGATGACCATCCAACATGCATTATTGAAATAAGAAACCCGTTTAACAAATTTCAGTATTTGTTGCACAAGGTGTGATTCAAACCCATATAACATTGGTAAAAACCTAGTTGTGTTTAGCTGCTTCCACTGTAAACTATGACAACACTCCTAACCTTTTTATTTCACCAAAATCAAAATAAAAAAGAGACACCATGTTATAATTTCACCATACCATACAACATATATATATATAGATACTAGTGACAAAACTCTACAAGGATTGGAAATTAGTGGTGATGACCAATGTAAAAACCTGAGACATGCACTGTATATATCTAACTAATCTAAGTGAATAGGGCCTGGGAGTCTACCGAGAGATTTCGCGATATCCGGTGACAGATGACGTGTTTTCATGACGTTATCAGTTCGATTGACGTTTTTCGTTCTAAAACGTCATAAATGAGCGTCATATTCGAACGATAAAGGCTCCTCACATGCGTAATGACAACGTCGGTGACAGGAAATTTGTGGAATGGTCACGTTACTCTCGCTCCCTATTGATGGAAGTTTCATGACACACTCAACATGATTTCACTTATAGGACTTTGTTGGCAGGTTCACTGGAGGAGGAAACCAGGATCTTTGCCCAGAGGAAATCACGACCGTTGGTGAGTACCTGGCAACTCTCTAACATAGGGAATGGAGTATAAAACTTTTCTTGTGAGACTGTGATATGTATATTACCAATTTTAATCATTCATTTTGTTTTTCCTGCAACAGATGGTAAGTCAGTGAACCTTTGCTTCAGTTCAATGTTGACAACATATCATAGTGAAGGGGTGATAAGAGATAAATACTAAACCCATTGGACCAAAAACTATATATTCAAAAGTTTTAAATATTAACATCAACTATTCACCAAGACATGACAGTGAAAAGAGAGAGGATGTAGTGACGGAGAAAATGTTACCTTCTCACAAACACTCGCTGTTTTCTCCTTTTGATAGCAACAAGTGGAAAAATAACACTTTCAATCTGCTCAAATTCCTTAATCTTCATTCATTCACTGATATGTGCATTTGGATGTACTCAAGATTATTTTATGTGGGTGGGGAGGCAAATCACACATAACATGACTGAACAAGAATATTGTTCGAAAACTTATACAATTTTTGTAATATGCCACAGTTTGTTAAAAAGGCAGTGTGCCGGGTTTAATGGGGGATGTTACCCCTACACATAGGGATATGAAGTCAAAATTAACTCATTGAGTGGAATTTGTTTGATGGTTAGTTTATGTGAGAGATATCATTCTAACCACTGAGCTATTGAAGGAAACCGAAGCTCTTTTCCCACGGGAAACCTCCAATCGTCCGTGAGCACCTGTTAATTCTTCTACATATAACTAGCGAGTAAAAACATTTTAAAAATTGTATTTGTTTTGAGTGAGATTCGACCCGCGAAGCATTGATGACAGGCCCATGTCAGACTGAAAGATTATCACTCTGTCGACTGAGCAACAGATGCCCTATAATTTTTTCAGAATTTTTAATTAGCATTTGCTTGTGTTGCAGTTGGATAAGACAATTGCTACAATCGTTGAGAAGTTTTTAGCTTACTCTGGTGTTCCTGGTAAACTGTGTCCTCCATCAGAATGTCTGATAGGTGATGACCCAGGTATAAATGTGGAGGGAGGCATTGACTGATTTCTCTTCAAAGATACACTGCTTGCATAGATTCTCTCAGATATCTGTCAAAAACAAATAATAAAGCCAATTCAAGACAATGGACATGAAAATTAAGTCACAAAATGAATGGAGATAATAATGAATGTAGCGGAATGAAACATATAAATCCCCTCAAAGCAAATTAGACAGAGGTGAAAACAAAGTTTTTTTTCTTCTCTCAAATGCAAAAAGTTATCACAGCACATATGATTTACAAAAATTTAATCTATTAAACAACCGAGCCTTAAGTTAAAATCCAGTGATGCTAACACTTGCATGCAAGCAGCTTGAAGTCAAAAACGTTGTAAGCACAAGTATTTAAACAGAAAAATAATAGCAGTGAATTAAAGACCCAGTACCTGGATTCCATAATCCTTTTCAAGTATTTTACAAAGTTCTGCAAAGCGAGATTCCATATGGTTATGAAACGGTCTCAGATTCTCCGGGGCCTTCCGTTTGTGAAGTCGCAAACCTTCCTGAACCAGTTTAATCTAAGGACGAAATAAAATTTAAAAACACTTACATCTAATATCCAACTAATACTTTTAGTCTCCCCATAAACCATTGCTTAATTTTTAAAGAAATAATGGGTAAATTTTCAGTGAAATATTTGAAATTTGAAAACAGGCACAGGGAAAATCTTCTTGTCTGTGTGGGTAATTTTTGTTTAAAAACAATGGTTATTTTGAACTCCTGACACAGGCAAAAATACATATTTATGATCACTAAAACACATGGGCACAGGGAAAATCTTCTTGTCTATATGATCATCATATGCCTCTACTTCAAGGGGTGAGAATTTCACAATACAGTTAAAGTGGTATTGATAAATCTAGTATTTATTTTCAAGATAACCCCGTACCTGTTGTGATGTGGTATTCTTCAGTCTCACTACCAGTTCAAAATCTTTTTCAGTAGCATTTTTCTTCAAGTAGTCATCCAAATAAAACATCTAATAAAATATCAAGAGACACAACTGTTTAAAGCATCTGTCAACTACACATGCAATGAGCTAGGAAAGATGTACTTACATTCATTATGCATAAAATACAAATACATCATAATTATAAGACTAATGATAAACGAAAAAAAATGTGTGGATTAATTTTTTTTTAATGTAAACCAATTTTTGGATAATATCAAGTTTCAAAAATGTTTACCCATTACCTTGTATTTTGTAATGCCACCATTTACACTGGGGTCCACAACACCATTCAGAGTGAGGCCTAAGGGGTCTATCCTAAGTGTGGGGTCCATTTCATGTTGTCCCAACATAGATTCTAGGGCTTTATTCTTTCCTTCTATGGTCTCAATAGCATTCTCTAAAGGTGATACATGGAACTGGAATACAAGGGAATATTTAATATATTTATGAACAGTAAAACACACGGACAAAATCTTCTTGACTAAAATAACCAAGAAGACAAGTTTCCAATTGTGTTAAAAATGGGGTGTGTCCTTTATAGACCTTTATACCCAATCATTTGCTGTTGTAATTAACCAAAACCAACAATATTTTATCAGGATTAAAGAAAGACATGAGTTTGTGTTTAGTCAGTAGAATTATCTGGAATACTTAAAATATTTACAGAGTTGTACTTATCTTCGACAACTACAGAAAGAAGTCGTGTAAATGTTTAATATAAATAATATGAGATATGGAAGGTGTGATCACATGAAATGATTGATTGATTGGTGTTTAACGAAACATTAGTTTCAGGGTTATTCGTAATCATAAAATTTCATAAGCACACTTACTGTTTCTGTATGGGTGACTTGAAACCATCTGAGTATACCAGGCAGAGGATATTCTGTGGTTAAATTGGTCCTCTGTAGGTACAGGGTCTAAGGTACAACAAACATCATTTATCAAAAGAAAAACTTACACAGAGAATTTTATTTTCATAGAGGATCTTACATGTAACTTTTACAAGTTGGAACCCTTTAAAGGTCCAAGGAAAAGCCAATTACAAGTATAATACTATAAACATCAAAATACCCTAGCAATTCGCTAACAATATGTTGCGTATTTGGCTTTATTTCACTTATATGGCGGCGATGCCCGTTTTAGAGAAGAAATAGACTTTTGGCAAGGAGGTTACCCTGGACCATTTCACATAGTGCGATAGAGTGAAAACCCAATTAGTTAAATAGTTGGAGATTGGCAATGTAACTTACAGTGATATCATTGGTATCCTCCTGTATTGGTCTGGAATAGGTGAACTTCTGAACTCCATTCACCATGTAATATCTGTGGAAGAAAAAGCAACACTTGTTCTTATAGGACAAAGTAAAAATAAATGTTTCTTTTTCATGCTAGGTCTATTACTAGACACAACATTATGTATAAGACAACTTGTACTAATTTGTACATGGTGATGTTTAATATGAGCTTTCGAGAGAAACTACTCTCATCATCAGAAATTACAGCAACCCATGTACAAAGTATAGTACAAGTTGTCCTATGTGTTTTGGTTTTAGTAAAACCGCTCCATAGAAGAATCTAACATTATGTATGTAAGTAAAAGTGTAACAGAACCTTTCCTTTCTATAGAGATAATAGACCCATTGACTAATGAAGCACAAAAGATTATGAACTCTCTCCGAGCATTGGCTGAAAATGAAGTTATTGGGGTAATAAGAGGGGAAAACATGGCAATGGAAATTATAGTAAGAACTGCAGTCAAGCGTGTCGCAACAAGGGTTTGTCACATAGCTGTCACCTCAAAACAACATATTTAACATCCCATTATTTTTTGAGTGATTGATTTTTGAGTGATGTCTTGAAGTCTTCATAATTTTGGTTTTTGAAATAAGTATTATTTACTTACTTTAGAATCTGCTCACTGACTTTCTTGTTGGTAAACCTTTCTTTGTCTTCCATTATAGGTGTGACGGCATTGATTTGAAGATCTGGGGTCTTTGGTTAAGTATAATTTACAGTTCTATTCTATTGGGGATATTTTATACATCTAGTTACACGTTTCTATGACTGGAGTAAGCAACTATTTAAACAGAGCTTCAGTCCAATTGTTACCATTGTAACTTAATTACAAATCTAAGTAACATGACTTTTAATTTATTTCATTGGAATCTTAAAAACACAGTCTCTCATACAGTACGTCTGTCTTACGATGATCTAATTCAGAGTTACAGAATGAAACCACTGGTGGGTGAAAATGAAACCAGATTTAAATAGTATAACAAATAGCTGTTCTATAAAGGATACATTGGTTCGGTGACTCCAAAATATCTTCTCCTGGTGCTGAGAGGGTTCTCATTAACTAAAACACAAAGTGATACACTCATAGATAACTTTATGGGACATAAGCTTTAAATAGCCTTTTTTTGAGGGTTTAAATGTGTACACAACAAAAGAAACGTAACTCTAAAACTGTTGCCATAGTTTGGTTTTTGGTTTTCTACAAAATTCTTTAGAGTTGTCACATCCTTGTAAGGTGCACAGCCATATTTTTTTCGCCATACATAAGACGAGTTGGCAGCCTTATATGATAAAAAAAACTGGGTTTTGATTAATTGATTGTTTGGTGTTTTACCCCGCGCTCAAGATTATTTCACTTATATGGCGGCGTTGCCAGTTTTATTGTGGGAGGAAACCAGGCTTTAAGCCCGGAGGAAACCCACGACCTTCTGGTGGTAACTGGCAACTGGTTTTGATTAAGATGTAAAGGATGAGAGAAATCCACTAAAGACTGTTTATTTCCTTTGCCAATATGACCAATGTGAGTCTTCTAATAATTCCACAAATTTCCTGTCATCCATGCGGTCATTGCATTTTTTGTTCTTACGTGAGGTTTACAGGTGAAACAAAATATGACAAATAGAATGAGCAAAATCAGTTAAATGTTATTCGTCTGTCGTCACCTATCACATGATCACAGACGTAAATAACGCTCCCTATACATTTTATGAACTCAGCTTATCAAATAAAGTGAGTGTTTACTAAAAACCTGGACCTTGTTTCACAAAGTGGCGTAGCGTAAGTTTTCACGTAGCTGCCATAGCAACCCATACTGTAGAGATATGTTGTTACGGAACAAAAAATACATTTACGTCGCTTTGTGAAACAGGGTCCTGACTTTAATTTGACAAGATCTAACATATAATGCTGTATCATGATAGAAATAAAATCCAAGCACCCATCATTTACCTGAGCATTGGGGAAGAGATTCTGTAACCTGGAGTTGAAATCTGATAACCTCTCATACTCCTTCCCTCGATATATAAATACTTTGTTCTGTCAATGAAAATGAATAAAACTATAGCAAATGTTCCAACTTCAGTAAAAGATGAACTACATAATAAAGTGCAATATTTCTCAAAGCCTTGTTTGTGTTAAATATCTTGAAAAGAAGTAAATTAACTGTCTCAGATAATTTTCAAATCAGAATAGGGCATGTAAGAATTCAGTAATGATGGGACACTCAGTTCATGACATTTAACTGCGAATAGAATAGCAAGGTCTTTAAAATTTTCTGATATCATGAAATCAAGGAGACATTGGTGATGGAATCAAACCCTTGATCCTTCATCATAATAATTTAACACATGTATAAATTATATGCAAATTACATGCCATCTTTTAAACACAATTAGAAACTTACGTCTTAGTCCCCATGGTTATTTTAGATTTTTACTTTAGATTTTCCCTGTGCAGGTATGTGTAAGTTTTAAAAAAATACTGAATATATTGTGAATGGATGTAATACCTGTAGAAATGCAGGGAATCCTTTCCCATAATAACCCACACGGAAATACTCAGGGTCAGGTCTCATCTGCTGAAGTATGCAGTCATAGAAATTTGCCTCTTTACGCTGAAAATCATGTTAAACACCAACTTAAATATCAAAACATAAAGTTACATGGATTTATTTTCAAATCAGAATAAAGGTTATTCCACATATGATAGCATTCTAATTAGAGAAGACAAATGGAAACCAACCAACAAAGGTAGTGAGAAATAAAATATCTGCAAAACAGCAAATAACATTGATTGAATCAAACACAAAAAATAAAACCTTTGCAGGCAATGTTGTGTATTCAGCTGATTTTGTGATGAAGGTATTAAATATAGATTTTAGTTTTGTACATTGCATTTATATTAGTATTGGACATAGTATATACAGATGTTATTTACCAGGACATCGCTGAGTTTCTGATAATCAAACTGTTCATTCTCATATAACTTCACCAGCTCTTTACACATCTCAATACCTTTCTCCCACATCTGAAAACATATATACAATGGTCAGTACAGTGATTGTATAAAACCACAAGGAAATGTTTTTTGTAAGGGTCTGGAAAAGAATAATTGCAATTTCTTGACAAAAATGTTGAAATGACTGCATCATACTGAAGTTCTTCCATCAATTTGTACCGCAAAAGTGATACATGAATTAATATTGATAACAGAACAAATTCCCTCAGACGTTTTATATCAAACGTGAAATGTCTGTTTGTACCTTTCCCTTGTCAAAGAATTCAATCATGTCATAGTAAAGCTTTTCCTTCAGTTCTTGGTTGGTGATTATCTTGGGGTAGTTTTTGTTCATGAGCATTTGATGAAGGGGCTCATCCTTCCACTAGAAACGTAAAAAGAAAATGGAAAGGAATAAATACATAGAAATTACTTAAGTTTTAGTTTGTTGTTTTACCCAGCACTCGGCGTTATATATAATAGGTAATAATAGTTTGTGGATAATGCCAGAATACCTTTTTGAGAATAAAAATGAGTTCAATGGTTGAATAGAATGTGGGGACTGGATTCACAAATCAATCTTCAGTCATTAAAAAGGACAAAAACTTATCATGTATGCCTTTGGATGGAAACCTGAACTATTCTTGTAAATTCTGATGAATTGAAAACAAAAACCCAATGTACTTCAGCCTAGCAAATGACATAATATCCTGCCGGATGTCACTACAGTCGGCAGCGAACCTCTAATCAGTCGGAGAATCTTTGTCATAGCAACTCTTCTGATTGGTCACAGACTGATCAGTCTATGTCCATAAGGAAAGAACATTCTTAATATTCACTCAACCAGTCACGTGATTGAAGCCAATCAGCTACCTATAATTTATCATGTGATCAACTGCTCGGATCAACATGAGAGTGGCTTAAAGTAAATAGGTCAAGAATTGGTAGCCTTGAAGGAGTCTCAGTGGAGAGTCTTCAGATTCAACCAATGACAATCAGATTGACCGAAGCTAGACTAACGTTTCAATGACATCAGTAATTTGGTACAGGATCCTACCTGTAACAGTTTGGTGTAGAGCATCATCGTGAATGCAGCCTCCGTGTAATTATCACAGCTAAGGTGAAGGTCACACAACTTGTGCAGATAACGAATATACATCTGTTGACGGCCAATACTCCGATAAAAATTCTGAATTAAACAGGAAGAATGATTGATTGATTGATGTTTTGTTGCATTCAAGATTATCTTATTTATACAGTGCCGTTGCTGAGTTTAGTTGGGGAGGAAACCCCTTAACCGTTGGTGAGTACCTAGCAACTATTCCACATACCACACAGAATCAGCTGTAAAAAATCCAAGAGGATACTTTGCACAGTCATGTTTTTTTCACTGTTTTAGACCAAACCACCTTTTGTTGTTGCTGTATTAGATAAGGCCAGTTGTCAAATAATATAAGAAGATATAAGAAGATCAATTAAGAAGATCAATTCTGAGCAACTAAATGTCTGTTGCTTTGTAATTAACTACTGAGTTTCCTTGAATAACGTGTTACCCTAGTGAGGCATTCTCCATGATTTCTTATCAGCTTCAAGGTAAGGGAATTGACTGGTTAGATGTTTTACACAAAACTCAAGATTATTTCACTAATTTGGTCAACAAGCTTATGGATTTACAGTAACAGTGTTACAAGATTTATCAACCATGACATTACTCTACAATGATATCTTACCAATAAGTTGACAATACAGCTCATCCTATGTTCTCTATTTTCATCCAGTATTATATGTCTGTACTCCATCAGCCTCTGTAATAAGTTTTTGATCATCTCCACAAAGGCCAGCCCTTGTTCTCGTAACTCCTTAATGTCTGCCTGTTTCTCACACAAACCATGAAGGCTAGGAAACGCAACAAACAATAGCATATATTATAAATATCTGCCTCTCGTAGACTAAACCACCAAAACATTGAAATCATGGATTTCTATTAAATGAACAAATCATGGAGAAAGGATTGATACCAAAACCATGAAGACTAGGAAACGCAATAAAACATAGCATATATTAGAAATATCTGCCTTTAGTAGACTAAACCACCAAAGCATTGACCTCGTGGATTTCTATTAAATGAAAAAAATTGATACCAAAGTTATATAAAAAGGAACAAGAGAAATCAAGTTGAAATGTAATTGTAAGTACAGGTTGTTTGTATGGTAAAGTCATTTTTATATTTGAGCATGTAATCTTCAGTGACACTAGGGCAAATTATTACAAAACAGACAGCACTTCTTTCTGCTTGAATAACAGCATCATAAACTAAAATGTATGTTCAGTGACACTAATGTAAATATTGGGTATTACAAGACAGACAGAACTTCCCATATACAATGGTGATTCTCATTACACAGTATGCTGCTTCCTACTTACATGTCATAGACCAGTTCCATATACTGCTGGTCTCCCCTGCCACCCTCTACCAGGGAATCCAACTGAGTTATCACTGCATTCTCAACCTGTCAAACATATAACATGCACACATTCAAACTGTAACAACAACAACATGATTTTGACTACATTTTCTCACAGATTTTAATTTTAATATTATAACTATGGTATATGGCCATGTTCTCTTGAGTTAGCCTAATAAATGAAGACTATACATGAATAGTTGAGTGGTTTAAATATGGTATATGGTTATGTTCACTTGAGTTTGTCTAATAAAGGGAGACCATACATGAATAGCTGAGTGGTTTAAATATGGTATATGGTTATGTTCACTCCAGTTTGCCTAATAAAGGGAGACTATACATAAATAGCTGAGTAACCAGGCTTCAAACTGTCAATAGACCAACAACAACACAATGTTTTAATTTACCTAACAAGTGGATTAAACCCCCAATGAGACCAGAGCTTATCCATTCAAACAAACCTGATGGAAATTCCCTTGAACTCTGTTTGAGTTCGGTACAGGCTGAATAAACTCACAGTGCATCATGTCAAAGAAAATTGGAATTGTTGCTTTCCTCAACTCTGAAAACAATATCAAATATATCATTTCACTTTCATATATACATGTAAACCAGTAGATTTGTATAAAAAATGCTGAAGGAAGCCAGGAAAACGTATCAGAGACAAAGTTAAATGGAGTGAATTGTAACCTGTTTCTGGAATGAGTGTCATCTCTAGGAATGGTCCCACCATATCAGGAATGAAGAGTATTCTATTGGCACCCAGGCTAAACCACATAGCCCTGATCTCAAACCCCATCTCCCGCCTCATGTCTTTATATCTATAACAGTTAACATTATAAAGAGAGCTTCATGAATAGCATATATATTTTAACAAGCCAAGTAGCTAGCAGGTCCCCCGCCATAAATGTTGTTTGGAAACTAGTTGCTCATTATACATTGGATATAATCACCATATATATGATGTTCAATGATTGTGGGAGTGTGATCTGATTTATGTAAATTGACCAAGGTCTCTCTAATGTGTCTCTATATACCAAAAATGAAAGATCTGCATCTAGCAGTTCTTAAGCTATGGCGTTCACAAGCCAATTCCAGAATTTTGACGTCTATGACCTCTGTGACCTAAAAATATAGGTTGACATCCCCGAAAATGGACCAAGGTCTCCATAATGTGTCTATATACCAAAAATGAAAGATCTGCATCTTGCGGTTCTTACGCTATCGCGTTCACAAGCAAATTCCAGAATTTGACTTCAATGACCTCTGTGACCTAAAAAAAAAAGGTCAACATCCCCGAAAATCGAACTTGACCAAGGTCTCTCAAATGTGTCTCTATATACTAAAAATGAAAGATCTGCATCTATCAGTTCTTAAGCTATCGCGTTCACAAGCAAATTTCAGACTTTGACCTCAATGACCTCTGTGACCTAAAAAAAAAAAGGTCGACATCCCCGAAAATTGAACTTGACCAAGGTCTCTCAAGTGTGTCTTTATATACCAAAAATGAAAGATCTGCATCTTGCGGTTCTTACGCTATCGCATTCACAAGCAAATTCCAGAATTTGACTTCGATGACCTCTGTGACCTAAAAAAAAAAGGTCGACATCCCCGAAAATCGAACTTGACCAAGGTCTCTCAAATGTGTCTCTATATACCAAAAATGAAAGATCTGCATCTAGCAGTTCTTAAGCTATCGCGTTCACAAGCAAATTTCAGACTTTGACCTCAATGACCTCTGTGACCTAAAAAAAAAAAAGGTCGACATCCCCGAAAATCGAACTTGACCAAGGTCTCTCAAGTGTGTCTTTATATACCAAAAATGAAAGATCTGCATCTTGCGGTTCTTAAGCTATCGCGTTCACAAGCAAATTTCAGACTTTGACCTCGATGACCTCTGTGACCTAAAAAAAAAGGTCGACATCCCCTAAAATCGAACTTGACAAAGGTCTCTCTAATGTGTCCCTATATACCAAAAATGAAAGATTTGCATCTTGCCGTTCTTAAGCTATCGCGTTCACAAGAAATTGGGACGGACGGAAGGACGGACGGAAGGACGAACGGGCAGCATTTCCAAGTCCCCCTTCCACTTACGTGGCGGGGGACAAAAATTACCACTGCATAGGGGGTTAACCCAAAAGCTTTTAATTTTGTTATAGACATAAATAAATATGCAAACAGTACTTTTTCCTCAGAGAAATCAAACAAGTGCTAAGTTTTGCTAAAAATGTTGATTGATAATTAAAGATCGTTTATGAAGCTTAGCAATATTTATGTGTGTACCGCTAGCATCATCCAGTAATTGCATATTCATATTGATCTTGAGTCAGTTGATGACATTGGTCTGCATTATTTCTGAATCCTACCTCGCTATTATCTTTGCTCTTTTACTGGCAGAGAAATTCTCCAACTGTAGGGACTCCTGGGTTAGGAACGATATTGCACAATGAAAGAAATTGTTCCACAGCTGCCAAAAAAAATTTGAAATTTCAATCAAAATTGTGAATGAGATTAAGGGTGAGAAAAGACATCACAAAATTCCTTGATATGTGACGTATACAAGTCACTAAACTTGAACATACCAAATTACATGCAAAATAAACCAGGAGTAAAATGATCAGAGCAGATTTGATTGGAGCAAATTCTAGATGATGTTAATACATTCTAGTGAGTGTCACTTTAAACTTTATTTCAGTATTATCATGACAAAAACTACTTTTTAATAGTAACAGATCATTGTACAGTGCATGCTGAAGCTTTTCCAATCAGGTCAAACACCTCACAAGTTGCTGTAGGGCAGTTGTTTGACAAACCATTTAGAGTTGTATATAATAGTATAGAAGTGTATAATTATAAGAACACAACTTAGAGAGCAAATGAAAACCTGTGACAGATATATCTATCAGATGAATTTCCTTTTACAAGAAAATAACAAACTATGTTATCTATGACTATAAAATCTGTTGTTTTCTTTGAAGAAAGCAGTTAAAATCTCCAGAGCAGTGTACACAAATAGGCAAACTTTTCTAACACCTGTGTAAATATGAAGTAGAATATAAAAGCTGATTATGATACAATATTGTGCCTTATGTGAATTCCACTGAACTTTGGTTTCACAAAGCATTTAATTTAAGTTTCTCTTATATGGTGATGGTGCCAGGTTTATCGAGTGAAAAAAAAAAAACGCGACCTGGCAACCATTATACAAAGGTAAAATGTCCACATTTTTCTGTTCAGGTAAAGCATAGAACGTCATTAAGCCTGAGACATTTCTATTGTGTACTAAATCCACACCACATGCTAAGTATAATGAAGAGCCATGCTAATGAATCAGTCTATCCTGTGGACATGCTCACTACGGTGTTTACTCTCACTCAAGATTATTTCACTAATATGGCCCGGTTGTTATGGTTATAGGGGTGAGAACAATAACCAGGACAAAATGACAGTGCCCCAAACCCTGGCCTCTCCAAACACAAGTGTGGATTCGTTGATTTGGACAGTGCCCCAAACCCTGGCCTCCCCAAACACAAATGTTGAGTCATTGCTTATGACGTGCCCCAAACCCTGGCCTCCCCAGGCACAAGTGTGGAGTCGTTGCTTATGACAGTGCCCCACCCCCTGGCCTCCCCAGGCACAAGTGTGGAGTCATTGCTTATGGCAGTGCCCCACCCCCTGGCCTCCCCAGGCACAAGTGCGGGGTCATTGCTTATGACAGTGCCCCACCCCCTGGCCTCCCCAGGCACAAGTGTGGAGTCATTGCTTATGACTGTGCTCCACACCCTGGCCTCCCCAGGCACAAGTGTGGAGTCATTGCTTATGACGGTGCCCCACCCCCTGGCCTCCCCAGGCACAAGTGGCCCTTTAAACACTGTCAAACAAGCAAAGCCCTCCAAGTTAAGGGGGCATGCAAATATAAATTCATCAGTTTAAGTTGAGCCACAACCTTACATATAAATGCATAAATAACCCCTAACCAATCAAAATGTTACCATCACAACCACCGTATGAAAACTAAACAGCCTGCCAATTAATAAGTAATAAAAGCATAAACAAAATGTAAATAATAAAGGCAATAAATATAGTACCTGCATTTCAGAGCTACGATAACCCTCAGTATATTTCTGTATTTCAACCAATCAAAACATCCAACAAATTAATAGCTTGGACACCAAAATAGATTAACTGGTAGTATTAAGACAGAAATTTGTAATCCATTTCCAGAGTAAGTGAAGATAGTATCAACAAAAACCAACATCAGTATGTAACTGTTACAGATAGATAAATAACAATAATAAGTATATGGAAAATAGAGACATAATATACTTTTTACCTAGAGACATGTTATTTGGGTCAGAAGATGTGAAGAAAATCAAAAAAATTACCTGCTGCTCAAAAGGGTTGAAGAATTTGTCTTTGATTGTCTGGGCAAAAAGCCGTAAGGACTTCAATATCACACTGAAAGGACACAAATACTGATGATAAAGCTGGTCAGAAAATGTGCTAGAATATTTCTCCTTATTTTGGGGGTTACATGATATTGAGAAATCACAGAAACTCTTCTTGTTGATATCCGTGAGTTTAAACCATGGTAACATTTTTTACACTAGCATCTAATCTTACATAACTATCATAGAAATTTTTATCTAATATGGGGGTTGCATTGAATACCGGCAGCTTTTGTCGAATTAGTCTTAAAAATGATAAGCAACAAAGAAAGCAGTCTGGATCATAACCTGGTTTACATTGGTAGAAAGCCGGTGTTAGTCACAGAAAAATGCTTTACTGAGATGGGATATGTCAGAAAAAAAAATGTAATAGAGCAGGATTTTATGAAAAGAATTTTATGACTTTTTTTTTAATATAAACCAGAAGTTGATAGAAATGTTTGAAACTCTCTTTAAACATGGGTTTCATACTAATGATAAAAAATTATACTTGACGAAGACATCGGTATGGGTGTTGAAAGCTCGTGTTGTTCACAAGCAATTAACTGCGTGGTGATGTCTTCATTTTTTATCATTAAAGCAGAAATTGTCAGAAGTCGTCTAACCTGAGATTGTTATCATTTAAACACAGGTAACTTCTGAGAAGTGTTAACATTTACTCACCTGTTTTGTAGAAGTATCATTTCCCTCCAGTCCAGTGAATACACTGACGACTCATTAGCCACAAGGTCTTGAAACAACATGAGAATCTCAATAAGGAAATCCAGTAGATCAAACTGGGTGGGGAAATTGTTCACATAGTTTGTGTAATGTGATTCTGCCATTTGACGAAGGATACTGATCAATATAGATACATAATTACCCTGAAAAATAACGTTTACTTTTAAGAATACATGAGATAGGTTTAGATGATTTGTCTTAGACTGACTGGCTCAAAATACTTTTTTTCTGAGACCAGAAGATATAGCATTTGGTATACGTGATATACCAGTAATCGTAAAGATAAGTCAACCTTGCATGTATAGAAAGAAAGAAAATATCACATAATATTGGAAATTTTCAAATGAAACCTGAATGAATAAAAGCCTTTTGATATATTGAATGATTGGTGTTTAACACTGCAGGAAAAATATTTCACTTTTAGCAGTGTTCTAAATCTAAACAAGATATCAAACCAGTTCCACTCACATGGTGGTGTTGTTGCCAGGTTTCGTTGGGGAGGAAACCCAGACGCTTGCCTTGTACCTGGCAACTCTTCTACATAAGGCGATCAAGTGAAAAGCTATAAAAAAATTTCTTTGTGATTTAAACCTGCGACTCATTGATGAAAGGCCTGTGTCAGACAGAGATTATCACTCTGTCGACTGATCCAAGAATTCTCAGTTTTTCAGGTTATGATTTGAACATGTAACATATCAAAGGAAGGCTTGTGCCAGGTAGAGCTTATATCAAGCTACCCACTTACCCACAAATGCCCCGGGGTGATACCGAAATGTATCATTTAGGTGCAGATATTAAGGATATAAAAATAATCATATTCCAATACTTACAGTTAAAGAGGAAGTGCGATTGGTTGCTATAACTGTCTGAATTACAGTCCGTAAAATTTGCTGCATGATAATCTCAATGTCTTCTTCGTGGGGGGCCTGGTGATGAGAACAAATAATCTCATATTGGACGTAACATAATTATCTCGTTTTTCATAAATACATTCAATATTTCCAGTATTTTTTATCTGTAAAATCCACTTGTTTAGTTTCACTTTTACAGCCATTTTGGCATGGTATTTAGTACACATGTTTTGAAATATTAAGTTCAATGGAACTTGATACCTGAGCAGGCGTCAAAAGCTTGTGATGTTCTCAAAAATTTACTTCTTGGTGATGCCTTAATCATTTCTCATTAACATAATGGCAGTGTTAATTTTACCATATCATAATTCATCGTAATGGTTGAAAGACTTACAGTTTCAGGTTGATAAAGATGGTGCATAGTATCACTGAGGATTAGTTGAAAGACTTACAGTTTCAGGTTGATAAAGATGGTGCATAGTATCACTGAGTATTAGTTGAATGACTTACAGTTTCAGGTTGATAAAGATGGTGCATAGTATCACTGAGTATTAGTTGAATGACTTACAGTTTCTGGTTGATAAAGATGGTGCATAGTATCACTGAGTATTAGTTGAATGACTTACAGTTTCTGGTTGATAAAGATGGTGCATAGTATCACTGAGTATTAGTTGAATGACTTACAGTTTCTGGTTGATAAAGATGGTGCATAGTATCACTGAGTATTAGTTGAATGACTTACTGTTTCAGGTTGATAAAGATGGTGCATAGTATCACTGAGTATTAGTTGAATGACTTACTGTTTCAGGTTGATAAAGATGGTGCATAGTATCACTGAGTATTAGTTGAATGACTTACTGTTTCAGGTTGATAAAGATGGTGCATAGTATCACTGAGTATTAGTTGAATGACTTACTGTTTCAGGTTGATAAAGATGGTGCATAGTATCACTGAGTATTAGTTGAATGACTTACAGTTTCTGGTTGATAAAGATGGTGCATAGTATCACTGAGTATTAGTTGAATGACTTACAGTTTCAGGTTGATAAAGATGGTGCATAGTATCACTGAGTATTAGTTGAATGACTTACTGTTTCAGGTTGATAAAGATGGTGCATAGTATCACTGAGTATTAGTTGAATGACTTACTGTTTCAGGTTGATAAAGATGGTGCATAGTATCACTGAGTATTAGTTGAATGACTTACTGTTTCAGGTTGATAAAGATGGTGCATAGTATCACTGAGTATTAGTTGAATGACTTACAGTTTCAGGTTGATAAAGATGGTGCATAGTATCACTGAGTATTAGTTGAATGACTTACTGTTTCAGGTTGATAAAGATGGTGCATAGTATCACTGAGTATTAGTTGAATGACTTACAGTTTCAGGTTTATAAAGATGGTGCATAGTATCACTGAGTATTAGTTGAATGACTTACAGTTTCTGGTTGATAAAGATGGTGCATAGTATCACTGAGTATTAGTTGAAAGACTTACAGTTTCAGGTTGATAAAGATGGTGCATAGTATCACTGAGTATTAGTTGAATGACTTACAGTTTCAGGTTGATAAAGATGGTGCATAGTATCACTGAGTATTAGTTGAATGACTTACAGTTTCAGGTTGATAAAGATGGTGCATAGTATCACTGAGTATGGTAGCACATAATTCACTCTCTTCACCATTCTGCATTAATTGTTTGGTCATCTGTAACATCTTTGGTAATAACACAGAACGGCACTCTGAAACAATGTACATGAAATTTATTTGAAATTGGGCAAAGAGAAGTTGTTGTTAATGTACTGACAACACCTCAACACAAAAACCAGCTCAAGCAACTTTTTTTTGCGTGGCTGAAATTTTGTTTTACTTTAAATGCTAGTCAAGGCATAAAACCAAGATAAAACAACCATCAAATGTCAGCTGGTGTTCATGCTAATAATCCAAGCATTTCTCACAAAACCGCAAAAAGTGAGTCAGACTTTTTGCTGAGAGGAAACCTTCAACCTTCAGCAAGCACCTGGCAACTCTTCCACACAGTGATCAAGTGAAAAATTCACTCTTAAGTTTTGGTCTGAGTGGGATTCAAACCCACGCCTGTAAAGAAAGGAAGCTTTGTTCTTGTGTTAGTATAATGAACATTACCTGCTAGTTTGAACAGCTCTGTATGAACAATGTCATCAACACAGATCATTTTCTGATGAGTCAAACGTCCCTTGGGTACATTGCTTATGAACTCCACTAATAATTTACTACAAGAAAACAAAATTGGTGAAATCAAATTTACAAAAATAAGTATTTTAACAAAATGGTTTAACCATTATTTATTTCTTGAATCTACCAAAATTAATTATTATATTTATAAACCACTTAAACCCTTTAATGTTTGAAGAAGCATTATTTAATTGATCTATAGCATTGATTATACATCGAAAGAGAGTCATACTCATAAAAAGGTGAGATGAGGTGCACACCTAGACCAATGAGTGGACATGTATGTGAAATGTTGTCCAAATCTGAGGATGGTGGTCTACAAACCATTACTCAATTTCACGCTAAAATTTTCAACTAGTCTCCAAACAGCCGATTTGTTCTGCAGATGTGAGCATT
Organism: Lepidochitona cinerea; assembly: GCA_963971465.1. Lineage (NCBI taxonomy): Eukaryota > Metazoa > Mollusca > Polyplacophora > Chitonida > Tonicellidae > Lepidochitona > Lepidochitona cinerea. The sequence continues at coordinate 32,399,101 of OZ020553.1, forward strand.
GAGGCTTCTTTCACATTTATCCAGTATAAGAAGCTAATAGATGAATTAAACCGAATTTTACTCCGTCTGTAGATTTCCTTTTCTTTCATGGATATATTAAGCTGGTAGACAGAATTTCTTTATACTATTGGATTGGGGGATTACCTTAGTTCCAGCGGGTCAAACACTGTCATGATTAGCGAGACTGTGGAACAGATATACTTGAGGGCAGCCCCCTGAATTTGAAAACAGTTACAACATTATCATGAGCAATGAAGAAGCAGAGCTATCTGTGAATGCTTGAGTCAAATAAATATTAGTCTGAAATGGTGTATGTTATGAGTTTATTTCTCTTTTTGCTTATTATAGACGGCTACTCAATTTATCGTTTCATATACAAGGAGTTAAACAGACAAGCATGCAGCAACCATAGAGTATTTCACGTTGTGGGCTCAGGGTAAGGTTTAATGGAGTGAAACTAGTTCTGTGCATGTCTGGAGAATCAATCAATCAATTAACCAAAGTTGATATGACCTGTTGGGTGTGAGCCCATGGCAGTTAGACTAGTAACCTACCTGTACAATCAGTGTGTTGTCCTCCTTAAATAACATCATGCCATTGAGAGATTGTAATAACTGTTTGACAGATATCTCAAATTGCTGTTTGCCTCGACCTTCATTCATACTGTAAACAATAATACAACATAAACATCAGTGATCACTGCAAAATTGTAGAGAAACAGGCATGAAATAAATATGACCTTTGAATTCAGAAAAGCTAAAACTATGGCTACAAATTGTATGAGGAGAATTTTTCACCAACCAGTTCTTACGACATTTATTATTTTGGACGGGTTTAGGGAATAGAAAAAAGATCAGAGGAAATAAAACAAATTCCCTAAACATTCAAAATGATGGGAAACAGAACTCGTCCAAAATATTGAAGGCCAAAACTTACGCAGAAAAGAGAAGCCGTGATCGGATGATGAATTTGATGATATATTCCATAGATTTCATGGCTTTGAACAAAGACTCTTGCTGTGTCATGTCATTGGCATTGTCAATGTAGTACTTGAAGATAACCAGCAGTTTACTAAAAACAAAAATTACATATTTAGATTAATTGATTTTTTCAATTGCGTCATTAAATTGATGGTGGTGTTGCCCATTACTGGAGAAGGTAAACAGGCTTTATGCCTGAAGATAATCGAGACCTTTGTTTGGTACTTTGCAAGTATTCCACATAGTTTGGTAGAGGGAAATCTCAGTACAGCAACTAACATTACATACACCCCATCTATAATTTATCATATGGAATGATTAACCGTTTTTTAAACAAAATACCTTTACAAAGATCTGTAATTTTAACTTTGAGTTTTAATCAACAAGCAACACGCTTTTTCTCTAATGTGGCAGCGAAGGAGAAGGTAACATTTCATCGACAGCGTCCTATGGCTTCTGTAGAATGATAATGGTTTTCAGCTTATCCATTACATTTTTTTTTGTTAGCCAACCTTGTATCTAATACAAAAGTAAAGATATTCCATATAAAATGAAAAACTGAAATGCGTTTTTCAATACACCCACAATGTTTATTTAGTCATCTTTAAAAGTGATTCATCATTCACTTTCTTTTTGGAATAACACTTGACAAAGACACCGGTATAGGTCTCAAAAGCTTGTATTGTTCACAAGCAACTAACTTTGTGGTGATGCCGTAATTATTTCTCATTAGTACTTGTTTGAAACTCATCACTGGAACTAATGACATTGTATCTCACCTACCAAGGTTAATGGTAATGTAATGGACTTACTTGTAGGCAATGGCAAAACTGAAGTTGGTTTCTATGTAGGCATCTAAAACCCTCCGAAACTGATGGTATTTCCTGTCAGATATTAGAGCAATGATGTATACCTGTAAATAAAAGTCAATTTATATTTTCAATTATTCTGTAAATGTATATTTATAGACACTAAAACACACCGGCACAGGGAACATCTTCTTGACTAAAATAACCATGGAGACTAGTTTCTAGTAGCGTTATGTCATATAGACATTTATACCCAGTCATAGGTTATTCTGTAAATGAATAATATTGTTCAATTTGATTGCTGTACCTTAAATATCAACTGTCAGCAATTCCATGTAAACCTACATTTCTAAAATTGTAGGTTTTCACTCGATACCCCAATTTTAAAGGGCAGCTAAGTAGATCCCAAAGGCAGAGGTCTACTCTGGGCGAAGAGCTTGGTTTCCTCCTTCACTGAACTAAACGCTGTAGAAGTGGAGCGTCAAATGTCAATCAATCAAAAAGTGCACCTTTGAGGATATATATTTTTAGAAGGCATTATATAAGGTTAATTGTCTGCACTTAAAGTTTGCCTGTATTCAGCATAGTCCAAAGGCTGACTCACAGTTGGAAAAAATCTATTTCAATAACTTTGTTTCATATACATACACATGCAGTTAGTAAGTACAAAAGTGAAAAGGGTATGAGATATATACTAACCAAGGCATCAAACACCAGATTGTCAAACGTTTCACTTGATGTCTGCATAAGTATACTGAATAAGGAATCTAATAAATCTTGTAGAAACTGGAAAAATAAAAGTTCAAATGGATTGAACAAATGTCTCATCCGTATTATGTACAATAAAGTCATCTAATTAATATAAGATATTGACAGTCAGAAAGCCAGTTTGGGCTGAAGAGAGACATGTGACCAAAACCTAGCTATATCAGCTTGCAGCCTGCCGAAATCAACATGGATGCTCTATTTTCAATGTCGCTTATACTCGTACTGCGGTATTCAAAAATCTCTCGAAAATCAAACAGAAGGAATAAACTGCATATTTCTATCAAAAACTATTAAGTTGCTCTTTTTAGTGAGTGTACATGTTTGGCTGAATATTCTTCCCTTTTAAAGCCCTGAATATATAATGGTCAGTTAAACACATGGCTGGAGAAATCTCCACTGATTGTAAGACCAATTGCCTACATGGTCCTTAATCATACCTTGACAATCTCTTCTCCATCAACCTTCATAATGGAGTCCAGGTGAGACTTCAGTAACTTTTTGTGGTTAATTATCTCCTGCCATTTTAACAAACCCAATAGGTCCACTGAAAACACATACAAAGGTAAAGTCAGATCTAATGTTATAAATTGACAATTTCAGAAGTTGTATTAAATTAAGATGATAAAAACAATAAGCAATTTACATTGAATTACAGGAAAGTTAATGATAGCTTGAAATCAATTCATATCTGCCCAATAGCTTTATCCCGCCACGCCATATTATACAGATACTCACCCAAGGTTGGGGGTTTCCTCCAGGCAATGAGTCCTGTTTCCTCACCCACCTGGCAACGCCGCCACATAAGTCAAATAATCTTAGGTGTGGCGTAAAACATCAATCAATCACCTGGCAATGCTGCCATATAAGTGAAATAATCTTGAGTGTGGCGTAAAACATCAATCAATCAATCAATCAACCAAATTATACACATTATATATTTTAAATGAAAATAAGACAAATGTTCTGACATGCTATAATCAACATACCATTATGTGTAAGTTTGGTTGAACAGACTAGGGAAGCTATTTGAATACTGTCTCGTAGACTTAGAGTTAATCCTCCGGCTTGTACATTTAACTTGCCGCTTCCACTTTGTAAGTAGCCTCGGTTCTCCAAATCCATTCTTGTTGTTGGCAAATCCAAATATTTATAAGGATCTAATTTCTTACTTTCCATCTATAACAGCAGATTGACAGAAAGAATCAAGATTTATTAAGACAACTTCTTAAACTATCAGTAAACTGATTTGAATTTAAATATTTGTTAATAACTAATTTTTCAATCCATTAACATCCAGTTAAAAAAAATATTGTTCCACTCAAAAAAAACATAGATAATATTTTCACATGGTACAGTTTTGTAAGAATTCATGAGTTTTTCTTAGAGAATTATTGTGTGGGGGAACCTAAAGATCACAACCCTTTAAAGACTATATAAAGGTGAAAAGCTACTTATGGTTAACAACTTCTTGGTTTATTGATGAATTGTTATCCATAAGTAAGTTGAGGTCACCTACACATTGTACCCCATCAACTTCTAAATGCCATGGAATGTTTTGAGTTTATAGACTGGCATTTACAGTAAGTTGAATTTTAACAATTAATTTTAAAAAAGAGAAAAATGTGTATTTTGCCGAACCTTATAGACTAGAATCTCATGGTCTGTATCACCCAATGTTGTTCCATTCTCATTCATCACTTTAACAAAAGACATCCCAAATGGTTTCTCCTGACGATCCTTGGCTACAAAAACACACATTAATACCTCAGTCAGATGTGAAAAAGGGGATCAAGTACTCAAGATTAATTTAAAAATGACAATAACTGAATAAATTAAAGGCTTAACATCTTTGAAAATGACAAATTGTGAGTCAATAAATAGCATTTCTTATTTTTTTATATGGTTTACAATGAGCTGAAAACAAAAAAGTAATACAAAACACACACAATATTCAACATAAATTTTAGAGCTTGTTAAGGTTGTTAAAGCATTTCAATGGTTGGCTCTGTTCTAAAATGGTAAAGAAAAATAATTAAAAGGGCTGCTGCCATAGTTGTCAATTGATGGGTCTGATAACGTTAATAACGATCTAATACAACACGTTCCTAGATGATTACCTTCAGTGGATGACCTATGTCTATATGTAAACTTCAAATGAAGACCTCTAAACTCCTCTTCTATTGAGATAGCCACCTGTAAATCAACAATTCAAATCTCATTAACTCTTTATGGAATAAAAAGATTGATTTGAGTTCAAGAGTATGAGTGTATGATTGATTGGTGTTTTACCCTGCACTCAAGATGTTTTCAATTATAGGCTTGGGATGCCAGGTTAAGTAGGAGAGGAAACCAGGTGTTTTGCCCAGAGGAAACTTCTGGCCTTCAACGGTTACCTGAAAACCGTCCGCATACACTGTACAAGTAGGTATGAATTGGAAGTATATTATTAGTAATTAGTTTTCATATTTCACTCGGCATTCAAGAATTAAATTTCATTTTGTTGACATTGTATTTTTTTTTTATGAACACTAAAACACACGGGCACATGGAAAATCTTCTTGACTAAAATAGCTATAGAGACAAGTTTCTAATTGTGTTAAAAAGGGGAGTATGTCATTTAGACTTTTATACCCAATCATTAGATGATGTAATAAACATAAACCGAGAATTTTTCCTTAAAATGGATGCCAATGGGCAGATGACAGTTATAGAAGCTATACCTTAACAGTTTCATGCCACCTAGGTTTGTCCTCATGATAATATACCACTGATCTGTATTCAGAACTGAGAGGTTCTCCAGCACCCAAACTTATAACATTCTGTGGAAAAAGAACAAAAAATCCATCCACTTAAGACAGGTTGATTGATACCTTACACTGATTTCATTAGTATGGCATTGCATAATGGTGGGATGAGAAGGCAGGAAACTGAACTATTGCCAGAAGGAAATCCAACAACCATTGCCAGCAATTGACATGTATTTGTCATAGTAAATGCAAAGTCAGGAAGAAAAATCCCTTGCAGATCATTCAATTAAACAAACATATAGAGGGTTTTTCTAAGCATCTTTGTCTTAAATAATAATGATTCCAGTATTTCAGTATTTAGCTCGAGTAAAACAAAATTGATTGACTAACACCAAGAACATTTAATCCATATCGTTCACAGATAACTTACCTCTAGAATTTCCCCTTTCCCATTACAGACATGCATTGTGACCTCCACATTTTTATCCGTGGCTTTTGTGTATTTATAAAACTCTCCACCCAGCAGTGTAACATAGATATCATTTCGAACATCACCTGAAATGCACATTCAGAAAGTGAATGTCTTTATTTAAAATCTTGATTTATTCTTTGGGCTTTTTCAAAGTGGCTTTCATTATTACGCCTTTGACATATATGTGACAGCATTGGAAGCTTTATAAATAGAGACCACTTCACACATAAATCTTGTCATACTGGAAACATGGACTGTTGAACTGAATTTTCATTTAGCACGGATTTGTGTCGGCATACTTGGGTTAATAATTCTAAAATTGGTAATTCTTACCATTACTTTTTTGCATAAAAATATGATTGATTGATGTTTTACGATGCTTTCCAGATTATTTCACCCATATGGCAGGTATTGGGTAACCATTCCATATGAGAAGATCAATAAAAATAAGATTTAAAAATTTGTTAACTAAAATTTCTGAGAAAGCTGAGAAAGATAGATGGAAGTGTATTACTTCACCAACTAAGGCTTAAAAATTAAAGAGAAATTTTGTAGCGACCATGTTAACTTGCTTACATGTATGGGTGATAATGTAAAATAAGAATCAGCGTACCTGGCATGATCACTTCAGGGAAACCCATTTTTCTAGCCACAGCAGTTGAACCAAGAAATAACTGGGGGTTTTCTTCTTTAACCTTTACAAATAGAAAATTGTAACATGCATATAATTATATAGTGAATAATTTAGTATGACCCACTAAACTTAATTAGCACTTTGAATTTATTCTTAATATTAACGACCTTATGTTAATTTTTGAATCCCTGCATTGTAAATCTTTGATAAACAAGTGACAGCAATTTAGGCAACTATGAAAAGAGCAACGGTTATAGGCCATATGTGAACCAGCAAGTCAAAATTTACATCCTTGTATGACACATTATCATGACTGACTGAACAAAGTAATACTTAGTTTTTATATTTCCAAACCATATACAAGTTATCACAACAACTACACAGCTAAAAAGGGTATCATTGAAGAAAGCTGAGAAAGTGTGTTAATCCACCAGGTTCCAGTCTTCCAAATTGAATGACCACCGTCAATTAAAAGATAAGAAAAAACATTTTCTGTGTCTGTCGTCCTATTATTAAAATTTCACTTTTTTCTTTTGAATCAGCAGCAGAGTAATATTATTACAACATATTTACAACAGCAATACATTAACAATATCACATAAATCAAAAACTACAGCAGCAAAATTAATTGCTTTAATTCCAACAAAATCAACACAATAACCAGAAAGCTTGGGGAAAGCCAGCTTTCTGTCAGTAATTTAACACAGACGAGGAATTAAACATTCAACTGTATGTGGAGTAATTTAGATTTAAAACATATTATTTCACTTGCAGTATATCGCAGAGGTGCCAGGTTTAGTTACAATGTACTTTTTTTTTTCCCTCAAGGAAACTCAGCGAATGAACCATTTTAAAAATATTTTTTAAAGCAGTTGAAGGTTAATTGGAGAGTCTTAGTTCAATTACTGGCTAACCCACTGGGGCATGTCTTACAAAGCTGGAGCAAGGAGTTGTCTATGGGCCAACACTACTGACTACTTGTGACCAGCAGCCTGTTTCACAAAGCGGTGTAGCGTAAGTTTTTACGTAACTGCCATAGCAATCCATACTGTTGAAATACGTTGCCATGGCAGTAACGTTAAAACTTAAGCTACGGCGCTTTGTGAACCAGGCTCCAGATTGATATCAGTTATTAAGCCAGTTTTGTAAGACATATCCCAGATATAAATCAAACAACATATATGTATACCTCACAAAGAACATATCTTAATGACTCATCTCCACACTGAAAATCAAACACAGAAATAGCAACACTCAAACAAACGGATTACACAAACAAAATGATCAAATTAACACACAAACATGTACTCCATGCTTTTTTTACAAGACATAAAAAGTCCACAAAACTATGATTTAGACTTTTACAAAATAAATTATAGCTAAATGTATAATTGGATTATGTTGCATAAATGCATTGTATAGATATATAAATGAAACTCTAATGTTTAATGTGGATGATTTTATTAAGCTGGATTACGCAAAAATTATTTATTATGATCAGCTTAATGAATATTTATTCAAACAAATAAAAACGAAGTTAATTGGAAGCTGCAAAAAGCTCTCCCAATTAACCATCTGAAATTAGTCAACTAAGGAATTATGTTAGTCTGCTTGAGAAACATCTTTTGAAGATATCCATCAAGGGCCCGCAACCAAATAGAAGGTAGCAGTAGGTCACAACCCACTTACGTACAACCAAAAGAAAAACATTACAAAAGCAGCTTGAAAATATGAGGCGTTTAAAATATCACTATTGTCTAAGTTCACCTCTACCAAAGCGAAACAATATCAATGGATTTGCAATGCTTGGCAATAGCTAGCAATAAACCAAAAATATCGTCATCAAAAATTGTGAAATCGGTCAGGAATAATGGTATTAACATTCTGTTAAGAAAATGGAACTGCTGAATTCCATTTGATGTTGAAAATGCTGTGGAAAATGAGAAAAACAACTTTACTGTCACATTGAAATCTATTCACACAAAAAGTAGCAAACAACTAACATCAATTGTATTTACTAAAGATGAAAACACACACAACGTATGTTTATTTACCGTTAACATATCCTTTCTCTGTAACCATGTGGAGCAAAATTAAGATAAAGTGTTGTAGATATTAAATATTCGACTGAACTTGGAAATCATGTTAAAACAAAGACTGAAGCCATGGACACACAGTAAGTAGTTTGTAGTTACTTTTAACTAGTTTCTACAAGCAATTACACTCAAATACACTATTATCAAATTAACTCCTTTTCTCAAATTCTTAAAATTAGGTCCAGAAGTTATATCAATGTAGAAACATCCAGTTTTAATTGGTTAATTCAGGTTACCATTACAAGTCATGTGATCTATAAAGACATGACAATAGCACGAGTAGTTATGACAGGATTCTTCTGTCCATTCAAAATATAGTACACCAAAACTTGAATGAACAAGAGTTTTATTAAACTCAACATACGCCCGTCGTGGCAAATTCCAACCGCTATGATTAACAGCTTTACATTTAATATAACATTTGTTTTAATTTCATCAATTGAAATTTCTTGTTCACACATTAGAAGTTTTTCTTTTCTGAATTTGATGAAGCTGCAACTAAATACCAGTACGTTATAGTACACATATGTTATCTGTTCAGGTAAATTCAATCACATTTTAATTGCAAAATCTGAAATATTGTGGCTGTTTTGACATTGTTCCATAATTGGGAAGGAGCAATCAATGAATTGGACACTGTTCTATTTGGCTTGGCTGCAATAGTTTTAGTACAAAGCAAACAATCTTCAGGCTGATCACTGATATGATGGTGTGTAAATATACAAACCTTGTGTGTCCACTTCAGTGGATGTCATTGTCCCCTTATCTCTATTTAAACAGCCACTCTGATAAATACCAGATGGGTAATAAGCTGTGAAAATGGTCTTTTTTGTTATTATAGCACACATTAAACTATCCAAGAAAACAGTCTCAGAATGTGTAAATTAATTGGCTTTCAGTATTACTCTGGACCAAGTGTACTAAAAAAGCATTGATATATTTTTAATATATATATACATTAAACACCAGGTACACATTTCTGATAAAAAAAAACTCTTGAAAACACACAAAAAATATGTGGACCCAAATCGAATTTGGTATGCGCCACATCATCTACCTATAATATACATGTATACTCTAAAAGAATTAGAGAGATTATATCAAAACGAAAGAAGTTCTGGAGCCGAAAGGAAATATTACATAATCCAATATGGCTGCCATATTATGCAACAGGTGATGTCAGAAATGGTGTGTGAAACACTGTCTGCCCATAAGGTATATACTCTGAAAAAATCGTCAAGATCGGATGAAAACTTTTGAAGTTATGGAGCGGAAGGGAATATTACATAATCCTATATGGCTGCTATATTATTCAACGGGTGAAGCCAGAAATGGTACACGATACACCGTCTGCCCATAAGGTATTTACTCTGAAAGAATTGTCAAGATCGGATCAAAACTCTTCAAGTAATGGAGCGGAAGGGAACGAAGATATAGACTAAGACAGAATATTACATAATCCAATGTAGAAGCCATATTATGCAATTGACAATGTCCTAAATGGCTCATGACACACCTTCTACCACTAAAGTATATGTTGTAAAAAAATTGTAAAGATCCGATCAAAGCTCTTCAAGTTATGGAGCGGAAGGGAACGGAGATATAAACTAAGACAGAATATTACATAATCCAATGTAGAAGCCACATTATGCAACCAACGATGTCATAAATGGTTCATGGTTTAACAGTTCTAATAAAACCTATGGGGAAGAAGTCTGGTGATTTAAATGTAGGGTAAGTCACTTGCAAGTCCCTTTGACTTAGGGTAGGAGTCATTTGCCAGATGGTGTTATATGCCAGATGTGTAGCCAAGGGGAAACAATTTAAAGCAATTTCCCAATCTTGACATTGGACAAAATTATGATGGTTCTTCTTTTAGATTTATTCAAATGAGACCAGGTCAAGATCTCTATAATCCGCCTTTTGAATGTAGATCTAAAATATGTCAACCTTTAGGTAAACAAAAACGCTAAGATCATTTATTAAAATTTTATTGGAATCTTTTTTTTCAGTGCAAATGACCATAAAGAAATAATTCTAAAAAGATAATGTTATGGTTAGTGCTAGAGTGTGATCTCATACCTATAAAAGTTAACATTGATGAAGACTTGAGATGGGTTTAATAATTTACAAGCTTTCAGCCATTCTGTTATAGCCAGGTGATTATCATCTATCAAAATACTTTCTAGCAATTATTGACCAATCAAACTCTCACCTGTTTGATGTCCCCTTGAAGTATCTCCATGGATACAAAGAGACCTTGACCTTTATGGTTGACCTCCTTCCCACTGATGACCTTTTTAATGACTGATTCCAGAGATTCCTTCTCTCCACACCTTAAATTCAAATTTGATTTACTTTTTCAATAGTTGCTCGGATTGAATTTTTAATGCCGCTTTAAGATAATATATTTATAGGGTTGAATTGGTAAAAGTAAAAAAACTAAAATAAAAATGTTTAAAATCTCCAAAAGAGGCCTGCACATCAACTGTGTTTTACAAGGAATTATGACATACAAAGATGTAATGCAGTTCAGATACGACATAAACCTGGTAATACAAAAGTAAAAATCCATTTTGGTACTAGAGAGAAGTACTTGACACAGAAAGGCCATTTTAAAAAAACATGGACATTGTACCAATCAGTCCAAAGAAAGATTGACCAATTTTCATTGGGCTTTTCACGTGATCAATTTATATCCTTTCCCCACAAACCTGGTACCGCCGTCATACAATATTGAGTGCAAACTGATGTTTTACTTTTCCGTAAATCAGTGACTTAAATAAACTAGGGCAATTGTTTCTGAAAATGAGAAACAAAATAGAACCTTAATAAAGTGTTGGAATTGTTTCCAATCAAAGAGTGATGAATATTGGCTTACTGTGAGAATGGTAGGAAGTGATGTTTGTCTTCATCTGCCTCCTCTGTACCCTGTATATACCGGGTCACATCCATTGCTGAAATTATCATAAACATAATTGTCATTTCTCTGGGAATAATCTTGTTGTTACTTACATCTGAACTTTTCATTTATTTTTTCTTTACTTTGTTACCAAATCGTTACTTTACTTAACAAATAACTTTTCTTTGTTACTTTTATTCCTATACCAATGGATAAAATGTTTGCAGCACATCGAAACATGGAAACCATATCCCAAAGTTGGGTTGATAAATTACACCCACCTGCCACCCCAAATGGTCGTCTTAAATCCTGAGTTTGTTTCTTATTTTCCAGATCTTTTGGGTCCATCACCCCTGAAATGGAAACATATGGTATGAAACTGTCTGACAAGTTAAATTGTCAACCAATACACTAAAGAGACAACCCCACCTTAATACCGGAAATAAATAATTCTTTATGCAAAAGTGAAAAGTAAATCTGGATAGTCTATTCAACAAGATAAATATGTATATTTTCATATGAGGGAATCATTAGTCTATTCAACAAGATAAATGTGTATATTTTCATATGAGGAAATAATTATACATGTAAGATTTTGGTGTGAATGAAGTCTCAAGAGGCTTGTTCTATCCAATTATGATTGATTTATTGTTTGGTGTTTTACACCGCGCTCAAGATTATTTCACTTATATGGCGGCATTGTCAGTTTTATTGTGGGAGGAAACCGGGCTCTATGGCCGGAGGAAACCCTAAGACCTTCCGCTGGTAACTAGCAGCCATCCCACATTGGTTGTTCGAGTGAAAACCCAGTCAGAAAATTTTCCAATTTTTGGACTGAGTGGGATTTGAACCTGCGACCCATTGGTGGAAGGCTGTTCGGATTGAGCATCCAAAGCTCTACCTACTGAGCCACGAAGGCCCCTCTATCCAATTATGAACAAGTGTTGTAAGCATTTGTGAATAAGGCTAAAACAGGAACTGTGAATTGATAGATTGATTGTCGATTGACCCCGTTTATCATTTCACCTTTACAGCTGTGTTTGGAATTTTGTTGGGAAAGAATATTTTTGATTTGGAGATGGTTTTGGCTCTACTGAGTTAACATGAGACAGCCAAAAAACCCATAACTCAACACAATATGTTTGATACAAGAGAAGAATAAACTTGATCCAGTCTACTTACCTATTCTGATAACCTGACATACTAAATACACCTTTTCTCGAAGACGATCTTTGGGGCCCAAATCCTAGAAAAAGCAAGTTTATTGAAGAAAAATCATGAAGTAAAATGCATCATCTCATATTTTATGCAAGCTACGTTTCTGTTTTCTGATGGAAGAAAATTATGTGTGCAGAAAAGGCAAGTATTTTTACAGCCACTGAGGGCTCTTTTATTTCTCTATTAATTGCTTCTTGTCGTTTGGTAGGGGATCCTTTCGTAATCAAAATCAATTGTGTATAATTTACATAGTATAAGAAGCCATTTTTTAGGAATGGAGAGAACAAATATTCAATGTTAGCAAATTTGTGCACTTTCAATAGACATTTAAATGTTAGGGTGATATTGCAGAAATGAGATTACACTTACTGTAAAAAGCACTCTTAAGTTGTTTAATTTCTCCATGTCTTTGGGCATACCTTTAGTCCCCCATAGTACAACATAATTCTCACTGAGAACACATGAACAAATCACATATGTAATAACAAGATTTACAAAGTTACTTTGATAACGATGTAAGAACTACATCGAAACGTCGTCAGCCAATAAACCAAGAAGTTGTTATCCATAAGTAATTCTTCACCATATTGTTAACCTTTCAACTTCTAAATGCCATTGAAAGATTCAATCAATATTAGTTTGGAAGATCTTACATACATTTGTCTTTTAAGCATATAGATTTCATTATGTTTAACCTTCTTGATTTCACTCATTTCTTTCTTTCCATTCATAAAAAAACAGACTTGACAAAACTACTGAAATACTGTATGGCATGATTGATTGATGTTTAATGTTGCATTCAAAATTATTTCACTTGTATGACAGCAGGGAGGAAAGCAGGCCTTATGCCTGGAAGAAACCATCCTCCCTTTAGCTTGATGGAAGGCCTGTGTCCAGGGCTCTGTCTTACAAAGCTGGCGTAATTCACGTCAGCCTTACATCTGTGTTAAAATTATAGTAACTTAGGCCTTGGGTGCAACCGGTCTATGTTGTAGGCCTATGTGCAAATTTACGCCAGCTTTGTAAAACAAGCCCCTGATGAGTAAGCTATTCTACCCCTCCTGCATGTGCGTGCCGTGTGCAAATATACATGTTAAGTAGAGATGACTTTTCAAACAACATCGAGTCTGCAGTGCAATATCGGCTGGTAGGTTTACCTCCCCCGGAAGAAGTGATCTTTTGCTTGTTATCATACAAAATGAAGGATTTAACCTGATAATGTTGTGAGTGTGGTTATATTCTGTCCTTTTACATTGAAAACTGGGCTGTCATGAACGTATACAGACACCAAAGGGTTGATTTCACAACATTTCCCCCGCTAGCGTCGTCAGCAACCCAGCCTGTCAAAGCGGTAGCCATAGTGACATTATGTCATTCTGCTTCAAAATATCTGGGTCAACTGTTGCACGTGACCAAAGCTTATCGTTGATTGGTTAAAAGTTCCCACTCTGTCCCGAGGGAGGGAAAAGGAACGGCAATCAACAACAGGTCACTTTTTCCTCATTTTTCTCAATTATCGGGGTAGAATCGACTTTAATACCTTCGTCTTGGTGTTTATTGCATAACCCGATACCGCTGAACGTTGGTTCGCACCTCGCCAAACCCCTCGAATGCTGCGCATTCTCGTGGTTTGACTCGGTACGAACCAACGTTCAGCGGTATCGGGTTACGCAACAAACACCGCTACGGCGGTATTAAACCCTTAATCCCTCTATTTGGCTTGAGTGAGTGATTTGGGTTTTACGTCCTGCTTCACAGTATTTCAGTCATATGAAGACATTGTCTGCTTGTGGCAGGGCAGATTTCCACTGCTCTTTTATTTGGTGCTGCCTAGCAAAGAGGACTTGCCAAAGACAACGAGCAAGCCCCCTCACCCAGTCACATTATACTGACACCGGGCCAACCTGAGCTATGAGGGCTGGTCTCTATTTGGCTTGAAGTCTAGGACAAGCAATCGGTATACATTGTGGGCAGTAACAAACCTGATAAATGTGCCTTCTTTAACATCAAACAGTGTCATTAACAGTTCAGACTCCTCCAAAACACGACATACAAAGTTGCGAACTGTCACATACAGGTTGTATGCTGATCTCCATACCATTCTCTGGTCAGACTCAGATTCCGTGCGGGACTGAAATCAGAATTGAAATAAGGTAAGTCCATCATCAACATTCTGCAAATCTTTACATGGCATTTGAAATTACCTTTTTTTAAATTAATGTGATTAAAATTTTGCCCTCTTTTTAAATTAACATTAATTTGAATACAAGCTTAGTTCTTCCCAGCAAAAGCCATCTATATGTATTGAAAACATTTTAATAATACTGACATGAGTATTTAATAAATACATGTACTATCAAGACAATTTTATACAGAAGATTGTATTTTTTTCCAAAAGTTTTACATCTTAGTTTTCAGTCATCCAATGTAAAGTTAGAAAGGGATATGCACTAATAATATGTAAAAGTAAATGTATAAGTTAGCTCAATACAGCCATGCTCTTTATAAATCTAGAAATGGAGAAAAAACAAACAGGACAAATCCAACATCAGAAGAAATAAGTAAAACGGAATGTTAAAAAGAAATTAAAAATCAGAGGAGAAGGAGATGATGAAAACAGAAAAAAGTGCTATCCAAAAAAAAAATTCAGTTGTCTCATTCCTGAACAGAAAAAAAAGTAAAAACAATCCTTCACAGCACATACAAAGGTACGTTTTTGTTTTAAACTATCATTCAAAAACTCCCATGAGACAGACATCAAATCTAGAACTAAATACAAGCTGATACAGACCTACTCTCTACGAAACGCAAACTGGGTGTGAACTCAGGCTGTTCGTGCAACAACAACAACCATGCAACAGGAGCGTGCCAGATCCTAGGAGAATCTAAACAATATAGAAATATCACCTTTTGAAAGTTCTCCTCATCAAAGTCCTCTCCACTTACCCTCTCTGTTTGAACACGCTCTGTAGCTTGAACATGCTGGAAAGTAACAACACAGAAAAGTGTAAGCTAAAAAAAAACAAAAAACTAATACACATTTCGATAATGTATGTTCAATAAATTTACTGATTTCTAAGTATTTCATGCCACAGAGGATTATATTACTTATATTGTCAGGTTCAGTGGGGGGAGGGAACCATGAGGAAACTCCCTGACCTAAGTGAGTACCTCTTCCACATACAGCAATCGAGTAATAAATCCAGTGAGAAAGGTTTCCACTTATTTGGTCTGAGTGGGACTGGATAGCCGGAGTTTGACTGATGGACTATCTTTCTAACAGACAGAGCCACTGAAGCCCTATCATTGCTGGAAGGATTGTGGGAGATTGTCTCTCAACTGAATGAACCACAAACACCCCACTGGCTTAATGATCAATAAAGGCTGAAGGGTATTTAATTAATTCAAGGCAAAAGGATAAGATAAACCTACCTGTCTGTAGATCTGTATAGCACTGGAGTGATCTGGGTCCAATATGTTAGATTCCTCATCCCTCACTACTAAATCCATCTCCAATAACCTAAAATACAACAAGGGCAACATATTCACTCTAGGAACTTTCTGTATATTTCAAAGCTTACCAAAAGATCGACAGTAAAGGTTAAATAAAAAATAAGAATGCATGATAGATAACGAAAGATTTTTTAAAAAAAAATTGGGATACCCTTTTTTTTTTTCTCGAATTGCCGAACAAATAAATACTTACACATTTCCAAGGTCAATTTCCGAGGTGACTTTCTGCTGGTGGTCCTTCACTTCATCCTACAATCAAAGGTTGTTATAATGATTCAGACAAATAAACTGTCCACACCTTTGACTTTTCAGCTATATTTATAGATAACTTATGACAATAAAATTGATTGATTGGTTGATGAAGTATTCAGACTTCAAGATTTTTTCTTAATATATGGCAGTCTTCTGATTTTTAATGGGGGAATCGAACATTAGAAGTTCTGGGGCGGGTATTTGACAACCATAACAAATGAAGCTAGAGAGTACAAACCTGTTCAGATTTTGTGGATTTTTTCTTTTGAGCTGAGTGAGTTTGAACCAACGTTGAAAAGTGACAAGTAAATATTGATGTGAACGTGTATTAGTTTAACCAACAGAGCCACAGTACATGTAGCATAGAAATACAGTGCCCTTCAAAGATTTTACTTCAAAAATATTTTAAACCTAGCACATTAGGAATACTTAAAATATATTTCACTGATATAATGACATCATCAGATGGAGTATGGATTAAAAGGGGTGGGGTGAGATGAACCTTTACATAACTGTATTTTGGCACTTAACAGCCAACCCACTTAATAAATGGAATAATAACAGAGTGAGATGGACTTCAACCTGAGATGGATGGTCTGAGATGGATTGATTGATTGGTGTTTTACGCCGCGCTCAAGATTATTTCACTTATATGGCGGCGTTGCCAGTATTATTGTGGGAGGAAACCGGGCTCTATGCCCGGAGGAAACCCACGACCTTCCGTTGATAACTGGCAACCATCCCACATAGGCCGTTCGAGTGAAAACCCAATCAGAAAATTTTTAAATTTTTGGACTGAGTGGGTCTGAGATGGAGCACAACACAATATTTTGGATGAGGGTAATGAACTTTAAAAGGTTCAGTATACATACATTTGTAAGTTTCCTTGAAAGTATAAGTCGACGTGAATTGATTAAGTTGTGCATCATCTCTCGTATTTTGTCGAAGTCTTTCTTCCGTCGAGTCTGAA
The DNA here is from genome assembly GCA_963971465.1 of Lepidochitona cinerea. Lineage (NCBI taxonomy): Eukaryota > Metazoa > Mollusca > Polyplacophora > Chitonida > Tonicellidae > Lepidochitona > Lepidochitona cinerea. Next base: position 32,416,462 of record OZ020553.1, read on the forward strand.
ATGGGCAATGGTAAAAGAATATAATCGGCTATCAAAATTAATAAATATTTGAAGTTAATTTTACACAGTCAAATTCTGGCGCTGTCCCAAAAATTCATGTTTCTATTTGTACTTTTCTTAAAAATAAAAAGAAATTTTTTTTAGATCATTTCAAAAAAGAATTTTTTTTATTCATATTGAAAACCCTTACAACATAGAGTTGTTTCCACATGAAACTCCATTCTCTGAGAACACAGGTGATTTCCTGGGCAATAGGGGGCTCTTTGGCACTGAGAGATTCTTGTGACCTAAAACATGAAAATACAAAAGTGTTTAAAACTCTTTAAATCTGGATCTGATTCTAATGAGAGATAATTAGGACATCTCCACAGTTTTGTGAAAATACATGAGCTTTTGACATCTATGTCAAAGTGCAATCAATGCATTTAAATACCTCGCAAATGTGCCCCAGCTATAAAATGCACTTATTTCTCATAAGAATAGACTACTTTCCTTCACCATTGCAAATAGGAAGGTTTTGACAGCTTTCAAATTATTAAAAAAAAATTATATTTGTTTTAAACTAAGAAAAGTCTTGTATACATGTGTATTTAAAATCCCATAATAAGCATTACGTTACTGTATCCGGATGATAGACATTCATACAGTCCATGGGATTACGTTTTTTTTTAAATTATTTCAATCACGCAAGAACAGCCTTCTTTGTTTTGATGGAGAAATATTTATAAATCACAACATAGAGGGTTTATTTTCAAGGGGGATAACTCTAGAAGAACTGTTTCTTACCCCTCTGAGGAGATTATAGCCTCTTTCACATGAACGTAACATTTTGGAAAAATTCCTTTCTGGGACTTGTTTTTAATTAGACATCCTTTGTACCATTCTGAGAAAAAAAATAGAGAGTTATGAATTTGTTTTCAAACGAATACAAAAATACAAGCCTATAAAGCAATCAGAAAAACCCCTCTGAAGCTGACATTCTCGGTTTCGGAAAATATCTATGTATATAAATACACTGATCCATTACATATACTACATATTTTATATACATATAAACAACAATATCATCAATAAGCATGGTTGGATTAATCAGGGAATACAGCTCCTATACTTCTAGAGGACTAAATGCCTTACATTAGGCCTAGACCTCATATTAGAAACTTTAATGGACAAGAAAATCTGCAGCTCTAACAAGGAGGCTAAGTTATATGTAAACAAGCACTACACTATGCACTACACAGTCAACAGGGTTATGACCCAATCATGGACTAACACACGTCGCTGTATACATAGGAAAAAAATGAAAGTAAAAATGCAAAACATCACATGATCATCAAATCAGACTATTCAGCTATAATAATCAGTATAACCAGTTGATACAATTTTGTACTGATTAGTGTTTATCCATCCGTCCACATCCCAAAAACTAATTAATATTCACATTTATTAATTGACTGTGCAAGTTATTACCCGAATACGACCTTCGCGGCCGGGTAATATCAGCATACGAATCAAGTTCGTATTAGCCGTAGAGCTGTATTGGCCGAGTTCAAGTCATATTGGCCGAGTTCAAGTCATATTGGTCGAGTTCATGGAGTGCGGTTGAAAGACGCAATAAACATGTGACGTCCCAGAGTTCGACAGAAGCAGACGACAGATGTTGATATCAAAATGCCTATACCATAGCCCGTTGTATAAGCTCTTTAATATTGACAGGATAGAAGTGACAGTGTTAGAAGAAAAAACTGCTGTAAGTGAATCCGATTGCCGTTTTAGGACAGCAGAAGAGGAAGAAACTTCTCTACTGATCCAGGAACAAAAAACACAGAACGCAAAAAAGGTCGGATATCAATTTGTTTAAGTTATGGATTTAATGTTCAGCGGGCGACATCCTGTTCAACTTGACAGCTTGCATAGAGATAACTTCTACAGTCTATTAATAAAAATATTATGAATCAAGTGTTTTCGTATTGCCTTAGTATTGGCCTTCGGGTGGTTGCATTGACCCTCGACCTGCGGCCTCGGGCCAATACGGCCACCCTCAGGCCAATACCAAGGCAATACGAAAACACTTGATTAATAACATATAGTATCAAATTGTGCTTACAGGATATATACCAGGAGAAATGAAGAAACTATATCGGTGAACTCAGTGATTTACAGCACCTGTGAGATGCAGTGTACAGATTATTAAAAGCTGGGAAACCAATGAGCTACAGTCTCCATCTATATGTAAATGAGACCTATACATGTCTATGTTTTATATTGTAATGGCAAGGTTCTAGATGCTTATGTATTACACTATAATGACATACATGAATAGCAGCAGAGTCAGTACAAAGCTACACAAATATTACTACTCTGTACAGTGCTACTAATTATAAATATGGTCCACATCCACAGCTTTGCCCTGAGTATTTTCATTTACTTGTTATTAGAAGGCGGAGACTCTTAATGGCAATTGTGTTTTTTTCTTTATTATTATTTTTTTTATCTCAGAGCTAGAACTTTGGCATTTAGCAGGTTTTTATGCAAGCATTAAGTGCAAGTGTAGTGCTAAATCAACTTGTGTCTAAAATAGCACTTTTTATTAGTTTTATGGATCGAACCAGTTGAAACATATAGGAAATTGTACACATCTTAAGACAAATGGCATTGACAAAAAGTTATAAATGCTGTTTGGGTTGCTCCCTGTGACTTTACGTCAAGACAATCAAGTCCTGAGTTGCCACAATAGTGTGCTTTGATTTAAAAGAGTTATCACCAATGCAGCTTGTCTGGATGTGATGTCGTAAATACATCCCCATATCGACGTACTGACTGTGCCAATAGCCTTTCGGTAATTTTCACTGAGGGTAAAACTGCACACTTAAATTAAAAAAAATATAAGGACCACCAAGATGTATATGTGTGGATTTATACTATTTTTACTATATTAGAATTTGCGCTCTACTTGATTCAGCAAATTGGATTCCTTCAAATTGTCCATTGTTAATATAGAGAAAAAATCAATGAGTTAACCACAGATATTAATGAGGTACTGACCGGTGACCAATTTTTCAAATAAGTATATGTTTATAAGCTTGTTTTTTCATTTTCATTTCATCTACAATTGCTGCTAAGGACATTTTATTTAGGTGTAATGTTTACCCTGTTTGTTATATATTATGTATGATTAAAAGCAAACTTCAATGCACATATTACATGTATATATGTGTTCCGTGAATAATTTGAGTGATTGTACTATGAATAACATGTTAAGTTCTTCCCAAATTTTAGAAATGCATCGGCGGTGAGTGGGCCTTTAAAATAAAAGAAATATTTTCATGTGCCAGCATGCTGGTAAACTATTAGCCAGAATGTATTTGATGTTATAACCAGTAAGCTTGTAATTGAATCATTATATATGGCACATGTAACACTAATACTCAATAATCAGACTATATATAAATATAGACAAGGTAAAAATACAAGTTTGCTTAAGAAAAAGAAATATGTTTTATCCTGAAATGCCTTGATAAAGTCAGCATACAATGTCAGTTATTTCAATAACAATGCACAGAAGTAATCAAAAGCTGGTTTAGTCATTCTAAGCCATTCATATTATGATAATAACGATTCACGTCGGTACACATGTTGTGTATCTAACTGTAAGACTGGGGATGTTACATATAGGTTGTATCTCAATAGATGTGCAGATGAAAATCAATTATCTTTTGTGAAAGGATTAGCTTTTTTTCCTTGTCAGATTTCCTTGTGAGTATTGGCAGTATGTGATTGTTCTTGTTCCAGGGTTTATTGTTGTGAAAACCACTTCAGTCCAAGCACACAATAGCACTTCACAGCACTAAACTGTTGAGGTCAACGATTCAACCAATCAGAGAAGAGCATTTCCTAGTAAGGTCACCCACCATTGTGTTTTGTGACAGACCTTCACACATTGAGTTCTATTGTGTCCCCTGGGGCAGAGCTCTACACCTTCTGGCAGCCTGCTATACCTTGCCATCTGTATGAACTGGGTGCTATATGACCAAATCCCCACACAATGCTTATTATTGTCAATCATTAGCACTGTTTTTGTTTTGATCTTTTCCATAACATTAATGACTTTTGAACATCTTATTTAAACATGCATTTCTTGATATAAAAATGTTTTAGAGAATTATTTTTGTACATGTAGTTCACTTTAATTTAAAGTTCAAGAATATTTGCAATATTTTCGTTTTTTTTTTTTCATTTTTTTTCTTGGCAGTGTAAGGAATAATCTGTGCATGGGATTTTGACTTTACGTTAAAGGGGCATGAGCTGCCGAAATTCACACTTTTTTCATAATTTCTGATCGTCACGACAGTAAGAGGGTTTGAAGGCCATCGAAAAACTAAATGATTGGCGTTGGAATGAAGAAAATCCATACAGTATGTGCCCTGTACGAACCGAAAACGTGTTCGAAAAGTAGCAAAATTTAAATAACCGGGACGACCATTCATTCATTCTAAGCCAAAGTTAGTTCAATACAATACTTTATCGTACATTTTCGGGACTAGAAGCATTAAAAAGCTTCTGAATTATACGTCTTGAGAAAAATAGCCGATAATTTCAACATTCTGTGTTTACGTCAAAATATCAACATTTTGGCAGCTCATGCCCCTTTAAGCCAAAAGAAAAGTAGTGAAATATTTTGTGGCGAAAATAAAAATTCATCTTAACGAATAATAGTTTTGATTTAAATTATCATTCATACACAGCCAAGATTATATTTAAATTTTTTTCTAAAGCTTAGGTCCTATGTATAAACACTTGTCAAATCATTTGGTCTCCATTCAAGTACAGACTGACAGTTTCTGATTACTTTATTAGAAGATTTAATGGAAGTGGTTGATGGCAGTCATTTGAAGAATGTGATACTATATCAGTTTTGTCAGGAGAAAAAACAAGTAATCAAATTCTTATCACAACAGTGTCAGTTTTAGATCTTAGCCACATCAATTCCAGCATTCAGAGGAGGATTAGGGGGGCATGTTTTGTGAATTAAGGGAATATAAGTGGAAGTTGTTTAGGTCACACCCCACACTAACCTTATGTCTATAACAAGTATTATAGTATAAATGTTAAAGCTGGAGGTTCACAAGTGGGGGACACGTTCCACTGGGAGGAAATATTTTGTGAAAGATAGAAATGGGAAAAATACATCTATCTAGACGTTTGTTTCTTTTTTTTCTCGGAAGTTTAATATGAAAATCAAGTGACATGAATTGTCGAAATTCCACATTTTCTTATGATTTCTGACACCGTGTTCAAGTTTAAAGATATAAAAAAAAGCAATGATGGCTATGTATCGACTTTAGGGTTTTGTTACTTCAAAACACTACACAACATACATACAATACAGTGGTATCAGAGAAAAGATTTTGATTGGAAATTTTGGATTTCTGAAATTTTTATTTTTCCTTCCAAATGTTACTTGGAAGGAACATTTTTGACAAGAAAAAACAACAAAATATACATGTAGTTATTCAAAGAGAATCTCTGACAATAGAGTACAAGTAATCCAAAGAGGTATTGAAGCCATTGCATGTTGTCATGATATATATCCCTAAATGATGTTAAGGAGAAGCCAAGCAGGCCTTGCCAAGCCTCATTGCAGTCCCTGCAGATGGAAACTCCCCCTTGTACTTAATAATGGCTGGGTTAAAATGGGCTACTCTAATTTGGAGCAGACTCTGGGATTAAACAGAACAGCTGAAACAAGGCTAATACTGATACAGCACAGGCTACCCTACTATTACATGTGAATAACAAGGTACATCTTCCAGGCAAATGAGCTTCCCTTCAAGAAAATCAATCCAATTAACTATGGGAGAAGTCTCAGTCAAGACAAGTACTCCCAAATACTGGATCAGTGTCAACTTAAGCTGCCCCTGATCTTATATGTTTGTGAACATCTAATGACAAGTATTAAAGGCCAAATCCAGATTTTGGTGAGGAAATAATACATTTATGAACACTAAAACACACAGGCACAGGGAAAATATCCCGGATTTGCCATTTATGTCAGAGTGGATCACAAATGTTGTTAGTTAAGGTATAAATATTCGAATGCCCACTGATAAGTCTAGCGTAATAGAGCAACGTAAGCACTCCGAGGAATGACAAAGACATCATGTATAACTCAATATTTCCGTTTATTAGACTCGTCATGATGGTTTGATCTAATAAACCGAAATATTGAGTTATACATGAAGTCTTTGTCATTCCTCGGAGTGCTTACAATGCTCTATTAAGGTATAAATACATGTATTTAATATAACACCCCTTATTTGTAAGAGGACACTTGAAAAATGATAGAACACATGTAAATAAGTAAAAAAAAAAACAAACAAAAAAAAAACAAATCTATTTATATACACACCGTCATTTTCTTCAGTGATGTGGACAGTGTCTCCAACATTTAGAGCCAAAGCATAGCTGTCACGAGACCTGAAGTTACAGATAGCTGAAATACAATAAAATAAACAGGATTAAATATGATTATTATAACAGGTGTCAAGTTGATTAAATTCTCATTTTCATATCTCCTTTTTCATAGTGGTTGCTTGGTTGGAAAGCTGTCCATTACTTTAAAAGTAAAAAGTATTGATTTATATTATGACTAATATATCTGGAGCAGCAAGGGCAAAAAAATGGCCCCCTTTGTTTGATCCTTTACAGCTCAAAGTGTATGCAGGAGGGGTGATTTTCATGATTGATTGATGTTTTAAGTGACAGTCGCACTCAAGATTATTTCACTTATATATGGCAGCGTTGCCAGGTTAAGTGGGGGAGGTAACAGGGCTCATTGCCCGTAGGAAACCCCCGACCTTCGGCGAGTACAAATACCTAGCAACTCTACCACATAAGACAACAGAGTCAAAAATTGATTTTCAGGAGCAGGAGACAAAATGAAATTTTTTACTAGTAAAAAGCTAATAAAGATATTTTCTTTACTGTTAGGCCAAATACATGTATTGAAGTATCCTACATTTTTTATATTCTTAATTGTAATGTTTGATTTCCAGGTCATTATTCAGGTTTAAAGAAAGTTCCCAAAATAGCATCCAATGTGGAATTTTCTTGACAACACAAATTATTAAAATCCTTTTCCTGTATACATTACTTAGGAAGTTTACCCCAGATATCATATTATCTGGAGGAATGATATAGCCAGTGTTAACAGTCAATGAATTACAGTCGGCTACTGTGGTAAGCCAATAGCCCAGGGCTAAGCATGGATATATCAATTCAATCAACAACCTGTTACAATAACTGCAATTTATTACGATAATAGACCTGTAGGAAGTAGAGCTCAGGTTGATCAGGTCAGCTTTATATATAACATATTTCTACATATTTCATATCTTAACATCATTATAACAAGAGTTTCGGGAAACCCAAAATACGCCCGGAAAGGCAGAGTCACTGCAGCCATACCAAAACAAATCCTTCCCTTATATATATTTTTGAATATATGCAACGGGGCCTTCAAATATTAAATCTCATCTGGTGTTAAATGTCCAGGTCTTCAGCTTGGAGTCCAGCTAATGGAGTCCAGCTAATTCTGACTGGTCAGTGGGTTCAATCACTTGCTCAAGACATCACTGGTCAGGATGTTTGCTACATTTTATATAGGTATATTTGAACAGAGCCTAATCTCTGAGATGGTCAATGGTGTGTAAATATACAAGTCTTATCTGTTTACACTTACAACCAGGTTTATGAATATTGTCAAAGCAGCTATATTTGCTTTACCATATGGGTAATAAAACTGAATTGAAGAGCCTTTAAAACAGAGAAATAATTATAATTCTAAACTTTTTAGGTTTTGGCCACCATACATGTAGCTATCACTAAATTATCCAATCACACACCTTCTACCCATAAGCTATATCCTCAGAAAAAATTGTCCAGATTGAATCAAAACTTTGAAGGTTATGGAGCAGAAGGGAATATTACATAATCCAATATAACTCCCATATTATGTAACCAGTGATGTTAAAAATAGTTCGCGACAAACCTTCTACCCATAAGGTATATACTCAGTAAAAATTGTGCAGATGGGATCAAAACTTTAGAAGTTATGGAGCAGAAGGGAATATTACATAATCCAATATAACTCCCATATTATGAAACCAGTGAATGTGATGTTAAACATAGTTCGCGACACACCTTCTACCCATTAGGTATATCCTCAGAAAAAATTGTCCAGATGGAATCAAAACTTTGAAAGTTATGGAGCGGAAGGGAATATTACATAATCCAATATAACTCCCATATTATGTAACCAGTGATGTTAAAAATAGTTCGCGACACACCTTCTACCCATAAGGTATATACTCAGAAAAAATTGTGCAGATGGAATCAAAACTTTAAAAGTTATGGAGCGGAAGGGAAAGCGGACGCCGGACAGCCGGAGATGATACCATAATACAGCCCGCTTTTCAAGCCGGGCGTATAAAAATGTGTATGTTTAAAGTACTTGTCCCATATAAAGGGGACATTTAGACATCTCTCGCCATTTCAGTGTGTGCTCTGTACACATGTGTTCTTCCTTTTATTTATAATACCAGTCCAGTCTGTATTTAATCATTAAAGGATATGAAACAGATTTGTGGTCATGCACATGTACTTAAAATTAAAGTTGAAAATAAAAATAAACATTTTAAAAATGATGTATTAGAGAGGTTTTGAGTTCTAATCCGGTGAGTGAGGACATTTACCTTACATTTTCTGAACTGGTGTGTTGTAATATCTGATGATGAGAGTAGCTACTCTCGAAAGCTCATAAATATACACCATCATGTACAATATAGTACGAGTTGTCCTACATGTATGTGTTTTGGATTTTCATGATTTATATGACAGTGAATGAATTGCACTGTTAAAGATCATCAAAATAACTAAATCAGTCCCACTTGTGATCACTCTAATCAACAGCTGACAGGGTCTCAGTCCCCAAACGCCTGACAATAATATGTCATTTGTGAATTTTTCGGTTTGAGGGAGTGGGGAATGCGTATCACAGCACAGAAGCTTTGAACTATCAGTAATTGATACATGTACATTGAAGCAAACCTATTTGACAGTGAGAATGATACATGAGTTTACATACAATGAGTTTACTGTTACAGGCTCATATTCAAGATATCAACTTCCAGTAGTAGCATGTACTACATACTGTATACTAGTAACTATGTAAATCTTGGATATCAATTACACATACCATAAAGGCATGGATTTAAAGATTTCTTTTTTTTATACCTTATCTATCTAAAGCAAACAGCCATGTGATTGATTGATTGATGTTTTACGTAAAACTCAAGATTATTTCACTGACATGGCGGTGTTGCCAGGTTTATTGAGGGAAGAAACCAGGCTCTTTGCTCGGACGAAACTCCCTGACCTTTGGTTAGTGCCTGGGAGCTTTTCCACACACATCCACACACGGCCATCAACTGTAAAATCCACTTAGAAATTTTTCAATTTTTATTTGGTATGAGTGGGATTTGATCTTGCAAGCACTCAACTTATCTTTGATAATCAAAAATTATGAAAAAAGTCTGAATTTTGGAGGCTTATGCCACCTTAGCTACTTAAACATGAAATTTACTCAAAAAGAAATTTGAAGCCTCTGAAAACTCCAGCACTTAATAAAAAGTGAATGCTAACTGAAACAGGTCTTTCTGAATGCTGATGGCATACATAGACAATGTTATTATATTATGGAATGTGACCTTGGTTTAGTCAGGGTTAACCAGGGTTCGCCAGAAATTTGAAACAGGTTGTCCATCTATATTGTAAATTTATCATTTTCAAGATTTTGAAGAAACATCTTTGCTCCTGAAGCAGCACAAGCTTTCTTATAACTCACAATCACCAAGAGAATGTAATCATATTGAGTTCACCTCAATACTAAAATATTGACCTTGAAATCTAAAATACTGATCATCATGGATTCTGAGCCCGAAGTTGACTGAGAAAAGTAACCAATATATATAAACAAGCCTGATGACAATCCATTTTAGACATTAGTTACAGCAAACACTACTTTATTGTCCATTACCTGAACTGAAATCAATCATAACTTGCAATTTGAGACCAATATTATACAGTAAATGTTAATTTCATTTTATCAAAAATGTCAGGAATTTGGTCGCTAACAGTCTAATTAAATGGCTGTAAAAAGGCGTAATTGTCCCAAGATGCCAGTTCACAATGGTTACAACTCATATATACATGTCAGCATTTGGTCGACTATGGATTCAAACTTACATCTTTAAAAAACAATAAATTGTTGAGGAAGTTTTCCTGTGTGTTGCAGAGCTCTTTGTAATGGAAGGACTTAGTTCCTAATGATAAATGTAGCTTTTCTAGTCTAAAGGCAATGAAGGTGGGTTAAATTAAAGTGTTTCCGGAAAGTGGTGTTGACATAGGTTGTTATAAATGCTCTTCACACTGTTAGCCATACCATTAGATGATTAAACTACAGTGCAATGTCAACTATTGGACAAGTCACATGACCAGAAATAACCTAGGTTCTACATGGTGATGGTCATTCAGGCAAGAGTTTGTATTAACAGACTGCAGATTAATCCCTAGTTCCTGATTATCTATAAGGGCCTCCGTGGCTCAGTAGGTAGAGCGGTGGACGCTCAATCAGAACAGTCTTCCATCAATGGGTCGCGGGTTCAAATCCCACTCAGTCTCCAAATAATTGGAAAATTTTCTGACTGGGTTTTCACTCGAACGACCTATGTAGGATGGTTGCCAGTTACTACAGGAAGATTGTGGGTTTCCTCCCGGCCTAGAGCCCGCTTTCCTCCCACAATAAAACTGGCAACGCCGCCATATAAATGAAATAATCTTAAACGCAGCGTAAAACTCCTAACAATCAAACAACTGATTATCTACAAAATAGTACAGAACTAGCACCCAGAGAAATGTTTGCTTGACCATCATCATGACATTCAAATTCTTTCTCCATAAAGCAAACAAGGGTAACCAATCAGACAGACATGTAGTAGTTGTTTGATAAAATCTCAAGTTGTATACATCATCCAGGGGGCAGGGTTCTGGGATTTTGTTTAATAACAATTCACAAATCAACCGTCAACACAAGATGGATTACTCTAATTTTTTATCAGAATTAAAATGTGACAGGATACTGAATCATATGTTATAAAGTTGTCATCATCAACATGATTATAGTGCTGTGTAACTCTCTACAGCAGGAGCAGGAAGATATTTCTAAAAGCTACAGTAAATCCAAACTTCTATATCACAGCATAGTACAAATATATTTAAGGCAGTCCATTAAACTACCATGTAATTCAGAAAAGAAGGCTGACACACTTCTTGATCTGACTCATTATGCATCATCTTTTTCCTTCTATGACAGAGGGATAAAAAAGAGGTTAAAACATTTCCTCAAACTACTTTCATTTTACTGATCACATTCTCCCTTCATGTTGAAAACCCTCAGTTTTAATCTAATAATTATTCTTTCAATATCTTTTAAATATGATGAACTGAAAAACACAAAATTAGACTAGCTTAATTCAGCTAAGTTTGGTGTGGAACAATAGATTAAATCGATTTATTGATTGATGTTTTACACCAAACTCAAAATTATTTCACTCATATGGCCTTTGGCAAATACCTGTCAACTCTTCCACATACTTGTAATGCAATCAAGTTTATTTGGGTGGAGCCTGATTCAAACTATCGACATATTGATGGGGTAATATAAGACGGTATTTTATAAACTTCAGAAAAATAAGAGCACATCTTCTGAATCATTACAACGATGACTTTATCAAATTGTTTTGTTTTTTTTGTGTTTTCTTCCCCTTTAATAAACCGATCACTGTCGGTTAACTTAAGTGTTGGATTAACCTCATTTAAGGCGTTTTTGTCTGGGGTTTACACTCGGCAGGCTTTTATAGTTCCTCTTACCCGATCACAAAGTTCGTAAAATTATAATGTGTCGTTAGATCACCCACATGGCTCAAAACATTAGGGCACTTGAGCGCATGCTCAGGTTCGATGTTTGTTTACATTGCGGGTACTTGAAAAATCTGTTTTTCAATTTCAAATTAAAAATACTATATGATGCCAAAACTTTCAATATCTGGTAAAAATAGAAAGTTCCTAAAAACTTCAAAAATACAGAAAACCATCAACTGTTTTTAATGTAAACAGTATTCAGGATTTTCGTGGCGAGTGTGCCTTTAACAGAGTTAGCCACTGAAGCTGCTTAACATTAGAAGTGTCCAGAACATGAATGTGAGTTGCTATCATATATACAAACAAGCTTGTCAAGTACTGTACACTTAGAGTTATATAACACATGCATCAGTACATAGTGAGAACCCCATGTAGGAGTGTTAGCAGGTCTATCAATGATGTGGAGGAAGAGTATTAAAAACATTACTAGTCTTTGGAATGTTAAGTTTTATTTGATGTTTGCACTGAGGATGAGTTTAAGATCAATGTCAAATACTCATTAATGGTGAACTTCATAAGATTTAAAAAAAGAAAAACAGGGACACTAAATTAAATTGACCGAATGATTGGTTTTAAAGGTAGCATTGCCTGCCTTAATGGGGCTTAAAACGGAAATAAAATAAAACTAAAAAGTAACCCCAAAACAGACATGTAGGTTAAGGTGATATTAAAAAAGAAAAGTTTTATCACTATAAAGCAGAAACTGTTAAAAACATTACAGCATCTTGGAAATAACTTCGCATGATTCCTGTTTTATTCCCATCTGGTTTGGATAAAATAAGTGTTATACAGTAGTTACAGATCTGAGTTTGACCTAGATATAATATAATATACCACATCTAGACTAGGTCAGAAATCCCTTTGCAGTCATTGGATATGAACATATTGTACAGTATATATGTAGTATTTTATAGTAAAAATAAGATCAAATTGAATCTCAATTCTAGTAATGAACTGTAAAAGTAATGAACTGGAAAAAATCTACCAAATAACCTTAATCAGGATTGAAAGAAACCCTTACAATATAAAATACAAGGAGATGAAATTTTGACATTCTTTGATCCATTTTATAGTGACATGAGGGGTCAAAATTTATTTAGGTTTCAGTTTAAACGAGTTAAATGGCTTAGGAGAGATTAGCTGCATCGCCTGTAGTCACACTGGCAAAATGTAACTTTTAGTGTGCTCTCCTTTTTCTTTTTGTCTTTTGTGCAGATGGCAGGTTTTATGCGTTACAGGATTGTTTAGCTGTATGGTTAATGTGAAAATAACAGGGTTTTTTTGGGTGGATTTTTTTGTGTGAATCAGAGTATCAAACTAAATGATTGATCATTGGTATGCCCTCAGAGTTTTAATTGGATTGTTTGAATTGAGAGAAAATCTGAGTAAAATACACGTAGGGGGATAATCTGAGTGACAATTTTCAACAAGTTACGCATTCTATCTCTGAATGTATTTTGGGGAGAAAAGGGGAACAGGTTGGATCTAAAAGTCAAAGCACCCATGTCTTTCATTGGGCTTTTCTACAATCTGCACTGTCAAAGCAGTTCATAACAGGATTGTTTACTATAATAAGATCACTGGTATGTGTAATGTTGCATAAACAATGCACATGATAAAGACACTGGCACAGGCATCAAAACCTTATGTTGTTCACAAACACTTACTTTGTGGTGATGCCTTAATTATTTCTCGTTACAATTAGCCTAGGTTACGACTGGGTACATTATTGATCTGTAGACAGAAAAGTCCTCTAAGAGAGAAAACAAAATTTCATGCGTACTTATATTTCGTAATTTCCTTAATTTTCAAGTGCAGATTTTGTGATTTCGTAAGAAATTTAAATTGTTTGAGCAGACGATGTTGTCAACACTTGATCGGCAAAAATTAGATCCACTCTTAAAAATCCCAAAAGTATCAAGGACAAACAAATATTAGCTCCTAGAACCAGATCAAACACATAACATTAGGCCGTATGAAAAATAAATATTAAATTTACTGGAAGTGAGTTTGAAGCAAGACTTTAGGATCTAGGTCAGTAGATCAAGCGGGGACCCATCATAGATTTGGGTATCCTAGTACCTTCATAGAATGGGTTAACAATGTCAAAGACATAAATGACCGCTCCCAAAAAGTGTTCGTTCTGTTCATGGTTTTCGTTTACGGGTGTGAGGTTTTGGCATTTGTAAGTGGCCTTTTTCTTACAAAAGAAAGATCTTGATTAGTTTAATGAAGGGTAGGTACATGTAGGTTAACACGTTGACTGCCGACTAAGAGATATCTAGAAAGTGTGGGGGCTCTCCCATTTGCCATTCAAGCTTGTTACGTGTATGGCCAATGTCTGTTTACTGTACTATTTTTAGCAACACACAGACTGAGAGTGGCTTCCCTTGATGCTTTGTAAGAAAACCTCGTACGATATGTCGTATCTGGCAGTGAGATTTAACCGTTACATTCAGTACGCCAAGAAGTATAGTTATTCTAAAATGTGTTAAACTATGAGATATTCGTACCAGCAGAATCCGGTGCGCCTGCCATTGCGAGATATCTCGTAGTCGGCAGTCAACATGTTAATTATTCATGAGCACGATTATGCCCATTTTGACTTGATTTGTTATTTCTAAATCAGAAGCGGGCACTCTACTCCAGCTTTTTGATTGCAATGAACCCTGGCTCCAAAATATGACTGTGAGTGTCACTGCGTCAGTGTAAACAAATAGTCGTTTTGGAGCCAGAAACCCGGACTACTGTGACCCGGCCATTTTATTACCCAATCGATGGATATCACATTTAACCTCAGTAAATTGCACGCTACATTGTTTGCTAAAATTATATTTTGGCGATCTGGATTCAGGAAAATATCTCAATGTTGGCAGCTCATGTCACTTAAAAATAAAATGGTATATTTTTAATAATTATTGGTAGTATATAATGATATATGAGTAGGTTAACATTTTGAAAATGTAATCCTACTGCTGGTTTGCCTGGAGAGATAAAAAATTACATGTACTATCCCTTCAGTAGTAGTGTCGTAGTGACTCCATAAGCCTCAGCCTCGGGCATCACATTCACAACAACAAATCGCTTGTGTGAAATCCTTCAGTTGAGTCTTCGTGTATTTCAAGTTACTTACCCACACCAAACTTAGTCCTGCCATCAGTACGTATCCAACGTGCCATGTTTATGGTCTTGGCAAAGAAAATGCAAGGAAGAAAATTAAATTTTGCTAGGTATTTTCCATTTTTGGGTTGTCAAATTCATCGCCGTCGTACATCTTCCGCCATGGTTGGTCACGTGACTTCCACTTCCTTAAGTGCGCACGCACCCGTTTCCATGGCTATAGCTTCATGGCGGATTTGTAAACTTCATACAGGCGGAGAACACACTGAAATAAATGTGTGTTTTAACTTCAAGACCAATATTAAATTTCAACGTTTGAGGTAAATATATATTTTTTTAATATCAGGAGTATAGTTAACATATCGTTTTTCTGTTTATTATGCTGTCACATGTAGTCAACAATCTAGTTTCAAAATCCTGACTCTCAATTATTTTAAAGGATTTATGAACAGGATTTAAAGTTGGTTTGTGTTTGTTTATGGACTAAATGTATATTTGAAAAACATCAGTTGAAACGAAACAACCTTCGCGTTAGTCCTCTGGTAGTCAAAAGAAGAACGGGGAGGAAATATGTATATTTTCCGTATTTGTCGTAACTACTCGGAAAAGTGACGTCAGATGTGTACAAACTGCCACGAAGACGTACTGAGACAGCAGAAATTGTTTATTACGTCATCGCTGTGAGGGTACGTACACAACGGAGGTCGTGTTTGACGTCATAAGTCTCTGAGTCTGAGATAATTAACTTTCGTAAACATTGTAGATCGGCAAACGTAGCTTAAATTTTGTATGTGCTGCAACCGAAATTTAATTTTCTTTTTGGTCAGACTTTTATTAAAGTACATGTTCTACAACACACTTAACGCAAATTAGAAAATATTTCTAAATGTTGTTCATAAACCCTTTAAGTAGGGCCTAAGTAAATTGTAAAACTAAAACGTAAAAGTAAAAAAAACAGAATGAGACACATGAGTGTGGCAATCGGACTTTAACCTCACTCAGGTCCGATCCAACCGTCGTAAGCTCCAGTCTGCAGTGAATCTGCGATCAATTAGTCAGGGAATTCTTTTCGACCTGAGGGGTCTTTTAAGACTCTTCAGATCGGTTGCAGACTGATCAGTCTTATGATCATAAGGATCAGAATTGAAAGCAGCATGTCTAGATTGTTGATCTTACTATTCTGATATACATGTAGCCTGTTAATAGACTATTATGAACACATGCAATAGCCCTGGACATGTTTCACAAAGCAGTAATAGCAATTAGCATAAGTTTTTATGGGTTGCCATGAGAGTTACGTAAAAACTTCTTTTTTTGTCTTGTTTTCTTCTTACCGCCTAATTGACCTTTCTTTATTGTGTAATTCAAATTTAAATGTCTTTTATCTTTCTTTCTGTTTCATTAGCACAGGTATTTTAATAAAGTCCATTAAAAGCCAAGAAAATGTCTCGAGCCCAAGCTGAGTCAGTTATAAAGAACATAATTCGGGAAATTGCCCAGGAGTGTGCCAGTAAAGGGCAGGCCGTTTCTGAGACTTTGGTAGCATTTATGGTAAGTAGATTGAAACTATACTTGGGTAATCAATTCTCTCCACACAAGTCTACACACTTATAAATTTAATTCAACCTATCATACTAAACGTTTCTCGTTAACCCATAAACGATGGTTAGATAGGTGAACTTATTTAATTACCCCATTCAGCCAGGCCCTTCATTGCTCGTCAGGGGGCCTCAGTGGCACAGTCGGTTAGAGTGTCTCAGCTGAGCGGGTTCAAATCTCACTCAGGCCAAATAAAAATTGAAAAATTACAAATTTCCTCCTTCACTAAATCTGGCAACGCCACCATATAAGTGAAATAATCTTGACTGCGGCATAAAATATGATTGCTCATCTTATTGGCTCTTGTGCCAAACTTGTGTGCCTAAATTCAGGTTACAATATTGGTATAAATTTTGCTACATTATATGTATCAATATTTTATTGCCTGTACATATGTTTTTAGCTAATACACTTTTCCCTTCTTATGTCTTTTGTCTTCCTTGTACTGTATGCTAAATATTCCTTATTGATTTCAGGTTAAAGCTGTAGTCTTGGATCCAAGTAATGAATTTAATGTTGACCGAACTCTGACAAAAGACGATGTACAGAAACTAATCAAAGTAAGCAATTACTGTTCATTTTTTCGTAAAGTAAGTCAACAATTACTATCTTTAACTGATGGGTCATTTAAGATTGAACCCCCTCACTTGAAAAAAAAAATAGATTTGGCATTTTCTATCAAGGTTCAGATCCCATGAACTTATGTTTGATGATAACCAAATATCAGCCACTGTTTCTGCTATGACTCTTTGATAAACGAACACACCCCTATAGCTTCAATAGAGCAATTCCCTATTGACGTGCTCTGTGTTGCTGAATACATGGCCATTTGTGGAAGGTACCTTCATTGGAGGAAGATACATTACAAAATAAAGAAATGTTATCAATTTGAATAATTTTAGTGGTTTGATGTATAAAATTAGCCATTCCAACCTACGTAGGAATTTTGTTAAAACATCTGGAGAAAATATAGTACGTGAATCTGTGTTTCTTCCTAAAATGGAGCAGTTAGTGAATGAGTACTTCATAATTACGGAACTGTATTACTGAATTTAGAAATTAACTTCCACTCACGAGTGTGACATCCCAGATACAAGTCCCAGGTGCCGCAGTATTTGAAACCTGTAAGGTACATTATTGTCTCAGATTTAAGGATCGTTAAACGAGTTGAAGATGTATTAGAATCTGGTATCGAAAAAAAAAAGTGATAGGGTGTCATATTGTTTCATTACTTTTCAGCTCTGTGTTGATCGACTTCTGGACACTCGGTCTCCAGCATTAGACACAGTGAAAATGCAGGTTTATTTTGATATGAACTACACAACCAGAGGTTTGTTATTCTCCCTTTCAGAAAAGCTGCCACATATATAATTATATTTAAATTTTTAGCTGGTAGTAAATTGCTTAGTTTTTTAGAATAAATATTTGTAAATATCATCTGTTCAAATGTGTTTTTAATTACGTACATGTAGGTTAGAAGAAAATGACAGAAAAAAAAAACATAGACGTTGTTTTAAGTGGCATTAGCTGTCATCATTACATTTGCCTGTTCATCAAGCATAGCCTTGGTTTTGTACAAGGCTACAATTATTGATTATTTCAATTTCAAAGAATTTTACACCGATTATCTACTGACATTTGAAATTTGTAAGAACAAAAATTCTTGTACCTAAAGTCACTTTCATAATTTCACCACTGATTATAAATTTCAGATAAAGACAATGTTTCGTGTAAGAAATGTTTGAAACTCTCTTTAAACGTGGGTTCCATACTAATGATAAAAAAATAAGACATCACCACGTAGTCAGTTGTTTTTTAATAATAATGTTAATTATTGTTTATTTTAGGTGATTTCTTGGAAGAACATAGACGGGTGTTAGAATCTCGTTTACAGCCAGTTATCCGTGAAATCACTGACAGTCGAGCAAGGACAAGAGAAGAATTAGAGAGTCTTTATAGAAAGATTGTATCAGCTGTTTTACTAAGATCTGGTTTGGGATCTCCTACTGATATAGCTGTTGTTAGAGAAGCTACAGGTTTGTCCATCTAATTCAATCATCATTACCCCAAGGGCCTCCATGGCTGATGAATAAGTTGTTGATTTCTGAATGGGTTTTTCAGCCCTATGTGTAAGAGTTGTCAGGTACCGACCGAGGGTCAAATGTTTTCGCCGTGCAAAGAGCCTGGTTTCTTCCCCCGCTAAACCTGGCACATAAATGAAATAGATTATAGTGCATCATTAAACATTAATCAATCAATAGTATTGTATCCACATCAGTAGATTGCTTGCTAGGTACCAATGTAAGGTTGAACCATGAGGGACCAAAATACCACATTGACACCAAAACATATTGAATACTGAGTTGCTAAAATCTCTATCTACAAACAGTCCATATAATGATCATAGTACCATTATTTAATTCTTAATAAGTAAAACATTTTACCACTTTCAAACATTTATTCCTGATTTCTTGTTTTTATTTATTTGTTTTCTTCACTTCTCAGCCGCTCTTCAGAGTGTTTTTCCCCAGACTGAATTAGGGACATTCATGTCACTTTCAAAGCGAGATAAGGAGCGTCAGTTACTGGAATTGACAATGATTGTCACAGGAATACGACTCTTTAACAAGGAGTGTGGGAAAGGTGGAGAAGGCATTGATGACTGTAAGACCATTATACTTATACAATGTATTTATTTGGTGTCTTAGCCCAGATATATTTGTTGGGAAATTATGACCATAAATCAAATAACTTTCAAGATAAATAACATTACTGTAAAATATTCAGTGAGTAAAAATATAACTGCTACCAGTACTTCTTTATCCTGAATGGAAATTCTGCTTTCTATACAACATTATCGTTCATGTAAGATTACTGTTTACACTATTCTATTGTTCATACGGTTTTGTTGGTCATACAGTCCTACTGTTCAGATAACCTGGTTGTTTATACAGTCCTACTGTTCAGATAACCTGGTTGTTTATACAGTCCTACTGTTCATATAACCTGGTTGTTTGTACAGTCCTACTGTTCAGATAACTTGGTTGTTCGTACAGTCCTATTGTTCATATAACCTGGTTGTTCGTAAAGCCATACTGTTCATTTAACATGGTTATTCATATAACCCTAATGTTCATATAACCTGGTTGTTCATACAATCCTACTGCTCATATAACCTGATTGTTCATACAATCCTACTATTCATTTAACATGGTTGTTCATACAGCCCATTGGTCATACAGCCGTTTGTTGCTCATTAAACCCGGCTCTTCAACCAATCATACTGTTCACCCAGCTTCACTGTTCTTGTAATCTTATTATCCATACAATTTTGAATTATGGAAAGAACAGGTAATATGGATTCAGAAAACTTAACATTGAAAGTATTGATCATTTAATTTCAGTGCCAGCTATTTTGAATGAAGCTGTTCCGGCTACCACCCAAAATGTAGACTCTGAAATACAACAAACCTTGTCCTTTGCCCATAAATACACAGGTAAGAATGGTATATCTATATTCTAATGTACATTCTCCCGACTTATTGCGCTAAACAGTTAGAATTTCTAATTTTTACTTGTTGGGATAAATAGTTGACAATTTCCCATTGCTGCAATGTAAAATATCAACTTTTTTGCTACTCGTCCTATTTTAATTGATGAATACTTATGTTTTGATATGCATGTATATCTTACATTTAATATGTCGGTATAAACAAGATTTATGAACCATATAATGCATTATCTATTGGACAGCTCTGGTTAACAAAATCCAGCTTTCTGAGTTTCTTAGTTATTCATACATAATTAGTATTTTCTTATGGTGAAAATTTTTTAAATTACTGCTATTTTGAATGTCTAGCATTGATAGAGAAGTTAGAGGAGAACGAGAAACCAGTAGAGGGAATCTCTGTCCAGTTATTGAAGGAATCTCTTATCAACTCTCGTCAACAGGAATGTTTCTTAAAAATTATTCTGGTAAGTTCATGATTATTTTCCATTTATAGAATTTGCATACAAAGGTTAAAAATACAACTGGTACAAGCAATGCACATGCGACCTCCGGATATATCTTTGATGTCATGTCCCAGTTTCCTCGCTCATTAAAACTGGTAACGCTGCCATGTAAGTGAAATACATCAAGTGTGGCACTTAGTCACACGTACAGTCTGGATCCGGGACATTTCGGCCTGGGACATTTGGGCCTGGGACATTTCGGTACGGTACATTTCGGCCTGGGACATTTTGGCCTGGGACATTTCGGCACAAAGTGATAAAGGGGACATTTCGGCCTACCTTGGTTTTTATTCTATTTAATTGTATATTTTCTCATTTCTTTCTCCATATTCAGCAATTTTTCAGCTATAGCAGTAATACTAGTGGGCTTGTGGACGATCTTACCATTGTTTTAATAATTTCAATTGAAGTGCGAATTTGCAAAATTGTTTCCATTGTTTCTAGTACAATACTCTATTATCATGTTTTCTGATTTTTTTTACTACAGGTAATTACAAAACGGTATGAATTTCAAAGCTTTCACTTTTTAGTTTATGCGCAAAGCCTTGGCATGTGCTGCAGACAATTTTTACTTTATTATACAACTTTTAACAAGAAAATATGAATAAATTTGTCTATCCTGGGCAGTTTGGCTCCGTGAAATATATTGTATAGTCATGTAAACTTCCTAGCTTTATCCACTTCCTGAACACTCAGCTTCAGAATGTACCTGCTGGTCACATTATCAGATGGAAGACATGTGATTGATCCTACGATGCTTGGCGTTATGTAGTGGTGGCCGAAATATGTAACCTATTGTGGTTAGATAAATTTATCAACTTGAGCTCAACTTAATGAGCATATATATATTCATATAGAATAAGAGAAAGAAATGAGAAAATCTTTAATCAAATATAATTAAAACCAAGGTAGGCCGAAATGTCCCCTTTTTCACTTTAAACCGAAATGTCCCAGGCCGAACTGTCCCAGGCCGAAATGTACTGTACCAAAATGTCTCAGGCCGAAATGTCCCAGGCCGAAATGTCTGGATACCGTACAGTCTGGCCCATGTACTCTGGCTGATCAACCTATGGCTGAAAATAACCTACTTTTATATCTTTACAATTGCTTGATTTGGGGTCCATTTAAAATGAATTTTGACCAGGGGGTCCAAAAGATGTGTGGACGCGCTGTGGATGAACCCTTGGCTGTGAAGCAAATGTTTGTAGTGCTCATCAACCAGTCTTAAGTGCAGTAATAGTTGTAGCAATGTATAACACAAAACAAATCCTCAACATTCAATCTATAAACGCTTGTTCGTCATACATGCCCCACCCTTGTTAGCTAACAATCTATCCAGGGATCTCCTAAGCTTTAATATTCTTAATGGTTTATCCATAAACACAAACTGTTAGCTGTCTAAACATGTTCCTATTTCCTACAGAATGATGTGATTGGTTGTGCTCAACAAGTGGAGATGCTGGAGAACCAATTAGCAAGCAGAATGGACCAATTACAGGCCACTGTCCAATCAAAAACAGCTGTGCCAACAGCCCAAGTCTATGTGAGTTATTTGAATGGTGGAATTCCTGTTGCCTTGTGAATTAAGATTGACTGATATGGGTATTAAGCACACATGCCATATCAGTCATATCAGTTTTTTTAACAGTTTAACTTGTAGATTCTGTGTTTTGTTTATCAACAGGGGTATGTCTGGGGTTTCCATCTTGTTCCACTGGACATATCTCTTTAACATCTAACTTTGTATCTCTAGTGCCAAGCTTAGAACAAAAAGGATGTAAAGGTCAAAGGTTGCAGTACTATATATCTGTTCATGTCCACTGGCAGGACTGTCACAACATAGCTTTGTCATAATGTACCTCGTATCTTGACAGAAATTAAATATGAACAACAAGAATTGATCTAAAATATATATGAAAAGAGGATTGATGTGTGATAAAAGTTTTGGTCAATAATAACAATAAGAAATTTTACTGCAGTCAAGTGACCACTTAACAAAACTACAACACCATCAATGTGCACAACCTTTTTTGTACTTTTTTCATTAAAGAGCCCCAAAAGCAATATATCCCAGTCTCACGATAGGAGGCCTCTGTGGTTCAGTAGGTAGAACGTGGGACGTTCAATCCAAATAGCCTTCCACCAAAGATCGCAGGTGAAATAATCTTGAGTGCGGCTTAAAACACCAAACAATCAACCAAACCATGAACCATGTTTCCTTTATGTATAAAGGTCTTCAATTACACCCACTCATCACCAACAGCTATAAATAATTGAAATGTGTGGTGAAATATTTTTATAATAAATAGTAAATTTTTCTTCTCCTATTTCTTTTTTTTCAGCCCCAGTTTATCCATCTCTCTCAGCTATGGAGTGGCTTTCAAGATGAAATGGTTTTACTCAGTGTACTCAGTAATATTTTGGTCAGCCTGGAACCATTCACCAGGGTAGGTTTTTATTATATTGGAAGACAATCAGCCTCTCAGTTTGTTTATTATGAAGTCTTGGCTATGAAAGCACAGATAGAACTTTAAACATACTGGTATAATTGGTCACTATGTTATGTGACTCTGTGCGCAGTAATAGCTGTTCAATAAAAATGAATTAAAGAAGGCAAACTCAATTCTGTAGGTGAGGAAACATTCTCTGGCTGTGTCTTCCCCCATGTACCCAGTGCTTTATCTATGATGTAAATGGACATATGGTTAGAGTTAAATATTGTCTGGAAATAAACCACAGGGGTGTGTCTGGTAGTTATACAGGGTGTCAATATCTCTACTGTTGTAAACATAGTCAGAAATGTCAAGCGTATGAATGGGCTGATCCACAATGTTGTGATCATTGCTACCTCACTCACTTCTCTGAAAATTTGTATAAATAAAATATCATACGTTACTTTCAACCCCTACACCCCCCCCCCCCTTTCCTCTTAATCACACACATACCTACACTAAACCTGGACATTAAAGCCGCTATAAAAGTGAAATTATGTTACGTGCCACATCAAAGATCAATCAATCAATCAAGCAAATTCAATCAATGTCAAATTAGCACTTGTAAAGTCAATACTTGAGATAAAACGTTCACTGTGTTTAGAGAAAATAAAACAAAATGTCCCTCACAATCCTCTGTTCAATAAAGAGAATAAAAAAGCATGTTTGAAATAATGATTGCAATGGCTGTAATATTTATGCAGTAATTATGTATGACTGAAAACTTGGGCCCCTATAAAGAAGTGAATGTAAAGACCCCCCCCCCCCCCCCCCCTCCTAAACCATAAACATAAGAACAATAGTATGATTGGTGGAGATTGATCTATTTTATTTACAACCATAATCCTGGTAGGGGACAAAAATAAATAATCTGAAGTTTAACCAAGTAACATAGACTGACTATTTATCAATTTTTTTCACTTTCACTTTTTAGGTTTACAAGGAGTTGTTAAGTGATGAGGTGTTGGCCCCCTTTATGGGAGAGGTTAAAGTCAAGACAGATGATGAGCGTTTAGCAGAGGTCAGTCTTGTCTCTTTACTCTTCAAATTAAATCATTGTTCATACATTATCTCTGTCCGACAATCACAAAGCTGTTGTTAGCTGTATTCACATCCTGGTCCATGTTGTTATTTAGGCCTATGGACAGTTTTAGACTTCCTGTGAGATCATTAACAATTTTCAGGATATATTTTTAAAGATTTTTGATCTTGTTTGTCAGGAGGGTTTTTTTCACATATTTAATTCAAGCAACATTCTCAAAACATGTATGTGTGGTATAAGTTCTAGGTTATTTCAACTGTCATAGCAACATATACCTTCAATATTATGTTACAACCAGAAGCTAAATTACATCGGGCGTAATATACATATGTCACCTATGTACTAAACCATTGAGATTAAAATAAAACAAATGCAAATAAAATTCTGATATTATTCTTTTGCTTTTAGAGCTCTCACCCTGATCAATGTGTGGATGCCAATGACTTTCCACACCTGGACTGGATTTTCCCAGACACCACCAAAAACTTCCATAAATTGCCTCTTCAATATCGAGTAAGTTTCCTCCTGAATATCAAAGTATTTTTGTACTGAGGTTGAAGAATAGACATGTTTTCAGAAGTTCAGCGTTCAGTCTGGATTTGTGTTTTTTGTTCTTCCACAATCCAAAATTTGTCTCTTTCCGCCTATTCAATGGCCTATGAAATGTTTAGTTGGGAGTGTATAAAATTTTCGTTTGGGTTCATTCCATTGATGTTATTTAATAGATCACTGCACAACAGACACAAACGAATACTGTTTGCTTATAACTTGCTGATTTTAAAACAAAGGATATTAAAATCAATATGATTTAATGTCTTTCTAGCAATTTACGTTTTTGACATACTAAATGTATTTTTTATCATTTCTGTCCATTTACCAAGAAAGAATGGCAACATATACCAAAGATATTTAACAGCAGCTATAATACATGTAGACCTATTCATTTTAAACTGGGTAAAGTTCTTTTTTTTTAGTTCACATCATCTAGCTGTTGTAAAGATTTCAAAAGCTTCTACCTATAATAAATTAAGAAACTGTTTCTATTATTTGTTAGGGTTATTGTGGTTGGGCGTTGGTGAAGCATGACAGACTATTGGTACCTGCCAATCCCCAGGTGGGAGTTCTCCGTTACAGGGAACATTATTATGCCTTCTCTAACAAACCAGCAGCCTATGAATTTGCAGAAAATATAGACAAGTATGTACCTTCTTATTGTATTTGCTTATTATCACTTTGGACCAGCTCCGATAGCTCAGTTGGTAGAGCTGCTGCTTCACTTGGCACTCAGCAATAGGAGTTAGAGCAGCGACTGGTTGGCCCGGTGTCAGTATTATGTGACTGGGTGAGGGGGCTTGCTGGGTGTCTTCGGCAAGTCGTCTCGGTTAGGCAGTACCAAATAAAAGTGCAATGGAAATCTGCCCTGCCACAAGGAGACAACGTCTTCATATAACTGAAATACTGTCAAGCAGGACGTAAAACCCAAATCACTCACTCACTCACTATCACTTTGGACCATGGTGGAGGTCTTAAAATGAAATTAAAGCCCACAAAATCTCAAAAAGCTAGCACTAATACTAATAACTGTGTAAATCATATCAACAATTTACCTGGATTCTAGTACAAATTGACTCAATGCAATATTAGTCCGAAATATCTGCGATGATGATGTAAGACCTTTTCGACAGATAGGCCATCATCATCGTCAGAACGCATTTGATCAATTTACTGGGAATTTCTCTCGTTTCTCATTAAAAATATAAAGATTCTCTTCATAACTTTTAAAAAATAAAATTGATAACCCGTACTTTAATGATTTCCCTTTCTCCTCGCACCAATCTTAAGTCTGTACTTCGACACAAGCCATAGATCAGCCCGGTTAAATTTCAAACTGTACCAAACCTTTCCGAAATCAGCCATTTGCATAATCTCTCATTGATACGTCACTATGACGCGAAAGGTCAACCTGTCACATGATTAGTTCAGCTCAAGCGGTTGTTCTGTGTATACTTAAGCCAAATTATCACGTGATCGCCTGCTAGTGGGTAGTCATGTGACAGGTTTACCTTTTACATCATATGACGTATCAATGAGAGATCATGCAAATGGCTGATTTCGGAAAGGTTTGGTACAGTTTGAAATTTAACCGGGCAGATCTATGGCTTGTGTTGACGTACATACTTAAGATTGGTGCGAGGAGAAAGGGAAATCATTAAAGTACGGGTTAGCAATTTTATTTTTTAAAAGTTATGAAGAGAATCTTTATATTTTTAATGAGAAACGAGAGGTGGTCCTGCCACCTCGAAGAGTGGCAAGAAATTCCCAGTAAATTTATCAAATGCGTTCTGACGATGATGATGGCCTATCTGTCAGAAAATGTCTTACATCATCATCGCAGATATTTCGGACTAATACAATATAAGCCACTTGATCTGATATTTCCTTGTTTACTTATTGTTAGATTTCTAAGCCTTGTGGCAGAAGGTGCAAAGAAAAGTCCTGAGCTGATACAACTGCTAGAGCTTCATACTCAGTTTGCTACTATCACTCCTTATTCACAGGTAGGACATTTACAACCTCTCTATACATCTTCAATACTAACATCGTTCTTTTCATTATTTCATTTGATAATACTTGGACTAGTGGTGTGTACAGTGTGATATATCAGAATCAAGTTAACTAATTTACATCAAGTCGGTTTTGAAGAATTTAAACTCACTTGAATAATGTCAGGCCTAATAGATTGTTGTCTTAGGCCATTTTCAAGATTATCTCAATTTGATCAAACCAAATAATGGCAAAATTTCCAAGTGGGTCTTTTCACTCATCTTCCTATGTGAAAGACCAGCCTCGATAGCTCAGTTGGTAGAGCTTCCGCTTCAGGGCTGGGAGATCCAGGTTACTGACCCCATATATTTCCGTATCCCCCCTCGAACAAATCCTGTAACGAATTTATCCCACCGAAGACCTAACTTGTACGATATTCAAGCCTTCTTTCTCAAACTTCACTTTCATAAAAGGCAGAAAATGAACTCCAAAAGCTATTTTCTGATATGTATGGCAGGACTTGACTGACAAGTGTCTAGACACGATGTCACAAGCCGTATATGGTAGTCCCCCTGTATTGATTAGCACGGCGATGTAATATGGAATATACAGGGTCTCCCCGTGACAGGTTTGAACCAATGAACAGGAAGTATTCAGTGTGAGGTGGGATAAGGTTAAATATCATTACTGCTTTGGTTCAAATCTTGAATTTTTCATTTTAACTTGTAAATTTAGATTTTTGGCCATTGTAATGTGTTATTTTAGTGTTTGTTTTCTATTTTCTCCAGGGTGGAGATGGAGGAAGAATGATAGAGAAACCAGTTACTAAATGTGACAGTGGTACACAGACAGACACTCATATCTTAGAACCTAATATTGTCAAGTCATACGAGTGGAATGAATGGGAACTGAGAAGAAAGGCTATTAAGCTGGTAGGTTGTCCACTATTTATCTCAATTGTTTAAGGCAATACTTTAGTTAAAATACGTCATATTTTATTTTAAGAGACAATATTCCCCTGGTTTCCAAAACACTTTTGCTTATTTTTTGGTACTTTTCTATGAGAAGTTCTGATTAAATGCAGAATTATGGACAGTTTTATTTATGATGCTGAGTTGCTGTAAATAACATGCTGAGGTATGGGAATAAATCTCTTATGTTGGATAAGATGTTAATATCAAATCCCTATATTTCTGACTGTACAAATTAAATAATTCAAAGTTTGTGATAGAAACGTTATGAAAACAACCTGTTTGGTAAAAAGTTAAATATTGTATTTAAAATGAAGATTAATGCAAGTTAGCTGAAGTGTTAACTTTAACACAGAAAACATACGTTCTGCAGCCTTTTGCTGCATGTCCAATGGCTGTATTAAGTTTTCTATGTTGTAGGCCAACTTGAGGACGAGGTTGACCCATGCTGTACAGACAAATCTCAGTAACCTAAGGAGGGATAATGTTACACAAGTTTATCTACCAAAGTCAGTTCATCTTTCTTCATCTTTTCTTTTTGTTTAAGTGGTAGGAACTGTCGTACATTGAGAAAACTTCATTGAAACAGAATAAGCTAATTGTTGGGGATATGTCTTTGATCACAGGGATCTATCCATTGCAGATTATATTTCCCAGGTTAACCTTCTACAACGGAAAGGAGTGGATTGTTGGATTTCATATGGTTCCAAACAATAGATAATATTTTTCATTTGACTTGGTGACAAAATGATTATTTTGGGAGACTTACGCAAGTATTCCAAAACCCATCCTTATGTTTGTGTGGACATATTATACCAATTCCAGCATGAGAGCTTTGGGATAATGTTATAGAGTTGTACTGTTAGTTTCTGTGGTAGTTGGAAGATGTATTATCTGTAATCTGACCCAGTCAATGAGGCAGTCTCTGTCTGTCAGCTTCCATAAACAAACTCTCCACTAACTGGGGATACCCTTTGTGTGATATCCAGGGGAAACAGTCACCTATCATGGAGAGGAAGGTCAAAGGTCACCCACAACACCAGACAAGAGTGTTTGGGAGGTGAAAGGTCAACCATTAACATCGTAACACCAGACAACAGGGTTAGATTCCTGTCTACCTCAATCCCTTGGGGTGTTCTCTGTTATGTTACATTCTGTTTATAGATACAGACATATGTGGTTAAACTTTATACATCTCCAGCTTAAAAGTGTGACAGGAATTTGACTCCACAGACCCTGCGACCAAATGTCAAAATAATAGATGTTATTTCTGGAAAGTTATACTGCTAAGACTGTATTCCAATACAGCAGTCACACTTACTCCCTATATACATGGAGAATACAAGAAATACAGAAATGTAGTACTCACACAATATCTTGGTGTTACACATGTACATTACTAATTTGTTAGCGAGTCCAATCCAAACTATGATGGTTACCAAATAAAGGCTTGAAGTTTTCTCTTCACTAAACCATAAACCAGACAATGGCGCCATGTTGCTGGTACCCCCCAAAAATAAACTGGTGTAAAATCTGTTCTTATATTATTTTTGGACCATAAAGGTTGTACCATTCTTGACTAAATATCTTTTCCATCATGTATTTTCAGAGAACAATGTACCCAGACAAAGAGAGACAACAGTACCAATGTTCCACAGACCAAGGTGTTTTTATCTGGTCTACGTGGGGGTGGAATGAACAAACCGACCAAGATGATCAAAGTAGATTTAACAAGAGACGTTGAGGAATGTTAATCCACCCAGGACCCATAAGTCACAGAAAAGATAACCATTTCTATGTTGTAAATATACAAAATAAAGTGTGTCGAAATGTGAGGCACATGTATTTATTCAATGAAATAGTTTCAAATGCTTTTTTTATTCATCCCCAGATTTATGAAATAAACACTTATAAGAGAGAAAACTGCATGTGCAAAGCTCAACAGGCGTTATATTGCCGATTGATCTTCTATGATCAGGTCACTTACGTGGCAGCGAGTCCAGGCTTTCGTGGGACAACTGGCAACCAGTAAAAAATATTGTTCTTTTGTGTTATATGGGTATCAATGGGCCTCTGTATTTCATCAATTGAATGAGATTCATTTTTTTTCGAGAAACCTAAACTGAACAAATGAATCCATGAACAGCTATGTTTCTCAAATAACAGGGGATCAGTTTAATGATTGTGATGTATGATCACAATAGGTAGACATAAACATTTCATTCAGTCAAACTACCTAATGCCAAACCACTTCTATCAGATAACCATATAAGGGGGAGAGGAAAGAGCCCAGAGGAAACCTTCGGCCCTTGGAGAATAACTGGCAACTCTTCTGCACAAGCCGATCGTGAAAAACCCACTCAGAATCTAACTGATCAGACATCCTTAGAGCCAAAAAATTACACTTAGACCGGAGTAGATTTTTCACTCGGTCACCGTATGTGGAAGAGTTGCCAGGTACTCGCCAAAGGTCGGGGGTTTCTTCCGGGCAATGAGCCCGGTTTCCTCCCCCACTAAAGCTGGCAACGCCTCCATATAAGTGAAATAATCTTGAGTAAGGCGTAAAACATCAAACAATCAACCAACCCAAAAAGCAGAAGTCCTACCATATAAATCTTTGTTCCCAGGTTACGATTCAACTTGTATATGTCAGCTAAACAAGTGATTAGATATGGTACCGATTAGTATAGGAACATTGATAGACGATGTGACATCACTGATGAACGATGACTGGGCATCTTCACAAATAACAGGAGCCTGTTTCACAAGGCGGCATAGCGTAAATTTTTACGTAACTGACGTAGCAACGCATCTCTACAGTATGAGTTGCCATGGCAGTTACGCTACACGAAACAGGCTCCAGGCCTTACTGACCCAACCATAAGATATGTCAACATCTTCAATGCAAACGAACAGGCTTCAGTCTATACAGTACACCTTGTATAGTTTTGAGAACAATCTGAGAGTAATCAGTATCATACAGATAATCTCAATAAACAAAATAATACAAATCGGAAGTTTGAAAATTTTATATGATTGATAAAACATAAGTTTGTCACAGTCAAGCATACAAAGCCTGTACAAAGTGCTTTTTGTTTTATTTAGCACAGTATCATGGTTCCGATGAAATTAACTATTAAAACTGGTATTAAGTATAGGTATCATACCTAATTAGGACTAAATTGTGTCATCAGTTGAAATCAGTTAATTGACATTGTTGATGAACATATTAGTTTGTTAATACACATGTTTTCCTGTCAATGTATCAGGCAGAGAATGGTACAATTGTAACAAAGATGATGGTCAACAATGAGACATATCATATTGTGCATTTTTAAATGTAAAATAACTTTATGTGATTGGTATGAATTAGCTCAAAAACTTTAAGCTTTGGAGAGATATATAATATGCTTGTCTATATTTAGTTGGGGTATTCCTTCCACTTTCTATACTGTTGGTTAAAAAAACAGGGTTTCAATCCACATTTCCAAGCATTATTTGCCAGACGCAAACATTTTATTTTTCAAGACAAGTTTTTGTGTTGACATATTGGAGTGTGTCGCTATGAGCGTGCACAAAATTGTGAAATTGTGAATCTGCAACGCCTCTGGAATTATTGTTAAATACTAGCCAAGGGTGTGAGAACAGTACCAAACGAAACCTGCATTCCCTGCATGGCTGCTCTGTTGACAAATCATCTTTGCTAAAGTGTTCAGCAGAAATTAGTTGATTTCTCTTGAAACATTTATCTTTGACTTCTGATATTTAACAGAATGACAAACGGTATGTTTATTGTTCAGTGCTTAATGTCGTCCCATATTGTTATTTTTTCATATTTAACGAGTTCCGCTTCAAAAATAATGCGCAAACCAATTTCCACATACGGCATTCGGCCTAAAGAAGTTTCCATGGCAGTGCGGAGGACATCTTCAGTGTATATTTTTTTTCTATAATATTCCACAGCGACATGGACAAGGGCTAGGTATGAATATGAATGAGCATGAAAATGATTACAGGAGTCCAAATAAAATCACCAGGAATGATTTCAAACGCACATAACCTGTACAAAAATATAGCTATCAGTAACACTACTGATAATTTGCGTATCAAGTATTTACATAAAACCCTTTCCATTGATAAGCACTGAATGACACCGACAAGTAACATTATCTCTTTCAATTATGTTCAAGAAAGTACTTTCAACATGGATGAACAAAGGGAGGTAATAGTCAGTTTCTCCTCAAAGGGAGATCAATAATGTCTAATCGCTTTCACTTCCACTTTCACTGCCACTTTCCCCTTCCTTGACATCCACAGAGAATTTGTACTCTTGATCACAGCCCATGTAAGCATCACTCATGAAGAATAGAGTATAGTTGTAGTGGCCAGTAGATGGGGCCACAAAGTCCAGTTTGACCTTTGCTTTCTGTTGTAAGGTTAGCCTTTTGATTGATATCAAAGAGTTGGATTTGGCATCTCCGATAACTACCCACCAGCCTTCTTCACGTTTCTGAAAAATGCACAAGAAAAAAATACGTAAAAAATGTTCCTTTAACCAGATGGATTTAGATTGTGAAAATATGTCTAACAATGTTCACATATTGTTTTGTACATCTACATTTGGGAACTTGATCCTCTAGTGGTCTTTAGATAATTTACATAATAGTCCCTTTCGGCTTAGGACGTTCGAATTGTATGGCATTGACATTTCTATGTTGCAGGCGCTGTGACACGCCTTTTCCACATTGCATCATAGACAAAATAAGCACGATTCCGACGTCAGATTGATCCAAAAATTAAATGTACCGTCATTTTGCCATACACAGGGGTTACTCCTCGAGCGTCAATCCGTAAGCCCATAGGGTCTATTCCAAAAGTTTAATGCACTATCCAGTATAAATCCAAAAGGCAGATAACTATAATTGACTAAAGCTACTCCCTGAAGAAAATGTAGGACTAATGATGACTGATACATAGAACAAAATATGTTACAGGGACCGGTTCACAAAGGTGTTTTAATCAGACTTAATTAGGAGACATCAATTAAAATATTTTGTGAAGTGACGTATTTAAGCCTAAGAGTTCTAATAAAACCTACCTGTGGGAAGAAAGGTGCAATAACAGGTCCTGTAATCTCATCCTCTCTCTCAAGGGTGACTTGGACATTGACTGCTGATCCACTGATAACAGACAAGAAAATTGTATTTAAAACCAAGTGAGCAGGTGTATTGTTAGTACATTATATATATTACTTACGTATGACATCCGTTGTCATGTTTATTCCTCAATGAATATTATTTTCATGTAAGTATTACCCAGTTCAGTTAAAAAAGAAACTGGTCTCATCACCAGGGTAACCAGGTTTAGTGGGTGAAGAAACACCCCACTTAACCCTTGCCAACTCTTCCAGACTAAGAATTTTTTTTCAGATTTTTCCTAAGTCTGTGTGGGATTGGAACTGTGAACCATTGATGGCAGAACTCTGTTGGACTGAGCCACCAAGGCCTCTGCAAAAATATATATTGAATTCATTGATGTTTTATGCCACACTGCGGCATCTGAAACAATCGCTCTGCCAACCGAGTCATCAGAGCCCACTTGTACATGCCAACAATGTTTTGAACATGACCCAATTCTGTTTATGAATTCCAGATATGAAACATCTGATTGATGTTTAAAACGTCACTCTAAATGATTTCACTTGTATTCTTGTGTTGAGGGGTTCATCCCCAGGAAACCCCAGACCTTTGAAGAGTACAAGGCAGCTCTTCAACACAGATTTAAATATCTGAAGTTTACCTTCTGATGGATTCTTTATCTTGAACCTCGTATGTAAGCTCAATGTTGGGATAACGGTTACAGAATCTGGCAACATCTGCCATGTCTGTATCAGACAGCTGAAGTAAACTTGTTCTTAAGTCCTCCTCCATCTCCATCACATCAAATATACTCTCTATGGTCTACAAACAAAACAAGGGACATAATCAAGTGCATTTCATTTTGATAAAAAGTTGTGCTAAGTTTGGAGCACACATGGCTGTTTATATGGCTTTCAAACAAATTTAGCACAACACAGCTCAGACAAGAAAGTTTAGTAAAATTGTTTCAGATAGGAGTATAACTTACATTATCCTGGCATTTCTTGATCATTTCATTAGGAAAGTGAGGCAATTGTTTCAGATAGGAGTATAACTTACATTATCCTGGCATTTCTTGATCATTTCATTAGTAAAATGAGGTAATTGTTTCAGATAGGAGTCCTTCCCCCACATAGCCTGGGTAACCATTTGAGCCAGTTCCATTGCCGCTAAAGCCGGTGACAACCAGCCATTACTACTGAGCACGTCCACACACGCTTGGATCAGACGTACAGCCTAACAACAAAACATTTAACAAAGTAATTGCAAATGGAATATCCTTTAAAACCCTCAAATTTGGATTAAAGTGCAAATTCATAAAGTAGCAGAATTAAATAGATCTCTAGAATGATTTTATAAAGTTACTAAGACACTAAGTCCAGATTAAAAGAAAAAAAACCCTGATCTGCTGGATTGATTGATGTTCAATGCCACAGTCGACTTTATTTCCTTTATATGGTAGAATTTTGGTTTAGCGGGGAAGAAAACTCTTTTATTTGACTGGTACCTAGCAACTATTCTGGTGAAAACCAGAATATTTTTCTAGCATTTGTTTCTATCAGAATGAGTGGCAATTGAGCCTGCATTCCATCGCTGAAAGCTTGTAAAGACAGAGCCATCAAGGCCCTGAACGCTGATCTGGGAAGTTACTGATAGATATGAAAGAGTAATGTGCATCATTCCTACCTTGCTCAGTATAGACTCTGTATCACTCTGTAATTCAGCCGACAGTTGCATACGTGAGAGATGTGCTTGTAACAGGAGGTTGGTTTTCACATGAGGGTCGTTGAACTTTGGACTGGTCATCTTATTAGGTAGACGAGATGCAAGCTGTAATATTACACAACATAATAAATTAAATGTTTAATTTTTGTAAAGCACATTGAAAAGTAAGGTTTTGAAAGTGAAAATAAATAATCTGAAAATATCTTAGCATTGGGAAATCCAAAGTATTTGTATTCTCAGTATCTGTATATTACAGTCCTGCAACTTTACTTCAGAAATGTCTTATTCTTGTGCGCTTTAAAATTAATCAATTTACATCCCACTCAAGATTATTCTACTTATAATTAATTGATTAATTGTTTGGTGTTTTACCCGCGCTCAATATTATTTCACTTAAATGGTGGCGTTGCCAGTTTTATTGTTGGAGGAAACCGGGCTCCGGAGGAAATCTACGACCTTCCGGTGGTAACCGGCAACCATCCCACATATATTCTACTTATATCATGGTGAGAAGTTTCATCAATCAAACCTTTCAGAGCAAAAATGTGCTTTAAACGAAAAGGGACCGAAATAAAGTTGTGTCATAAGATATCGCTAACATTAGTACATGAAATTTATTCAGCTAAACTTGGGGAAAGGACAACTAACCTGTTTGAGAACGGAATCCTCTTTGTGACGTAATGGTAAATCATCATACTCCGCTGCATTGGATATGATCTCAATCAGACCTTTAATCTTTGTCTTGTTATTTAGTGACATACTGAACAGCTCTGAAAACATGGAAATTCAATGACTGATTAAATAGGCCCCAAAAATCCTGCATTAGTCCAATGTTCCAACAAGATACCATAATCAAGATATTTTTATTTGACCTATTGATGCTTTACGCCTCACTTAAGAATGTTGCACTTATATGGTGGCGTTGTCAGGTTTAGTGAAGGAGGAAACCGACTCTTAGCCCAGAAGAAACCTCCAACCTTTGGTGATTACCTGACAACTCTTCCACATAGGGCGATAAAAAGCTTGAGATTGATAAGGATTAAAAAGAGAACACTATGATATGACTTTCATTGAAGCTCAATTAAAATGTATGAAAGAATGGTTTATGAACTACACCAGTGTACACTCTACAACCATTCAGTTCAATATTTCTCTATCTCTCGTTTCTGTACAGTCTAATTATTTTTAAAACTAAACTGTGGTAAGCTTGAGAGATTAATGTCTGAATATAACTAGTGTTTTAATTACAGAACACATGGTTACAAGATAGCTTTCAGACAACTCAGCTGTTTCAAGCTCTTTCTACAAGATAAAACTAAGGGATAGATGTCCTAGAGATTCTTTAAGTGCAAGAGTGTCTTATGCAAGCAGTCCGCATTTCACTAAGTGATCTATCAATACAAATTCTCATAACAGTAAAGATCGTTTTATGAAACTGGACTCATTAGTATTAAGACAGCTCGTCTCTAAACCACTATTCTTACCATCATAGATTGAATGATCTCTTACATCACACTCAAGATTATTTAACTTATATTTTGGGGACAAAAAAAAACAGCCTTGAGAGGGTATCCCTTTTATATAGAGCGATCAAATAATTTTCAAAAAATCATTAAATTCTCAATTTTTCATTGGAGTGAGTGGGATTGGAACCCACGACACATTGAAAGAAGGCTTTTGTTGAACAGAAAAACTATCTATCTACCTGGCCCATTCCAAAGCTACCAATTATTACCAAAGTTGTAGAAGAAAGCGCACTCTCCCATAGTTGTCATATTGTATCATCCCCTTAATGCCTTGTCATAACAATGGATATTTGACCATCCAAAGTTATAATGATGGGCACTTGTGAATTAGGATCCTTAAGGCCTGTTCTCAATGTGCGAATTGTTTTATGGACTTGTAGCATGCAATTCACATGGATACATTTGATTGGTTGTCAAATTGTATCAACCAATTAAAAGCATCCATTTTAATCGCATCCATAAGTCGGTACGAAACAAAGTGAGAACGAGCCTTAATGTACAGGAGTTTTGGGATGTGAGTAATGAGATGACTTACCAATGGTTGTGTAGTTGATATAGTAGTAGGCAGCAATCATTCCCAGGTTTAGTGGGGCCACATCCATCTCATCCTCAACACTGATACACTAACAACATCAACAACAATTACGTTTTAACACCCAACATCGAATGCCATACTTATATTTGCGTCATGGTTATTTTAGACAAGATTTTCCCTGTGCCCGTAAGTTTTAGTATTCATAAATATTTGGATCAATTGTGAATAGATTGATTGATGTTTTTACGCCAAACTCAAAACTATTTCACTTACAAGGCGGCGTTGCCAGGTTTAGTGGGGAAGAAACTGGGCTCATTGCCTGGCGAAAACCTCTGATCTTCGGCGAACACCTGGCAACTCTTACACATCAATTTTGAATAAGTATCCATCATGATGACATTTTTTAAAGAAACTATGTCAAAGAATCCAGTTCTTTAATTTGCAGATTATAAAAGTTTTGAATAAGTTAATATATTGGCTCATATCAAGTTTTCGCTTTGATCTCCTAGCAAACTGAAAATTCTAAAACAATTTAAAACATAAAAAATTTTTTTTGTGGTTTGACAAAATATTAACAAATATTAAAAAATAAACAAACTTTATTCCACTGTTAAATAAATGTTGACCCGCTTACCTTTGACTGTTCTAAATCACTGACTGTATTCTCAACCAACTCTGACAGATGGTCAGACAAATGACGATGAGTGACACCTAAAACAGGGCATTATAGGACTAAAATAGAGTATGTTAGCATTTCTGGTTCTTGTTAAAACCCACTTTATTTTTAAAACCTCCAGCACCATCTTTGTTTCAGGTGTCTGATGTAGTTCGACAAAACCGGGCTGATTGCCCGGAGGAAATCCACGACCTTCGGCAACTCTCCCACATACAGCTAGAGTGGAAAATCCACTCCGAAATTTTTCAATTTTTATTTGGTCTGAGTGGCATTTGCACTTATCCCGCATCAACGAGAGGCCCATGTCGGACTGAGGGGCTATCGATCTAAACAACTGAGCCACTGAGGTCCTGACAGTGAATGTTCAGTCGGAAAAGATCTGTATCAGACCGAGCTATGCAACACATTGAAAGTCAAAGTGAAACTCTCGAACTAGTTGGAAATAGTGAAATGAACACATGGAAAGCACTGGAGTGATTCGCACAACGGTATATAACTGTCACCATGTTTAGTTCTGGCTAATACATGTTCTTGATGATCTAGACTTTTAACACACTGGCATGCAGTTTTAATAACAATGAATATACATGTATGAAAGAATGGTTTGTGAACTACACTAGTGTACACTCTACAACCATCCAGTTCAAAATTTCTCTATCTCTCGTTTCTGTACAGTTTAATTATGTTTTAAAACTTAACTGTGGTAAGCTTGAGAGAAATAAAACAAATGTTCCCCCAAAAATTTCAGGATGCCAATACACTAAATACAACAATGAAAAGATCCTTAGAAAATTTTCAAACTTAATCGTTGATCAGCACTTAATACCCTTCACATAATTAGTGTATCAGTTTGAAGGGAGAAGAATTGTTCAGGGTGGGAACACTGTCTGGAGGAAACTGTGTATTTCTATTGTTCAATTTGGGAACACAGATTACTGTCTGGAGGAGACCCTGTGTTTGTATTGTTCAGGGGGTCTCCGTGGCTCAGTAGCTAGAGCGCTGGACGCTAAATCCGAACAGCCTTCCACCAATGAGTCGAGGGTTTGAATCCCACTCAGTCCCCCAAAAAATTGGAAAATTTTCTGACTGGGTTTTCTCTCAAACAACCTATGTGGGATGGTTGCCAGTTACCACCGGAAGGTCGTGGATCTCCTCCGAGCAAAGAGCCTGGTTTCCTCCCACAATAAAACTGGCAACGCCGCCATATAAGTGAAATAATCTTTAGCGCGGCGTTAAACACCAAACAATCAATCAATCAAATGTGCTACCTGGTATATTATTTTCTGACTTTAAACACACTGGCATAGTTTTAATAACAATGAATATACATGTATGAAAGAATGGTTTGTGAACTACACCAGTGTACACTCTACAACCATCCAGTTCAATATTTCTCTATCTCTCGTTTCTGTACAGTTTAATTATGTTTTAAAACTAAACTGTGGTAAGCTTGAGAGAAATAAAACAAATGTTCCGCCAAAAAATTTCAGGATGCCAATAAACTAAATACATGTACAACAATGAAAAGATCTTTAACAAATTTTCAAACCTAATCGTTGATCGGCACTTAATACCCTTCACAGAATTAGTGCATCAGTTTGATTGATTGACTGATTGTTTGGTGTTTTATGCCGCGCTCAAGATTATTTCACTTATATGGCGGCGTTGCCAGTTTTATTGTGGGGTATCAGTTTGAAGGGAGAACCCTTGTTCAGGGTGGGAACACTGTCTGGAGGAAACTGTGTATTTCTATTGTTCAATTTGGTAACAAGGTTCACTGTCTGGGTGAGTGAGTGATTTGGGTTTTACGTCCTGCTTAATAGTATTTCAGTCATATGAAGACGTTTCACTGTCTGGAGGAAACCCTGTGTTTGTATTGTTCAGAGTGGCAGCAAAGTTCACTGTCGTGCGTTTTTATTGTTTGGGGTGGGAATAAAATTCACTATGTGGAGGAAACATTATTTCTTTAGTTCGATCACAATCCTAAAACTGTTGTTCCATGAATATCAACACTAGTTCAGAGAGACAAGAGTCACATACCTTGTAAGTTGTAGTAGTTCGGGTTTTGAGCCATTCTTCTGTAGAGAAAAGTCCATGTGAGGTAATCAACAGCATCCTGTTTGTTTTCTATCGTCTTGGTAACGATCTCAGCATTGAAATGATCATGAAGACAATGGTCCAAGTGACTCTGAAATTGATAAAACACAGTGGGATTTATGTACAGAAAAACTGAGACATTTTAACATTGGTGACAGGCTGGGTTCACAAAGCAGTTCCATTACAAACAAAGCCAATTTGCCCATGGATACCAGAGTAAAGAGATAAGATGTCATGGCAACTCTTCCATATTGTACAAGGAGATGCATGAAGTGATAAAAGTGCACTTTCAGACGGCTTCATGAACAAGCCCCCAGGATGTTAGTACCTTAGTGGTCCTATAGTGAGAACACCATTTCAATAACCTGATTCATTTAGAGCATGTCAAAGAAATTCATGACAGGAGTGAAAATCAAACCGTTTTCTCACTTCATGCATCTCCTTGAACAATATTTTCTGACTCATCTTCAAATTTAATAAATCCGGTTAATTTGTGTTGCATTTGACAAAGATGCTGCCATGATTCTGACAGCTTGTGTTGATCACAAAAGTTTGCTTTGTGATGTTTTAATTAAATTTCATTGACGAACTTATATTTTTCAAAGTAATTCACAGTTTTTCACACTGACATAAGGAATAGGAAAGTTAATTTAGAGTTTACCTCTACAGGTAGTGGTTCATAGAGGAACTTTTTGAAGAACTCTTTCTTTGAACTCTGACAGAGAATGACAGCTTTTCCTTCCTCGTCCAAAAGTGGTCTGTTAGCTCGTCCCACCATCTGTAAGACATCTGTGATTGGGTAGTCTTCATACCTTTATATACAAAACACATCAAAGTCGGAATCAGTTTAAAAAATTATATCTACAGTTTTCACATAGTGACTTCTCGTTTAAATCCCCATGTTAAATGGGGATACAGTGCCCCAAGGGTTCTTCCAGAGGGGTGTCAATAATTTAGCTATTTAACATGGCCAGGGTAGTGTCACTGGACATCCAATTCTTTAGAGAATGGCTATTTTGCACACATTATTTTCCAATCCTGGATAAATCTTTGCAGTATCCTCATTGACATTCACCCCAAATTCAGTCAATTTTTACATTTATTTTGGTGCAAAAAAAAAGAGATGTCTTTAATGTTCAGTTAAGAAAATATTGCTATTACAAAATAACAAGACAGAACAGAAAAGAGCTGATACTCACGAGTGTGTTTTTCCATCGTAATACTGTGAGTCCATGATGACAATGAGATGTGCAGACATACTCATACCCCAGGATAAACTACGTGAGGACACAACAACCTGGATAGCCCCAGTGGTAAACAGTTGTTCTACGACTTTCCTTTCCATTTCATTCAATCCCTCATGTAGGTAGGCTACTCCATTACTCAGGGTTTCTTTGAGGGTCTAATAGTGAGAGAGAAGATATAATTTAGGATTGATACAACTTCTAGCTATAGCATTAACACTTTGAAGGTTCTTCAAGCATCATAGCATTAGGAGATTTATGAAGAGTCATCATGGAATGGAAAAATCCCTCAGCCAAGAGAGAGAACTCTTGGCATAATGAGTCTTCCCACACAATTCGATATTCAGGTAAGTTGATAAAATATGAAAGCTAACAAAGTGTATGAAAGAATGGTTTGCGAACTACACAGAACACACTACAACCATCCAGTTCAATATTTCTGTATCTCTCGTTTCTGTACAGTCTAGTGATGTTTAACACTAAACTGTGGTAAGCTTGAGAGAGCGTTTTTATTCAAACAATTTGATATTGTGTTCCTCTACCACTCATCCTCTACCACTTAATCAACTGAAGTAGGCAGATTGCCACTTTTATAAAAAGAAAATGATTATGCTACATGCCAATGAGAAATTGTAACAAGTGTTCTAACCTTGTCATTGATTTTCTGTAGGAATGGTTCCAAATCCTGCTCTGGTACATGTAAGAATCGACTGGGCTGCATGTCTGCTGCACAAAACGTCAAGATATCAATGGCAGTGAGACGTGTTTGTTTCCGCGACGGCACAAACACAATAACAGGTTTCTTTGGAGAGTGTCGTAAAATGGCCTGGTATGTTGGTTTAGCCATGGCGATGATCCGA
The DNA here is from genome assembly GCA_963971465.1 of Lepidochitona cinerea. NCBI lineage: Eukaryota > Metazoa > Mollusca > Polyplacophora > Chitonida > Tonicellidae > Lepidochitona > Lepidochitona cinerea. The sequence continues at coordinate 32,458,084 of OZ020553.1, forward strand.
GAGGCATTGTGAGTGATGTTGAACCCCTAATGAACAAACACGAAAATGGCAACATTAAGGTATAAGTTAATAACTTCCATTAAATTTCTGAGTGCTTTTTCTAGCTGATTAGTTCATACTTTGCAATAAACAATGGGATTAAAATGGGTTTCTCTGTCAATTATGAGATCGTAAAACTAAGTGTGGTTTGACGTCATTAATAGAGTATTTACAGCAAGCTGGTAATGGACATAGATTGGGGAGGTGAACGACCAATGAAATCAGCCAGAATTTGTGTAATATTTTGTGCAGTCAATCAATGAAGAAAAACAGCAGGTGAAGTATAGTATTACATACGCTGATATGTAACCTCGTGTTTCTTCCCGACAACCACCCCCAGAGTGGCCATAAGAAATTAAATTGATCTACGAGCTCCACTAATCGTCGGTGAATATGATTTTCAGTAAGATGCCTATCTTGTTTGAAAATCCAGATGCTTTATGTCGTACTCAAGATTATTATATGGCAGTGTTGCCAGGGTTATTAGGGGAGGAAAAGAAGCTCTGCTTGGGTTTGATAATAAATATAAGATGTAAACGTACCTGGATATGCAGTTCTAAGGGAACTGGTCGGACATTTGGATGGAAGTTAAAGAAACCTGTAGCAGTACAGCCAAGCCATTGGGAGACATCCTTGGCATTAGAGAGTGAAGAGCTAAGGGAGACAATCCTGATGTTTCTCTCCAGCTGGGAGGAGATATATCTCATACGTGAGCAGATCACCTCCAGCACAGGCTGTAATAAACAATACGATTGATTGATGTTTTACTCCATACTCAAGAGGTGGTAACTTGCTGTTTGCTTGGAGGAAACCGCAGGCCTTGAGTAAGCAACCTGGCAACTCTTCCATATACAGTGATCAAAATTTTTCTTCTTCAATTTTTAATTGGTCTGAGTGCGATCCCATCCCGCACCACAGCGATGGAACGCCTGAGGCGGACTAAGAGACTATCACACTAACCAACAATATGAATTGGTGTGTTTATGAAAGACATTTTCTGAGTCATATTACCAGGTACATTACTCATGTATCCTTTTTTTTCAAATTCTGGATCAAATTGTTCATGATTACTAATTATGGTTCGCTACATTAAGCCCAGTTTAGGAATGAAGAAAAAACATTAATAGATTATAACTTCACCATAAACAGAGACATGGTGAAGGAGACAGACTTCAGTTAATCTTACCCCAATTTCTCCTCCAATCAATTGTAGCTCGTCCACAATAAATAGGTTTACATTTTGAACATTCTTCCTCTGTTTCCATCGTCGTGACAACACATCCCACTTTTCAGGGGTGCTGATTATCACATTACCCTAAAGAAATAATCATGGGAAGGAAATAATAAATCTAATTGTGAACAGGCTTTGCTTTGATTATACTGTTCACAGGACCACTTTGTTATGGTTCGCCATGTTTATTCAAGGGCGATAACTCTGGAAATGACCATGAGAATGCACAATTGATACAACTGAACACCATGGGCAACATGTACCAAAAATTTCATTGACGAAGCATAAAAACTAAAGAAGTAGTCCGGATAAGCCTTTGTGTTTGTTTAATCAAGCTAAACAAAAGTTAGTCAAGGAAATAACTGTGCAAAGAATCATGCAGCGAATTTCAAAAGCACAAATGGGACAAACAGGTACACATTTTATTGAAAAAATGCCCAGTTAATTTGAAAGACTTTGTGAAATGATTCTCAGGACTGTCATATGGTTGGGATAAAAAAGAAAACTTAGAATGCTTAACAGCTAGACTTACCTTAGCTAGCAGTTTAAGATCTGTACCAGTTTCTCCTGTCAACAACACCACTCTCTTTCCCATAAGAAGGGCAAACTTGTTGTGCCAGTCATTGTAAGTCTAGATAGTAATAGAGTTGCAAAAAAAATAACAAGTTAGAGTAGATGTTTAATAACAACAAAAAACCCTTTTGAACATTATTCTTTAAGTGCAAAAATATCACAGCTAGAAATTATCTCTTAACTACAAAAGTTAATTTTTTCTAGCCCATGAAAAGTCTATTTCCTAACATTTATCGCCCGCATGTTGAAGAGTTGGCAGGTACTTGCCGAAGATTGGGGAGTTTCCCCCGCCTCTAAACCTTTGCAACTGCTTTCATATGAACGAAATAACCTTAAGTGTGGCCTTAAACATCAATCAATCTTACATTCAGCTTGTTGTAAAAAGTTATGTGAATACTCCATAACAAATGCCCTCTTTTTTATTTATGTTTATATGATATTTTGGTGAATGAAAGGTTACCTGTTGAGCTAGACTGTCTAATGGTGTAACATAAACACACCGTCCTTCCTGGACCTGAGATAACATCCGTAAAACAGCAAACTCAGCACAAATTGTTTTACCAGAACCAGTTGGGGCTCCCACAAATATGTTATCATCACTGTTATAGATGGCATTGAACACTGAAACACAAATCATACAAACATTAGTTTAGTAAATAACCGACACTGATTGACCCGGAAAAAATTCCGAGTCCAACTCAAGACTTAGGGTTACAGTCGTGTCACAGAGTCAACACCAAACCAAAAAATATGGAATGTAACAGTTATCATTTCCTGTAAGATTGATTGACTTTGGATTTATGCAGTAATCTAATCATAAAGGGTGGTGGAGGTTTAAATAGCAACAAGGAGTTCATTACACTGGAAAGATAGGCTTGGTAAGTTAACACTTCCAGAAAAATATCATCCAATGATCTGATGTTTTTTCTAACAACCGTTATTTGACAATCTTGTTTGAAAGCACTTGAGCATTAAAAAAAGATGCAATTTGTTTCAAGATATTTGTTTAAACTGAACAAATACCAAAACCGTGGTTCCTACCTTGTGTCTGGATGGGGTTGAAGAATGGGAACTTTTCACTGTATAGACTCTCAAAGATAGAGTTTCTTAAGGCAGAGACAGGCAGGGGTTGGAGATCAAGTAACTCTGTGGGAGGAGGGCTCTTCTCAGGCAGGATTAGATGACGGAATGACACTGGTAACTGGGTCTCCGCTCCTGAAACATTACACATAACCACTTTTTTTTAAAACAAGATACAACATTCTAGAGGTAATGCAGAGTATTTAACAAAACAATCATCAGCCTTTCCAGTAAATCTTATTGTTAAGAAATGCTCTCTTTAAAATCTTGCTTATTCAATTATTTTTAAAAAAGTATTGATGACAAGATTTCACATGGATATCAAGGCAGTAAACAGAAACATATGACAATTATTTGTAATGGATCGTACAAGGAGTATATGGATCTGATTGGTTTGGGTTAAAACGAATGGGTGAAGCAAATTTTCAAATTCAAAATAACACTGTACATAAATGCAGATATGCATTACACAGTTTCACATGTTACAAAATAGTTTCATCCATATTTGATTGCCGTTTAAAGCCTTGGTCAAAATCAAAACCTGTATAGTAGGACTGCCCGTTTAAGTGAGGAAGGAAACCCAGCCCGCATCATACAGAAAGTCATCATTCTACTTGAACTCTAAAACCATTGCAAGAAATTTCCGTCAGAAATAATTTTTCATTCAATATAAGATATTCTATATACTGACCTATCCAGCGATCTGAGATGACCCTGATAAAGTACTGAGGGGGAAGAGGTTCAAACACAGGTACAAAGAACTTCACAACATGTTCATCCTGGGCAAATTTACTGATAACAAGAGAAAGAATACCAATAAGTTTACATAGCTCAACAAAATAGATTTCTTTATCGAGAAACAAAAAAAAAATACAAAATTTTCTGCTTATCTCTGAAGCTAGAAAAAGTTGACAGAATAATAGATCGAATGTTTCATAATTGATTATGATGAGGTGGAAATCACTTTAAAGTCAATATTTTACCCATTTATTCTGTTACCATCATAACAGTCCCATTGACCATGCTTTAAAACATGTTATAACGGCTGATACTTGCATATTAAAATTCAACCAAAAGTTGAATGTACCAATTGATTATTAAGGAATTGTTATCTGAAAAATGAATAACAGCCTTACTGTTTAAGAAGGAAATATTCATGATGTAAGATCACTTCTCCGTCCACATCCTCAACCAGTATCCAGAAGGCCTGAAAAATACAACAATCAAATTAATAACAAACCATAGGGCAAAGTAGCAGCCAAACAAGAAAAGTTATCAACTGGCGAGAACGGAATCAGTATTTTAAGAAAGAAATCAGATGCATTGAGATAAGGTTTTCCATTTAAGCAAATGAAATATTAGTTCAAACTTAGACAATTTCAATGATTACTCTACAAGGTATTTAGAGATGCTGGAAATCCAGTCTGATGAGTTTCGATTTTCACGGTGAGAAAATAATTGCTATATATAGGCAGTTTCCTCAACAAAATTAGAGAGGCTGGAAATGGCTTACCTCTGAGTTAACATGTGTTTTGTCATCCCACTGAAAGTCTGGAGTTATGGTCAGTTCCACTCTCAATGTAGATCTGGTGATAGGTTGAATATGAACAGACAGTTCCAGTTTAGGAAACTGGTGAACATATCGGTGAATAGTTTTACCCATTTTGGGCATCCTTATCAGCTCCCCTATTTCATGCTGAGACAAATAGTACAGCCTTTCAAATGGAAAGTTTTTCTTCTCTATCTTCTTGATTACCTCCCCTTGAATTTTCTTAAACTGTCTCAGAGGGGACATTGACTGCCACCTACAACATTTATAACCTTTACTTATTCCAGGTTTTAATACAAGCATTTGGGACATTAACCAACAGCCCTTAAGACATTAAATACACGGAACTAGGCACAAATAGAAATACAGAATAGGCCCTGGTGTACTTTGAAATGTTAATGAAAGTCTGCTTATTTTCAATTGCAATAGACAGATCTCATCAGGGTATATATATAGGTTATCTGACTAGAGCCAGTGTGTTACGATGAATATCACTTGAGTATTCATTTTCTTTGGAAATTAATAAAGCAGAGTTTAGAGTAAGGAGGAGAGATTAACATTGACGATGGAAAGTATTCTAAAGTCATGCTTGTCCCTACAAGAGGTTGTAAGGAAGTGTTGTCAAACAAGAAGCCTTCCATATCCCATCATTTGTGTAACAATGTCATAAAGCTTCAGGCCTAACAGATGAATATAAGAATTGCCAGATTAACTCTCAATAATAAACTTAACTTACATTCTTTTGTCAACCATTTTACAGAGAGCAAGAGCCTTATCAGTAAGTTGAGCCCATCCCCGATGGAGAACAATCTCAAAGATAGCTCTCATCAGTCTACCAGCTGACTGGGTAATAAACACCATGTCAGCCATCAGAGCAAATCCTTCCAACTTCAACTGGGAAATGTAAGCTTGTAATAACACGTTCACCTGAAATATTCAAAGTCACATAATTACAAATGAGATACTAAATGATGTGGTGTATATTTAATGTAAGCTGGTTATTCATTTGGGTCTTATTGAGATGATCATCAGTTAATTACAAATGATCATCGCGGTAAGACTGAAATGTTGTTGAAAGCAACATTAAATCTTCTCGCACACTCAATAATTTACAATATTTATTTAATCCTATTGGTCGTAGATGATCACCCATTATGGATGATACTGGGAATTTAATTGGTTATTTAGGACTGATTATAAACACTCAAACTCAAACCCAAAACTCAAACAGGGATGCAATCTAACACTCAACGATGGGTGCTTTATCCAGAGAAAGCACAGATCTTTGTCTGACTGAGGGACTATCGCTTTAACTGACTGAGCCATAGAAGCTACAGTTTTTATCAGAAGGTACGTTAAATAAATTTAAGAAATAGCATTACACAATAGAGAAAATAATTATTTCTCAAAATAATAAGAGGGTTTCAAACAGATCTTAGATGTATATAATGCTGAGTAAAGATAGGTTTAAATAGCCCTTTATATGGAAGAGAAAAGCAGTTTACCTTAGCACTGGCCTCCTCAATACTCTCTTTGATAGGAATCGGTACTCTCTCCAGCAACTTTAACAGTTCTAATTTCTCCTCCTGTCAAACAGTTGTCAAATCAGTCAGGTCATGTTAATTATAGTACAGGGGCTCGTTTCACAAAGCAGTCGCATTGCAAACGAAGCCTAGTTGACAATGGATATCATATTGAAGAAATACGAGGTCATGGCAACTGCAATTGATTGCACCGTGTGACGGCTTCGTGACACAGCCCCCTGTATCACATAATGAGTGTATCCCCCCATGCCTCCAACACACACACCTTATTAAGTAGGCTAATTTATGCTAGACTGGCAACTTGACTATAGCCAAGCCATACACTCTCTAAACAGAGGGCAAGGGCACTTTCGCACAAATTATGAAAAACAAGAATACTCTTTTTCCCATTTATTAGAAGAAGCAAAATATGTGCCTTCATCTATACATGTATTTGTTATTTATTGACATTTTTTTCAAATAAATATTGTCTAAAGATATGCCTACTCTCCGATTGTATAAACCAGGATTAAAGTCCAAAGTTAATGTTCATACGTAAATAATTTAATTTCCAGTGTAATTACAACGAATACTTCAATTTGATTGGCTAATCTGCTTTCGTTCATAATCCGATGAACGAACCAGCTCCGGACTATTTTTCACAACGATATGTACATGAATCCCCGATGAAACAACAATAGGCCTACTGCTATTTATTGAAACAGAGACAGCAATCAATTTGGAAATATGTTGATCTAATAGCTGCTTCTATTTATTTTTCATTTCGATCAGATTTCAAAGAAATAAAGAACAACTTATTATGTGCGCTTACGAAAACGTGTATATACTCATGTCATCACAGTGCACTGATAGACTCAACGCTATGACGCGAGATGACGTCATCACGTTGTACAGTCGCTTTGCCTGTGATTGTGACGTCACTTGGCAGAGAGCTTTGAAATCAAGTGTAGCTTTGCGCGCGTTGGTTTGTTTTGATTGTTGAAAATAAAATATATCACTCCGTGTGAATATTTTTATTGTTTTACGTAGTATATGTGATAGTAATTAAATTATAAGGATTGACTTCAATGTTTCTTCGGTTCATCGAGTTATGAACGAACTGGACCCTGTGCAAACTTTTCATAAACCGCTTTGCGGATTTATTAAGTTTGCACAGGGGCAAGTTCGTTCATAACTCGATGAACCGAAGAAACATTGAAGTCAATCCTTATTAAAATCTCCTCCATTCACGTCATATTATTAATACTACTACCTCACGTACTTTTAATTTTTCTTACCTCTCGCACATGGATGTGTCGAAATTCCCCAGAGAGTGAAAACACACGGAACAATTCTATTTCACTGAGTGTAGGTTTTAAGAGCTGGTTGTAAGTAGCTATTGTCTCGTGGGTACAATAGTAGTGACTGGCAATACGACCTAGCTCCGTTACCTGATATCAACACAAAAACATTTTCTTTATGACAAAATAAATGGTAACCATTATTAAAATAGAATTGGTTTTAGATCTTTGCTTCAGGAATCAAAACGGGACATTTATTTAAACTGATCAGATTGATTTGTTTTTAGCCACACTCCGAATTATTTCACTTACATGGCTGCATTGCTAGGTTTACAGATGGAGAAAACCAGGCTGTTTCCTCAGGGGAAATCCTGGCATGCTAACAAACTGATGACATATTTTAACATAGCATAAAGTCTAGATTGATATGCAAAGACAGTGATATGCAAAGACAATGATATGCAAAGACAATGGTATACACGGCATGTAAGGTTACCTGGAAGTTGCCTGTTTTCCTGTCATACTTCATGAGATTATGTTTGTCTAGGAGAGCAGCGGCTGTGTGTATCAGATCCTTCCTCCTCTGTTCTAACAATGGGTCGTCCTTTAACTGATCATGACTGATTCCATACAATGTAGGAGATCTCAGCATTCGGATGTACAGGTATGTATAGCCTGCAACAGTTAACATCCTTACTAAAATAACATGTTACAGCACACAAAAAGCTGTTTTGATTTAGACAGCAATCTATAAGGCCCGTTTTCACTGAGCGGTGCGATTAAAACGGATGCATTTGATTGGTTGATAAATCATATTGACCAATTAATAGCATCCATTTAAATCGCATCCTACAAGTCGGTACGACAAATCGCACAGTGAGAACAGGCCTTTACAAGGATAAAACCAAAAATTGCCTGTATCAAGATCTGTTCTTGGACTGTCAAGTGGGCCTTGTATTGATCACAGGTACTTGATGTTTTGTTTTGAAAAGATTTGAATTCCACTACAAGTGTTTTAAGAAATCACGTTCCTTGTCGCATCATTTTCCTGTAACTGGCAACCTCTCCACCTAGTGTAATCATGTGATTACCAGTGAGAATTTCTACTCTTAGGGTGCAGTGGAAATCAAACACGATACATATTGATAGAAGGCCTGTGTCTGTGGGAATGTCTATCGCTAAACCCACTGGCCCAGCAAGTCCAGACATACCCACCTCTGCCCATAGGGTCAAATTCTTATACTCTTACTATCCCCCTCCCCCCCATATAGTCATGATGTAATCATTCTTAGTACGCCTGAATAAACTTACTAAAACATCCATTTTTCCCTCAACACTCAATTTCAAACGTAGACATGAATTATATACGGGAAGCTGAAGATGTAGGCGTAATCAAAATATGACTCACCCAGCCAGTTGATACCCTCCTTGACATTCTGTACTGTACCAAGCACCACTTCAGCATTCAAATTGTCTGCCAACTTACTGATAAACTGACTCTCTATAGGCAACTAAAATAGACATCAGATAATTGCTGAAATATCTTACAATTAAAAAGATCAAAGACAGACCATTTAGCATAGAAAAGATGTACTGAAAAGTTCTTTGTAACACTCAGGAATTGTCACATTTATCAGACAATGTTTTGTTTGAACAATAACGATTTAACTATCTGTAACATTTAGAGATTATTCAAATTGGTTTATTTTTTAAATTCAGTCATATATTAAAGAATTTCTTTTAGAAAATTCATTTTAATTCTTCAAACTGATCTACAGGCCTTTCCACATCATGCATTATTTGAGAAGCAGAATAAGGTATTGTTACCTGTTGGTTCATTAAGGAGAGATAATACTGTAATTCACTGTGGTTAGTGATCATAATTCCCTCCCCTTTAGTATCATACTGGGGACGACCAGCTCGACCTAACATCTGAAAATGAAGAGTTTAGAAGAAACTTAGGTGGTGCACAGAGACTGGAATAGGATACATTTTAGGTCCAAAATATATGTGAGATTTTTCAAACATGAAAAAAGACAGGTCACAATGAAGGAAAGGTTCATCTATAACACAAGGGCTCCAAGGTTTTAATAGCCATGGAGACAAGTTTCTAATTTGGTTTGAAAGGGGGTATCTCATATGGACCTTTATACTATTTATAGATACTCCTAGACAACTTATTTTAATCCACACTTTAAGAAGTTAATGACAGCAGCATAAGCCTACCTGCATAACATCTAGAGCACTAAGTTCCACCCAGCGCCCTTTCTCGGGGTTGTACACCTGAGTACCCTTGATAATAACTGTGTGGGCAGGTAGATTGACTCCCCAGGCAAGGGTGGATGTGGACACTAACACCTGTACGTGACGATCAGCAAACAGATCCTCTACTAAACGACGATCAACTCTGCAAACAAAATGATAAGACTGATGTGATACACAAATAGTTTCTGATTTATTATGTCAACATTGCATCTGAAATAATTTCTCTTATATGGCAGCAATGTTAGATTTAGTTTGTGAGGTAACCACGCTCTGTACCACAAGGTTTCTTAAAAGTAAAAGTTTTTTTTCTTTCTTGCTTTAGATAAGGAATTAAGTTTGAAAAGCAAAAGATATCTATTTACATAAAATAAAAATATGAGAAAAAAATCCTGTTGGATATTTTGTCCGATCAGCCAAGCCCTCATACCCATAGATAAGGAGAGGATGTTGACAAGATCATGTTTGCTTTTCCTCTATTTTCTGTACAGTACAATCATATATACACTGTCTGTGGTAAGCTTTAGAGGATAACTAATAATCTAAGATCTAGGAATACAGGCCATATAATTTTAGTTTCAGTCGGAAACATTCAATCGGTTCTATATTGAAAAGCTGGGAACAAACCGGTACCGATGCTAGTTTCGGAAATCCTTATACATCATACCATATACTGGCTTCCATGATGGCTAACAAATATTTGTTTCCGTAGTTTTAGAGCAACAGTAACAACATGCTTACGGAGCCGATCATTTCCTTGAAATCCTGTGGCCTTGAACTATCAACAATATGTATGGAATGCAAAGTGAATATCCATATACATCCAATAGAATTACAAGTTTAGTAATGCCTGATTGATTGATGTTTTACACTGTACTCAAAAGATTATTTCGCTTATATGGCGGCATTGCCAGGTTTAGTGGGGGAGGAAATCCCAGACCTTCGGTGAGTATCTGGCGACTCTTCTACATATGGCGACAGTGAAAAATCCACTCAGAAATTTTTCAATTTTTATTTGATCTGAGGTTGATTTGAACCTGCGTCACACCGATGGAAGGTCTGTGTAGCACTACCCACTGGACCACAAAGGCCCCTCATTTAGCAATGAAGAACAGCCCTTAACACTAATTACAGGTTTAGTAATGACTGACAACAGCGCTTAAAACTGATAGATAACTTCAAAAAAGATGAGAAAGCTCACTCTCTAGGATCAGTTGTCAGACAGTAAAACTTCAACAAGTAGAAATGTCTGAAGTAGACTTTTAAAGAACGATTCCTTATCAAGTTAATTACAAGTAAATATTCTTTGCGCAAGAAGCAGGCGAGTTAACTTACTTGTTCATACCAGCATGATGAATAGCAAAACTGTAAGGTAATAAATCTCGCAGTTCAAGGTTCTACAACAAAAAATGTGCACAGTTTAGGATGAATGAAAAATCTATACTAGGAATACATTTAACCAACGTTCATGTATGTTAAACATGTAGATACTTACCCAAATCAGAATTGGTTGTGGGAAAAAGTGGACCTTCTGCAGACTACCGCCCCACCTTGGGGGATTGATGTTTTACATCACACTTAAGATTATTTTATTTATATCATATATGGCAGAGTTACCAGGTTTAGTGGGAACGAAACCTGCCAGACTTTCACATAAAATGACGGAGAGAAATGATCCACTAAGAAAGCCTCTGTTGGCTGAGTCATGAAGATAAGTCATGAACACTCCCCAATTCAAGGCCCTACTACAATCCTTCCATTATCTCTGACAATGGTTGTACTACAGCTACATAAAAAGCTGGGACCCAATCAAACAAATATATATACATTCTCTACCTTCACTTGTTCCGCTTCTGTCCTTAAAATCTCTGTTGATGCTGACCCTTCTTTTAAAAACATCCCCAGACTGTCCTTCTCCAGACACATGTCTCGGATAGCTCTGGCAGTTTTACCAGTCTCCTTACGAGAATGTACAAATACTAACACCTACAAAAGAGGAAACCAAAAATTAGTTTTTCAATCCATTGTAAAAGTGTACAACCAGTAAAAACGTATACTAACACCTACAAATAAGAAAACAAAGAATTAACTTTTCAATCCATTGTAAAATTGTACAACGAGTAAAAACTTTCTCTAAAACAAACTGCTTTTCGTCTTAGTCATGTGATTCAGGATAACCACTGCGTGAAAACGTTACAGAAACAATTTCTTGAGCCTAGTGGATAGAAAATACAACAGTTAACATAACATAAGACATTCGGTTCTGTTTAAATACTCTCTCATTCTGAGATGTGGGTCCCAGTCTCCAAATAAATCCCAATCAACAGATAGAGGTTTCAAGTCACACTCAAGATTATTTCTCTTATATGGCAGAGTTGTTAGGTTAATTGAGCAGGAAATCAGATTATTTGCCAGGAGCAAACCTCCAACCTCAGGCAAGTAACTGGCAACTATTACACATAGAGCAATTGAGTGAGCAGCCCACATTTTTCAATTCTTCTTTGGACTGTGTGTGATTTGAGCGGGCAACCCATGGATGGAAAACTTGTGTCAGACAGAGGCTTTTTTCACAGAATTACAAACCAAAAAATAATATATATAAGATTGTGCAATGGCTCGCGACAACCACGGGGCTTGATTTAAACTATATCTTCCAAAACAGTCACCTGATGTATGATATGGTTTTAACAAATACTTTTAGAGTTAATTGCTAAAACTGACCTGGTTTTTTCCAGCATGTTCAATGACTTTCTCATAGACAATGTCATTCATGATCTGAAAACGTTTTACAGCTTTTTTCTCAGTTACTCCAATAAACTGTTGTTCAAGTGGTACTGGACGGAAGCTGTTATCAAAGAAAAACAGACCAACAGCAGGGTCCACCCGGAGGAATGTAGCAACATCATCAAAGTTTGGTAGTGTGGCACTGAGACCAACCAATCGAACATCTTCCTGTGTTGTCTCAATGTTACGAATTGTCCTAAAATTAAAAAGATATATCAAAGTTTCTTTAATCTGCACATGAAAATAGTGGAATGGGAAATTTTCTTCAGGTCTTGTAAATTGTAATTCTAACGCACAAGACTCAAGATTTTCATGATTATGAGTAAGAGCAAAAATCCCAAGATATTATGCAAATTTACTGAGCACGGTATTAGTATGCTTGAATGATATTGAATAAAAAAAACATGTGCATTGTCAGTTTGAAAGAGCATATGTTACTGTTTTAAATAAACAGATACGATTTGATGACACGTAGAGTGTATAAGATTACCTGGCAACAAGTGATTCCAACACTGGACCTCTGTCATCATGAAGGAGATGAATTTCATCCTGAAGGTAAACAAATTATAAACATCTACCAATACATAAATGCATGCCCAATTGACCGCTCTGTCAGCTTCACTTGTTTTGTCTAAACATTCCATAAGGTTAGTCAAACACAGAGTGTTGGAGTTGTGACGTTATAAAAATCCTGACATCCCAGAGCTATTACGTTGGGTGTGTCTAACATTATCAAACATTTGGACTGGACACGTGTTTGAGTGGTCAATTGCCACATAGTTCTCTGAAGCCATTTAGTTTGAACTGAGAGGATTACAGTATAATATACTAAACAACAAAATCAGATTCGAGGACTAAATAGAATATTCCCTATTTCCACAAATAGAGCTCTTCAAATTGGGGGTGCATTGGTGGTATGCCTGGGACAGCCACGTTTTCATTGCACAAGGATTGATAGATTGTTTGACGCCGCGTTCAAGATTATTTCACTTATATGGCGGCGTTGCCAGTTTTATTGTGGGAGGAAACCGCGCTCTATGCCCGGAGGAAACCCACGACCTTCCATTAACTGGAAAACCCTCCCACATAGGTCGTTTAAGTGAAAACCCACTCAGATCATTGCACAAGGAAACAAACAATGAAAAATATGTTTTAATTAATTAATTGAATGCCTTTAATGTTACTTTGTGATGTAAAACCCAAAGAAATATTTGGATCTATGGCTTGTACAATTTCCTATACATTAAACATTAGGCCCCTCTCAGAAATCTCTAAAGTGTGAAGCACTGATTCCTTCTTTGGAGAGCACAAAGGGGTGGAACATGTGGACTGGAAAAGCTACTTACAAAAATCATGAGTCTAACAAGCTGAGTGTATGTTCGTTCTCCTCCTTTCCTTGTAACGATGTCCCATTTCTCTGGAGTACATACAATCACTTGACACGCAGTTATCTGCTCTTTGGTCAACTGATGATCACCGGTCAATTCCTCTACCTTAATGCCGTAAGTTTTCAATCTCTGCAATCATTCAATAACAATTAAAATATTATTAACTGTGCATTACCATGAAAAACAAAATTCAACATTCTCATTCTTCGACAAATTTCAATTTTTGTGTGCTTTTTTCCCCCGCTACCAGGATTTAAAGAAAAACATTTACAAAAAAAGAAGATTGATTGGTTGATTGTTTGGTGTTTTAGGACGCGCTCAAGATTATTTCACTTATATGACCTTCCTGTGGTAACAAAAAAAGAAGAAATGTTCACATTGGCTTATTTGAGGATGAAAATGTATATATGGAGATACCCCTTTAGGAAAAGCCCTAAAGTCCTAGTGTGAATAGGTTTTTACAGAATGTAGAAATGGTTATAGAGCATTTAATTAAAGCGAAATATAGCTCGGCATACCTCAGTAAAGTTTCCCACCATTTCCTGTACAAGTGATCTCATAGGAGCTACATAGATGATTTTGAACTCATCTGTGTTGATAGTACCATCATGATTGATGTGTTTGCCCAACTCTCGTAACATAGTAAGTAAAGCCACATTGGTTTTACCTGCCCCCTGTAATCAACAAAACATTAATCATATTAAAACATATTCCTAATCAAGAGAAACGAATAAGTATGTCATGCACGTCTGTATTCAGTAACAAGATGTATTTAAGTGGAATTAGCTGTCAAAATTTTGACTTTTATAAGAATTCTGATCGCTAAGAGAAGTTCAGAGCTTGAAATATCTTGAAAAAAAGTATTGCCAGTATCCTGTACAAATAGAAGATAATTCAAATGATGAGCTATTCTGTTCCAACAAAATGTTCCCTATATTTGTCGGCTCATGACAGTCCAAGCAACCACTAAGTTCAAGTGATATTTTGCTTCTTAGTCTTTGAAAATACCCAAGCATCCAGTTTATTGTGGAGCTAAAATGATAATAAATTGAGTGTTACCGTGGGAGCACAGAGCAGTAGATTTTCATCTGATTCCAAAGCAGCTTTACACAGACGACTCTGAATACGATTTAAACTTTTAAACCCGTCAAAAGCAGGCTGTGAATATTTGGGTAGTCTATCAATGGGCACCAGTGACTAAAAAAGCAGATACAACAACAACAGTATTTAATAGGATTGGTAATGTTTTATTTCCAATGCATGCATGAACATAATTTAAACCTCGCTCTCTCAATAGCAGTAGAATAAGATCCCATATTTACCTTTCAAATTTACATTACAAGTTTTCTGTCACACTTTCCACAAGGATATTTCAGTCGATTACTAATAAAGTCTATGACAGGTATCTATAAGTTTAAGTATACATGAAGAATGGAAACAATAGTATTTACCCCGATTCCATTAGTCAAAACTGCTGAAATTTTGTTATGGTTTCTAGCACCATTTACTAGAGAGATGAGTGGTTGAGTATCACGAAACCCTCCAGATTGATATGGTGGCGTAAAGAAGAATATTTTAGAGCCCTTAGCCCATGTTGTGAAATCACCAAGAAGTATTAACTCATTCTCCCTTCAAGTAGATGATAGGTACTTAATTAGTTGTATGTCTTTTTAACACTTACCTCCTCTTCATCAAAGGGTTTGGCTTTCAGAGCAGGTACATGGACTTCTTCATAACCTAAATTCAATAATATGAAACTTTTTAGAAGAAGACTCAATCTTTGCCTTTGAAACAATGCATGGGGGACATTCACTGTGAATTAGGGTGAAATCCACCAAATTTAATTTCTTTACACAATGCTGTGTTAGTCATCTGTTGCATTCAGCATGCTGTCTACCATAAGCAACAATATACGAAGTCATCAGTCTTAACCAAAATCACATTTTTGACCGAACATTGTTAAAAACAGCAGTGTACTATATTTAGGGAAAACAGTGCACCCTTCCTCAGTCTTTTTTTAAAACTTCTGTGCATGGTGTCCATTCTAAATACGAACTTTTCCAAACATTATTTTCTTTATCAATGCATTTCAATTTCAGAATTTATAAAATGTTTCAGTTTTACCTTTCCTCTGCTTTCTGAAGGATCCGTCTGGAAGTTGACATCTCTTGTTAGCCATCAGATGACTTCCTTGACTAAACACAAGGTCATCAAAGTCTAACAGACTAACAGCACCAACACTCTAAAAATAACAATTTACATTTGTACATGAGAGTAGCAACAAAATTAAAAGACGAAACTGAAGAATTGGGGGGATAATTTTCATCTTCCCCCTTGATATAATACCTACCTGTACAAACACTCAATTGACTAAGGCAAGGCAAGAGTTTGTACAGAAGTAGGTATTATTGATGCGAATATTATTATTTCAATACGTTTCTCTTTATAACTAAGTTGGTGTGTCATTTATCAATTTTGTCTAACATCACACAATAAAAAAAAATGAAGTGAAATTATCTCCCTTGTTTCTGATCTCCATACCTGTTTTTTGTCGACATCCATGGCCTCTGCAGTTCTGGATTGTCTAGCAGCTTGTTTCCTATCCCGTTCCCTAACAACAATGTCCTCTTTATCAGTTTCTTCTAGAGCATGAAGAAGTTTACTCAGTTCAGGATCTAATTCCATTTTCTCCTCAATTCTTTTCTTTTCTGTCTCACTTTGAGAGGAGGCAAGCAATGTACAATAGAGAACTGAAAAGCAACGAGAACAAAAAGATACCTTCATTAGAACCTTTATCAGTACCCTAAGAGACTTCAAAATTAAGTGAAATCTCTGATATATGACAGCGGCTAATATTTCCCATCTTAGTTTGAAAACCAAGTAAATCAATGTCTGGGCCCTGTTTTACAAAGCTGGCGTAAGTTATGACCGACAGTGCTAAAACTATAGGAACTTATGCCTTGATTGTAACTGGCCCATGTTGTAGACTTATGCACATTTTTATGCCAGCTTTGTAGGACCGGGCCCAGGATAGAAAGCAAACTACACTTACGGCTAACAGTAGATCCGAACAGCTTATATCATAATATTTATTTATGAACACTAAAACACACGGGCACAGGGAAAATCTTCTTGTCTTAACCCATTCGGTACCACAGACGTCAAAAGACGTCGCTGTGAAAGCCTGCCTCAGTACCACTGTCGTCAAAAGACGTCGCGATATCCAGTGCCTATATCCCCCTGACGTCTTTTGGCGACAGACTCCTGTTGACTCTTTCATTTCGCAAAATTTCGTATTTACCCGTTAATAAACCCAATAAATATTTACTTTTGGGTATTCTTTATATGTTGGGAACATTTTTTTTCCCTAAAATATAAAAGTTTCGCCCGTAAAAAGGATGAGAAATCATGCAAAACTTACGGCTTGTAATTTTGTTTACTGCCGATATGACTCAAGTTGCACGATAAAACGGTCGTGTTCAAAGAGATATTTGCAATATATATCAAATCATATATCATATATATCGATATTTGCAAAAGCCGACATCGCCCAAATTTAAACTGGATAAACACTTATGATTCTTTGTTTTTTATAATCTGACTGTACCGAAAATAATATATCGGATATATTTTCTGACTGGTGTTTAGTCAATCTCTTGCTGGCTTTACACAAGCTCCATTTTGAGCTGACAGCGGGCCCCTGAACAAGCATATTAAAGAGTCAGCTATATGAATGCTGTGTGTGACAAGCTGCACAGTGAGTGACCTACTTTATCCATATAATGCGGCCCGCAGTTCAACTCCGGTCAAGGCGGCAAATTGTCCGAGGCGTGAACTGCTGACTATTTTATAAACCGCTTGTACTTCGTTATTTCGCTCTTAATTGCAATTTAATAAAAACCAAACGAATCATCAGCGACTAAAGACAATAGTTTCTTCCAGTTGTAATCTTCGTTTCCGAGTTCCTGTACATAAAATTTCACTGAAAGTGGAGTCATTTTTGTACGCGATGAAATATTCAGTTGACAGTAACGTGCGAAAACAAACCGTCCGATGGATTCGTTAAAATTCTGTACTTTTAGGATCTTACTGTGAAAAATTCAACCTGGAATCTTGGTGGTAAATTCGGTCGGATTACAGTAGTCTTAACCATGTTTTATTCGACGACCTCAGAGGTGAGGATCCTACCGTTAACGGATCCTACCGTTGACCGCTACTCTAAAATTAATTTTACGAGCTTATTTCCTCGGAATTTCGTTCTGCTAAGTTTAGAATATTAAATATCAACTACCATTTTGCATCTTATATATTATTTTCGTTAATCAAATGCGTTTTCCCCTGTTTTTCTCCAACTTTTGATAGGTGGTGTATATTTCTAGTCTGTGAATTTTTATATTTGTTTATTTTTGTGAAAATCTAAATTGAAATCCCATTATATTTTTCGGTGGTTGGCGTACCGTATTTCTAAAAACACGACTGGCCGGCCCAGAAATCAGACTTTATTTTAGTGTCATTTACAACTGATATTCGACAAAAATAACATAGCAATTTACGTAATATAATTGACTGTAGATTTGGCAGGGCAAGGCTGCTACGGCTGTGGGGCTGAGGCCGAGAACGATGTGTGAGGCAGAGCCTAGGAATGAACTGTGGTACCAAATGAGTTAAATAACCATAGAAACCAATATATAAATAGTTTGATATTTAATTTAAACTTACTGTGACGTTGACCACCAGGCAATCTTACTTAACTATTACTTACTCATTTGTCTGTGTTGACGGAGAACTTTAATAAACTCAAACTGAGTTACCCCAAGTAACATTACAAGTTGACTCTCGGCCTCACGGTCATCTGATGATCTCTAGAGAACATATAAAAACATAATGAGTGAAAACCTCATTGAGAGTAAATATCAGACTGAAAGGGTGATAGTATATGGCAACAACATTTGCCCCATGATCAGGCATAGACTGATCCAGAGAAGTTTTGATACCTGTATACAGGTATGGGCACCCAAACTCACAAGTAAAAAATCCGCCAAAATTCTTAAAACCAATAGATTTTAATTTCAAAATAGCATTTAATGTTGAATTTTGGGCCAGAGATGTTGTTTTTGTCTTATTGTTGGAACATTTTGAACCGAAATGGTATGCCCAAATTTTCCCTGGATCAGTCCCTGTCAGGGCAGTATCCACTCCATCCCACTCAAAGGAGGTATCTGCCATTCAAGGCTCATACACAAGACTGTTAATTTTATTATAGCTTAGTACGGTTACCTCGTCAATATAGTATTTAAATCCGACAACTGGAATTGGACAATCACCAGAAGAACCCTTGTCAGTCTTTTAGGTTGATTTTATGTTTGGTGATTGATTGATTGATGTTTTACGCCACAATCAAGATTATTCAACTTATACGGCGGCGTTGGCAGGTTTAGTGGAATTGCAAGGAGATGTGAAAATATCTTTTTTGTTTTTGAGTAATAAACACTTGACATTACCTTGAGAATATCGAGGACTTCTTTGGACTTGGCCTGAGCAGTTGTAGGATCATCAGGGTAATATTTACTCAGTTTTCTCTGAATCCAAAACGCATCAATATCACGCGGATGAAGTTCCTGCTCAACTTTACGCATCACCGAATCACCACCCATCAGCTAAAACATGGAATTTAAAAATGATAAAACTCTTCAACAGAAAGAAAATAAGGAAAAATCTTTAAGAACAAGGGTAAAATATGGTTGCAAGTGTAAATAAAGAATTGACATGATTATCCATAGCATTCTGGCCATTTCTTTTATTACCTTTTCTTAAAAAAGAAAAGAATTAACAGGTAGACACTGGTGTACACTAGCGCAAACATTATATGCCACTCTTGTAAGGTAGTTCACATAGCTCCCATTTCCGAATGACTGATTTCTATTTTCTAGTCTTAAACACACGGGTGCAGGTCATAGTTTCTTGACTAAAGAGTACCTTACTCAGGATACGGACTCCTTGTTCCAGAGTGACACACGATTCAACATTTTGTGCCATTTTCCAATGAAGCGTAATCTCACATAACGAGGCTAACAAGTGTTATATTCACTAATTCCCATGGATTGTTATTATCTTACATTGGCATGTAATGAAGCATCCACAGTGGTTTCTTCTCCTTCATCTCCACTCTCATCCTCATCTCGGATCTCACCATACATATCCTCATCATCCTACAGCAAATATAATAAAATACTAACTATTAATGTGATATGAGCTGCCAAATATAAATTATATTTCGTTGAACAGAATTCGATCAGTGTTCATCATTTGTATCAAGTATTACAAAAAAATCTCTCCGCTGGTACCAATCTTGCTGTGCATAAATGTGGTTCTTAAAAGCAACAAAAAAAAATGTTCAATGGATATAACAAACCTCATCTTCTGATTCTTCAAACTGAACATTCACACCATAAGTTTCATCTATATTCTCATCTTCAATAGAAAACACAAAAACAAATATTATTAAGACTGTGCACTCAGATGTTCATGGCTTTACCTGATATAAATACTGACAGAAAATTAAACAGGAAATTCGATAGTTAAAAATCCAATGCCCTGGTCCAAAAAAATAAATCCGGCGAATCCAATCCATTTTTTAGTTATTTTCCAATGAAAGCAGATGAAAAGCTATATATGAAACCTTATAACATAGATCTGATGAAGCTAGAAGTTATTCTAGTGAAATCTTTAATAAAACCAAGGATTCATTCATGAATTTGTTTCCCTTTATGAGTCCTAATCCACTAACCAGTTTGCATCTTTTCCTCAGTACCCCAGTCAGTGATTTTCTTGCCCAGGTTAACGAGTAAAGCAAATCTTTCCTCAGGCATCCCACTCAGTAATCCCTCTACTTCTCTCTTCCTCTCCTTGTCTCTTAGTTTGTCGTTCTTCAGGACAGCTAATACCTCATCTGCGGCACCACAGAGGACATCACGAGGCTGACAAAAATATGGACAAGTAATAATATATGGAATATGTATAAAAATATGGACAAGTAATATACCGATGAGAAAAATTTAAAATTCTCAATTTTAATTGAAAATTAATAAGTTTAAATAAGGCTAAAAAAGAATTCAATTATTTTCCTTCGCTCAAAAATGGCTTTAGATAGTAAGACAGTCCATTCACAAAATTACAGCATACAAGCAGAAGTTGCTTTTATGAAAAGCAAGAGTCTCAGAATTCCCTAAGTTACCTGATCTCCAAGAGCAGCCTGAATAAAACTCAGCAAGACTTCATATGTTTGTCTTGTCTCCTGTGTTTTTGGTCTATACAAAATACCGACCATGTCATCAATTCCTTCAGATAAAAGGGTTGCACCTTTCATTTTCATCATATCTCTCTGAGCCTCGTCACGCTTTCGACGTCTGCAATTAAAGAACAGTAAAATATAAAAATTTGTCAAAACCACTCGAAATCCCAAAATTCATCGACGACTTGTTCCTCGTTATGTCAGAATTAATAGGAGAGGGTGACATTTCATTGATACCCGACCGACACCAGCACAGTTTCACCATCTGGCCAGTGATACAAAGATGAAAAGTTGTCACTTGTTACAGCCTTCTCTGTGAGGTCATATATATTGCTAACATTTGACCTGTACAGAAAGTTTATTGTTTGAAGATAACATAATCACTTTTTCCTTTACTGTTGCACTTGTTACTTGTTGAAAAAATGTATTAATGTCCAATTTTCCTCTATTTTCATTGATTGACTCAACTTTAAAACAAATTATTTGACTTTTATGGCGTGTTGTCACTTTCAGTGGGAACCTGAGGAAACCAAGCTCTCTGTTCGGAAGAAAACCCTCGTCAAGTGTCTAGCAACTTTTCAGTATGACAATCGACAATCAACAATCATGTGAAAACCTACACTTTTGTCATAAGACTGGCAGTGAGTGAGATTCAAACCCGTAACCAATTCAATTTCAATTCAATTCAATTCTTTTATTACTCTCTCTGCCACCCAGGGTGACACCGCAGGTTACAGACTTGTACATTTATACATGGCGGAACATCTATTAGTAGTTACAAATAGCCATACCTTCCTTCAAATATCTATACAAGCTATATAATGTTTTGACACACTTAGTTTGAAAAAGCTGTTGCATTTTGTAAACGCTCGTCCTAACCCTGAATTTATCGGGTAGATATTTGTGTCTGATAAGTATTAACTTGGGACAAATCATTACAAAATGATATTCATCACCAATGCTACCAGTTGTACAGTTTGGGCAAATGCGATTCTCTCTTTGTTCTTTTGACCATCTACCAGTTTCTATCGGTAGTCTGTGGTTACTTGTCCTAAATTTTGAAATTAGTTTCCGAATTTTAAAGTCTGGATTCTTCAAATAGAACTCAAATTCAAATTCAGTTTTGAAGATTTTGTAGGCCAGTCCTTTTGAAGAAGCGGCGATGTCTACAGCCCAGGACTGAAGAAATATATCTTTCAGACGCCTTTCGAACTGGTTTAAAAAACTGGTAGCACTGTTCACATGCTGGTTATACCACACGTTTGCAAAACCCGCAGTACATAAAATGTTCTTCACAAAATTAAGCCATGGGAACTTAGTTTCACCATTCTTGGACAATATAAGTCGATACATACAAGTGGCTAATTTAGTTTCTTTGCCGTCAACTAACCTTAACCAATAGGAAATGACGCGCTTCTGAACATGTATAGACATAGGGAAAACGGCGAGTTCACCGTATACAGCATAGTTTGCTGTGCTAGATTTTAAGCCTAATATATATTTACAAAACTTTAAGAAGAACTTCTCAGTCAACTGCAATGACTCATAGCCCCATATCTCACAGCCATATAAACATATAGGTCTGATCATTTGGTCGAATAACTTCATTTGACAATCAACGGGGAGTGAAAGTTGGTTACACTTCCTGTTCATTGCAAAAGAGTACCGGAGTACCACTCTGCTGAATGAGCTAGAGAGGCCACACCTGTTCAAAGAAGCAAAAGAAATAAATTAAAACATACTTGGCTTTTTTCTCTTCCATTTGTGGGGGTATATTTCTCTGGGCTTTATCACCCATTCTTGAACCTGTAAGTTTTCCCACAAGGGATACAACTTCTCCTGTTGGTTCATCTCGAGCTCTTCGGTCAATGAGAGATCGATCGACTTGCAATACGAGATTAGAGTTCTAAAACAAAAAGAAAAAACACTTTAATCGTGGCTGGTCTGTGGGTCAATATATAGAATATATATTGACATAGACAGTCACATTTATTAGCTATGCTGCCTAGACATCAGTTTAGTCTGGCGATAGGTTGACTCCACCTCACTAGAATTTAGAAATAAAACCTATCCAGGTCATATTCACGGGTACATGAAGTACGGTCCTCTGATTTTAAAGTATCTTGTTGACCATTACACAACCAAACAGAGCAAAAGAGATCATTGTAATTGGTTGATCAATTATTTATATTAACTATAGTTTTCTACCATTAAATATAATGTTTTCGTGGTGATATCCAGCAGAGGTTAGAAAATCTGACCTTTTGATTAGACAAGAGTTTCTGTGACAAAAACTGTAAACAATTTGGGGAAAGTCGCCGATCTATCTGCCCACTATTGTGTTTCACCAAAATATCGACATTATTGGCAACATTGGAGACATTATCTACCTACAAAGTCAACTCATAGCATGTGCTGAAGCGGTTAGAATTTGTTTCATAAAGTGTCAGACAAATTGCGCCACTTTAAGCATGTGCATTAAAATAAACCGAAATATCTACTCACAGGTTTTACCTATGTGCGTATAGTGCTTGCTCTAAAGTTTTAAAAAATGACCAATAGGTGTTACCGTGTAAATCCATCCCCAAGTGAGGCTAAAATTGTTGAACTGTAAGCAACCAACTCTAACACTGAACTTCATTCTGATTGATCTCAGTTCTTCCATGTTTGGTAAAGGTCGCTTCCAGTTTTTCCAAAAATTTCGACCTCATTTGAGCATGGATTTAAGCCTCGTGGTCATTTTTTGAAAACTACAAAGCGTATAGATGAACGATGTGTGTAGATTTTTTCGGTTTATTTTATAACATGCTTAAAATGTGGCAATTTTATTGAACCTTTACAGAAACAAATTTCAATCGATTCAGCGCACGCAGTGATTTGACTTTGAACACAATCTTATTTCCAGTGTTCACTCTTTGTAAACACCGTTGTTGTTGTTGCAATGTTATTGTAAAGCAATCCATTTCCCCCAGGTTTGTACAAAGAACCATTTAAAAAATTACATTTATAGCTTACCGCTTTGTACTCATATTGCTGCGATCTGGCAGCGGCATCAGCCATGGTGAACTTTGGTGCAAATCAACACCTACTAAGTCAGTCACTGTTAACTAACTGCATCTGCAAAACGTTGAAAAAGCGTGGCGGAAATGATTTAATGCGCATGCGCATAATAAATATTGCTGAATGTAAGTGATGAAACAATGTTTTCTTATCACGTTAAGAATTTACATGCGTTTTTAAAGCCGCAATCACAATTACTTATCTAAAATCTGTAATTTAAGTAAGTTGGTACAACGTTTACAGACTTACACCACTTTTACAGCTGACTTTTGTGCCAGTACTGCAGTAGTAGCTCTTCTGTGTCGGAGGTGATTAGTCGATAATGAAAGTACAAGTTGATAAATCATCTGTTTCACTGTTTGGAAGTTAGGAAAATCGAGACTTTCTGAACCTGGATTAGTCTCATTAAAGCCTTAAAACGCAACAGTAGATTGGAAGAAAAAGAACCTTGCATGAAATAAAAACAGTGAGTAGTGAAACAAAGTTTTATTTTAGGTACGTAAGTCATTTAATTCACACAAATACACAAAAGTGCCCATGTCTAACTCTAAGTTCTAAGACTGTAAACAGTGTAACAGACTAACACTGTAAGTTGTGGAATCGCTACTGTAAGAGTAAAGCCCAGCTCAATTCGAGTTAAGATCCGATCCGATCGTCGTAAGCTCCAGTCTGTAGTGAATCTGCGACATGAGCGGCCTGAAGTCAAGACTCTTCAGATCACTATTGGGATCGTAACGTAAGGATAGAGCATGTTCTATTTTCTCCCAACCAATCTTAAGGTCGCAGCCAATCAGCGATCACCTGATCCTTTTTTCTCGGCGTTTCAATGTTGTTGTTTTGTTATGTCGATGCTAGTGGTGTACCAGTCTGCAGAATATAGTGACGAAGTTCCCTTCCGATTAACTGATCACATCGACCTGAGCGGGGGTTAAAACTGATCAGTCGGGAATCTTTTAACTGAGCGATAAGCCAGTCTCAGTCGACATGAACGGTCTTCGGATCTTAACTCGATCTGAGCAGGGCTTTAGATAGTTCAATTTACCGAACTTATGGTGATATTACATACCAACGTTCAGTATACGAATTTGAAATACAAGGTGGAAATGATGCTTAAATTACAAGCCATGAAAATATTATTGTAACTCCTCGGTATGGGCGATTCCTACAGACTTCTTTAAAACTCACCTGGTCTTAAACAACAACAAACTGTCATTTCTTGGAGACGTTGCAGCCATTTTGCGTGACGTTCGAACTGGGTCAAACGGTGCATGCCAAATAAATAAAATAAATAAAGGAGGACAAGAATAATCTTCTATGGGTTCTAAAGAAGTCTGGCGTAGGAATTGTCCATACAGAGCAGTTACAATATTGTTTTCATGGCTTGTAATTTCCGACAAAAGTGCGTCGGACTTTACCGACCAACATTTCACAGCGAGAGCAGGGCTGTCCCATTCATACCTTCAAATGCACCTTAAATTTGAAGAGTTCTACTAATGGAAATAGAACATACTTAAAGAGCTCTAATAATATAGAGTATTGGAATAATTTTTTACAAAATGTGTCCAAAAGATGTGTTGACACCCCTCTGGATGAACCCTTGATTTGAAACAAGCAAGTCGTCGGAACATGTAGCCAACAGAAAATCTGTTTTTAATGCAGAAGGAAAAATAAATTTCAATATATTGTTAAAGTCCTCTTATTGCTGTATTTAACACCAAAGAATCACCAATGTAAACACCAAAGTAAACCAGATACGTGAATATATTAAGTAATCTGCAATATTTAGCCTGCAGCATTTAGTATCATTGAGTAATACCAATAGGGAACGTAAGTATGTGGAGAATTCCACAAATTTCCTCTCATTTTTATTGTCACATCACATTGCACATCTGCCTGGACATTTTTCATTCAGGTGTGACATGCAGTTCTGATGTTGATAAACACAAAACGCTAAAACCAGAGAGGTAAGGGTTGGTTGTTGTATCTCAATCTGGGTTGAAATGTACAGGTCGTATACAGAACAGGGCCTTGCTTTTGGATTTCAGCTTTCATGCTTTTTGTATGCAAACATTTTGATGTGACTTCTTACATTCTTTTTTTTTAACAGTTAATATCGTTGAGACCAATTAATGGAATAATAGCTTTCTTGTTTCTGACTTTTAATTTATCAATGTTTTTTTTTTAGGTCAGTTTACACATATCTACCTGAACATACAATGGAGGAACAGAAAGGTGTGGTATCAGAGATTTCCAAGGATGAAGAAGAGAGTAGAGTGCAAAGGTTATCAGGAGGAGATAACCAAGTATTTCTTGATGCAGAGGATAACTCAAATAATGGAGACCTGAAAGCTGATGAAATCAATTTTGATAAAAACTTCCAATCAAACTCTAGTGGTTCAGCTGCAAGTGAATCAAATGAAACGTTAGCTGAAAGGTTAAACAAAGAACTTAACATAGACAATACATATAAAACAGAATGTGATAGCCAAGATTCAGAAAAATATTCTTGTGACAAGGGGGATAACTATGACGAGGAACAGGCTGATTATGATCAGGGTAGTGAAGTTGAGGAAGATGCTTATCATTCAGCAGACGATGGCGATTACATTGTTATAGATGAAACAAATTTAAAAGAAATGGAAGAAACGTTGTCAGAAGAAGAAAAAAATGTGAGTTTCTGTTTAAAGTATGCCTGGTTCGGGCTCCATTCAAAAAAGCTTCTTGAATTTTTTTTTCTATTTACCGGGACAGTGTCAATGACTGCCATCCCATGAATGGGGAAAATAATAACACAAGCCAAGGTGATAATTAACAGGCTGTCAAATTTATATCTTAAATAGTTCTATTATGTTTCTCCAATGTTGTTATATTGTAAATGTAGATTGATCTTTCTTCTACCTGAACTGGTAGGTCCAAAAAACGTTTTAGAGATGACCAAATATACCAGCTGATGTCTGTTACCAAGTGTATGGTTATACTCATTGCTACAACGAAGCCTTGGTTCACAGGTCACCTGCAGAGCTGATCCAAACATGTTACATTGACCCTAAATTCTAAAAAAAAAAACTATCATTTTCATATTTTTGGACATTAAAAATTAAAATACTGCTCTTTCATTTCAGGACCGAAGACAAGAAGCCCAAACCTTGAAGGAGAATGGGAACAGTTTATTTAGGGAAGGAGATTACAAAGGGGCCAGTAAAGCCTATGGAAACGCACTTGTCTTATGTCCCTTGGCCTATGTAAAAGATCGATCTATTATGTATTCAAATAGAGCAGCTTGTTTTATGAGAATGGTAATTATAAGTTTTTTATATAATTTATTGCTGAAAAACTTCCTACCAACTATGGCTGGTACATATAAGTATTATAGTGGGCTTATACTTATATCCAACTCTTTTACCACTATTGGAGGGTGAAGGGCGAAGCCCGAGTCTTCAAATAATAGTGGTAAATTACTCAACTGGCCCTTTATTCAGCAACACACAGGTCACCAGGATGTCCTTTATTTCTATTCTAATAAAGAAAAAAAAGGAAAATTCACTCAATTTTAAGGAGAAAGATATAAAGTTATAACCTGTTCCAACCCGCAGTTTTGTGCAAAGTCGTTTTGTTCGGCACACACTGGAATAGCCTATGTGATGAAATCGTGAAGGGGGGATAAAGGCCAATCAGAATACACAACGTAAAACGTATAAACCAATCAACGTGAACGACATTCTGCCGCTGAACGAAAAACTTTTTGAATGACATTTGGTCTTGTGAAGTCAACGGAGTGAGGTGAACTGAAACAGTGGAAATTAAATGTACCGCCAGATATGTTTGCATTTAGAAGAAAGCCTTGTTGGAATTTCTGGAGATTAAGTTGACTGATGGAGTTGTTGGTTTGACAGACATTTGTTGACATAGGTGTGTCTGTGATCATCGGCCGAGGGACTGGAGCACCGAGAGCGTTTGAGGAAGAAGCTGCCTGGGACGTCACTGCTGAATGCAGGACCATGCTGAGGGAACGTTGTTGATCCGTTGAAGGCCTCTGCACATAGCTGCGTACACTGGCTTCGTTCCTATGACCGGTTACTGCCATGATACCACAAACATATGCTCAAACCATTAACTTTCATGTTGACTTTTATTTATTTTGAGTGAAGCATTTGTTTTAATAGAAGCAGACGTCAACAAACAACATGTGGAGACCATGTATATTCCATTCCTGCTGATCCATACAAGGCGCTTACCATATATGGCTTGTGACGTCATGTCTAGCCATACATATGAGAAAATAGCTTTCGGAGTTCATTTTCTGCTTTTTATGAAAGTCAAGTTTGAGGAAGAAGGGTAGAAATATTGTACAAGTTAGATCTTCGGTGGGATAAATTCGTTAACGCCTCGCCCAATATTCAATTACGGACTGCATATATTTCCGTATCCCCCCTCGAACAAACCCTGTAACTAATAATATGTACAGCACAAGATTTTAGCGAATATCTTCATTAGTTACATAAGTTGTAAGTTATCTATTATTTACTGTAACTTCACATAGGGTCAACTCTGAAACGTTTCACCTCGGTTAGGGTATACAGCCCATAATGGTATTCCCAGTTTAACCTTGAGCGCGGCGTAAAACACCAAACAATCAATCAATCAATCAACCCAGTTTAACAGATACAGGACCTTGTCTTTTGTAAACAGGATTACATTGAATTAAGAAGCCAATCTTTTCTGAAAAGGAAGAATAATGGGGTATTTCTGTTTTTATTAAGATGAGGTGCAAAGCTGTTTTATAGCCTATCATCTTTAAGCTGACTTCATATACTAGTATTATCTAATGCATTGTTATATTTTGCAGGAAAACTTTGAACAATCAATAGAGGACAGCTCAAAAGCCCTAGAGTTAAATCCAGAATATTTCAAGGCATTGTTAAGAAGAGCAGAATTATATGAAAAGACGGACAAACTGGATGAAGCTTTGGTTGATTACAAGAAAGTCATGGAGATGGACCCTTCCCATCATGCAGCTAGAGCAGCCTGTATGGTAAGTTAAACTCGGGATGGTTTGAGGGACCTGGGGTGGCTTAGTTGTTACAGCTTTAGTCTCTAGTACCACACAAACCTTCTTTCAATGGGTAGAGAGTTCAAGCCCCACTTAATCAGAAAAAAATGTCATTGTGTTTCTCACTTGATTGCCCGATGTAGGAGGGTTGGTAAGTACAAGCCAAATGTTGAGGATTTCCTCCTGCTAAAGGTTTCCTTGATTGTGTTTGGTTCTTCTAGACTGGCAATGTATAGAATATATCAAAAGAGTTGTTTGGGACTCCCTAGACAGTCTTTGGATTGAAGATAAGCCATTCCCTTGTTTGGAGCCCGGGGACTGAAGGTTAACCCTGGACTGGGGACAAGGTTAGCTGGTTCCCTGACTGTGGACTGAAGGTTAGCTCTCCCTCTCATGTCTGCGAGCGGAGATTCGTTAAATTTTACCGAACTTATGGTGATATTACATATACCAACGTTGGTATATGTTATATCACCATAAATTCGGTAAAATTGAACTAGCTGGGGATTAGCCCTATCAGAGGGCTGTGGACTGGAGATTAGCCCTTCTCACAGGGCTGACAAGAGGTTAACACTCTCCATAGACTGGGGACTGGTTAGCCCTCTTACAGGTTGGGGACTGGAAATAAGCCATCTCCCTGGGTTTTGAACTTAAGTCCTACTAGGCAGGGGGACAGAATGACTGAAGTCCAATCCCCCAGCTTTCTAGTTACCCTTAAGATACAATTCCAGTCTTAATGAAACCTGGGATGAATATGAAAGGGATATGAAACGCCTTTGTATTATAATCAGTCTACGAGCAGCAGTTTGGCTCCCTATTGTCTGTCCCAGACACCCCGTGAAGGCATTGCGATTCATTCGCAGTCCATATATCGACGACATTGGTAAGGTTCGGAATGAATCGGAATACACAACACGGGTTTCGGCACTCTAAAACTTCGGGGATTTACGTATGTGCGTGTCAAAACCGACCGGTAGCAAGCGAAGATAGCCCAAGTGTGTTCCGAATGCGGTTTCGTCTATTCTCGAGGCTGATCGGAATGCCGTCACGGGGTGTCTGAAACGAACAATAGCGAGCCAAACGTTCTGACTACAATACAAAGGCGTTTCATATCCATTTCATATTCATCCCAGATGAAACATAACATGTGTAATCCCATAAGGGTCTAATTATGCATTGTACAATTAAATGTTATGTGTAGATTGACAGCTGTATTTTTGCTGCCTGCACAGATGATGTAGGTCATTGGGGTTCATTCAGATGATATATTGTGATTATTCATTGGATTTTCAGATGTTGTTATTTTGTTAATCAATCTCTCTGTTACATGTATGTCTTAAAAGATGCAATGATACTTATCTGCCTTGAAAGTTAATTCCCAATTTCTTTTTGGCTTTATTATTTTAACAGAGACTTCCTGATCAGATAAAAGAAAGAAACGAAAAGATGAAAGAAGAAATGATGGGTAAGTTAATGTGTTTGTAGAAATCTTTCTTTACATAACATTATGGGAAGATTATTTATCAATGTACAGCCACACAATTCTGTTGATTGTTTCGTTCAATATTCTATGAATAGAATAAAAGATCCTATCAATTTATATGTCATTTTTCTACAGGATCAATTTGGTTTGTCACAAAAAGAAGGATCAAGTTAAAGGATTTATGAATAACCTTTGGAAATATTTTCTAATTTGCGTTAAGTGTGTTGTAGAACATGTACTTTAAAAGTCTGGCCACAAAGAAAATTAAATTTCGGTCGCAGCACATACAAAATTCAAGCTACGTTTGCCGATTTACAATGCTTACGAAAGTTAATTATCTCAGAGATTTATGACGTCAAACATGACCTCCGTTGTGTACGTACCCCTACAGCGATGACGTAATAAACAATTTCTGCTGTCTCAGTACGTCTTCGTGGCAGTTTGTACACATTGAAGGTCGTGTATGACGTCATTTTTCCGAGTAGTTACGACAAATACGAAAAATATGCATATTTCCTCCCCGTTCTTCTTTTGACTACCAGGGAATTAACGCGAAGGTTGTTTCGTTTTAGCTGATGTTTTTCAAATATACATTTAGTCCATAAACAAACACAAACCAGCTTTAAATCCTGTTCATAAATCCTTTAAAATTGGAAGTAAAAATGGATCTAAAAAAGGCTCTATGCGAGAGGGCCTATATACCACCCACTTGTCAAATAATCTGAATAACACAATCACTCCACAAGTTAACAAATTCCAATGTATTATCCTTGCTATTGAAGCAACTGACGAACTCCTCGGCAAATAAATGGTTGTGTTCTTTAGGTTATTAGAATGAAATATGTAATTAAATTGTGAAGGATTTTGTGATTGTTTATCTCCTTTTCTCAATTGTAGGTAAACTGAAGGATTTAGGAAACATGATTTTGAAACCCTTTGGACTTTCAACCAACAACTTTCAACTGAATCAGGATCCCAACACGGGAGGTTACTCAGTACAGTTCAATAACAACGGCAATTAGAACTGTCACATGTTACTATTTTCCACTTTAATTTTCCAGGTACTTGACCAAGGGTGGGGTTCTCTCTGGGTAAAGAGCCCAGTTACCTTCCCTACTAAAACTGACCATGTTGCCATAGAAGTCAAATAACCTTGAGCACTTGGTCTAGAGCCTGTATGACTTTACTATGGTCATCTTTGCTGGGCAGCACCAGCATCAACATAAAGTACATGTATACCTAATAGATGGTCTGTGGAGAAATTATCAAATATAAAGATATGGGGGGGTGGTGCTATTTATTCTCCATATGGTTATCAATAACTTTGAAAAATATATATACCATGCAAGTTTTTCTTTAAATTATATATATTGAAATAATTTTGCATGCAAATCGCTGTTTAGTCAAAATTTGATTAGACTGAATGACTGATTGGGATAGATCATTAAGTTCGGTGGAACATTTCATTGGTAGACATTTAAGTTGATGTGAATCCAAAACAAATGAATTGATAAATTTAATGAGTAGCTCAGATGAATACCCGTTTCAAAGCCATAATTAGATTCAATCTTGAATAGTTTGTCATAGACCATTCTTTGCCATTTTAAAGTTTTATGTAATTCTTTTCCTAATTTATTTTGATCGTGATAATTTAAATAGTTGGTGCAACACATTTTACTCATCCCATTGTATTAAAGAGATTGTGTAAATAAAGTGTAAAATGAAACAAAATCAAGAAATGTTATTTTGTGCAAATCTTTTCTTTAATTATTATATACTGAAAAGCAATGCCCATTTGATTGAACCAAGCGCAGAGTCAAATGTTTGAAACAGTTAAAGTGGCATGAGCTGCCAAATATATGGGAAATTTGGTTGAAACAGAATTAGCTAATTGTTGGTCATTTTTTATCAGGAGTACTAAATAAGAGCTTTTCATGGACACCAATTTTGCAAATGTAAGCTTTGGTAGTTTTATTAGCATTAAATCCCTACAAAAATGAACTCCTACATCCCGACTATTTGCATTTATCTGTTGTCAGTACATATCTTTCGGTTTGCATGAGTTATTGGCTTTACCAATATTTTTATTTGAACGTCAATCTCTTACTTTTTCAATGTAGAGCTTCTCATAACAATCAAAATTTATTTAAAAAATAAGAATTTTGGCAGCTCTTGCCACTTTAAATGATTTCAAGACATTTGAGTCACAAAGCTGCCAACCTGGGCTTATTTTAACATTTTCAAACGGCAAACCCATTCAAATAGCGCTGTGCAGGAAATAGATCTCAATGTGGCATAAATTACTCATAATTTTCTGTGTATGAAAATTAGTTGTCCAACTTCAGCTATATTTCTGGTCCAGTGTGTTAGAGTGATCGTCTCCCCGTTGCACACTTCCATCTATGGGGCGTGGGTTCAAATCACACTCAGACCAATAAAAAAAACTGATTTTTTCACTCAGTCCATATGTGGAAGAGTTGCCAAGTACTCGCTGAAGGTGGGGGTTTCCTCCAGGCAATAAGCCTGGTTTCCTCACCCACTAAACCTGGTAACGCAGCCATATATATGTAAGTGAAATAATCAATTAATCAGCTATATTTCTATGAGAAACAGACATTGATTGAATCCGCTAGGTGTGAGTATGTGGTCAAGCTGGAGGAAACCTTGTGGTATCTCAAAACTATTCTTGGCTGAGTTGACAGTCTTCTATTGATTTGTCATTGGTTAGAATCCCTCTCACTTCAAGTGGGCTTTCAATCAATCAATCTGTATGGAAAGGTTGCCAGGTACTCGTTGAAGGTCAGTGGTAAAAAGTCCCCTTTCCTACTGTACTTTACCTGGCGATGCTGCCAAATAAGTGAAATAATATGTAAGTGCGGCATAAAACATCAATCAATCAATCAATCAATCAGCAATCCCCTCTGCATCAATCTCTCAAGAGGCCAATCACTCAACTTCAATGTCTCAGTGGATTCCAACAAAGAATTGGGCTTGCAAGTTATCTCCCTTGCAATTCTATTTGAAACATTTATTCCCACAACTCCAGATGTAAGCATCATGTTAGAATCAAACACACTTCGTTACATGCATGATACACAGGAACAAATTCTGGCTAGCTTGATCATATATAAAGGTCAGGGCTAACCTCCTTCCCCAAGAGACCTCGTTTTTTTACCGAAAGATGACCAAACCGCAGTAGGCCCCATCGATCAAGATAGAGCGTGATGGGGAGATATTTCTATAGAAGAACTTAAACCTGCTTCAATGTCTATTATTGAGAAATTCTCACAGCCTTATGTGGGGTGTTTGTAGGTTCCCGACACATTATACCAGTTCACCAATAGACAGTGAAATTATTTGAGTGAATGAATAAAACTTTACTATTAAATTCTCAAAACTCCTGAAATAGCGATTTATCAGGAAGCTCTCCTTCATGATACACTTTTCGCATTGGGGAAGAAATCTGGCTCTATGCTGGAGCCCACTAAACCGGACGTCGCCATTTGAGTGAAATAATCTTGAGTGCAGTGTTAAAAATCAATCAATCAATCCATGCTGGAAGAATCCTCCGAACTTTGATGACTACCTCGCCCGCCAGCCATCCACATATAGGGATAGAGTGAAAAACCACCCTGAATTTTTCAATTATTTTTTTCTTGAGTGGGATGGAAGGCCATTGTGGATGTGACAGACGGATTGAGCCGTAGCCTCCAATTACAGTACATATATATGTATACAATTTTATCATCTTTCCTATTAATAGCATAGAAAAACTACCATTAAAATAGCAATGTAGTGTTTTATTCAAACTGCCAGAAGCCAGCTAGCATTTAAAGCTACATCAGAATTATTATCTCAACAAAATTGCACAAAATCTATTCATTCCAAATATTGGAATTAAAACAATAACAAAATTCAAGTCACAACAGTATTTACAAACTTAGAACGAACAATGAGAATCAATGACAAAATAAGCTCCGATGACGAATGAGTGAAATATATGGGATAATTATTTTGTGAAATTAAGCCTTGACTTACATAACAATTTAACAAAATTCTTTACAAATTGACCACTTGATACAATCTCTCGGCAGTTTCGGGCACAACGACGACACTGACCTGACAACATCCTGCCAGACGGAACATATGAGCTCTCATTTAGAAATTGGTCATATTCCTTTGAAAACACTTTATGAAAAACTAATGTCACATTACCATATTCCCATAAACTGTAGCAATACCATCAATCCATTTGTTTACTGTAAAAATGCCCACTATGATTTCAGATAGATTGCCTGTCCAGTGCCATTGTTATACATGTACATTAGCTCATAGATGTGGTATAATTTCGATATTTGTACAGAAACTGACATAACACCAATTATAATATATTTCACTATACCCTGTAAATTAATCAGTTATCAACTTCTCTTTTGTGAAAAACTTTCACACTTGATCAAAACCAAAACAGACATTGACAAAGATCAAAAATGATAAGTAAACAGGTCAATTTCTAAACAATACAAAGTTGAGCAGAAAAATATATGGAAATCTTCCATGCATATTACTATAGATGAAATATGAAGGAACACTTGAAGTACAATGGTCATTTAATACAGAATAGATGTGATTTGATAGCCGTTTTCTATAGCCAGTTGGTCAGGTTTAATCCCACCTTCTGCAGGTACAGGCAACCATTCCATCCAGGGGGAGCGAGTTAAACCCAGTAAGATTTTTTCCCATTAGTTTTCAACATTCAAGTTCACTGACCACATTGATGCACAACTTAAATCTGAATGTGGCTGTACAAAAATCTCATTTACAAGAAAACAAAAAGAATTTATTGTTTTACATAGCACTAAGATGGTTCCATGTTTACACTTGGGCTATATAGATAA
Source organism: Lepidochitona cinerea (assembly GCA_963971465.1). Classification (NCBI taxonomy): domain Eukaryota; kingdom Metazoa; phylum Mollusca; class Polyplacophora; order Chitonida; family Tonicellidae; genus Lepidochitona; species Lepidochitona cinerea. The sequence goes on from OZ020553.1 coordinate 32,493,596, forward strand.
AGCTATACTTGCACGACTTCATGGACATATACAAGACTAGAAAGAAAATTCACTAAATTTAGAATATAGATTGATTGATTGATGTTTTACACTGTACTCACAACTATTTCACTTCTATGCATGGTTTAGTTGGGTAGTAAACCAAGCTCTTTGCCCCCGATCTTCAGTGAGTACTTGACAACTCTTCCATTTAGAATATAGAGAAAATTATTTTTTATCTTTTTCATGAAGTTTAGTACGGTAATAAAACATTTACTGGCATTTGTTTTGGGATGCATTGAATAGTTACATTACGTTTGCACATGACAACATAAATGACCGACTCTATATCATTATAAGCAATAAGGTACCTTGGATTCAGAAAAATAGAAGGGAAATAACTCTTGAGCCACAATTCAGGGAACTGCTTTTCACAATTTACACCGGATATAACTTGGTCGTAATATAATCTTGTAGGTAGACAAATATGTTTCAATGACAGCTCTACCTTACATTTGACTCTAATCAGACATAAATCGTTTAAGAAACAGCCTCAATCCGCTAACTTTATAAGGCCATGAAGACGAATAAGAAATGTTAAATGCACTTAATGTCGGAAACGAAATTAAATATAGTATTCAAAGCCTTAGATCTCATAATGAATTTCTTAATAAAAAGATTTAGAAAATAATGAGATGGTATGTACACAATGTACTTCATATATGACAATACCCGTTTTAAAATTTCAAATTTTACTAAGTATGCAAAGCACAAAAAGAGTGATCACAACATGGAAAAGCTCACACCATATTTTGATGAAATGAATACAAATAAGAATACCTTATACAGGTATGAAAGAAGCTCACTGATGATTATGACAGATGGGTGTTTTGTTATATACTAATTCACTGATACAGACTGGACATTGCAGGATTTTGAGCTTACTGATGAAGATCTACGGTTAAATTTTTAAAACTTGGAGAATTAAAAATTGTCAAATGTAATTATATTATTTGTATCTAAGAAAATATCCTGAAGTTTTAAAAATGTACAAAATGTTATTAAATTTAAAACAGACTGATATCAGACTTGGTGGCTTTATGTACCGTTTCAGATTTTGTCAGGAAATAATGCTTGTAAGTATGCCATTTTGTATATGCCCATACGATAGATTTATAAAAAATTAAGTGTTGAATACCGGATATATGCTAAAGATTTGCAGAATCTGTGATTTGGGTTTAATTAATGCCAGGTAAAAGTTAAGTCAAAGTTGTAGTACAAAGTCTCAACTAATATGACATAAAAAGCTAAAGTTAAGGGTTTTCCTATTAGTTTACATCGACCATTTCGCTAATGCCATGTGACGAGGCCAAATGTTCAGAAAGGTTATACACACATCCAGCGTTTGTGGCCGGTTGGTTGAATGGATGAGGCTGCCGGCATTTAGTGCTGGTGATAGGTACCATACTCTGGGGCGTCACCCAAAAATCGGTAGAGGAATTTCTGCCATATTTTCAAGAAAGTGTAATCCCAAAATAACGAGAATACTGTTGTCCTGACAGCTGATATGTCACAAAGCAGCCATGTTGGATTAGTCTTACCTTTTCAAACATTTGATTTGAAGATATGGGACGTGTCAATCTTGGTTTTTCAATTTACATTGAACCATCATGACAATCCTTTTTTCAAAAGCCATGAAAATGGTGTCAATTTTGGCAGCTCAGGTCACTTTATATTAATTGATAGATTTTTATGCCACACTCAAGTTTATTTCAAGTTGCCAGGTTTAGTGGGGGAGGAAACTAAACCTTCTGTGAGTACCTGACAACTCTTCCACATACAGCGATCACACTTTACACGTTTAACGCGATTTGAATGTTTGGTATTCTGTAAGATTCTTTCATTATTTTGGTAATCTGGGCTTCAATATGTATATGGAAATCTCTGAACTTTATTGGCTAAAAAAATACTAGCCTCATTTTTAAATACAAAAAAAAAATCTTAATTTTTAAGGTAGAATAGAGCAAAGTAGCTGCAACAAAAGGACTTATTTTGAGAAGCATTAAATCAAGTTTTTTTTCCCAACCTTTAACGATAAAAATAGAATTCCAACTATATAAAATACTTTGCAAATAAGAAGCTAATTTTAACATAAAGAGCTGATTTATTATTAGTCGAAAACCTCCTGTTTCCATGACAACCATCCAGATAACTTGTTTAACCCTGATCACATAGATTCCCAGTGCACCTGAAAATAAAATACAACAAATTGTTAGACAAAAGCACAAAAAAGTATCACAGAATGTCTAATAAAATATAATAGACCTATTAGCGGGATATGATGAATTTTTATCAACAATCTGAATTAATTTCACATGTACATTGTAAATCCATTTAGTCAGATTGAGCTAACAAGTCAGTGTCCAAAAACTTCTCTAACATTGAACTTATTAATTGATTGATGTTTTACGCCACACTCAAAATTATTTCACTTATATGGCGGCGTTGCCAAATTTAGAGGGGGGAAGAAACCTGGCTCATTGCCCGGAGGGAACCCCCGAACTTCATTGAATACCTGGCAACTCTTCCACATATGGCAACGGAGTGAAAAAAAGCACTCAGAATTTTTTTAAATTTGGTTTGATTGAACCCACGCTGCAACTATGGAAGGTCTGTGTGGGACTGAGGGATGATCACTAACCCAATTGACCAACGAAGCCCCCTGAACTTATTGAAGTATAAATATGTAAAAATCTTTGCCTGGACAGCCACTTGAAATATCTATATTTTCAAAACTGTTTGAACTATATCAGATACATGTACATGCATATATATCATGTATTTTGTAAGTAAGGCTAATCAATCTAGCTGGAAATTATAAGCAACCATTTGGAATCAACTGTCTTGCCATATGTTGCATGTTAATAATGACTGGTACTCAAGATACAGAAAGAAATATCTAAACATGTATATGTTTTACCATATGATGCATGGCAATGATTGGGTACTCGAGGTACAGATTGATTGATGTTATACGCCGCGCTCAAGATTATTTCACTTATATGGCGGCGTTACCAGTTTTATTGTGGGAGGAAACCGGGCTATGTGCCCGGAGGAAACCCACGACCTTCCGCTGGTAACTGGCAACCTTCCCACATAGGTCGTTCGAGTGAAAACCCAGTCAGAAAATTTTCCAATTTTTGGACTGAGTGGGATTCGAACCCGCGACCCATTGGTGGAAGGCTGTTCGGATTGAGCGTCCAACGCTCTACCTACTGAGCCACGGAGGCCCCCCTCAAGGTACAGAAGGAAATATCTAAACATGTATATGTTTTACCATATGGTACATGGCAATGATTGGGTACTCAAGGTACAGAAGGGAATATCTAAACATGTATATGTTTTACCATATGGTGCATGGCAATGATTGGATACTCAAGGTACAGAAGGGAATATATAAACATGTGTATGTTTTACCATATGGTGCATGTCAATGATTGGATACTCAAGGTACAGAAGGGAATATATAAACATGTATATGTTTTACCACATGGTGCATGGCAATGATTGGATACTCAAGGTACAGAAGGGAATATATAAACATGTATATGTTTTACCATATGGTGCATGGCAATGGTTGGGTACTCAAGGTGGAGAAGGGAATATCTAAACATGTATATGTTTTACCATATGGTGCATGGCAATGATTGGATACTCAAGGTACAGAAGGGAATATCTAAACATGTATATGTTTTACCATATGGTACATGGCAATGATTGGCACTCCAGGTGCAGAAGGGAATATCTAAACATGTATATGTTTTAACATATGAATCGATGCATGGCAATGATTGGCACTCAAGGTGGAGAAGGGAATATCTAAACATGTATATGTTTTACCACATGGTGCATGGCAATGATTGGGTACTCAAGGTGCAGAAAGGAATATCTAACCATGTATATGTTTTACCACATGGTGCATGGCAATGATTGGATACTCAGGGTACAGAAGGGAATATATAAACATGTATAATTCAATATGGCCACCATCACATTAACTTTTGCAGGCAAATCATTTACAACTACCCCTCTCAGTTATATACTCTTTAGCATCTTTTCTAGCCAAGATTAAACCTGCATGTCCCCATTCCGTGTTTTTAAAACACGGAATGGGGACATGCAGATTTTAACTTGGCTTGCGAAGATGACTCTTTAGATGTTATGGAGCTGGAAAGAATTTTACATAATCCACTATGGCTGTATTATTTGTTATGTTCAGGCGATGAAATAAATAGTTTCTTTGTCTACGGCATATGTTATATTTCCATCAAGGAAAAGTTACTCCCTTTATTGTGCTCGCTATTGAAAGGAGGAAGCATTTCCCCACTCTCGCAAGATTTCTGGAACGGACCTCGTGTTAAATGAATGGTGAATTGTACATAAAACTGTTGACAGGCTATTGGATCAGAATATTTCTTCAGATTTTGCCTCAGATAGTAAAAGACAAAATATAAAGATATGAATTCAATCAAACCTAACAAATATATCTTTTTCATTGTTTGTATTGCTTTAAATTATAACGAGAAGGATGTTGTCCCACTCGTACCACCAAATGCACCTCCACTTTGAAGAGTTCTACTAATGGAAATATAAGGTATTGACATAAGTTTGCAAATACCGATGCAACTTAAACCATAATTCCTCTTAGCCTACGTACATGGAGGAATAAACTGTGTCAAAGGATAGCTATTTATCTGACAAATACTGTTAAAGGAGATATGAACAAGATTTAAAGCTGGTTTGTGCTTGTTTATTGACTAAATATATATTTGAAAATTATCAGTTGAAACGAAACAACCTTTGCGTTAGTTCCCTGGTAGTCAAAAAACGAACGGGGAGGAAATATGCATATTTTCCGTATTTTTCGTAACTGCTCGGAAAAATGACGTCATACACGACCTTCGATGTGTACAAACTGCCACGAAGACGTACTGAGACAACAGAAATCGTTTATTACGTCATCGCTGTGAGGGTACGTACACAACGGAGGTCGTGTTTGACGTCATAAGTCTCTGAGATAATTAACTTTCGTAAGCATTGTAGATCGGTAAACGTAGCTTGAATTTTGTATGCGCTGCGACCGAAATTTAATTTTCTTTTTGGTCAGACTTTTAAAGTACATGTTCTACAACACACCTAACGCAAATTAGAGAATATTTCCAAAAGCTGTTCATAAATCCTTTAATATCTGATTTTGATAACTGTTAAGCTACTCCTTTTACAGTTACCATGGCTACTTGACCATTTTCATGGAGAGAACAGAGGCAAAATAAGGGATATTGATTTCGCCATTATGAAGGTCTGTCTAAAAGCAGCCTCACAATGAATTGAGTACAGTGTAAACTTATGTAAGTTTACCCAGGCAATATTTAATATAACACATAAAGATACGTTCTTACGTGAGAGCGTGGCGGAGTGCTATCAATGCTATCAACTAGTCTACCAGCAAATATTCATTAAAAAAAAAAGGATTGCAACGTTTACAATGTATTTCAATTGTCTCTGAGGTCAAAAAATTTTCTGCTAGATACAGGGACCTCTGTGGCTAAGCCAGCCGAGTGAGTCTCTCAGTCTGACAGAGGCCTTCCATCATCAATGCTTCGTGGGCTCAAATCCCACTCTCACAGAATAAAATTGAAAAATTTTTGAGTGGATTTTTCATTTGATTGCCGTATGTTGAAGAGTTGCCAGGAAGTTGCTGAAGGTCGTTTTCCTCCCCCCACTAAACCTGGCAACGCTAACCGAATGCGAAATAATCTTGAGTGCCGCGTAAAACATCGTTTAATCAATCTGCTAGATATGAAGCTCTCAGAACAAAGAAAATTGAAAACCTGAATTACAAAAACACTGGATTATTAAATAACCGACACTAATTGACCCTGAAAAAATTCCAGGCCAGGGTGATTTAGTGTGTTATTTACTAATTCAGTAATTACCCTGATGATGATTGCAGCTTGCTTTTAAAAACACTGGACTTAATGATAATACAACTGGCAGAATTTAAATATAAATCAATGACATCATTTTCTTATTGCTGTGATGTACGGAGATAAGACCTAGAAACAGAGACCAGGAAATATAGCATTAAGTGTATAAAGGTTATAAGTGTAATGTAACGAGATAAGACATAGAAACAGAGCCCATGGAATATAGCATTAAGTGTATAAAGGTGGTAAGTGTAATGTAACGAGATAAGACAACCATGGAATATAGCATTAAGTGCATAAAGGTGATAAGTGTAATGTAACGAGATAAGACATAGAAAACAGAGACCAGGAAATATAGCATTAAGTGCATAAAGGTGATAAGTGTAATGTAAGGAGATAAGACATAGAAACAGAGCCCATGGAATATAGCAGTAAGTGCATAAAGGTGATAAGTGTAATGTAACGAGATAAGGCATAGAAAACAGAGACCAGGAAATATAGCATTAAGTGTATAAAGGTGATAAGTGTAATGTAACGAGATAAGACATAGAAAACAGAGACCAGGAAATATAGCATTAAGTGCATAAAGGTGATAAGTGTAATGTAACGAGATAAGACATAGAAAACAGAGACCAGGAAATATAGCATTAAGTGCATAAAGGTGATAAGTGTAATGTAACGAGATAAGACATAGAAAACAGAGACCAGGAAATATAGCATTAAGTGTATAAAGGTGATAAGTGTAATGTAAGGAGATAAGACATAGAAAACAGAGACCAGGAAATATAGCATTAAGTGCATAAAGGTGATAAGTGTAATGTAACGAGATAAGACATAGAAAACAGAGACCATGGAATATAACATTAAGTGTATAAAGGTGATAAGTGTAATGTAACGAGATAAGACATAGAAACAGAGACCAGGAAATATAACATTAAGTGTATAAAGGTGATAAGTGTAATGTAACGAAATAAGACATAGAAAACAGAGACCAGGAAATATAGCATTAAGTGTATAAAGGTGATAAGTGTAATGTAACGAGATAAGACATAGAAAACAGAGACCATGGAATATAACATTAAGTGTATAACGGTGTAAGTGTAATGTAACGAGATAAGACATAGAAAACAGAGACCAGGAAATATAGCATTAAGTGTATAAAGGTGATAAGTGTAATGTAACGAGATAAGACATAGAAAACAGAGACCAGGAAATATAGCATTAAGTGTATAAAGGTGATAAGTGTAATGTAACGAGATAAGACATAGAAACAGAGACCATGGAATATAGCATTAAGTGTATAAAGGTGATAAGTGTAATGTAACGAGATAAGACATAGAAAACAGAGACCAGGAAATATAGCATTAAGTGTATAAAGGTGAAAAGTGTAATGTAACGAGATAAGACATAGAAAACAGAGACCAGGAAATATAGCATTAAGTGTATAAAGGTGATAAGTGTAATGTAACGAGATAAGACATAGAAACAGAGACCATGGAATATAGCATTAAGTGTATGAAGGTGATAAGTGTAATGTAACGAGATAAGACATAGAAAACAGAGACCAGGAAATATAGCATTAAGTGTATAAAGGTGATAAGTGTAATGTAACGAGATAAGACATAGAAAACAGAGACCAGGAAATATAGCATTAAGTGCATAAAGGTGATAAGTGTAATGTAAGGAGATAAGACATAGAAAACAGAGACCAGGAAATATAGCATTAAGTGCATAAAGGTGATAAGTGTAATGTAACGAGATAAGACATAGAAAACAGAGACCATGGAATATAACATTAAGTGTATAAAGGTGATAAGTGTAATGTAACGAGATAAGACATAGAAACAGAGACCAGGAAATATAACATTAAGTGTATAAAGGTGATAAGTGTAATGTAACGAAATAAGACATAGAAAACAGAGACCAGGAAATATAGCATTAAGTGTATAAAGGTGATAAGTGTAATGTAACGAGATAAGACATAGAAAACAGAGACCATGGAATATAACATTAAGTGTATAACGGTGTAAGTGTAATGTAACGAGATAAGACATAGAAAACAGAGACCAGGAAATATAGCATTAAGTGTATAAAGGTGATAAGTGTAATGTAACGAGATAAGACATAGAAAACAGAGACCAGGAAATATAGCATTAAGTGTATAAAGGTGATAAGTGTAATGTAACGAGATAAGACATAGAAACAGAGACCATGGAATATAGCATTAAGTGTATAAAGGTGATAAGTGTAATGTAACGAGATAAGACATAGAAAACAGAGACCAGGAAATATAGCATTAAGTGTATAAAGGTGAAAAGTGTAATGTAACGAGATAAGACATAGAAAACAGAGACCAGGAAATATAGCATTAAGTGTATAAAGGTGATAAGTGTAATGTAACGAGATAAGACATAGAAAACAGAGACCAGGAAATATAGCATTAAGTGCATAAAGGTGATAAGTGTAATGTAACGAGATAAGACATAGAAAACAGAGACCATGGAATATAACATTAAGTGTATAACGGTGTAAGTGTAATGTAACGAGATAAGACATAGAAAACAGAGACCTTAGGAAATATAGCATTAAGTGTATAAAGGTGATAAGTGTAATGTAACGAGATAAGACATAGAAACAGAGACCATGGAATATAGCATTAAGTGTATGAAGGTGATAAGTGTAATGTAACGAGATAAGACATAGAAAACAGAGACCAGGAAATATAGCATAAAGTGTATAAAGGTGATAAGTGTAATGTAACGAGATAAGACATAGAAAACAGAGACCAGGAAATATAGCATTAAGTGTATAAAGGTGATAAGTGTAATGTAACGAGATAAGACATAGAAACAGAGACCATGGAATATAGCATTAAGTGTATGAAGGTGATAAGTGTAATGTAACGAGATAAGACATAGAAAACAGAGACCAGGAAATATAGCATTAAGTGTATAAAGGTGATAAGTGTAATGTAACGAGATAAGACATAGAAAACAGAGACCAGGAAATATAGCATTAAGTGCATAAAGGTGATAAGTGTAATGTAACGAGATAAGACATAGAAACAGAGACCATGGAATATAGCATTAAGTGTATGAAGGTGATAAGTGTAATGTAACGAGATAAGACATAGAAAACAGAGACCAGGAAATATAGCATTAAGTGTATAAAGGTGATAAGTGTAATGTAACGAGATAAGACATAGAAAACAGAGACCAGGAAATATAGCATTAAGTGCATAAAGGTGATAAGTGTAATGTAACGAGATAAGACATAGAAAACAGAGACCAGGAAATATAGCATTAAGTGCATAAAGGTGATAAGTGTAATGTAACGAGATAAGACATAGAAAACAGAGACCAGGAAATATAGCATTAAGTGCATAAAGGTGATAAGTGTAATGTAACGAGATAAGACATAGAAAACAGAGACCAGGAAATATAGCATTAAGTGTATAAAGGTGATAAGTGTAATGTAACGAGATAAGACATAGAAAACAGAGACCAGGAAATATAGCATTAAGTGCATAAAGGTGATAAGTGTAATGTAACGAGATAAGACATAGAAAACAGAGACCAGGAAATATAGCATTAAGTGTATAAAGGTGATAAGTGTAATGTAACGAGATAAGACATAGAAAACAGAGACCAGGAAATATAGCATTAAGTGTATAAAGGTGATAAGTGTAATGTAATGAGATAAGACATAGAAAACAGAGACCAGGAAATATAGCATTAAGTGTATAAAGGTGATAAGTGTAATGTAACGAGATAAGACATAGAAAACAGAGACCATGGAAATATAGCATTAAGTGTATAAAGGTGATAAGTGTAATGTAACGAGATAAGACATAGAAAACAGAGACCATGGAAATATAGCATTAAGTGTATAAAGGTGATAAGTGTAATGTAACGAGATAAGACATAGAAAACAGAGACCAGGAAATATAGCATTAAGTGCATAAAGGTGATAAGTGTAATGTAACGAGATAAGACATAGAAAACAGAGACCATGGAAATATAGCATTAAGTGCATAAAGGTGATAAGTGTAATGTAACGAGATAAGACATAGAAAACAGAGACCAGGAAATAAAGCATTAAGTGTATAAAGGTGATAAGTGTAATGTAACGAGATAAGACATAGAAAACAGAGACCAGGAAATATAGCATTAAGTGCATAAAGGTGATAAGTGTAATGTAACGAGATAAGACATAGAAAACAGAGACCAGGAAATATAGCATTAAGTGTATAAAGGTGATAAGTGTAATGTAACGAGATAAGACATAGAAAACAGAGGCCAGGAAATATAGCATTAAGTGTATAAAGGTGATAAGTGTAATGTAATGAGATAAGACATAGAAAACAGAGACCAGGAAATAAAGCATTAAGTGTATAAAGGTGATAAGTGTAATGTAACGAGATAAGACATAGAAAACAGAGCCCATGGAATATAGCATTAAGTGTATAAAGGTGATAAGTGTAATGTAACGAGATAAGACATAGAAAACAGAGACCAGGAAATATAGCATTAAGTGCATAAAGGTGATAAGTGTAATGTAACGAGATAAGACATAGAAAACAGAGACCAGGAAATATAGCATTAAGTGCATAAAGGTGATAAGTGTAATGTAACGAGATAAGACATAGAAAACAGAGACCAGGAAATATAGCATTAAGTGCATAAAGGTGAAATACATGTGAATTTATCTAGATGATTTAGCACACAGCTATTCAATACCATCCATTGTAAACTATGTATAATAGCTGAGGTCATAGAGTACATTCAGAGCAATATATCTTTCACAAGCCAAATGTAACATGGAGGTTACAGTGAACAAAAGCCATTTCCACAGCTGCTGGGAAGGGGGTGTCAACAGTCTGCCTTGGGCAAAAAGGCCTCTCCCCTATGCTCCATAATCCTTTCAAAAATAGCTACATTATAATGCAGGATACTCCCTGTAAGAGTGAAAGGTAATCCAGCACAACCACCCCCCCCCCCCCACCCCTTAATGGCCCTAATAAAAACATTTAAATAACAAAGAAGTGATCCAGATGTTAAGACCTAGATACTTCAACATATTTTTCAATCCATCATTATACTGCACTATCTTTTATAGTGAATACACATGTCAAAGTGACATTTGTATAACTGGAATAGGAATAATCCCCTCCTTAAAATTGATGCTTCACAATAGATTAAAAATCCCTTTTCATTTCAGATGTGATGTAAAAACACTGTAAAAGTGTCCTTCTGGACTTGATTGATTGATGTTTTACACAACCCCTCTCAACATTTCCCTTACATGGTGGCGTTGGTTGCGGGGAATGGAAACTACATGTAGACTCCCCAGTCCCCAACCTTAGATCCTTCAACATGAAACCCACTCTAAATACACTATAGGTAGTACAGACTATAACATGTCCTTTGTATACGTTGTTTTGGGGGCATGCCCCTTTTTGCAGAAATTAGTCCTTTGTTTAACTATTGATCCCTCATTAAAATGATATTTAAGTTTAATTTAAATTCATAATAATCAATACTGGAATATTATGCACCTTTCATTATTTTTTTAAACAGTTGCACCAACATCTACGGGTAATGGCTGATTTATCCATGGTGAAAATAAAATGTCAACCTGACTAGCTTGGACATCCTTTGTCTCCTGGCTGAACATAAACCTGACCTGCCCAGGCTAAATCTCCACTATCATAACAAAGGATCCTACTCAACACTGTAAAGCTCACACAAGCGGTTGTTTCTTACAATTGCTCATCACAACTGCGCTTTTTCCCATTTAATGAGGAAATATTTAATTTAGATCTTAACTATCCGGAGCAATTTTCATTTTTAAATAAAACATCTACATGTAAGCATGGAACTGTCAATCAAAAAATTATGGTGTATTTGAGGGGTTTTGTTTTTAAAGTGACATGAGCTGCCAAAATTCACACTTTTTCCATAATTTCTGATCGTCACAACAGTAAGAGGGGCTTTGAAGGCCATCGAAAAAGTAAATGATTGTCGTTGGAATGAGGAAAATCCATGCAGGATGTGGCCGGAATAGTGTTCGAAAAGTAAACAAAATTTAAATAACCGGGACGACCATTCATTCATTCTAAGCCAAAGTTAGTTCAAAATAATACTTTATCGTTCATTCTCTAGACTAGAAGCACTAAAAAGCTTGTGAATTATAAGTCTTGAGAAAAACAGCCAATTATTTCAACATTCTGTTTCAACGTCAAAATATCAACATTTTGGCAGCTCATGCTACTTTAAGTGACAACTTTGCTTCATGCCAGGATACTTTTATGCTGTTAGACAACAATAGGATTTGTAATTTAATGAACTATTATCGTAGTATAGGGATTGTCTAATATATGTTAAATAGTAATCACAGTTGTCTGACTGTCCACAATTAATCTTTCCTTTATATTGTTAATTAATTCTAGAGTAAATCACTATATTGTCTGAAGAGGAATAAATTTGGTTCAGTCCTAGAACAAGTCCAAGTAATCAAACTTGTCCAAGCTAGTATGTCAAATAAATACAAGAGATCCCTTAAAGGGATCTTAACGCCCGCGTTCATCTATTCATATTAAATTGATTGATTGATTGTTTGGTGTTTTACGCTGCGCTCAAGATTATTTCACTTACAGCAATTACTGGATATAGGAATTGGGGCCTACATAAAAAAATCTTATTCCAGGGAGATAACTATTGTTGAGGAAAATTAAATTGTGAATTGCAAAATTAAGCTCCCCTAGAAATTTTGGTTGAAAACAACATTGCCACCTGGTAGCCATCTTCAATATGCTAATGAAATGATAATGTACGGTGCCCAGCTAGAACTTAGAGGGATGATGTGTGTCATGTTTGGTTAAGATCAGGTCAGTAGTTTTCTTGGAATAATGATAATAAATTTCATTTTCAAATTTGGTCAAAAAACAACATTGCTTCCTGGCGGCCATATTTAATAAGCAAATGAGACGAAAATGTAGGGTGCACAACTAGATCAGAGGGAGATAATGTCGGCCAAGTTTGGTCAAAATCAGACCAGTATTTTCTTGGAATAGAAGTAACGAAAAAACAATATCGCCCTCCTGGCGGCCATATTGAATATGCAAATGAGATCAAAATGAACGGTGCATAACTAGACCATAGGGTGATAATGTATGTTGATTTTGATTAATGTCAGGTAGTTTTCTTGGAACAAAGATAAAGAAAAAAAACATCGCCCCCTGGCGGCCATATTGAATATGCAAATGAGATGGAAATGTACAGTACACAACATGGCTATAGGGAGATAATGTGAGCCAAGTTTGGTGAAAATCGGATTGGTAGTTTTCTTGGAAAAAAGTAACAAAAAAATATATCGCCCGGCCCTGACAGCCATATTGAATATGCAAATGAGATGAAAATGTATGGTGCACAACTAGACCATAGGGTGATGTATGTTCAGTTTGATTAAGATTGGACTGATAGTTTTATTGGAATAAAGGTAACAAGCAAAGGTTTCTTGCAATAAACGAAGAAAAAAAAACATCTTCCCCTGGCGGCCATATTGAATATGCAAATGAGATGAAAATGTACGTTGCACAACTAGACCATAGGGTGAGATGATGTATGTTAAGTTTGATTAAGATTGGACAGGTAGTTTTCTTGGAATAAACATAAAGAAAAAAACATCGCCCCCTGGCGGCCATATTGAATATGCAAATGAGATGAAAATGTACATACACAACATGGCTATAGGGAGATAATGTGAGCCAAGTTTGGTGAAAATCGGATTGGTAGTTTTCTTGGAAAAAAGTAACAAAAAAAAACATCTCCCCTTGGCGGCCATATTGAATATGCAAATGAGATGAAAATGTACGGTGCACCACTAGACTATAGGGTGAGATGATGTATGTTAAGTTTGATTAAGATTGGACAGGTAGTTTTCTTGGAACAACAAAAAAACAACATCGCCCCCTGGTGGCCATACTGAATATGCAAATGAGATGAAACTGTAGGATGCACAACTAGACTATATGGAGATAATGTCAGCCAAGTTTGGTGAAAATCGGACTAGTAGTTTCCTTGGAATAAAGGTAACAAAAAAAAAAACAATATCGCCCCCTGGTGGCCATATTGAATATGCAAAATGAGATGAAAATGTACGGTGCACAACTAGACCGTAGGGTGATGATGTACGTTAAGTTTGATTAAGATTGGACATGTAGTTCTCTTGGAATAAAGGTAACTAAGAAAAACAACATCGCCCCCTGGTGGCCATATTGAATATGCAAATGAGATGAAACTGTACGATGCACAACTAGACTATATGGAGATAATGTCGGCCAAGTTTGATGAAAATCGGACTAGTAGTTTCCTTGGAATAAAGGTAACAAAAAAAAACAATATCTGCCCCTGGCGGCCATATTGTTTATGCAAATGAGATGAAAATGTACGATGCACAACTAGACCATAGGGTGATGATGTATGTTAAGTTTGATTAAGATTGGACAGGTAGTTTTCTTGGAATAAAGGTAACAAAGAAAAACAACATCGCCCCCTGGTGGCCATATTGAATATGCAAATGAGATGAAACTGTACGATGCACAACTAGACTATATGGAGATAATGTCAGCCAAGTTTGATGAAAATCTGACTAGTAGTTTCCTTGGAATAAAGGTAACAAAAAAAACAATATCGCCCCCTGGTGGCCATATTGAATATGCAAATGAGATGAAAATGTACCTTGTACAACTAGGCCGTAGGGTGATGATGCATGTTGAGTTTGATTAAGATTGGACTGGTAGTTTTCTTGGAATAAAGGTAACAAGCAAAAAGTTAACGAACGGACGACTGACGACGGACGACGGAAAAGCGATTTGAATAGCCCTCCATCAGAATGATGGCGGGCTAAAAAGAGAAATTCTACCATAGATATTTAAGTCAGAGTAAGATTGATTGATTGTTTGGTGTTTTACGCCGCGCTCAAGATTATTTCACTTATATGGCGGCGTTGCCAGTTTTAGTGTGGGAGGAAACCGGGCTCTGTGCCCGGAGGAAACCCACGACCTTCCGCTGATAATTGGCAACCATCCCACATAGGTCGTTCGAGTGAAAACCCAGTCAGAAAATTTCCCAACTTTTGGACTGAATGGGATTCGAACCCGCGACCCATTTGTGGAAGGCTGTTCGGATTGAGCGTCCAACGCTTTACCTACTGAGCCACTAAGTCAGAGTAAGAGTATGCCATGAGATGAGCAGAGCAGTCAGATCATTCAGAGAAAGATTTGTAAAGGGTAGAAGCTGGAAGTGCAGAGTTATATTATGCCAATAGTAGCTCGTAACTTAGAAGCCCTACCCAGTGTCAGTTGTTTTATGTAAATACCTAGATGCACCTACATAAATATTCTTGTGATTTGTGTAAATAAAAACTGTTGTCGTAAAAACATGGACTTGCGTCACTTATTTTACGTCCCAAGTGGTCCGCACTAAAGCTAGCTTCCCCAGCTTATGCAATTTGATTGATTGATTGTTTGGTGTTTTACGCAGTGCTCAAGATTATTTCACTTATTTGGCGGCCTTGCCAGATTTATTGTGGGAGGAAACCGGGCATAGATGCCCGGAGGAAACCCACGACCTCCCGGCACTGGTAACCATCCCACAATTTTCCTATTTTTTTGTTGTCGACTGAGTGGGATTCGAACCCGCAACCCATTGGTGGAAGGCTGTTCAGGTTGAGCGTATGCAATTGAACCACTGTTGACAGTACTATGGTATCATCTCAGTCCCAAAGTTTTGATTCCATCTGGGCAATTTATATACTTTATGGGCAGACAGTGTATATCTAACTATTATTCACATCAGGCAGCTATATTCGATTATGTAATAATCCCTTAACATACATACTACGTCAACCATATAGGGTTATATCATGTTTCCTTTTGCACCATAACTTCTATAGTTTTAATACAATCTGGATAATTCTTGAAGGTTGTATACTTATTTAATTAGACGTGTTGCAAACTATTTATAAACTCATCTGCTGAGTAATACGGCAGCCATATTGGATCATGTAATATTTACTCTTTTGCTCCATAACTTTCACAAATACGATCTGATGTTTTCAATCCTTACACATATGTAATTTGGTTCTACTTGTTTGATTCTTACCAAAAAAGCTGTAATAATGTTTCTAAATTGATTAAAACTATTCTTGAATCAATAGGTAACGTTTTAATCAAATTGAAAAACAGAGATAACGATTTAACTCAGCCTTGTTCTATTTACCATGTAAACAAACACTAGTTCTTATCAGTAGCGCTGACAGTTTTGATGTGGCCTCTGTTGTGCAAATATATACATCTAGGCTTTATATTTAAGAACACTAAAACACACAGGCACAGGGAAAATCTTCATTTAAAACAAGTTTCTAATGGTGTTAAAAAGAGGTATATCATTTAGACCTTTATACCCATCATAAATTGTTCAACTTCTAATAAACTAAACCTATGATATTTCATTAGGTTGATGACTGACAGGGGCGTGGCCTTTAGTCAGTAGAATTTTCTAAAACACTTTGTAATACAAAGGCTTTATATTATGTTGTCTTATTTTTAGTGGTCTCCTGTTAAAAGCAAAAAGCAGTGTGTATAAACAGTATAATTTTCTGTTATATATTTTTCATATATTCTGTTATATATTTTTTGTAGCCAAATAATATAGATAAACAATATTATGAGATAGATTTAGATTTTCAAATCTACTTGAAGTGGCGTGAGCTGCGAAATTGCCAATTACATGTATGATTAGTACATAATTAACTGTTTTCCTCAAAAAATGAAACGTTTTAATCTAACTGTATTCAGAATGTACATTCAATGCATGCTTGTTTACAGACAATGTGAACAAACAATAACCTGAATATTTAACATCCCGATTTAGCAGCAAGCGACTTCAGGATCTGTACCAAGTACAATTCGAGTTGATGATTATTGATCCAACTAACTTTTAAAAGGTTTTAGTGGTAAGATTTCATTTTGTTGACATTTTACCATGCAAGCTTTAACCTCCTTCCTTTGAGTTTTGGAAATAAAATTCAAATGTATATGGAAGGATTTGTTTTGGTATGTGTTTTCCGAAAACTCTTGTTGATTGATGTTTTATGCCACATTTGATGGGAGAGATTTAAAGTTTACGGGAAAATTTGGACAGCAATTGTCTATAACGACGGACAAAAAAAACTTTCCCTTTCCCAGATAACCTTTGCATGTTGACTTACCATATATCAGACTATCACAGATCAAAATCATCAATGTCAAGGTCATTGTGGATACTCATACTATTTTTGGAAGCAACAGTTGCCTGTTTTATAGCCATTTTATAAGGTCCTCGCTTTTTTTTGTTGTATCGTATGTTAAAATCTTCTATGAACGGAAACAAGTCTGAACAATGCATATGTGACATTGTGGATGAACCAAACCAAGAGACATGTGCCACTTGAGTTATAACTAAACCATTGTCTTTTTGTTTCACCGATATTGAGAGTACCCGTCCAGGCCACCAAGGAAAGCCTTGAATCTTGCCCCAGATTATGTCACCCACTGATATCAATCGACCGTCAGATGTTTCACATTTAGAAACTCGCCTTGTCTGAATTCTCATCATAAGAGATGGTTTAAAGTCAGCCTCTAGGTTGTTCTGGTCCGAGACAAAATCATCCTCAGTTCCTTCATCCGGGAGATCTCCTGGAAAATCTTGACTATTTTCTTCAAAATCTGATGGAGCCATGTCTGACAAACGATCTAAGTGATCTTTGTCATCAGAGAGAGTCTGTGAGCTATAGTTTGACAATATTTCTCTTGGTGAGTTTTGAAGGCTGCTGTAATTAGACCAGCTTTGTTTCATAGGCTCACCATTCCTATTGTTATCTAATGGTATATTGTCTTTACTAGTTAACATACAAGGACTGCTGTTACCATGGAAATCGGGATCACCTAATATTTTTGGTTCAAAGCTTGGGAGGCCATCTTTTTGTCGCCAGCGATATAACAATCTTGGACGCTCCTTCTGATTATTTTCATCTGAATCTGTTGGGGATACATTGTCTCCTGTTGAACACAGCAGTTGTTTATCAGAACTAAAACTAGTGGAAGATAATGGGGAGCGGGGTACAGAGGAGTTGTTTATAGGTCTACGATCACCGCTATCATGACTGTGGCGATGTTTGTGTTTCTTTTTATGCTTATGATGTTTTTCTGGATGGGTATTCTCAGAATGTTCACCACCCATATCCACCAATCGCTGTTTCTCTCGATACTTAGCCTTTTTCATAGCTTTTTTCCTTTTCCTATGTTCCAGTCGATCTCTTTGGTCAGTGAAATTATCTGAGGTCAAACTCACAGGGTCTTCTTGTTTATCATCATTAAAATAAACCGAACTTTGACCCTGAATTTCAAGGACAGGCATTTCTAAATGCATTTCATCTGTCTGACCTTGACCTTTGTCACTTGAAATGGCTTCCTCATCATGATCATCACATTCAGTTTCTGATTCTTTTATCTCATGCAACCTCGGAGGTATTTTCAAAACTGTCCTTTCTCCAATTGAAATCTTAATTACCGGGCTTACTTTCAGGGGAGCTGATAAAGGGGGCGGGGCAGCTTCAATTTCAGGAGGTCCCTGTTCTACTATCATTTCTTCATGATCAACTTCATCTTTCCAATGATTATTAACTTCTGCTACAGGTTCGGGTTTAGATATCCTTGAAGGTTCAAGCCTTTCCAATTTAACACGTGGAAAAGTATCAATAACTGGGATAAGCGGTTGCTTTGGTAACTCAATAGGCCTAGTCTGTTTTGGTTTAGGTTTCATGGGGCGTCCACGAGTTCTCATTGAATGCAAATTTTTGGAAGGGGGCAGCACTGTGTTTGGCCGTTCATCTTTGGTTTTTGCATTTTGATCTTTAAGATTTTTGGTAGCACTTTTAATGCCCTGGTCATGGCATGCTGATTTACATTTTGAGCATAAAACTTGCCGAGGTCTCAATCTAATGTTCCTAACAGTTTTGTCTCGGAAATGTCGAGCATTAGATCGTTTTGCAATCTCTGTAAATTTTCCTCCTAACTTTGAGACATCTTGATGATATGTGTGCCTCAATGCTAAAGCTGACATTTCTGGTTCAACAGTCACAAGTGATGGATTATAAATTCCTTTCTTTGTATCTGTCACTTCTGTTGCCTGTGATTTGATAGCCTTTCCATTACATTTCGGTAACATCGGCACATTAATTCCATGAGGCAAATTTCTGCAAAGCAAAATAACGACATGAAAAACAGCAAAAAGTCACATTTCCAAAATATTATATTTTTTAACACACATGGCTATATTTACAACATATTTGACATTAGTCGGATTTGGCCAATTTCGGTCATTTTTACAACCTGATTCCTACAAACCTTTTGTTCGCATCCATTAAAACGCCTCGAAAACATTTTGAATCGTATTTTAGGCAAACAATGAGCACATCAGCTAGGGCCTTTTCAATCAAAACGGGCAGTTTTGCGCCCTCTAAAATGGGCTTGTCTTGCAGTTTCAAGTCCGCCATTTTAGTAGGCAGACTGCCATATCTCGGCATAGGCAATCATAACACGAGGAAGAGGAGGGCGCATGCGCAACTAGCTAAGCGAAGGCCTACATTGGTACATGAGCGACATTTATATTTCTTTCTTTGGCGTTTCAAACGTTATTTAAACATGATTTGGATAATGCATGGCATAAGTTCAATTGCCTCTTCAAGGAAAGCAGTTTAACTCAATATTTCATACCATAAAACTGAGCTAGAAGGAATTATAAGTGCATGAATGGCTTGTCTGTATCAGGCATATAGGGCCTACTCGTATATATGGTTCGTTTTTTTTTTTTCAACCATTAGGCCTATAGCCTATAGGTAGGCTACCTAAAAATTTCATCGAATCAATATATTTCATCACCATTTACAGATGAAATTTCCTCGGTAAAAAAAAAAAAAAAAAATGTCTTGGTGGATAAGCTAGAATACAAGAAAAGCCATGTATGTAGGCCTATCCAACCAATTAGAAAATTAGACTAGGCCTAAAGCTGGAGTAAAGACTCGCTAGATTGAATATAATCTAATCCGATTCGTTATTTCCATTCTAATATTTAGGATTACTACCAAGACGACTTATGTAGGCCTTTATACAAAAAATCAGCCAAAATAATTCCTTTTCTTTAAGTCCCTGAGCTGTTCTTCTGCCCAAGAATATGTTTGCGAGCACATCAGTTCTCGTCTGTGTTCTTTTTTTTTTTTGGCATGAGCTGTTAAAATTTGTCACGAGAATTAGCATTAGATCGCAGTAGGCTTCTAGCTTGAAAAACTAAATGATTAAAGTCGAAATAAAAGTCAGTAAACCGTCCGAACCGAAGATGTGCAGTAGGCCTAATAACGGACAAAATTCAAATAGCCGGGATATAGTATGAGTTTTGTTGAATATAACACTATACCTGAACGTAGAAACGCAGATTGGTATCACCAACAGAAAGCTCTGTTATTTTTCCACGAAAAGACCAACAATAAGCTAATTCGGTATTTTACAGCCTATATAAATTTATTGGCAGCTCCTGAAAACTTTGCATAACTCTATAGGGAACAATTTATAAGGGTGGAGAGAGGGGGGGGGGGGGGGGGATTTGACATACATACATTAAGGGGGTCCTCTGCCCAAGTTTCATTATTGCATATATGTTTGCGAGTAGCCTACATCAGCTCTCAGTCTGTGTGTTTTTTTTTTATTTTTTTTATTTTTCCAATAATTCTCCACGACCACCATCATCATGATGGCCTATCTGTCAGAAAATTTCTTACATCATCATCGCAGATATTTCGGACTACACGACGACCAGCAATGTTACTTGTATGACCGAAGGGGTTGTCTCCCGTGAATGCTACCTCCGAGGATACCTAAAAGCTAACATGTATTCCAATTTGTTAATGTGAGTGTAGTTTATTAACGTGTTTGTGATATGTGTTTGCAGTTTGTTAACGTGTTTATGATATATTTTTATTTTACAGTCACCACCATTTATCACAGAAAATGTGGGGTGGGGTGGGGTGGGGTGGGGGGTGGGGGGCTAATGTTTCCAATTAATGTTTACACTATACATAATGATATTAAAAAGTAGCCTACATTCCTCTTTTACACGATTAGGAAAATTACATAGTGTGGTAGAATTCACTTCTTACACTATACTCCGCCCATATAACCCTGGAGCAAGTGGGGTTTGTATACACTTACAGGGCCTATATAAAACCAAAGCTGGGGGACCAAAGGCCTCCCCCAGGCCCCCAATAATGAAAATATTTCAAATTAACTACTCATTTTCATGAAATGAGTTAAGTGCAGGCAATGTTTCATTACGGTTAAGATCACTCAAAGGCCAATTCGCAGCTGTAGCCTTCTTGACATTTGTGAAGGAAGGGAATTTCTACGGGCCAACTCGTAAAATTCCTCAATTTAAACATTAAATATAAAAATATCCAGTTATTTTTAAAACGGTAGCGTAAAGGCATAGCCTACATAGAACCAAACAGAGTCCAAACGTCAACATCAATCAGAAATTTGTTTGAGTGGCATTTAGAAGCTGAAGAATAACTTTGCTTGATAAAGATGTATTATCTATATTGAAACGTTGCAACCCAATAAAACCAGAAGTTGTAATCCATATAGCCTATATTATTTTATTAATCAGAAAACTCAATGATTTCAAAATTTGGGTAAAAGACAGAAAAAGGTCTTTACTTTATAATGTAAAAAGTTTTCTGGAATTTAGCGGCAAGTGTAGGCCTAGGGACCTACCTTTAAAATTACTGACGACGTGTTTTACTGATTTAATCTATGTATATTCTTAACGTGCTAGGAGCTGCTAGAGTGTGAACTTTTTCATAAATTTTGATTTTCAATAGAAGTTGATCAGTGGAAGTACCTTTTAAAACTAGAGTATTGACGTTGAAATAAAAAAAAAATAATGAATGGTAAAGCCAGTAACCTTTACAACATGCACAAGCAAAATATGTGTGCTAATAACGGACACAATTTAAGCAACGATGTATATCGGTAGGCCTATACATTGTTGAATATTTTATGCTTTTATTCGGTGGAAAATTGTGATATTTTGGGAAATAGCATCTTTGGCATATTTATTCGTATCTGGAGACCAGAAACTCCTATTACACATATAATGCCCCCCTCCCCCAATCCCTGCATCTTTTATCAATGTCAAAGATTCAAATATGCCTCTAAAATTTTGTCAAATTAACCGGATTTAATTTCGAAATTTAATTGTTCAATTAAAATATATAAAACATTTTGACATAGAACGTATGTTCTGGAAATCCCACCATATTTCCCTTTTTTGTATTATTTTTTTATTGTTTAAACACTTTGTCTTTGTGTAGGACTATTGTTTTCAAGCATTTTATTTTGAATGTTAATTTTCCTTCATTTTAATTTGATAGCATTGACGAATGGTTTAGAAATTATGCGAATGGTCTGAAATCTTTTCCGTAACTGTATCTGCAAAGGATGCAGATGCTATATTGGTTTGACCTTTCGGTAGAGTCTGACCTCTGCCAAATAAAAACAAAGTAGCACAATAACTCGTACAATCTGCTATAGTATCTTGCACTATTTTCTAAATAACTCGATGTAGATGTCTATCTGATAAACATGATAGTTATTCAATGTGGAAAATTAAGTCCAAGAACGCCGAAAATTGTCTTCTGATATATGTATATTTACACACGGTGAAAGCCCAAGAAGTGACGTAGAATGTCAATATGACTTAACACAGGCCCCTATTCCGAACCCAGAAATACCGCCAAACAAACAGAATTAAGCCATAAAAAAGCACCATCACAAAGATTTGAATACGAATCACTTTATTTTCATTTATCGATACCTAGATTTGTCCCGAGAGGCTGTTTTGAGATGATTATTTCGATGTCGAACAATAAATGTCAAACAAAGATGGCGGGTTGTACGAGAAAGGATTGTGTTACCCAGTGCCTGTTTAGACCTAAATAATTCACACGGGCAACTTTTTAAGCAAAATTCGATAAACACATAACCCTCCCACACATTGCTCTTTATGATATGTAAAGTTTTAGGCCATTTTATTCCGAAAATTAGCTAAATATTGCAAAACAAAGTGGATCTTATGCATAACCTAACCAGTACTTCTGGTGTTTATCAGCTCGTAACACACTTTTAACGGAAATTAACGTCTATATTGTGAGTTGTGAGTGAAAGTACAATGTATGAAGCAATTCATGTTTTAACAAAAGAAAGTTGTTTCGGTTAATTCAAAAAGAATTTTCATTCTGAAGACAAGTGGAAAGCACACAGTTAACAACTGGTAAGTTTTCCTGGTTGTCTCTCGCGGGTGCTTTCGATCAGGTCCGCGCTCTCTATACTTAAACTCTGTCATACAGTGTGCTGCACTATTCATTGTTACCTTAAAGCTTTCAATAGACGTTATCCATACAGAAGATGTCTGATCCCGTTGCTGTCGATGCACCTCCTGCAGAAGCTGCTGCACCTGCAGTTCCTGCAAAAGCAGCAAAGGTGGCCAAAAGTCCTAAGAAGAAAGCTGCAAAGCCACGAACTCCAGCCAACCATCCTAAATACAGTGAGATGATCAGAGACGCCATTACTGGGCTGAAGGAAAGAGGAGGTTCATCAAGACAAAAAGTTTTAAAGTACATAATGGCCAACTACAACGTCGGGAAAGACGAGAAAACTGTAAACAACCATTTGAAGATGGCTTTAAAAGCTGGAGTAAAGAATGCCACGCTGAAACAAGCCAAGGGAACTGGTGCATCCGGTTCTTTCAGATTGGGACAAGCTAAAACCGAGAAACCCAAGAAGGCTAAGAAACCCGCCGCTGCAGCTAAACCCAAAGTCAAGAAAGTTGTGAAAAAGGTAAAGAAATCTCCTGCGAAGAAAGTAAAAGCTGAGGCAGCGAAAAAGCCAAAGAAAGCTGCAGCTAAACCAAAAAGTGAGAAGAAAGTGTCGAAGCCAAAACCCAAGAAGGTCAAGTCTCCAAAGAAGGCAGCCAAACCCAAAGCGAAAAAATCACCAAAGAAAGCCGCAAGCAAGAAGTAAATGGACCTTTTCTTCACTGAGAAAGAGAATCATGTGAAGTGCAGAGTGCAATTCGGAATTGTGCATATTGTTTTAAGATGTGTTTATCGTGTCAAATGAGCGGTTCTATCCTAGCATAGTGCCAATGCAGTGTGTTTCACGGTTTCGAATGTGCACTAACTAGTGCTATTCCGAAGATTGGAAGGGAGGCCATTTATTTATTTGACAATGACATTAACATGTGCATTTGCTTCTAATCAACCCACTTAGTTGGATAGCATAAACTCATCTCAGAAGTTCAAGAGCGTCACGTTTTCGGCAAGGCTGCAGGGCAGTCCAGAATCATGCAATTGTCTCCAACAGTGTGGCATTACATAGGCATGATGCCATTTGACTGACTAATTCATATAGAGATTGATCAAACACCGTACTTATCATAATATGACTGTATATAACTTATGCTTTATTGATCTCACATCATCATCATCGTCATCATCATCATTGTTAAGTTTTCATCATTTTTGCATCAATACATGTAAATCTAATCAAACCTTTATTGTGTTGCTTGTTTACTGTGATATATCGTTTCAACTGCTATAACTTGTGTATAAGCAGCTTTTCAAATCATTTGCGCTATAATTCCGGATGTGGGAAATATCCAAACTCTACATGGCCAAAGTATATTGAAGTGATGGCTAGCGGTCCGCATACTCCCCTTAGAGAGAGTTTAAGAGAGATGCATCTGTGTGGAGAACATGGCCAGCACATCAATAAGCTTTGGCCGTAGTAGGAATGAGATCTCGAAACTCCATGGCCAAATTATATTGCTAATGGGTGTTTGTTGGTCACCTATAACATCAATATACTTTGGCCACAGAGTTTGGATGAGTTTAATTCACAGTGACCTGACTCTGCGCTTTATAATCCCATATCATATTCATTATGTCGTCAGTGCTGAAAGTAAACATCAGTAGCCTGTTTCACAAGGAGGCGTAGCATAATTTTTTACGTAGCTATCTTAGCAACCCATACTGTGTAGATACGTTGCTAAGAAAGTTATGCAAAGAACACAACTATGCCGTTTTGTGAAACAGGCTCCTGAATGGAGATAACGGGTCGTATTTAACTTGTTAATATTTCCGACTACAATTCCGGCAGCTATTTGGTTTTTTCCTGGTAATATCATAATATGATGGTATATATTTATACCAGTGCTGTATTTATTTGAACTACAACTCTGTTTATTTATATTGTAACCGCAATACGTGAACTTATGAATATGGCATAAAACTCCAATCTACCTATCGTTGTCCAATTACTGTGTCGTACACAGACGGACATTGATGTATTGATTGTGTATACATGTCGTGATTATGCCTCCAAGACTTTGCGTTGAACAGTTGACCCTATCTAAAATAGGGATTGATCCTTCTGCAATTCGTTGAGTTATCACGCGTTGAAGATCTCGCAGAATGGCACGCGATCTCGATTGCGGTTGACTGTCATTCTCAAACCAAAACTAGCGAGTAAATACAAAACTTGTTGCTGCCTTGGACAGTGGGGGAGGATTATAATAAAAGAAATTTTCTTTTAACTTCTTTTAAAAACCGAAGTTGTGCCTCAAAATGTAAAATTTTAATCAAACATTTTTAAAGCTCCGTTGTGATTTTTTAAAAAGTTCAAATCAGTAATCTGAGGTAAATCGTTTTGGAGCATCAACGAATATCATTATAAATCGACGAACTTGAAACCCTCGAATTGTCTTGGCACTCCGATCAATTTATGAAAAAAGCGCGAATTTTGACAGCTCATGGCACTGAAATACTTTTGTACTTTGAAATACTTTAATACTTGGATTCTTAAAGTCAAATCCATAACACTAAAACTATCACATGGATTTAATCTTGCTCAATTGCAGTTAGCTTACAAGAAGACCCTTTGTCGCCAACCCATCTTGGAAGGTGATTAAAAATTTAAGTTTTAAGCAAACCGACTTTGAAATAAGGTTAAAATTTAGAATTTACTACCATTACCATGCATAATTTGACATAGCTATTAGTGTTTTAGGTTATGCAATGTTTTTCACCAAGATGGCCAAGTTATCGATTGAAGTCAAAATTCAAATCTGTGCGGTCAAGTGTCAGTGGGCGTGGAAAATTAACAATCAGAAATAATATGAGACCTTTGGCCAATGATTGAAGGATGTGATCTTGGTGACACAGAGCGATACAAAGAGACCCCTTCCCGCAAAGAGACCCCTTCCCACAAAGAGACCGCTTCCCACAAAGAGACCCCTTCCCAAAAAGAGACCCCTTCCCACAAAGAGACCCTTTCCCACAAAAAGACCCCTTCCCCTCGCCGTTTGGCCTCTTGGATATGAATAAATTGCGAGATATAAATAAAGGATCGTTTTTAAGAAAAATGGTCATGACGACATTTAACATGGGGAAACACAAAATTTGAACCCAGTTTGTGTTATGGGCCCAAGTAAAGTAAGCAACCATATATCATGTGCGATTGGAATAGGGAATTTGGAATAGTAAACTGGGGATAGGGAAGCGAAATCAACTTCAACCGGGTCCACCATACGAGATTCTAGCGCCTCCGGGATCGGACTTTGCCGAAAGCACGAGTAGAATGAACGCACGAGTAGAATGCATCTGTACGTTTATCAACTTCACCCCGTGGAACAGGGGATACGAGATTCTCACCACCTCAATGTTTGCATAATGAACTGTATTATATAGCCTAATATGAAGGGATATGCACGTTAGAAAGGATCAGATGCCATAAAATACTTAGGAAAAAGATCTTCGGAAACCACGATTAAAACACGCTCACATTCAGTTTTACCCGTGGGCACACAAGAGGGGGGAAACATCGTTTCTAATTTGATGTGCATCTAGCCTTTGATTGGTTCCGCCACAAAACTGTGGCGGAAGATTGACCAATCACAATTCGCGTTATTTAAATATGTCAATAATGAACAAAACAAAGATGGACGACTTTTCAAATGTATGCGAGAAGCCCTGGTAAAAAAATAGAACAATTTTGGAACTTTTGAAAGGCTCAGATACCTATGTTGTTTTCTTTTTTTTTTTTTACATCACCTGAATTCCTCCTGTCGATGAAAAGTGGACTGAAATAGGAGTCAGGCAAACATTTAAGTTTGTCGCTTGTTGACGAGGTTCTGTCCACTGGCAAGGATACATTATACCTGTTCTGTCAGTGAATGGGCGTTCCTGGTAAAACTATGAAATTTCATTGACTTTGCCCAGGGGTAAATGTGAGCTTGTTCCAATTTTAACTCTGGGGTCCGGGCCATAGACATGCTTAGTTATGCGCATGCATGAGGGCCATATTCAAATGTTTCATGAAAAGTTTTAGAGGGAGTGTGTCCCAGGCATGTCCTAGCCGACCGGTAGTAGCGAGCGAAGACAGCCTAAGTTTGTTCCGACTGGCCTCGGACTGACTGCGCTTTTTATACGATATTTTCGGCTTACCGAAATATAAATGGCGTCAGTAAATATTTTACTACAGTCGAAAATAGAGAAGAAAGATAACTGTCATTTAATGGAACGCAAAAATCATCTAAAAAGTTATTTGTTTATATAAGTTATTTGGCCCGGTAATCACATCTTGGTTAACACAAACGGGCACAGACACAGTTTCGGTACATATCTGGATTTCTCCAATAGACCATTTGCCTGTTATGAGTGGTTACGCGGGCTGAAAGTTAACAAATGGAGTGTTTTTTAAGTTATCACTATGACACTTTTAGTTGGGCTCCCAACCGAATATGGAAAGCGTTCGTTTCGCGGCTACCTTATTGGTTGCCCAATTCAAAGTGACTGCATGGTTCTCGTAATTACGGTTTTTAATATTTTTCAAGAAACTCGTAATTAGGAATTATTTTCTCTTATTACGAGTTTTTATAAGAAACGAAAATTTGAAAACAAATCAGTCAAATTCAATTCTTAACATGGTACCGGTACTAACAGGCTTCCATACAAATGCGACTTCCGATGTAAAAAAGAAAAAAGTCATAATTTATGATGGCTAAGAGGGGACATCACGTTAGACATACTTAACCGGGCTAAATCCAACTCACAAATGCGATGAAAAATACGGCATTTTTATCGTTTTGTGAGTAAGATTTGAAAGTAAAACGCGATGTCCCTTCTCGGCCATCATACCTTTCAACTTTGAACTCTGTAGTAGCATTGCATTGTGGGTGTAGTAGCGATGAGGACATGTGGGCTACACGGAAGTTTGACAGTTCTGTGACGACCCAGATAACTGTCTTGCGATTTTATTTATAAACAAAATTTGCCGTGTCAGCGTACGATTTGTCAGTCCGACCCGGACACAGAGTTGAATACGCTGGTAAGTATACACTTGTTATTCTCCATTGTGGTGGTCAATTTTCATGTGGCTGGTACCTGGGTAGGCTGCTGAGGTAAAGTTAATTCAATAAGCCGAATAATCGGAATAAGGCAGATAAGGAATATTATTATTTTAAAAGCCCATAGGTACCTTGTTATTTATATTTGGGTATTTTTTAGTCTACAGTACCTGGTCGACGACCAATAAATGTCATAAATTATTAAATAACGGAGTAAGACCTTTACTTTAATGAAGTACGGTAAAGTGAGTAGGCCCCTAACAGTAAAAGTAAAACAGGATGAGATTGAGACACTAGCCGCAGGTATACAACAGTGGACATCACGTCGTTAGACATGATTGAGTTGGGCTAGTACTGATGTGCTTACATTTTAATAGTTTTAAGTTCTATTATTTATCATAATATAATTCGGTTAGTTCTGTTACCCACTTAATTATTATTACTACTAGATTATGACTGTAGATCGCAGTGTTCTGTTTTCTGTCAATCTGGACTAGTTAGTAGTAGTAGTAGTATAGTAGATACTAGTAGTAGTAGTAGTATAGTAGATAGTAGTATAGTAGTAGTATAGTACTACTACTGCTGCTAGCCACTGAGATCAGATCGGTTGTAGCCTCACTCATGTGCCTCATCCTGTTTTACTTAATTACCGGCCAGGCAGATCTGGTGAAACTTCAATGTAAACATTAGTTTGTTGAGTGCAGTGGATTGAAGTTATTCTGATACGGCCGCACAGGCTTCTTCACCACTTCAGCATAGCGTAGGCCTACATTTGAAAAATACAAGAGTTGCTCTCTGAATTTAAAAACATTTTTTTACTCGAAATGTTAAAACTACTTACCTACAATTGTGTCAGGAAAATTCTGTGATAATCCCTTCGTAGAGCTGATTTCTATAAGCACTTATGTAAATTGAACTGCCGGTCGGTGAAATCTACACCCCTAAAGACTGGTTACACGCTATCTTTGGCCAAACTGGATAGAGATTTATTCAAATTGAACTTTTCTGGGCATACTCATCGAGTCTGCTAGTAAAAAAAAAACAAAAGTCTTGGAGCACAAAGTTTCGTGATAATTTCGTGCAAACCATATAGTCACCAGTCTCACCAGTCTTGTGAAGTGTTACAAGTTAGAATAGGTAATGTTGTTATTATTATTTGTTGGACTAGTGGGACATGCAACATGTTGGTTGACAGACTAGAGGTATATTTATCTTTTTAAAAACATTGTTATTTGTGGAATATCCAGGCTTGTGGGGTGCTAGATGAGAAATCTGGGCTCTGCCAAATTGTTATTTTTTTTTGTCTGAATTCAGATCCCAGATTCCCAGATCCCAGATTACTTGCATTATGGAATATTGATTTTCTGGAATCAATCCAGCTAGAAACAAAATGCAGTGCGAATTTCTCAAAAATTAGCTATGAAGACATTATTTACCGCTACTGTCTGATAGTATGGGTTAAAAAGAAAATGTTTGCCTATGAGACTATGGAATGCTTTGCCTCACTGTGTGCAGTCAAAACCCAAAGTATGATTTAACTGACTTTCTGTTTGGCATTTTCCACCATGAACTTTATTTATGTGTAGGCTGTCAGTCTATCACGTGACGTTGGCCTGATTCGAGTCTCCACGAGAATAGAAGTCTTTGGTGTTTTGTCTATTCCTATATAACCCACTATAAATTCTCTGGTTGCTGATGACACTTTATTTACACATCTTCTATCAAGTTCGTTTTAATTTCTACGACATAACTCTACTCAAAATACTTATTTAAAATGTTTGGGGACAGATAGATGGATTCCCATATATTCCATCATTTTGAAAATTAACCGATAAAGCGCATGCATGTCTCTAATGCAAAACAACACTGTCGCTTCACTCATATCAATTTCCAAAGGTGGTGTAATTCGGGCTGTAGGGTGAAAACTCAGGGAGTGTATGTTGAATTCTCAGCACCATAGAGACCAATTTTTGGAGCTAGTGGGATGCCAAGGCTTGTCGGATGCCAGACTCTAGGATGCTGGACTTGTGGAATGGCAGATGTAGAGAATGGCAAACTTGTGAGCTGCCAAACTTCAGGGATTCTAGACTTGTGGGAAGCAAAACTTATGGGAAGCCAGACTTTGGAGCGAGGGACTTGTGGGAAGCCGAACTTCTGTGACACTGGACTTGTGCGATGTGGGACTGTTATTCAATATTATGTCCATTGAGTGGGCTCCAAAACTCTACAAATGATCAAAACTTTTAAACAATTTATGAAATTGGAAACAAAGTGTACTTTGTTACGATGTATTTATAGAGTTACAATTATACACAATGTAGCAATTACCCTTACAAAATTAACAATAAGTGAAAATTAATATCTTATTTAACACCAGAATGGATAAGGGGGCTCTCCTTTTCTATTGAATAACAGACATTTGAATAGTTTTCTTCAACTGATGATAAAATGTCACATTGGCACTTTGTACTTTTTATTTAAAGTCACTATTTTTGAATATTGACACATTATTTTGAAACAAAATTTTATTTAAATATAAATGATATATACTGACATTCTGTTGATAAATTTGGACTTGTAGTCTGGTGATATACATTGTCCTACATAGTAACAATGTACTTTTAGGGCCTAATGTTGTTAGTGTGAGTATATTTACAGATTATATCTGGCTTTAACATTTTCATAAGTGTGCAATTTAGCAGTTATAAGCTATTTTTTATTCTGTTTTTTTGCTGTTAAAATTTTGTTTAAATTAGAAAATGAGAAAAGATTAGCTCATTTTCAAAAGGATCTATTACGGATATATATTTTAGTGTGCTAATTGTCATTTTCAGCTGTGGATGATGTTAAATTCCAATCAATTGATTAACAAAAAGGCCCTAAATTTGTTTTCAATCTTAGGGCAATGTCATAGAGAAAAGTTATAAAGGCATCAAGTTGTCCAACTATTAGGTGTGGTATATCATTATGATATATATTATCATTTTTTGCCTTTGTGTCATAGGTCTGTTGGTTTTATTCACCCATTGGGTTAGCCAGCTTCTTGTGATTCCTGTAGTTTAGAAATAATGGTCGGTTCTGAAAATTTTTTAACCCGATAAAAATTGGGATGGTTGCCAGTAACCACCGGAAGGTCGTGGGTTTCCTCCAGGCATAGAACTCGGTTTCCTCCCACAATATAAAAACTGGTAACGCCGCAATATATAAGTGAAATAATCTTGAGCGTGGCGTAAACAATGAAGCAATCATGAAATATACAGTATAAATTGGTCTCAGCATTCAGAAGTTCTGAACTAATTCAATGTTTTCAAGAAAGATTGCTCTAAAAAGGTAACTGGTTACTTTAAATCAAGTTCTTGATTAACACTGTGGAACCACTATGTCACTGTTGAGTAAAACACAGGGAAATCCCCATTTCATAATTTTTATATTTATATAAGTTCATCAAATTTGTGATATGCTCGTGCTCTTTAAATGATTTCTGGGTCCTAGGTGGTGGCTCAGTCGGTTAGGGTGTGAACCCTTCAGTTCCAACTTGGCCTTCCATCTATGCGGCACGAATTCGAATCCTACTCAGACCAAATAAAAATAGAAAAATTTCTAAGTGGATTTTTCAGCCAATCGCTGTATGTGGGAGAGTTGGTAGGTACTCTCCGATGGTCGAGGTTTTCCTGCAAGCAATGGGCCTGGTTTCCTCCCCCATGCAGTAAACCTGGCAAAGCCGTCATATAAGTGAAATAATCTTGAGTGCGGCGTGAAACACCAACCAATCAATCAATCAATCAATCAATCAATCAATCAATCAATTGAAATGATTTCAATTTGTGGATATATCACATGAACTAAAGTAAGCTTGCTTTACTACAGGTATTAAGAAGTTCACTATGCAGACTCGATCCAGGGACTATTCTTACAATTCTGATCTGAATACATCCAAGAACAATAACTCTGTAGGGAAAGATGAGGATATCAAAGAGGCTGACCATAGACGAGAACCCACCAATAAAACAGTTTATGTTGTGTTTATATCACTGATATTAGACCTGTTAGGTTTTACTGTGATTTTACCCCTATTACCATCGTTACTGGACTATTACGCTCAACATGATGATGTAAGTCTGTGAAAAGTTTGTTTGATTTAATTTATAACTTATATAAAAAATTCCAAGCTTGAAATACATTCTAAAACTTTACAATATCAGACATAAGACTGACTTTTTTATTTGAATTTTATTTTTCACATTTAACAACATTGTTTTACATAAACCATTATCTATTTTTCTTGGGGGCCTTGGTGTTCCAGTTGGTTAGAGCGATAGTGCCTCAGTCCCACGCAGACCTTCCATCAATGCGGGAAAAGCTCTTAGTGGATATTTCACTCGGTCGCCATATGTGAAAGAGTTGCCAGGTACTCACTACAGGTCGAGGGTTTTCTCCGGGCAATGAGCCTGGTTTCCTCCTCCACTAAACCTAGCAACGTCACCATAGTGAAAAGAATCTTGAGTGCAACGTAAAACAACAATCAATGAATCAATCTGTTTTTCTTTGTGGATTTGTCATCATTGTTATTTTAAGAAGTTATTGCCTGGGTCTTCCTGCTATAGATTAAAACATATAAATCGTCCACTTTGACCAATATCATCAAACAACTTTTCCTAGTTCTGATGACTGTATTTTTAGAGCGGGTTGTATGGAGTACTGAAGGATTCTGTGACTGGATTTAGAGAATTAGTGGGTGCCCCAGACACCCCAAGATGGAACTCTGTACTATTTGGAGGTAAGATTTATATATCTGCCATAAACAGGTACCCAGAATGTTCCTACATACTAAAGGCTGTATCCATTTGCTTTCGAACAATTGCTTGCTCTGATGCTCTTTATATGCTACACTCCAGCTCTGTTCATTTGTTTGTCATTGGGTGAACCTGGGTGCAGTTTCTCAAACAACCTCCAGGCTTCTGATCTAGTTCATTGCTATCTTATACACATTGTTCATTAAATATCATGGGTTTAGTTTATTGCAAAAACTTATGAAGGTGTATAAAGGTCTAAATGATGTACCCCCTTTTTAACACAATGAGAAACTTGTCTCCAGGGTTATTTTAGAAGAAGGTTTTCCGTGTGCCTGTGTGTTTTAGTGTT
Source organism: Lepidochitona cinerea (assembly GCA_963971465.1). Lineage (NCBI taxonomy): Eukaryota > Metazoa > Mollusca > Polyplacophora > Chitonida > Tonicellidae > Lepidochitona > Lepidochitona cinerea. The sequence continues at coordinate 32,527,263 of OZ020553.1, forward strand.
CATAAATACAAATCCCTAGTTTGGTGATAAGCTGTATCACATCCACATCAATAAGCCTGTGTGTTCATAAATAAGTGATGTATCAAGTTGAACAACAACATAAAATGGACCAAACCAATTTAATATCACTGGCTACAATAGGTGTTTTTTGTTTTTGTGTTTTTCAGGTTTGATTGGTTCCTTGTTTTCACTGCTCCAGTTTTTGACTGCCCCAGTTATTGGAACAATTTCTGACGTATATGGGAGACGACCCACCATGTTATTCACACTGGTCAGTTTTATGGTTTTTGTGGATAAAGTGGACACTTTTAGTTTAGATAAAGTACTAATGCCACCAAATAATGTTGAGTGTGGCGTTAAACAATCAATCAAGCAATTAATCAATCAAAATAGGAAGCTTTTTAGAAAATTCATAACCACTCTGGAATATGTTGATATTTTTAATCTTAATGTAAAGATCCCTAGAAGAGCTTAAATTGCATTTCAACTTAAATATTTACCATTGTATGCTGGGAACATGTGGCTCTGGGGCCCCTGCTAATTTAGCTTACCATTAAAGGGATAAATGAGGTTATGTATTTATGATTAACACCCTGATTCATTCAGATTTTTCTTCCTACATAATTCTGTAAGTTAGGATAAGATGATATGATATCCATGATAAGGAATGTATAAAAAGCACAGTGTCCTACAACTAGTTCACATAGATCTATTTTTGTCTCCGTCTCAATGAGGGGAAAAGAAAATGTTCTAAACCATCGGATCAGTCATTTAAAACATGAGTGTGAAAGAATTTGTATGGATTGATTGTTGTATTACACCGCACTCAAGATTATTTTACTTATATGACGGCATTGGCAGGTTAAGTAGGGGAGGGGATCCCCGACCTTCGTCGAGTACCTGTGAACTTTTCCACATTTTTATTCAAATCAGTTCACAGGTTTAAGCTGTATTAATGTAACTTTAGTCAGAAATTTGATTTTTTTATGGTAATTCAAGTCTGCAACAGCTCTGCAAAAATTCTGAAATACTTCATACATGAGAAATCAACACACTTTATCAGGTGGTAGATAAACTGATTTTTTTCTTTGTCAAAACTACCAAATACACATTGTGGAGATTTTTTAAATTTCATGGAATACTGCAAGCCACGCCACCAAATAAGTGAAATAATCTTGAATGTATGTCATTTTTACCTGGGCTGTTCACTCCCTTGAAGATCTTCTTAAAGTGGCATGTGCTGCCAAAATGTTGATATTTTGACGTTGAAACAGAATGTTGAAATTATCGGCTATTTTTCTCAAGACATTTTATTCAGAAGCTTTTTAGTGCTTCTAGTCTCTACATGTAAATTATTGTTTTCAACTAACTTTGGCTTAGAATGAAAGAATGGTCGTCCCTGTTATTTAAATTTTATTTTCTTTTCGAACACTAATCCGGTTCGTATAGGCCACATACTGTATGGCTTTTCCTCATTCCAACGCCAATCATTTAGTTTTTCGATGACCTTCAAAGCCTCTTACTGTCGTGACGATCAGAAGTTATGAAAAAGTTTGAATTTTGGCAGCTCATGCCACTTTAACTTATCTACTGCACACCACTATATAATATATTGTATTTTTGTGAGGCATTTTTTGCTCAATGGTTACTTTGTAATTCTGTTTGTCGAGTGGTAGAACTGTGGTAAGCCGAGAGTTTGATTCTCACTGGCTCTTTCTGTGTCGCTTATTTACTATTTCAGTAATTCTGTTAAAGTTACAAGAAATTAGAGCAATTATATTGAGTAATGATGACTTTGAGTTAAATTAAGTTAAATGAGAATTTTTTTGTAGCTGACTCAAATGATTCTGGGTGATGTTTGTGCTTGATATTTTATAAACCTTCCCCAGTCCTGGTTTGTGGGGTAAAAAATCTAAATGTGCATTTGGGGCCTTGGAGATTTAGGCTTACTGCTCCAGTTACACTTACATGTTTATTAGGTTAAAAAAATGGATTCATTTGTGAAAAGTTCCCTGTTTTTTTCACCCACAAAACTTGCCAACTTATTTCATTAAATCACTTGTTGTTAAACATCTATTAATCACTTAATCAATCTTATTGTTTAATCTATTTAATTTCAGGTTGGTATATCATTCTCGTATGTTTTATGGGCTTTATCTCGAAACTTTACTGTATTTGTCCTGGCTCGGATAGTGGGTGGATTGAGTAAGGCAAACATAAACTTGAGTACGACTGTAGTGACAGATGTATCCTCTCCAAGTACACGGGGCCGAGGAATGGTAAGTCTAATGAGCTTCCATCGCTCATCGGTAAGAAGTCTAATGGGCCTCTATGGCTCAGGGGTAAGAATGCTTAAAGCCCAGCGCAGATGAGGGGATTCGGCAGAGCTACAAGGCCCCCTGGACCAGCAGCTCATCCAGATGCTCTTGTTTGCGCTAGGCTAAGAAAATCACCCCAAGTGAAATGGCTGCTGGGTACCTGTGGGTGTTTTAGTCATCCTCAAAGCCCACTTCCTCCTCCCCCAGCTAGTGACGTAATCTTTTGTCACATTAAATATCAATCAAACTATCAGGTAATCAACTTCTAGACATACTCAAATTAAGAAGAAAAAAATTAGTTACACCTGGGACTAATATGAAAGGGATTGGAAACGCTTTGTATTACAGCCACAACTGTCTGAGACAAACAATAGCGAGCCAAATTGTAGAGAGTAGACTGGCTGTAAAACAAAGGAGTTTCCAATCCGTTTCGTATTAGTCCCAGGTTACACATGGATATTCTTGGGGCCTGCAGCAGCGGACATGTTTATAAGTAAAACAAAATGTTTTTGATCAAAGAAATGAAAAAATGCCCTCTGCTTTATTTATTTCGGTTAATTTGATAAGTTCTGATTCTTCTTGTTTATCAACTATTTTTCAACCATTCAGACGTTAACAAACAGCAAAATCATTTAAATTTAAACACAAAGATATATCAACATGTGCTGTAGTATCTGATGATGAGAGTAGTTGCTCTGGAATGCCCATATTAAACATCACCAAGTACAAAGTAGTACAAGTAGTACATAGTACAAGTTGTCCTATGTGTTTTGGTTTTAAATATCAACACCTGACAAAGAAAACTGTTAATAGCAAGTAAAATAACTGCTTTTCTTTCACAGGCATTTATTGGTATTGCCTTCTCCATTGGGTTTCTATTGGGCCCTTTGATTGGTGCAATGTTTGCTGGCTATGCCAGAGGTCATACACAGGAGTTCTACACCACACCAGCATTATTTGCCTTGACACTCTCAATCCTTGATATTATTTTTGTATATGTCTTCCTTAAAGAATCCCTTCCACCCCACAAGAGGGTAAGTAAAATCTTTCCTACCAAATTTCACATGTAAAACTGTCATAATTTATGAGTGAAATAGATTTAACTATTAGCAGATTATAAAGTTAAGAAAGAAAGTAACCAAGGCTATATAGTTTGAAATTGTTGATTTCTTAGACTATTAAAATATGAAATCTAAATTGCTATTACCGTTTAATTGATTGATCAATGTTTTACGCAACACTCAACATTTTTATATTGATGTGGCTGCTTTACCAGGTTGAGTGTGGGAGGAAACCCCAAGGAAACCTCCAATCTTTGACGAATACATGGTAATTCTTTCACATTATGCAATCAAATGGAAAATCCACTCGGAAATTTTTCTTTGGACTGAGTCAAATTAGAACCATGGCTTTAACATCTGTAATAACTGGTGGACATTTTGTGAAAATATGTGGAAGAGCTGGCAGATAGTCATCAAAGTCGAGGTTTCCTCCAGGCAAAAAGCCCAGTTTTCGCCCACAACTAAACCTGGCAACGTTTGATGGATGTATTTTTGCAATTTTCACCCCTGTTTCTAGATAATCGCTACATGAAATTATTTTAAGTAATATAATCTTGAGCTTGAACTTTATTCAACCAAATCCATGAGTAAATCTTCTGCAGTAAATAATTTACAATATCATTCATTTTCAGGCCAAGTCTGTAACTAATGAGATGAAAAATGCGTCTTCATTGGTTAATCCAGTAGCCTTGTTTAAATTCTCAGCCATGAATAAAATATCATCAAAAGGTTAGTCAGGAACATCTTTTTGTCTTTAAGAAAGTACAATGAGTCCGATTTCCTTCCCCACTAAACCTGGCAACGCCGCCATATAAGTGAAATAATCTTGTGTACGGCGTAAAACATCAATCAATGAATCTAAGAAAGTAAATACTACCTTCATTTAATTATTTTGGACTGCATTTTCTTGAATAAAGGTAAAAATGTCTCACCAAGCAATGTAAACAAACTCCAAATCTGAGCATGCACGGAGGCACCCTAATGCTTTGAATCCTGCGACCGCAATCTAACGGCACAGTATAATTTTGCTAACTTTATCTGAGATACACACTGAGGATCTGGTCTGTGAGACCTGAAAAGCCTGCCTATAAATTTTAGAGTGCAAACTTCATACGAAAAGGCCTGAAATGAGGGTTCCCACACTGTAGTCAACCAAGACAGATCATTGTAATAATCTGGCTACGATTCTTCGTATGTTTTAATATTTTCACACCCATTATTACATTCTAAACATAACATAACGTGTATAATGTGTGTTATGTTTAATTTTGGTGGTAGTTCTTGTCAATTGGCTTTTACAAATGTCAGAAAAGTTACATTTTCTCTTGGGTAAAGTTATGTCCCTTGATAATGTGTTATGCTAGAGATATTACATAGAAAGGTGTGGGAGCTCATTTGAATCTATCTTTCAACTAAATCTGAATACATGTCTCTAGGACAGAAAGGAATAGATGTTTAAATATTTGTATGTATACATGCTGTAAAATCAATATTCTATTTAATATTTCATACAATTCTGATAGATCCCTAAATAGGAGTTTAATTAAACATAAGTCTTAGCTTTCCCACTGTGAAGCTTAGCTGTGATTACATGTGTGCCATATTATATGGCCAGTGGACGCTTTCAATTGCTCTTTTTATGAAACCATGATTTTAATCAATAATAGCTACTATATGACTGCATAATCTGAAAGGTGTTAACTCTGCTCATTATATATAGAAGGTAAATATACATATAAGGTAGTTTCCTTAAGGCAAGGTTTCATCTCATTGCTTTGAATTTGTTAGTTAAAAAAATCTTCTGGTATATTCTCGAGACTAGAAGCACTAAAAATCTTCTGATATGTTTGTCTTGAGAAAAATAGTTGATAATTTCAAGCGTCAAGGGTTTCTTCTAGCAATAAAAATTATGCTAATGCCCTAACCTCAGGTTCTATTCTTTCTTTTTTTTTTATCGCCTTAGCTAAAGAGGTCAACATTTTTTGGAAATTTTATATTTGTCTCCAATGTCATGTGACTCACCAAGACCAAGCCACCTTGTAAAATGAAAGAGGTCTGTACCCTGTCTTACAAAACTGGCGTAAGTTAAGCCAGACGTAAATCTGTGTTGAAACCATAGAAACTCTCGTCCTAGTTGCAACTTGTAGGTCTGTGCGCAAATTTACGTCAGCTTTGTAAGACAGGCCACTTGACTCTCCGGAGAGACAAAATAAACCCTGCATGTGTGGTCAATAAGTACATCAATAAATCAATCAATTGGTAATTGTTGAATGTTTCCTTTTCCAGATTTGAAATCTATGCAGACTGTTGGCATGGTTTATTTCCTGTATTTGTTTTTATATTCTGGACTGGAGTTTACATTAACCTTCATGGTACATAATAGATTTCAATATAACCAGTGAGTATATAGTATATTAACACAGATCCGTGTTTAAAGGCTTGGTTTAGTTTTGCCAAAATATGAGGTAATAACAATAAAAACTACATATGACTGAAATTTGGTTGACCACCAATCCTATGTTTTCAGTTTGAAGAGATTTTGCTAAACATCTTGATTAAACCACTTTGTTTTAAAGTTGTTGATAGTTTCTGTCTAAGGTGATTTTTAACACTACTGATTTTAACTCTAACAAAGTTTCAAATATTTGGCAGTTTTACAAGCTTTTTGCTCCAAAATTGTAACTTTTTGAAAGGAGCCTTTTGTGTATGAAGATTTTATTTTTTCAACTGTGTTACATTTTTGTCATTTTTTTTCCAGTATGCAACAAGGAAAAATGTTTTTCTTCATTGGGATAATTATGGCCTTAATACAGGGTGAGTTAAATACAAGTTTAAATCAATGATGAAAAACAATTTGGCTCTAATGGATTTAAACACTTACTTTCTGCGTTACAGTAATATGCATTTTTGAAATGAACAGTTATTGTTTTAATTCAGGTGGCTATGTTTGGAGATTAAAGCCCGGCAAGGAAAAGAAAACTGCCCTTCAGGTACATGTAATAAATACTCTTAGTTAATGCCATCCTCGAACCCCTGGGTTAATACAGCTCACTCTTCCACATCAGTCCCACACAGACCTCTGATCAGTGCTGCGCGGGTTTGAATCAAACTTTGAAAAAATATTATTTTGCCAGTATTATTTATTTTAAATTCTATTTTCGCAAAAATATGAGCTTTTGAAGGTCATTACTATTAAGATTGAAATTACGATATTTCACAAAATGAACAGAGAATTTGATAGCCAGGTGGCTGTTTCTAAAAATATTTACACCTGTCGTAACTTTGCAATAGATCTTAATATACTGTTTAAGGTACATCTTAGCTGTTATGTCAATTAACTTGGACAGTTCAAGACGAGGATTACTTATGGATAACAACTTCTTAATTTATTGAGTGACGACGTTTCGATGTAGTTCTTACATCGTTATCAAAGTCAAATTTTGACTTGATTTGTACTTCCAACTTCTAAATGCCACTGAAAAACTTGACAGTTATGTCCTGCACTGGACTTACATCAGATATGAATTATTTGGAGAAACAGCCCGAAGGATACATGCATTTATTTATTCTTTGTAAAATGTTTCTTTAAACTCGCAGTCTAATCTTCTAATTGGATCTTTTGTATTTTAAGATGTTTAAAAAATGTGAAATGGTGTGTTGTATTTATGTCTTTATTTGTTGTCTTTACAGGGAATGGTTATATTAATACCAGCCTTCATCCTGTTAGCCTTCGCACATTCCACATTGGCCCTTTACCTAGGACTGGCTATGTTTGCATTCGGTAAGACCTATGTGTATACTCAACCTTTACAACTTATTGTTTTTGGGGTAATGATAATCAAGATGCTACGTTATCACAAGTTTTTTTTACAGAGATTTAAGAGAAGGGCCACAGGAGAAGGCACCTTATTTTGGGTATCACAAATAGCAAGGCACCTTCTGAAATAATGTGGGGTCAGTCCTTGGAAAAAAATCAGTATAAAACCTTTCTATGCTATGTGGCCTCAGTGGCTCAGTCGGTTAGATTTATTGTCCCTCAGTCCGGCAAAGGCCCATTGATTGATGTGGCGCAGGTCCTAATCACACTCAGAAAATATAAAAATTTCTGAGTGGATTTTTCATTTGTTTGCCAGGTATTCGCTGAAGGTCAGGGTTTTCCTTCTCCACTAACGCAGCCATGGAAATAATCTTGAGTGCGGCGTAAAACATCAATCAATCATTCAATATATGTTATGTGAAGCTTGTCACGTGGGAAAATGCTTGGCAGCTGATACTGTCTAACGGGAGCTGCAATGTGAAACTACGCTTTACACCACTGAACACTTTTTTCTCACTGATTGTTCATGGCTGATATAAGTTCTCTAAATTGTAAAACTATCTTGTAAGACACATGATATTTTGAATTAAACATAATAAAAGGCTATATACTCTAAGGTATGATTTTTGTGATCTATTAAATATAACAAGCATCCCTTGCCTTTTCAGCTTCAGCCACGATAGTGCCTTGTTTAACAACTATTATATCTAAGTTTGGTGGAGATGACCAGAAGGGGGCCATGATGGGCATTTTCCGTTCTCTTGGAGCATTATCTCGGGCTCTGGGTCCAGCATTTGTGTCCACAGGTAATTCTCATTTTTGTAGACTGATTTAGCACTGTGTAAAACATCAATCAATCTTGGCTTTGGTATCCACCCACTACACAGTATCACAAAAAACTCATTTACCAAAAGCAAAATGGAGATATGATATTTGTCTACACTCCCAAGATTTTGGCCAGTGACATAATAACTTGATTTACTCTGTACTTGATTTTGTGAAGTAACATGTTGTTGTTTATGGTTTCAGTGTATTGGAGCTGTGGAGAAGAACTCTGTTACTGCCTGGGAGGGATTTGTTTAACTCTTCCTCTGTTTTTACTCTCAAAACTACAGATTGAGATTTGAAATTACAATGAAAATATGAGATACAATCAAAATGTTAGCATGAGTTTTACTTTCATGTTACTAGATTTCAATCTATGTCATTTTCTATACTAATTCATTCACTATTTCACTTTTGATAGCATGGTTTTTGCATTGTGTTTTAACACATTTTTGTACTTTTAAAAGAATGTTTTCATAATTTTATATTCTGATCTGAATTGATTTAATTTTTGACATTCATGTAATTTGAGCTTTGTTTTGAATCAAGTAACTTTGATCTCTTTATTTTCGATGGATTAGATAGTGACTTTGGACTAAATGCTCTAAAAAAAAATAATCAAAAATCAATATTTTTGGCATAAATCAGTGCTAAATAATCTCTGTTATTTCTTGTGGGAATGTGTTGGAATTGATAGCTTATTGCTATCTCTTTTGTGTTTTGTTATCATTGAATTGTAATTAAAATATACATCAAAAATATATCTATTTTTCAAGGTTTATACAATGATTTTTTATTTGTACAATATTCAATTTGTTGAGGGTTTTTTTTTCTAAAAAAATATAATTGATTGTATTGTAATTATTTATATGCAAACCCTATGGTCTTTATTACAATGTTAACATGCATACGCTTTTTCTACTTTTCGTTCATATCTCACGTTTTTAACTATGTGTAAAATTTACATCTACTGTTGTTATTTTATTCATCCATGGCAAATAAGTCCTCAACTGGCATGACAAGCAAGTAACTTTTTCTGCCAGATGTATTTTTAATATGTAAACCTGTAAAACTTTATCATTGCGGAAAAACAGCGGCTGTTGTTTGGAATATCCATGTCATTCATTACTCCCTATCCTGTTTTCTTCACTTCTCAACCATGACAAACACATCATATAAGTGAAATAGTCTTGCAATCAATCAATCAGCCACTAAAATCAAATAATTTATATTTTATGAGTACTAAAGCACACCGACACAGGGAAAATCATGAAGACAAGTTTCGAATTGTGTTAAAAAAAGGGGTATATCATTAAATCATTCAGACCCTTTTACCCAATCATAAAGCCCATGATATTTCATAACGTTCCTGACAGACAAGCAACCTACCCCACCACAGCCTCACTGAACCTTTTTTTATTTCAATTTAGCTTGCAAAACCGTATGAACTTGTTAATGACTTGTAATTGTATGAGTATAATAATAACCCATGACTGTATAGTATCTTTTTCTCATTTCTTTGAATATGACGTTTGCTCCTAGGTTTTAGGTAAGTTGATATCGATACTACGTTACTATTAAAACCATGCATACATTCCATATCCATATTCACGAAACGTTGACATTTTATGGGTTGTATCGCCAGAATAGACTTCTGGTGGTTTTATTTAAAGGCAATAATCAGATAAGAAAACAAAATATTTTTTTCTGAAGCGTCCACATAATCAAACTTCAGGTTCTATGGGCCACTTCCACTTTTCACACACTTTGTTCTCTTATCAACGGCATGATATATCTTTTCCAAAACATAGGAAAAAATTTCCTTGAAACATTAGCTGCCAAATATAGAAAAAATGTCCTTGGTCATGTTTTTCAAAAAGTACAAAAAAGAGCTATCTGTTGATACCAGTCTTACAGATATATACGTATAGGTAGTTTATACTTTACCGATGTTTTCTATTTCAACGTCAATCCTAATAGTTTTATTCTTGCTTTGAAATTATCTTTAAATAATCAATATTTGACTATGCATATGGTGCTAATATCTTTTCATGAAATAAAGTATGTATTTTGGTATTATCAATCTGAGGACTATCTTTTTGAATGGCTTTTTGTGTTGGGATTTGTCTTGGACAAATGGTTTTGTTGGGAAATGGGGGATCTAACTAATGTTACATGGTGTTTTTTTTTTGTTCTTGCTATAGAATCAAAACTTTATTTATAGTAGCCTATATACAAGAGAAAAGTAGCCTTCGTTTTTCCAGAAATACAAAGCATCCTAAAATTTATCAATTGTCCTCAGCATCCAGTGTCAGCGAATTGGACAAAATGATGCCAAAACTTTTTTGGGCAGATCTTCAGCTACATGAGTTAAAGTTAGAAACAATGAAAAAAGAAAGGCAATTGTACATAGAAACGTGTTATGTCACACTCCCATACAGGTATCAAATACCAACATATGTTTTTTAAAGAAGATGATCGTTATTGGATAAAGTTGGGTGCTTTCCATTTTTTCCCAAAATCTGCCCCAAAAGTTTTGGCATCATTTTGTATTTGGAAGTGGAAATATGAATTGTTTGTACCCGCTTTGTAAACCTACCCCGAGCCTGAACATACTCACAAACGCCCTGGTGATTTAAATCTTGTGAGCGATCTAATGGTACGGTATGATTTTACCAACTTTGTCCGAGAAATACAGACAAAGGATCATTTTGAGAGCCTGTAGGTAAATTTTAGAATGTAAACCACAACACAAAAGGTTTAACATGAAGGTAATCCAATACAAAAGCTAACCGATTTCTGATAGCTATAATCGGGCTTCACTACTTCGTTGCTTTATACAACCCCATATAGACCTAACTCAAATGTCAAATGTTTAATTTTAATGGTTTCACTTGTAGTAAACTCGTGTAAAATGGCTTTCTGAACGATGTCAAAAAGGCTACGGCGGCTATTGTGTCTTTAATGGAAAGGTCCTTAATTTTATTGTAGGATTGACATACCACAGTCCGTTGATCTTCAAAAAGTGAAATTGTTTTGAATATTGAAGTTACTTTGCTCGAGGAACGCTGGCAGACGTGACGACCACACTGAGCCATTCGTCAGGGAGTGGTAGGTAACAGACGGAAAGATAAACCGTTGCCATCTGAATGAGTCAAAGAATGTGTCATTGAAGATAGTGCTTGCGTTGGTTGGGTTAAGTTCTCCACTGACTGTGCCTTGCTATTGGTTGGATAAAAATCGATGGACTGGCCTTAGTGTCCTGAGAGCATCGAGTCCGACTTCAATCCATGTTCTTACTCTGCAGCTGCACTATTTTTGACATCTGTCAGACTGTCTTATAGATTCTGGACAACCAAACCATTTTCTCCTTGTCCACGTGAAATCTTTCTATTCAAAATGGCTATAGAGATCGAACCCACCAGTTCCAGATGGAATCTAATACAGTTTTGTTGCATATGTGTCTATACTATTGGCTTCGGTGGATTTACAAGTTTTCCTTACTATGTTCACCAACATACAGGTAGGCCTACGTCATTTCAGATTTCTTTTTCGATATAACTGGGTGGCACACACAATTTTAAGACCTATTCCCTTTGGAAATTATTGATGGTCGTCTCAAAATATTGATGCAACCGCTTCTATACCCATATTGTGTTACGTTTTAAATGCTACATTATGCCCTCGTATTGTGTTCTCCTTAGGCGCTGTTGACCGAATGTTAGAAGTGTTTTTCCTCGGCAATATGGTCATTTTATTGCCAAGATTTGTAAATCCTGTGTGCGGCCAGAAGACATAGCTAAAGAATGGCGGTTAGACAACTGTGAGAGCCCATGAGTCATCGTTGGCCAATATACAGTGTGTAGATTCCATTAAGCAGACGACTATCGATCGCTTGTGAGCAACGCGCGTTCACTGAGCAGACGAGAGGTGAAGTAGCCTACAACGCGTTCAGCACACAAGACAACGTGTGGCGTGCAGATATGCAAATACAGGTCATTTCATTTACAACCATGGGCGAAGGAGTTGTATAGAAGGTTGAATTAACAAGGAAATGATCTCACATCTAATCGTGATAATGGATAACATATTCATGCTGTAGTTCCATATTCACCAACTCTCAGTATAAAAGCGATCGGGCCCACGCTTGGTATTTTACTTATATTTAGCTTGCCCCCCCCCTCATCCCGATGGTTCCTAGTTTGTGTATCGAGATTGTTTTTCCATATTGATTGATGAGCATTTTGAATCAAAGCTTTAGTTTTCTTAGTCTTGACGAAGGATTCAAAAAGTCTTTCCCGAATATATATATATCTGTTACTGGTTAGTTTATAGTATACCTGTATAGGCCAAGATCTATACCCGGTATCAGAAGAGGGCATCGTGTTCTGTTACAACTTCAGGTGATTTGAATGTTAAGATGGAATAAAGAACACCCAAGAAGCGGTTTAATTTCTACTTTTGTGTACTACTTTCAACGTTTTATGTCATTTTAAATAACCAGATTCATTTGCGACGAGCACCGAATCAAACAGTCTTAATTAGCAGGAACAGCGTCCGTGTCAATCGTCTATGTGCAGACACAAAACCTGTTATTACAAACATCTACAATTATGTTTTTATAACACTCTAAACAGAAACTTGATCAGACCTGACTCAACATCAATAATCATTATGTATACCCAATTGCACCTAACGCGATAGTAAGCAGCACTGCCAAGGTCAACGTGACCTCCATAAAAGTTGGAACTGTCGTGCATGAAGAGAATCAGTAATGGTTCAATGACGTAACGCTGAATGAAAGCAGCCTGGTGCACAACCGTGCAGGGATTCAATTACATCTAGTCTGGATGTTCTGCGAACTTCTGGAATGGGATTACAAATAATTTCTTACCTAATTCCAAGTATATCATAGTGTGTTATTGCCAGTATTTGAATAAGGACCAAAATAGTCTGTCTAAGTGTGTCTCCCATTATGAGTTGGACTGCTTGTTGTTATTGTATCTTGGACCTAAACAAAAGACGGTTATGGCTTTGGTATCGATTATTCTAATCTCACTTCTGCTCCATTACCTAACCAAGTATGGATTTAAGCCCTCTTTCCAACTCATATGGCTTCAGTCAAATGCAGTCCAAAACGTCGTAAGGTCTAAAAATAACCAAATTTTGTTTAAGAATTTAGTAATTAATCATAAACTTTCTGCTATACCTCTAAATAAAAGCTCTCAATTAATTGCGGAATAACTATAGCTAATTGTGTTTATATGGCCTGCCTTTCAGCTAAGTTTTTATTCAATCAAACTAATATAACAGGCTTGCTTATCTATTTATTTAAAAGAAATGCATATATTAATATGTGATGTTCCAATTACTTGCAAATGACATAACTTAGCGACGTCACAATTATGGCCCTAAGTGGTCGACAGGACAAGGCCTCCGCTTTTTTTAACTCAAAATTGTCAGCATCTTTACACCATATTTTAGAAGGAAACCCGACATTATGTCAGTTTATGTCTGAAGGAATCAAGTGATGCGAAAAAATATTGCATGGAACCGGAGCTCGATTGAATATGGCTGAAGTCAAAATGGAAGCTGGGCTTATCTGGTACCACGACGCCATACCATTGTTGCGGGAAAAAACTGACAAATGGCTATGTACTCTGTTATAAAAAAAAAACTATTCGGAGCAGTGGTTTTTCAAGTACCTGAGATAAAAACAAAATTCGTTTATAACATTCTTTCGTTTAATATTCGGGTTTGATTAAATTCATGTCTCGTAGTTGATTGTAATTCATATTAGTAATTAATGCTCTTTATCCTCTTACACATATCCCCATCCGTTTATAGTAGGGACACGTATCAATGCAGCATGAATCTAATAACATAAGGCTTCTTTATGGATTGCAACTTCTTCTTTATTGTAAACACGACGTTTCGGTACAGTTTCTAGCACCGTTAGCAAGCACCAACTTGATAACGGTGCTAGAAACTGTACCGAAACGTCGTGTTTACAATAAAGAAGAAGTTGCAATCCATAAAGAAGCCTTATGTTATTATCAGCTCAACTTCTAAATGCCACCGAAACAAGAGCATGAATCTAGGTAAAAGATAATGTATATCTTGCACCACGATCGAATAAAACGCAGGGGAAACTCGGCATCTACTCTCCGAGGTTCTGTATGTAGCAGCTGTCCTCAAGTTAACATAGTGGAGCAGCCCGGATAAAAGATGACCATTCGACCGGTTGAGATTGAAGTCTAGTTATTGATCGCCAAGATAACTTGCGGTCAGGAGAAATAATAAATCACCACTGCAGGATTATCGTCTCATCGACTCATATTTTTTTAATTGGATGCTGGCTTCAGTCTAACGATATCTTGACAGTTTGCGAATGACAAAACATGCCCTCTGCTAGTGACTTGCTTTACTAAGCTGGAGTAAGCTACACCTGTCACAAATGGATGTTTAAATAGCATGAGCTGCCAAAGTTCTTTTTTTTATTATAAATTTTGATCGTTGCGAGAAGTTGAGCGTTCTAAATACCTAACTAATAGATTGACGTTGAGATAAAAAAAATGTCGATAAAGGCAATTATCCGAAAAAACGGAAAATGTGTGCTAATAATGGACAAAATGGTACAAGCCAGGATGTATGAGTATATTTTCGAGTCTTCTCATAAAAACTACTTTAACGTATACACATTAAAGATTGATATCTGAAGAATGCTCCAATTTCGCACTTCTTGATAACAATGACGAAGAATTAGCTAACTATGTTGCAACGAAATGTTCCCTATATTTGACAGCTCCTGTCACTTTAAAGTATATAAACTTACACATCGTAGCGAATTTTAAGCACAACTCCTTGTTATGTATATACTTAATTTTACGCCATTTTTGTAAAACAGGTCCTTATTGGTGCTGTTCAAAGTGACATATTGTAATAGCCTTTTCCGGAATTAATTGAAAGCTTTTATTAAGTGCTATAACAGAAAGTTGATTACCAACTAATTGACGTTTTGGATTAAACAACACTGTGTTTAGATAGTCAGGTGGCAGATTATTCGCAATTATATCCAGAAAGAAACCGACAGTTCGGACATGAAACATGGGTGTTTAGGATCAAAGTCTGTGGTTCTGAAATCCATTGGCATGTTCGGACTATTTAACATGTCATAAATGTGACAAATAAACATCAATGTATAGACATTTTTAGTGTGCATCGACGGGTGTTAAGTAATTCGCTGCATACGAATAAAGATTCCAACAGAGCACGTGGAAGATTACATTGCCCTAACGCTACAAAACCATGATCCAAATTTAGTCAACTGGATTTGCCTTTTTATTAGCATTTTGTGATGGAACCTTTAAGATCAATTACATGATGTTGTAAATGCAAAGACGACATCGTATAGTCTTGTTTTTAAACAAGCTGTTTTTGTCAATTCCCTGAACGGAATGATTGAAAGTGATTATTTCAGTCTTATCGCAACGATTGGAATGTGGTTGATACATATTCACAGAGGTCAAGGTACAGGATGGAAAAGAAATAAATACAATTCTTTCAGCAAGGATTTTGATTGGTTTATTTTACGTAAATACGTTGTGCACAAGTTTCTTTTTGCATCAACTTACTCGAATTGTGAGAATAATCAATCATTATTCACAAGAAATAATCAAAACTTGTTTTGAAACCAGGTAAAGTTTTTCTTAAAATGAAGTGTAATATATTTTTGCCAAAGTGGTCACTTTAGCTAAGATTATTTCAGTGAAATGCATGATGCTTATATACCGTCAAGTTTTCTGAGACAAAAATTGGCTTCAAAATAAATTAAGCAACATAATGTAAAGGTTCGTCTTGGAAAACATCCAATGCAGTGAGCTCGTTTGAATGACCAAGAAATAGCAATAAACTTGTCAATCTCCCAGCAACAAGTCTGGTATTCTCTACACGTCTGTGTGTCTGAAGAAAACCATCGACCGGTCTCTGTTTTTGAAGCTCTTTTTATAAACCGATCAATAGTGATAGGGGTCTACAGTCTGTAGTCTAGACTGTCTCCGCGTAAATGAAATCATTGGTTATCTCAGTGCTCCCTTTTCTTGATTGTGTCACTGTCCTGAAACGATTTAGTATTCCACTCTTAACCATATGCAGCTTTCGCCTGTTATTTTCTTTTCGACTTTATTTTTCGTCTAATAGACAAGGGTGTTCTTAAATCTATTTATTTACACAACTTGCCTACATACTTCTTTTTCTAAAATTTCTGTTGGTTTGTGTATGTCTTTGAGCTAAGTTTTTTTCTGTCTGATCTGATTTAAAAGAAGATTCAAGTTGACTCTGGAATACAACTACCTGAATGCTAAAATACCTGTGCGTTTCACTTTTTCATTGTTTTTGAAACTTTTATTGTATATCACGTGATATATTGGCACTAAAAATGAAGCACAAATACACTATCGACCTGTATGGAACTGCAACATCTCAAGTTTATATTTTCCAAATTAACCACTTGCAAAGGACCAAACATGATCTCTTTATCCACCCTGAAAATGGGATAGTTGCCTTTGTGAACAAAACTATTAATCTGCTTCTTGGTTCCCAATCGAGTGGAAACAACTCAAACTTTACAAGTAAATCAGTTTCGTACACAATATAGTTAGAATTGAAACTATCTAGAATTGAAATTTGCGTGTATATATATACATGTACGTGGGCTATATACGTTGCAAATTACGTATTAGACCATTGCTTTTGTATGGCGGACCATGAGACAAGATTCATAACTCTGTAGATTGATCACATACACCATGTAACATTTATTCTCAGAACGAACTTCCAAAACGTAAAAGCCTGTGTGTATATATTTATGCCAATGTTCGTCTTTCATGATGCACCAACCAGGGATATAATGCATTTCTATTCCTTTATTCCACAGGTCTGTTCTTGGTGGCGTATTACATTCTAGCTGTTTTAATCTGCATCCCATTGTGTTACGTCCAGTTAAAACTAGGCAGTCTTTTCCGAACCGGCATTGTTGGTATATCCAGCTATGCTGTCCCCATCCTTAAAGGTCAGTACCGTTACAGATACATTTGTGACATAAAAACAAACACGTATTTATCTGATATAGATGTTTTAAATTCTTGACTTAAATTTACTTGATTTGGTTGATATTTTAAAGAGGGTCTATGCAAGAATTAAATTTGAAACTGATATACTCTTTTTTTCATGACATGTACTGATTCTATAAAGGGTTCCATAGTATAGTACATATAGTATTTATCACAGTTGTATTGTATTCACACCTGTGCTGTACAACATTATAGCGTGCATCATTCAAATGAATGGAAAGCGCCACTATCCTAAATACCTACCTACCTACCTGTACAACATTGTAATGACATATAAGAAAACCAATTTATTCTTGAAGTTTTACCTGCAGTAGGTCTAAATGACATACCTCTTTTTAACGCAATTAGAAACTTGTCTCCATGGTTATTTTAGACAAGAAGATTTTTCCTGTGCCCGTGTGTTTTAGTGATCATAAATATATATTATTTGGTATGATTTTGTTTCTGACAGGTGCGGGTTTTGCTCTCCTCTTCATTGCCTACACACGCTGTATTCTACATGGTATAGATCTCAGTTATGGGATTTTCTACTTATTTGCATCCATAAAAAGTCCATATCCTTGGACACCACCTCAAAATTATACGTAAGAATGCTTCCATTGTCTTTAAAATGAAAAATTGGCATGTATCTAAATTTACCAAACGATCTCGTCTCCTTGTATATGTATAATGGATGGCTCTCGAATAAATAAGAACCGAAATGGCCGTTTTAACCTATATGCAATTCATTGACCACGAGTGATTATAATTTTCCAGAAAAAACAAAACAACGGCACCAAAACTTAGTTATACCTGTTTGGAAATTACCAAGTTTAGGCATTTGGCGTCAATACAATTCCTCGGACTAGAACATTTTTATTCATTGTTTTGACATGTTTGCATCTTAGCAATACGTTTAGGGGGACTTTATCTTCAAAACCCCAATAATTTACTTGATATCACGCGTTAAATGTTGTATTTTTTGCTACGAATACGTTGATCAGTACTTTTCCAAATGAAAACATTGAAATGTTTAAGCCTAAAGAAGGATTTACTCCAGCTATAACTAAATAATACCTATAAATATATTTTCAATTACTTGGCATAGTTTCCACTTTTGTCTATAATATCCCCAAATAAAATAGTGGAGTTATTTGTGGCTTAGTCACGCTGGATTATAAAATGTCATGAATTCTACTGAACCGTTTTCGTAAAATTCCAACTGTCGCCTTTTGTCTCTTCCATTAAAGTGAGGTTTATATCTCATAAGGTCATCATTTGCATCACATACTTTTTCATATAGTGCTTGTCTTATATTCACAGGGAAATAATGACGTACATATCTCATGCAGAAAGATACCTATAGTAAGTAAATCTAGTTTTTATTTGCATTTCATTTTCAAATATTCTTGTAGCAATCACAAATTGAATTGTCTGATTTAAAACTATAAATTATTGTTTTCGCTATTTTGCAGTTTTCAGGAAAGGATTTTGCGCTCAAATAATCCAAATTGTTGCTATATTCGTGTTTTTAGTAGTTGGCCTGTTTTGGGGTCTCGAGTTAGGGGCGTGGGAGAAATCGTCATGGTATCCCTGATTTTTACCGATATGTAGGAGTTTAACCTCAAATGTATTATCTAACTCCAGCTCAAACTTAAAGTGGCATGAGCTGCCGAAATTCACACTTTTTCCATTATTTCTGATCGTCACGACAGTAAGAGGCTTTGAAGGCCATCGACAAACTAAATGATTAGAGTTGGAATGAGGAAAATCCATTCAGTGTGTGGTCTATACGGACCAGAATATAGTGTTCAAAAAGTAAACAAAATCTAAATAACCGGGACGACCATTCATTCATTCATTCATTCTAAGCCAAAGTTAGTTTAAAACAATACTTTATCGTACATTCTCGAGACTAGAAGCACTTAAAAGCTTCTGAATTATACGTCTCGGGAAAAATAGCCGATAATTTCAACATTCTGTTTCAACATCAAAATATCAACATTTTGACAGCTCATGCCACTTTAATGACTTGATTGGTCCTCTTTACGCAACCATAATACTGTACAACTTTGTTGTAACCAGTCCCACTCGAAATGAAAACGATTGTTACAAGCAGTCTATGTGCAGAGAATGCAAATTATTTGAATGTTTTCTGTTTGACAGTGAGGATGTTCTCCAAGTTACCCCTCATATTGGAGCCGGTGGGGCATTGTTATGGTATTTACTACTCACATTGTTAGCTTCATGGATTCTTCTGTATCTGTTAGTCTTTAGAGGAAGTTCCGCTTTGGGCAAGGTATTTATTCTCATTGATATTTATACAGGTATATATTTATAGACACTAAAACACACAGACACAGGGAAAATCTTCTTGTCTAAAATAACACTGGATAAAAGGGAATAGGAACAACTTTGGGCTGAGCTTTTAAGTTGAGATTAAAGGACATATTTGTTTGTACTGGACCATTGGGGTTGCCATGGATTTGCAATCAACCAAGTCTCCAGTTGGTTATTTATTTTCGAAATAAACTCGTATGTTGTTCCCAACAATAAATTATCTTTCTTTTCCATGCATACTTTACAGTGACATAACATAAGTGATAATATATTGAGATTACACTTTTTTGAAAAATGGCAGAAATTCTTCTACCGATTTTGGGTGATGCCGTGACCGGAAATCGAACCCACACCAATACTAAGTCACCTATATCGTCAGCACTAAATGCCGGTTGACTGATACGATAAGAAGCCGGGTATTTAGTGCTGGAAATGGGTACATTACTCCTGGAAGAGGGCTCGATTCCCAGTCAATTTTCAAGAATGTGTCATCTCACAAATAACGATAACACTGTTATATCCACACAAAAAAAATAAACTTAGATATGTTGCTGAATGATACTAAATAGTGATACAAATATCATCAAAGCATTTTACTAACTTGGTACTAACTGAGTGTATGCCTACAAATTCAATGTCTGAAAATAAGTTACTTAAAGCTATTTCTTACACAACTGGGGATTGTTTTTTGTGCGTTTCCAAAGAGACGCCTATAAACAGAGACTTAGCGGCGTCGGTTAATGGCACGCTGTCCGTTTACACTGTAGAATCCTTCCGTTTATCGATCGATCTCGAGGCTCGTCTGTATTCCAAATTTCTCCCAGAATGTTAATAAATCAAGTGGTTGAATGGAATAAAGATGAACTGCCATCAACAGTCCGTGTAAACTAAATCCATGTAATCTTCAATGCATATAATAAAAATGCGCGGTGTTGTACACATCCCTTTACTGTACACCACCATATAAGGGGGTGGTTGGAAGTTAAAATTCGACACGATCTCTCTTGGTACCAAATTGGGTATGAGATTAAACCAAACATTTGTTCAAACGTCTCTGGGTCAAAATACATGAGTGCTATTGCTGCAGCATATTCAATCGCAACTGAATACGTGTCATATAGAAGTGTCGCTTGTACCAAGATATAAGTCGTCATTATCATAATTGTCATTATGAAGTTAAACCGATCTATGTGAGTCTGATTGAGAAAACAATTGCATATATCTATCCAATATATAAATTATACTATGGAGTCTTTTTACTAAAACCAACACATAGGAAAATTCGTACTAAATTGTACATGATGGAAACTTGTCTCCATGGTTATTTTAGACAAGAAGATGTTCCCTGTGCCCGTGTGTTTTAGTGTTCGTAAATATATTTATGACCTTTCGAGAGTAGGTACTCTCATCATCAGATATTACAATACACAAACATTTTTTAACAGACATTATATATCTACAGAGAAATATAAACGCAGTTAATACTTTTAAATGATACAGTAAGCTGGATAAGCAAAATAAGGCTACCAAAGTACAAATCAACTGAACAGTTCACAAGTCAGTTTGATAGGGTTACCATTTGTGACTTTTGCTGAGACAGTGGTCAGCTACTGCAGAAGCGTTACTGTTTGGATTGTTGACATTATGTTCTGAAACCAGTGGTACTACGTGTCTCGTTGTAAGACCTTTATAAGAGGAAGGACAATCACTTTAAGTAATCTTGTAAACAACATTACTTCTGAAGGCTTCATCTTGGTGATTTTTTAGTTTAAATATTTTCCGATAATAGATATCTGATTGATGAGAATAAAGTGTACATTTGGAACAAGATTTCCGACGGATTTTAATTCTTTTGAAAGTTTGATGAAAGCCGGTCCAAGAAAAGCAATTAAAAAACTTTCTGTCCACTTCTGTTGATTTTTTATTGAGGAATTTCTTAATGACATTGTAAACTAAATCTGATGCGTATTGGTTTAGAGATAACATCTCCGTTATCTTTTCAATTTCTTTGCTGAACAGTTTATTTCAATATATGAAACATACAATTGCTTTACATGCATGGTCTGATTTCTTTCAGTTATCCTATGTGATTAGTCCAGTGGGTATAGTGTTACTTTTGACAGTGTTAATATACGGTCATCTGTCCATCCCAAATGCAAGCAGTGCGATGACTGCCTTCTTCTCCGACTACTCCTCTCTGACTGACTCCGAAGGAGTGACCTTAAGCACCGTGTCAGAAGTACTTCGTAGTCGTCTTGGAACACCAAGGGTGAGTAATTTGAACATATTGGAATCAAACAAATCAATCAAGTTGTCAATTAATCTAACAGATTCTAACCAATTCATTCACATTGGATTTTAAATGTTGGCTGTAAATAAACATGCCGTTTTTTCACCCAATGATACCAACTTCGTTTTGACAAAGATTTTGGTAATTCATAAATCGCATATCAAAATGTGCAGGACAGCGAACTACTGAACACTTTTCCTTGTTTCATTTAAAAAAAGTGTTTTGCAAAAGGGGCCCAAAGGTGTGGGGGCAACCAGTTTAATTAATCAATCTAACAATTCAATGTATATATTTGGACAGGTATGGATTGACGCACTCTGGTTACACGTACAAAGTATTGGATTGTGGGCGGGCGTATTACCTACTCTAGGTTCTCATATAAATCATCGAAAAGCTGTCATTAACACGTAAGTTACATCATATTGGAGCCAATCTCAGCTAAATGTTTAGCAGATCAAGTTATATCATTCTGTAGCAAATCTCGGCTAAATACTCAGCAGATCACGAAATTGTTCTCGATTTGTTTTATTAGATTTTTTAAACACGATATAACCGCAGTTCAAATAATTGTTCAGTTACTAGAATTTCGATACGCTTGTAGACTTTCCCCATGCAATTTCTCACGAAAGTATAATTCCATTAATTGGGAGAATAGTCCGATGTATTCCTCATATAATTACCAAACTTGCCTATGGTTTCAGGGCTTGGATGTCGCTGTTGGTGATGTACAGTATAGTACCACACGTTTCACTGGTGGCTATGGCACCCTATATGTATTATAACACAGACAATCTGGTCTTCCTTAATTACAAAGGAATTCAACCGGGTAAGACCAAAGATATTCTGGATGAATGATTGTTATAATGAGATAAGCCAAAGCTTATGTTTATACTTTTAACTATTATTTTATTAAACTCTATATTATAATAGCATATGGTAGTCCGAAAAGGTTTAAAATAATAGATTCTTTGGCTATACTTTGAACCTTTAAGATCATCTTTTCTGCTGGAAGTAAATTTTATTTAGGAACGATTAATCTTCATTTCTTCTAATTCCAAATATAAGTGTTTAGTTTATGGGTTTCTTTGACAGGCTTATATTTCGGCCATGAAAGAAATGATCGCCTTTAACTGACTAATGTACAAATGCATGTATTATATGTTGTAGGTTTGCCGTTACTTTTTGTGACGATTCCAAACACCTTCTCTCAACTACAGTTATCTCCCGTCGTTCTGGTGTGCTTGTATCTCTGCTTCATTATCTTTGGACTTCTTCATCAGGTAACGACGCGATGATATTGAAATTTATATGAGGTTTTGTGGCAGAGGCACAACTATAACGTTTATCAATAACTTGCTCTTAATAATAATAATTATTCTCTAAGCTCTTTGGTATTCGAAGAGTACCCACGTCATAAAACCACTGCATGTGAATTTGTGAAACTGTTTCTCAAAAGATTTACATGCACCTAGCTGTAATGGAAACATATCAGGGGCTGAATACTCATTCATTTTGAAAGATATCAGGACGAAAATGTGCACAGTTTGTTGGATCTTTATGCAATATTAAAAGCGTCTACGTTTTTATTCAGTGAAACATCTTAAAAGCTTGCTCAAAGAGTTGGATCAGCTTCCCTGCGGCTCCCTTTTACATGGGTTATTTGGCCAAGCAAACCGATATAAACTGTTGCGTTAATGTTGGCAACACAGGTTGCTCTAATATAGAAATTTTGTGTCAGAAGTTCCTACACTCTAATGCTATTGAATGCCAACACTTCATTGGATGTAGGCTTCATTGGAACCACCATGGGGAAACAATCAGTTGCCTAGATTCCACTGGTGCGAGTTCACCGGACGCCTTAAAATGTTGAATGTAGTCTTGGGCATTTCGACACAATGATGTTGAGTCTACCTGTTCTTATCTGTTTGGCTCAATAACTGTTCCAGTTGGCCAAATTTGTTCCCATAAAGTTAAATGCTATCATGATAACTTGCGGTAAGGGGATGATGATTAGAGTGCGCAGCATGGGACATTTTGACCAAGGTTCTTAAATAATTCTCTTTGATAAAACTTTTCAAAGAAACTCCAAGCGTTTATAGTTAATACGCGTCTGATTTGTATTGATATCTTTCAAATTAATCGAGTTATTTAAGGTCTAATTCATTCAGTAGCGATTTTTAGCCACCCCATATATCTTGAACACTTTGATAAGAACAGCGAAAAGCTTTCTTTCGTTATTGAAGGCAGGATCGTATGGTGAACATCTTGACCTCTAATGAGGATTATGATGAACTTAGGCCTATCTCTCTCATCTCCACTTATATAAAAGTCAAGGAGAAAAGTAGGACATCTGGAACAACATATTTAGTGAGGACTCGTACAAACGTTGAATGTGTGTCATTACTTTACATAAAACTTACCTGAAAACTTTCTGGAACAGATCCTGATGTCATATTTCTTTTATTTTCTATTTTCAGGCTGTTCATATCTTAACGATAATCGAAAACTTCCTTCGGGCATGTCCAAAATGTTTCAGAAGCTTTTTCCGAAGAGACGAATTTCTCATCGCTACATTCGTTTTTATTTCATTCCTTTTAAGTATAGCCTACACCAGTCAGGTACGTATCCTTGCTTTCTACACTCAATGTCATGATCCTTTCAACTTAGATCTAAAATTGTTCATCCTGGGTTTCCTGTGAATAAGATTAATTTCGCTAGAGGCTGTCCGGCATTCAAGCTGATGGTACTAAGCCTCACGAAGCTTTTGGTTGACATCAAACCTCTATTCTCTATCATTTCAGTGTGGTTTTTACCTGTATCTATTGGTTCGGGATTTCTTTGATCGACTTATCTACATTCCCATAATCTTATGCATGATACCATATGTTACTGCCTATGGTAAGTCTAGTTTTACTATTCACTTCCCCATATAAACGCTAGACTTTCTATAATTATTTTAGATTCCACATGATTGTGGAGATTTCAGTTAACCGTTGTTCGCAGTTAATTGCTTGGGTGTATTGACCCTTATTGGCCGGTCCTCAACAAACTGAAGATAAACATACAAAGTGACTTAAGCTGCCAACATTTTGACTTTTTAAAATAAATTCTGATTTTCATGAAAAGTTGAGTGTTGAGAGTGCCTTGAAAAACTAAAGGATTGACTAAAAAATGTGTGCTAATAAGAGACAGAATTAAAAAAGTATGAGTATATTTAAGGATATTTTTGGCTTAAACTACATAGAGCACCTTAACGTGCCTCTTCGAGATTGGTATCGTAACGCTCTTATTTTGTACTTTTTAATAAAAATGGTGAACAATTTAAAAATTCGGTTTTAACCAATTTTCCCCTATAAATGTCTTTTGTCTTGTATGGAGGGTTACATGGGCTGTTCCGTCTCGTTGCCGGAATCCCATTTATTGAGTGGAACAGGATAGGTGTCTTGTATTGTAAAGAATAATACATTATTACGAAATGATCCGAATTCTTCTCCTTGATGCCCCTTGTTGTACATGTTGCTACGGTACATACGTGTTTATTTTTGTTTTAGTGAAACAGGAGTCGCTTCATTTGCCTATAGAGAGGGCCTGTATGAGTTTATGGTTTGGGGTTGCCACTTTAATCTCATCGGTAAGTTACAATGTTATGTACCATAAATGTTTGTGAAATGTAAGCTCATGGGCCATGGATTTGTGCAATAAACTTGCAATGTGATAAATCTATATTTTCATTTACAATGCTAGGGGAATGTGTATATATGAGGTTATATATGAGGTAAATATTGGAAAGTCCTAAAAATTTATAAACCAGAATTTTACACTTAAAAAATGCTATACCCTTTCACATTCTATGAACTGTTTAAAATGGATTTATTCTGAGACGTTTCCTTTTTTCCAGGCTTTGATGATCTATTACTTCGTGTTTTACATCTACCCCATACCTGTGGTGGGATATGACCAAAGGTGGGCACGGTATATCGGCTGGTGTATAGCCGGGGCACCTGTCCTGCTGGGGTTGACCTTCGGGGCTATCCATGCTGTCAGAAGACAAGAGGGACCTATCGGAAAGGTAAGTTCAATGCCTCACTCAAGGATTAAAGGCGCATGTTCTGAAGGACCAATTAAAATAGCAAATATTTGTATTATTTTACTGATGTGTACTGGTTTGCGCATGACAATTGGCAACTTTCCTTGCTCCAAGGCACCACTGGATATTGAGCTTCATCTAGCAATCATAAACTTTGACCGTATGTTCAAAGTATATTTAAGAACACTAAAACTATTTTTTAGACTGGTATAGTATACACTGTTTTTCTCTAATGTAGTACAATGGCGATTTATTAACACATGGACTCAATGGATTTTAACTTGAATCATGGATTTAATTAAAAAATGTATTTGTTATACCTAGAACATTTTCTTAAAAAAAAAAATCAGTGGTAAAACTAAAAAGGACATTAAAAATAACTAACACAACAATGACTGAAGTTATTGAGATGTAAAACCAACTTTTTCAGCATATCAGATCTGTCATGGAATTTTAATTGGGATATTTGACTTTTCAGCGCATAATTCTTTCAATGAAGATGGGTAGTGATGTATCTGATCTACACGAAACTGACGTCAGTAACGTAATATACACAAGTGATGAAGCTAAGGAGGTTAGAGGCGAAGAGTGTGACGTCATGAATCCACAAGATAAGGAAGAACGGAAATTGGAAATAGTTACGGACATGGAAGTGTCAATTAAACAGGAATCTACAGGCACAATATCTCGCCTATGACGCCAACTGTCTGGGTACGCATTAAACGCTTACGTCATCAAACAGCGAGACTTTTTGTGAGTTTGCATGTTTGAAATTTCTTAACATTTCATGAAGAACATTGTGCGTCCCCAGTGAGACAACCCCCACCTTCCCCCCGAGAATTGTTCACTTTACAATTCTACGTCGACCATTTTCAGACAAAATCACATGATATCTGTGTAACGGTATAGGTATAGAAGTTTCTTTCATTGAATTGGTGACACAATCGTTGAATTTTCGTCTCAGAACTTCAAATGACAATGTTAAATCATATACATCCTGTCACTTCTACATTGGTATTTCACTAGTTTTAATCATTGGACAATTTTATATTTCCAGAGTTATTGCTGAATGTTGCTGAAACATTATAGAAATGTATTCTAACACTTTGCCAGTCTAGGCCTATCTTATTTGATTTATGCACACGTTAAAATCAGTGAAAATATCACAAATTGTCGATTATAATTCAATGTATGAAATAAATATCCACTGTTCAAGTTAGATGCACTCTGATGAAGGCTTTATCTCATGTAATAGTATGGTATTTTTATCACTATATAAACACTATAAGTTAACATTTGTTGTCGGATGATGATGCGTCTATTTTTTACTTTGCTAACTTTACAACAGATGGAATCTATTCAATGTATCTCCTTGCCCACCGACGTTTATGATATAATACAATTTCGGTAAATCGTTTGTTATTTAGCTTAGCTCTTATAAAGATGTTCTCAGTTTTAATCAACGTATGGTTTCATGTCACAGAAGACTGCCATGGGTTTAACTAGTAATGGCAGTATGTTTACGTCATCTGTATTCGATTTTGACTCCTGCAATTCAACCGTGTTCTATGGCTCATGCTAAGCTGATATCCCATAATCTCAAGTCCCCTGAGAAAACACACAATTATTACTTTGCTATTTATCATTTTTGTTTTATGTTCTTTCTTTGTGTGACTTTACTTTTACAAAATATCCATAACAATGTCCACACAGCCAAGACAAGATCTACTCCCAGCTACGTCTTCATAAATGGAATACTTCAACGTACATACCTGTAAGATCTTTTTTTTTAAAATATAAACAATATCGTGGTGTATATTGTAGTGTGTATATCATATGTGTTGATTCTATCAAATTTATGGCGACCTTCACATTCTGTTTTTGTAAAAATGTCACTTTTCCCAGATGTCATAATGGAAGTTCAATTATCATTGTTATGCCCCTGCACTTGTTATTGTTGATCATGTGTGATACTGTTTCTATATTGGAGTTTATCAAATGACAATTGTACTTTAATGTGCATACAGTTGTTATGCAAATTAAATCATATGCCTGTCTATAATATACTGTGTTTGAATTCTCATATTGCCAATATGGGAGTAATCATTTAGCTGGTGATAATAGGAATAACCTGAAATATTGACCATGGCGCAGAACTGAAATTTTAGTTGCCACGTTGCACCAGCTGATAATAAAAACTGAAATGATGCCAAATTTTGGCAAGTTTGTGTTTTATCAACACCAGGAGGAAACCCTTGACCTTCGGCGAGTACATGGCAACTCTTCCACATACGGCGACCTAGTAAAAATCCACTCAGAAATTTAAGTTTTTATTTGGTCTAAGTGTGATTCGATCCCACTTAGCTTCGGTGGAACAATAACATATGACAAGTGCCATATTACATTTAATCCGGCTAATGTCTACATACCACGGCACACCGAACTCCCAACTTTCAGATCCTCGTCCACGTAACATAGTCTCGTATCATTTCAGGAAATGTTTCCAGTGTTAAATTCAACCAACCTCCTTCATGAAAGCTATAGAAATGCCAAGAAAAAAAATCAAATTTAAAAACACCGCATTGCCAAGAAAGTGAAACGGGGATTATGTGTATTGATTCCATACTAAAGATAATGAGGGTCCGGAAGAGGGATAGTATTGTAGTCATACAGTACAAAATCATCCATAAATCCTGAGACGTTATATGTTGATATATTGTAACAGAAAGGTTTATGCGAGATTCCGGTACTATTTCATAATTAGCCTAAAAATGGTTTATTTCAATAGGGAGTGCAAGTCTCATAAGAATTATTACGAGATTTTGTGATATCCGTGACAGGTGACGCCGTTAAGAACGTTTTTGATGACGTTGCAATTCTATTTGACGTATTTTGTTCCATAACGTCAGATTTAAACGTCATTTTGGAACGAAAAACGCTCAGTCACATGCGCAATGAAGTGCCGGTGACAGGAAATTTGTGGAATTCACACGTGACTTGCGCTCCCTATTCAGAATCCTACAGGCCTATGCACGTCTGATAACACACGAAAGAAAATAATTACATTATTGTAAATATCACAGTAACAGATAACGGCGTCTTGTAAATATTGTAGATATAAGTAAAAATTGTAAATATGAAGCAGGAAATATTTAGAAAAATTCGTATAAAAATAGATTATCGCTAATTAGGACTAAGCAGATTCTTAGGAAAAAAATATATTGGCAGAAAATAAAAACTCATGTAGGTGCATACAAACATTGAATGTGTTTAGGAAACAATAGACCTGATTTTTCTCCAAATGCGCAAACTTCCATGTACGGTACCCACCCTCTCAATCGAGATCTCGTGCCATTCTACGAGATCTTCAACACAAGACATGGATAATGGCAGTAGAATCAATCTATTTTAGATTGCCACCCACTAGCATCACCACCAAAAGAGATACTTTTTGCCTTTATTGAACCAAATACAGCAACTTACATGGAGATTCGTCGGGTGGATTTATTGATAGGAACCAGCTTCAATTGTTTTTTATAAAGTAAATCATCGTACTTTTGGGCTGGATATAAACGGCGACAGGGAATACACATCGAAATATTTTACTACAGAAAAGAAGAAAATCGCTTTTGTAGGGCTCCCAAGAGGATGTGGAAATGTCTCGTTTCGCGGCTACCATGTGATCACCACATTCAAAATGACCTGCAGTCTGTCAAAGGATATTTAGCGAACGCCAATCCCCGAAGTCATCCGAGTGATGCAATGCGTTCTATGGCCCATTTCATAAAATACATGTAGTTTAAAATTGTTATGCCTCAACACTCAGCTATGGTGGCTGATTTCTAATTCTCGCCTTTTCGCTTGGTATAATCGAGGCGAGAGTAAGAAAACACGAAGTTTTAGAGCTTCGGATCCAAGCGAAAACAAGAAAACTTTGTCTTTAAAATAATTATGATCCGGGAACGAAAAGCAGACGGCAAGATATGTGGAATTGAACATATGTTGAATGCAAGGGCCTTTCAATATATGTTAAATAGAATTTCAGATATGTGGAAATGAATTCAACATATGTTAAATACACGACCCATATATCAAGAATTCAGTGCTATTTCAGATATGTGGAATTGAATTGCACATATGTGCAAATGAATTGCACATATGTGGAATTCAATTGCTGATATGTACATATCGGGGATTGAATTGCACATATGTGGAAATGAATTCAAGATATGTTAAATAGGCCGAAACGGCTTGCCATAACTTGCTCACGCTAATCATGTAAGGTTTAGGTAGCATGACGCAAAGGTTAAAAAAAAGGAAACTGATGAGATAAGCCCAAAGGCAATTATTTTTTTGTCTATAAAGGCTTTATGCAAATGTGACTTATATAGCACAACCCATTTTATACGAGATTCTCGCGCTTGCGAGATTTCCCCAAGGCTCGAGTAGACTGCGTCTCCAAGTCAGCACAAGAAATCGGTGCCACGAGATTATTGTTATTTAGGATGTTCAATTTTCAAATCCATTTTAAAATGGGATGTTAGGTATTAATCTTTGAAAGTACCATATGCGACAAAATTTTGACGTATTTTGACAATAAGACCAACTTGTACAACAAAATTGCAGATTTGAATATCTGGATCGTAGGCTTCCTGAAGAGAACATGGCGGTAAAGTGTTTTAGAGTCAACATGTCAACAGAGAATGATGTGCGGAGTCTTAGATCGTGTAGATATACCAGAATCACATTTCTGCGGATCTGCTTCGTCGGCAAGGACCGGGCTATATTATAATCTACATTTATATGCATAAATATCCGAAACAAAGGCTCTACAAGCATCCTATATACTACTTAAGTGACCCTCTTACCGAGTGAATACCTAGAAGTTTATTGAATCGAATTTATTTGGCACTTTTTAAATAAGTTGTTATCTGGGACGTAAAATGTGCAGGATTAACCTTGTAGGATTGTTTTTGTTCTGTAACATGGTGTCCTGTTGGGGCCATTCTACCAAGGTGCTGTTAATCTCAATGGATGGATTCCGATGGGACTATCTCAACAGGGTAGACACCCCGAATTTTGACCGCATCGCCAGAGAGGGAGTGAAATCTCCCCGAGGTCTCATGCCAACCTTTATTACAAAGACCTTCCCATGTCACTATACAATGGTTACGGGTAAGTTTTGAAATCGATTTGCAACTATACGTGTACACATTCTTTCATGTTCCACTATACACTAATGCAACTCTATAAGGAGTAAGCTATACTAAGTCTTTTTTTCCCTAATAAATGGATTTAGTTCACCAATTTCTGGTGCTAAATCACCACGAGCAGATGATATCAAGGGAAATTTTTTATTAACAACTTTTATTAAAAAATAAAGTAAAATAGAATGTTTTATCTTTTCTACCTATTCGAGGTATAAGAACAATAATTGACGGAAAATTCCATCGCTTAGATTTTGCTTTATTTTTTCTAAATTTCTTTTCAGGCCTTTACGAAGAATCCCATGGAATAATTGGAAATCGAATGTATGACCCAGTACTTAATGCTTCTTTCTCTCCGAGAACTAAAGACACACAATGGTGGGATGCAGGAGAACCGCTATGGATAACTGCAAAGTTGAATGGTCTGAAATCAGCAACGTATTTTTGGCCAGGAAGTGACGTGGTAATAAAAGATTTGCGACCAGATATTTGGATGCCGTTTAACAACGCTGTTCCGTTCAAAGAGAGAGTTGATTCAGTCGTGGACTGGTTTAAAAATAAAGGCATCAATTTCGCCACAATCTATTTCAATGAACCGGACCTTACTGGCCATACATATGGTCCCGAATCTTCAGAGGTCAACGATAAAATAAAGTATATGGACTCAATAGCAGGATACATTTTGGACAAACTCGAAGGTGCGAATTTATTGGAGGAAGTCAATGTGATCATTACAAGTGATCATGGTATGACGGAAATCGACGTGGTAAATAGAATGATTGATCTGGAAGACTATGTCGCAGGCGATCAATTTCGGTTGATTGAATCGGGACCAATCGGTAACCTCCTACCCTCTGACGGCAAAACTCGGCAAGTTTACGAAGCTCTCCGTGAAAAGCATCCCAACATGACAGTGTACCTGAAAAAAGACATTCCCGTACATTATCACTATAGGAACAATCGTCGAGTTATGCCGATCCTTGTTGTCCCAGATGAGGGCTGGACCATTACTAAGGTATGTCTTAATGTAACAGTTACAAACAAATCGGGTAAACACACCATTAAATGGCCATGTAACCAAATATTCTCATTGCTTACAATATTCAGGGTTATGCAACTATATGTTTTCTTGAGAGGGTATATATTTCATACAGTTTATGTGATTGTTAAAAAATTGTATACACATTGCTTCAGAAATGTTCATGTTTATCAAAACGTGAGGAGATGTACCCGTTACGCATGATTAGAATATTCGTGACTTAACATAGATCTTGAGGTACAATGCAGGAGTTTAATTACCCAACTCGGTGAAATAGCTTATATTGCCCCAAGGCCATTCAACAAATTGTCTTCTTTGTTGAATCTATTTTTCAATCTCATGACAAGATAAATGTGAACCTTTTAAAAAAAAACTAAGCTAAATTTTCTGATTAGGGCCTCTTTTGCCGTGTTCGGTAAACACGGAAACACCGATTTTCGACAAATTCGGTTGTCTTCATTAGTGTTTAATAGTTTTACTGTTCATGCTAATTGAATTTTTATCATTATTTCAGGGTAAGGCGCCATTGAAGAACGACTACGGTAACCATGGTTTTGACAATAAATATCCCAGCATGCATCCGATTTTCCTCGCAAGGGGTCCAGGTTTCAAGAAGAACTTCAAAAGTGAAATGTTTGAATCTGTGAATCTTTATCCATTGATTTGTAACCTATTACACATTCCAGCAGCACCAAATAATGGAAGTTTGGAAAATGTGAAAACACTGCTTATTGATTCTTCTACTTCTGGACACCGGCCAGTAGTTCACCGAGTGCCATTACTTCTACTACCTTTGATAACATACTTGTTTATGTGTATTGCTGACTGAGTGAGACAACACGGTCCCCTCTCTATCTTATTGCTACTTTATTATTATTTTGACACTTACACGCATAAAAGAAGATACACTTCAAGTATTACACAAACATTATTATTTTGACACTTACACGCATAAAAGAAGATACACTTCATGTATTACACAAACATTATTATTTTGACACTTACACGCATAAAAGAAGATACACTTCATGTATTAAACAAAAATTATTATTTTGACACTTACACGCATAAAAGAAGATACACTTCATGTATTAAACAAAAATTATTATTTTGACACTTACACGCATAAAAGAAGATACACTTCATGTATTAAACAAAAATTATTATTTTGACACTTACACGCATAAAAGAAGATACACTTCATGTATTAAACAAAAATTATTATTTTGACACTTACACGCATAAAAGAAGATACACTTCATGTATTAAACAAAAATTATTATTTTTACACTTACACGCATAAAATAAGAATAGATACACTTCATGTATTAAACAAAAATTATTATTTTGACACTTACACGCATAAAAGAAGATACACTTCATGTATTAAACAAAAATTCCTTCAACTCTAAAAGCTGCACAAGGATACGATTTATTAAAAAAATTCATTGAAGATGGAAGACTTTGCTTTGTGATTTCGACGGACGTATAAATTAGTTGTTCGGTATCGTATCTTATCAAAAACGTCGTGTGTTCAAAAGTTCAAGGCATTGGATTTCCGACAAATCTAATCACATTTTTATCTTTATTTCAATTTCCCGATTCATTATTACTGGCTCTTACAACATTTCTTTGTACTACTGATACAAATTACTCGATTTTAGATTAGATTTTACCGATACTTGTATAGGTATTTCCTGTATATGGATTGGAAGCCATTATGAAAGTATCCCTTTCCCTCCGTCCAGTAAATCTTTCATATAACCATGGAATTCACGAGACTTTAATATATATATTTATACATATATAATGCTCCCAGGATGTCATATTGTCTGAGATTGTGGTAGAAAGTAGAATATTAGAGCTAGTTGATTATAACCAAAAGTGAATCGGCATCATAGCTGTATCAAAAATACTGATGATTTCGTGGCCAAATTATCTGAGAAATTCATCAAACAGGATGGAATTGCTGTTACTGCAGGTGTGGAGTTTACGTATACAAACATTGACATTGATTGATTGATTGATTGTTTATTCACCTCACAAGGCATGGATTTACAACATAAATATACATACAGGTTTTTAGAACAAATGCTAAGGGAAAAACAGAGAGAAGACATAATAAGGGAAAGCAACAAAACCGAGATGATTTGTGTAAGGCGGGAATAAAGCCCGAAGGACTTATTCTATCCCTAGTTAATGCTTGGGGCATGGCATGACAGGACATTTAGACTTAAAATCCATAATAATCCAGCATTCCAAATATACCCCGTCCAGAATTTTTGGAACTTAGCTTAAAAGGTAAATGAAAGGATGTGCTATGGGAAAACGTTTCAGTCCTAACTTTGTATCCATTTTATTGGCAGAGTGGGAGAGTGACGTACTTCGCAAATGTCACAAACAACCTTTTATTTACCTTCAGTATCTGGATGGCATTTTATCATATGGCAGCATGCGTTAGAAGACCTTCATATTTCCATTTAATCTCTTAATTGCCATGCCCCAAGCATTAAATTACAACCTACTATTGATTATACTTGGATTTTTTTATGTAACTATTTACAAGGGTCATAAATATTAAACGACTAAGTATCTAGATTACAAAGTATTCTTCAAATTTACTAATACGCATCAGTTGTTACATGCTTGGTCATACCATCCTTCCGACACTTTCAAGTCAGTCATTAAGTCTCAGGTATTTAGATTCTATAGAAATTGAAGCTCTTTAGATGAGTTTGTTCTGTTCATATTAAGCCTCTTCTCTCCAGGGGGTTTTCTGCTAGGTTATTAGGAAGGATAAAATCTGACATATTACGACAAATTAATTAAGCTCCTGACACGCTTGCTTCTCCTTCACGGCTGCACCATTACCGCCCAATGTTTCTCTTCGGTATATCAGTGAAGTGCCTTAAGGCGCGATGTAAACTAGATGTATATTTTTGAACACACGGGCACAGGTAAAATCTTCTTGTCTAAAATAACCACAGAGACAAGTTTTTTATTGTGTTAAAAAGGGGCATATCATTTAGACGTTTATACCCAATCATAAGTTGTTATAATAAACCACAGCGCATGATATTTATACGTACCACTTCGAAGAATCCTTTTCGCAGAACAACTCCCCAACAAATTCAATTACGATTTTTCTAAAATCGTGTATGTTATCACCATTTGTGTTTCAGTATAATAAGGGTAGCATGAATATGGTCCAGATTATAATAGAAAAATGCAAATTCAGATCAAAATAGCTCGACCTCTGAGCTAATGGCCAGGCATTGTTTATAAAAAGAACAAGACTTTGAAAGATCTACTAGTCACGGCTAAACTCTCTCTGACGTCTACCTAGGATTAATTTCAGTTACCTGACTTCTTGGCGTAGCGGAAGATCCATAGAACTTTGTCAATATGTTACATAGTACTCCAAAGTATTCTAATGACTAAAGCCCAACTCGTGTCTGTCTTAAAGCGAATGAAATATCAGGAGTTAGGGTTTATTGTAACAGCCTATGATTGGGTATAACGGTCTAAATCATATATCTACCCACCTTTTTTAACACTATTATCACATTTTGCGTCGTGTTACATGAACCCCCGGCCGGTTAAATGTCCTCATCGTTGAGATTATACAGTTTTATGAACATTCTGTAAATGCTATATATTTTTAGAAGACATGACAGAATTGTATGCCGATTTATGAACATTCTGTAAATGTTTTATATTTAGAAGACACGACAGAATTGTATACTGATTTAAGGTGAAAGAAACAGATAAGTTTGAAAGACAGCCTTCAATTCCCATAAAAAGGAAAGTCAGTTGGCTTACATCTTTTTATTTTCGTTACTTTTATATGATTCATCTCTATGCTGTTTGATCTTTTTGTATACGTAAAGTGTTATGATAAGGTGAATTCCGATAATCATCATGGATCATCTCGTGTTTTTCAAAAGCAATGCTATTGTATCATATCTATTTGTCTCGCACACCTTCTATTGCACCTCTGTTATTCTTTATAAAACACCCGTGCTACCATTGACATTATAAGTAAATCATTGTGTTGAAATCTACATATATTCTATATACGTTAAACCGTGGAGGACATTCGACCTAAAGAAGCTATTGTAAAGCCGCGATATCTTCAAGTTCATCTTTCCTTCATAGCGGATATGGGAATTAGAAATTGTACAATCGTCCAAACAATCTTTTACTAATCAGCAGCGGTATTTTCTCGACCCCGTCACATTCATACTCTATCCTGGTATACGTGAAGACGGATTTCAAGAGCTACACGAAAATGAAAACGATGACGTTCCTCGTGATCTTAAGCGTTATGGTAACTATGGTTATTTCTAATCCAGCACCTCGTGTAAAACGTCAGGAAGAGATGGAGGGCGCTATGTTAGCGCCATATGACTTCAAAGGTAATTATGGATGTAGCTAATGTAGTCAGGTTTAAGTTCAGGGGAAAAAGACCTTGGGGGTATATAGCTTAAAATTTCTTCCACTGTATTTCCAACTGTTTAATGGGCCAATGCATCCCCTAGTACCGTATTCACATATCGAATGTCTTGAAGCACACCTATTAAGCAGTTTGAGAGTAACCAAACTTTATATTTCATCACCCTTGAACAAGTATAAGTTTTATTTGTGCGAGCGATGGTATTTTAAATACAGTGAGATGTTCTTACCATAATAGAGTTAAATAGTTATTCGTCAGTCGAACTCCTTTAAGAAAAAAATATCGACACCAGAACCAAGAGGAGAGAGCATTCATCGTTTGTACAACTAAGTAATGAAATATCATAGGTTTAGTTTATTACAACAATTTATGGGGTATAAAGGTCTAAATGATATGCCTCTTTTTAACACAATTAGAAAACTTGTCTCCATGGTTATTTCAGACAAGAAGATTTTCCCTGTGCCCGTTTGTTTTAGTGTTCATAAATTTATATTGGTAATAATTGTATGATCCTCTGTTATAAATAACATATGATAAACAGAATTTAAAAAAAAAATTCCAGAATACTGTGCCCTAAAATTGAGTGTGGACGTGTCGAACATTACACAAGCAGTGACAAACGGAATTCCCAGTGGATCATATTGCGAGCATTATGTGTTACAATGCGAGACATTGGATGGCGCTGTGACACGTTTTGTGGAGAAGTGTGGAGTGGGTATGTGGTGGAGTTTTGAAGCAGAGACTTGTCAGACTCCTGAATTTGTGACACGGCTGGAGTGTCATAGAGGTGAGTGTCATCAAATCAGCTGATTTAAAGTGGCATATGCTGCTGAGATTCGCAAATTTTTCATAAATTCAGATTGCCAATAACCGGGGTTGAAAATCATCTAAAACTAGTGGATTGAACCTGGGATGAATATTCATCCCAGATTGAACGTTTAAATTAGGAAAATCTTTTTTACATTTTATCTGTGTGGTGCGGAACCGGAATACTG
Organism: Lepidochitona cinerea; assembly: GCA_963971465.1. Taxonomy (NCBI): domain Eukaryota; kingdom Metazoa; phylum Mollusca; class Polyplacophora; order Chitonida; family Tonicellidae; genus Lepidochitona; species Lepidochitona cinerea. The sequence goes on from OZ020553.1 coordinate 32,564,808, forward strand.
TTACTTAAACGTACCTTTTCGAGACTAAAAGCTTGGGTCATGTTGTGAGTATTTCCTTCGATGATGCACGTTCAACAGATATATGATGCACAGAATACACGGAATGGACGAGCATATAGCGTGGTATATGCATCTTCGAATTTTGGAACTTTGGTTTTAATACTCTCCAATATTCTGCAATACCGGCTACGAAGTGTGTTTCATTATATTTTTGGGAAGACATTCAACAATTCTAACGTGTATACTACTTCTTGAGAGAAATAGCTGAAAATTTCAAAATTTTGTTTTAACAGAAAAATATCAACACTTTACCTTTGTTTGCCCAGTATATTAAGCCTATGAGTATATTGTTAAGGATAAGGAAGGTAAAGCTTATATAATGCATGAGTCTAATTTCTAATTAACTTCAAGATTTAACCGATAAAATTAAAGATTAAAAACATGTGAGACATAATTTGAGCTATCAGCTTATCTAATGATTTGTAACGAGAAGTGTCACGTGTAACCAACTTCATTTGGTGCGGAGCAGAAAAGCATTAATATTGGGCCAATGTGAAGCGTTTTGTCCACCTGTCCAGAAGAGGCCGGTTGGCTGAATGGATAAGGCAGCCGGCATTTAGTGCTGGCGATAGGTGCCATACTCTGGGACCCGGGTTCGATTCCCGTTTCGGGCGTCACCCAAAAATCGGTAGAAGAATTTCAACCATATTTTCAAGAAAGTGTCATCCCAAAATAAAGAGAATACTGTTATATTCACTTTCTATTAGACACTAACTAATTAAACACCTGTCCAGAACATAGGAGATTCTCGTGCTTCCAGGATTTACCGAAGACACGAGTCGAACGCGTCTCGACTTTCATCTCGAGAATTTATCCCGATTGTCCCAAGACTATTAACAGCATGGATTAACATGTGGGCAGCAGCGTTTGAATTTCGTTACGTCTTTTTTGACATCTATATATATTAGTAAATTCTACTGACTAAGGCCAAGCTCCTCTCAGTCGTCAACCTAATGAAATATCATAGGTTTACTTTATGACAACAATTTATGATGGGGTATAAAGGTCTAAATGATATACCTCTTTTTAACACAATTAGAAACTTGTCTCCGTGGTTATTTTAGACAAGAAGATTTTCCCTGTGCCCGTGTGTTTTAGTGCTCATAAATATATATATTAGTTTAATACATTAATATCGATATCCGTTGGTATGTAAAATATATGATATCAATCTCATATATGTATGCATAGGTCTCACTTATAATTGTAATAAATCCGTAGAGATTTATATTGTTATACTAGACACGCATAACAAAAGTCTACAGATAACGATCGTTTAATCATTTCAATACCAGCATATAAATGACACTGTATAATCATTGTTCAAATGATTAAATCTCTGTAACCGGATTCCTATGACCCATAGTGAACCATGTTTATGTGATTAGGAATTGAATAAACCTTCAGAAGATTTAGATCGAGTTTCAGACCAGAAAGTGACTTTTTATAGACATATGAAGTTTTTTGCCCGTTTATTCACTTCCCACAAGTGACTAGCATCACTAAAGCTTCCAAATTACTCTTTTTCAAAAATTAAAATAGCCGGCAATCTCCTAATTGCGTTTGAACGAAAACGAAGGTCAACATTTTGACATCCGACGCTATTTAACAACAAAATGTACTTTCAAGATATACACACTTCATTCACTCTCCCGCCTTTGGAGTAAAAAGCCAACCGTAAACATTGTATAAAGTTTAGAGAAGTAATAACTGATAATTGTTGTCTGGATGAATCAGTCCTGTAATCAAGCAGGACGATTAACAGTTTTATTTCGGGTGCTGGTTCAGTTTGTTTGAAAATATAGGGCTCTATCTTTTACCTGAATGTATGGGTTGTCTTGACAGACGGAATTTAAAAAGTCACGTTTTTATATAAACATTCTCACAAGATAGGCGATATTACAGGTATCATATTGATCGATCTGGGTTTTCACGCCTGTATCAGAAATCTTAGTCATTTCATCCTCATTGAAGCAAATTTTCTATTTCAGCTATTTGTCCGTTTTACGGGACGAGAATTGTCGCTGATCCTCGGACTTGCTATGCTTATTACGAGTGTCAGTATGGACAAGCTGTATATGAATTTTGTGAAGAAGGGGGATTTAATCCACTTACACAGACATGTGAACCAATGACAACCTGTCAAGGTCTCGTGCCTAGCACATCCCAGAACGGTAAGATTCTAAAGGTGTACTTCAAACACGCACTGACAAGCTTTTGATCACGTGACACAGATGCCAAATCTCACGTCTGAGTATATTTGTAATAGGGAGTGCAAGTCTCATAAGAATTATTACGAGATTTTGTGAAATCCGGTGATATATGACGCCATTAAGAACGTTTTTGATGACGTTGCAATTCCATTTGACGTATTTTGTTCTATAACGTCAGATTTAAACGTCATGTTGGAACAAAAAACGTTTAATCACATGCGCAATGCACTGCCGGTGACAGGAAATATAAGGAATTCACACGTGACTTGCGCTCCCTATTGACGTCCATCTTGATACCACTGTTGCAGTACGTTGCCTCACTATTATGTCTTATCAACATTCAAGCAAACCAGAATGGTAAAAAATTACAAACTTCGTATCAGTTTTCAGGAATTGCATAAGTAATATCAGAAATATTAGAAGCACGTTCATAGACTTCTGGTAATATCCACGCCTCTGTTCACAGGCTCGTCATGTACGGATGCTGACTTACCCGAAGTCTGTCCACCTGGCTATATACCCAGTTTGATTGTTTGTGGCTGTGTTCATCCTGATTGTGAGTATAATATCACCATTTCAAATAACTACATACAGTATAACAGACCCTAACGCCAATCTAAAGAGAGAAGTGCATCTTCGCGCGGCCCTATTTTGCGAAGCTGGCGTAAAGTTGCTCATAGGCCTACAAGAAGGACCAGTTGCGACTAGGGCGTAAGTTCCTATAGCTTTAACACTGATTTACGTCCGACGTAACTTATGCCAGCTTTGTAACAACCACTAATGTAATAAAATGCCCTAATGTAATAACTTTTTTTAAAACGTCTTTTTTCTTTAAAATTCCACTGTATATTATCGAGGCGTGATGAATGTATACAGAAAAATATTTTATTTAATTGTTACTTTAGCATTTTTCTCCAAAATGACGTTTTTTACATTAGGGGTCAAATCTCCGTTTTCACCATATTCTTGCCTTCAAAACATGCCCTAATGTAACAACTTTTTCTAAAACGTCTTTTTTCTTTAAAATTCCGCTGTTTATCATCGAGGCGTGATGAATGTATTCAGAAAAATGATATTTTATTTCATTGTGACTTTAACATTTTTCTCCAAATTGACGTTTATTACATTAGGGCTCATATCTTGATTTTTTATAGATTTGCCTTCAAAACATGCCCTAATGTAACAACTTTTTCTAAAACGCGTTTTTTCGTAAAAATTTCACTGTATATCATCGAGGCGTGATGAATGTATTCAGAAAAATGATATTTTATTTAATTGTGACTTTAACATTTTTCTACAAAATGACGTTTATTACATTAGGGCTCATATCTTGATTTCTATAGATTTGCCTTCAAAACGTGCCCTAATGTAATAACTTTTTCTAAAACGTGTTTTTTCGTAAAACTTCCACTGTATATTATCGAGGCGTGATGAGTGTATTCAGAAAAATGATATTTTATTTATTTGTGACTTTAACATTTTTCTCTAAAATGACGTTTATTACATTAGGAATCATATCTCCGTTTTCACCATATTCTTCCCTTCAAATCGTGCCCTAATGTAACAACTTTTTCTAAAACGTCTTTTTTCTTTAAAATTCCGCTGTATATCATCGAGGCGTGATGAATGTATTCAGAAAAATGATATTTTATTTCATTGTGACTTTAACATTTTTCTACAAAATGACGTTTATTACATTAGGGCTCATATCTTGATTTCTATAGATTTGCCTTCAAAACGTGCCCTAATGTAATAACTTTTTCTAAAACGTGTTTTTTCGTAAAACTTCCACTGTATATTATCGAGGCGTGATGAGTGTATTCAGAAAAATGATATTTTATTTCATTGTGACTTTAACATTTTTCTCTAAAATGACGTTTATTACATTAAGAATCAAATCTCCGTTTTCACCATATTCTTCCCTTCAAATCGTGCCCTAATGTAACAACTTTGTCTAAAACGTGTTTTTTCTTTAAAATTCCACTGTATATCATCGAGGCGTGATGGATGTATTCAGAAAAATGATATTTTATTTAATTGTGACTTTAACATTTTTCTCTAAAATGACGTTTATTACATTAGGAATCAAATCTCCGTTTTCACCATATTCTTTGCCTTCAAAACATGCCCTAATGTAATAACTTTTTCTAAAACGTCTTTTTTCTTAAAAATTCCACTGTATATCATCGAGGCGTGATGAATGTATTCAGAAAAATTATATTTTATTTAATTGTGACTTTAACATTTTTCTCTAAAATGACGTTTATTACATTAGGAATCAAATCTCCGTTTTCACCATATTCTTCCCTTCAAATCGTGCCCTAATGTAACAACTTTTTCTAAAACGTGTTTTTTCTTTAAAATTCCGCTGTATATCATCGAGGCGTGATGAATGTATTCAGAAAAATTATATTTTATTTCATTGTGACTTTAACATTTTTCTCCAAATTGACGTTTATTACATTAGGGCTCATATCTTGATTTTTATAGATTTGCCTTCAAAACATGCCCTAATGTAACAACTTTTTCTAAAACGTCTTTTTTCTTGAAAATTCCACTGTATATCATCGAGGCGTGATGAATGTATTCAGAAAAATTATATTTTATTTAATTGTGACTTTAACATTTTTCTACAAAATGACGCTTATTACATTAGGAATCAAATCTCCGTTTTCACCATATTCTTGCCTTCAAAACATGCCCTAATGTAATAACTTTTTCTAAAACGTCTTTTTTCTTGAAAATTCCACTGTATGTCATCGAGGCGTGATGAATGTATTCAGAAAAAATATATTTTATTTAATTGTGACTTTAGCATTTTTCTCCAAAATGACGTTTATTACATTAGGAATCAAATCTCCGTTTTCACCATATTCTTGCCTTCAAAACATGCCCTAATGTAATAAATTTTTCTAAAACGTGTTTTTTCTTAAAAATTTCACTGGATATTATCGAGGGGTGATGAATGTATTGAGAAAAATGATATTTTATTTAATTGTGACTTCAACATTTTTCTACAAAATGACGTTTATTACATTAGGGCTCATATCTTGATTTCTATATATTTGCCTTCAAAACATGCCCTAATGTAACAACTTTTTCTAAAACGTATTTTTTCGTAACAATTCCGCTGTATATCATCGAGGCGTGATGAATGTATTCAGAAAAATGATATTTTATTTAATTGTGACTTTAACATTTTTCTCCAAAATGACGTTTATTACATTAGGAATCAAATCTCCGTTTTCACCATATTCTTCCCTTCAAATCGTGCTCTAATGTAACAACTTTTTTCTAAAACGTGTTTTTTCTTAAAAATTCCACTGCATATTATCGAGGCGTGATGAATGTATTCAGAAAAATGATATTTTATTTAATTGTGACTTCAACATTTTTCTACAAAATGACGTTTATTACATTAGGGATCAAAACTTGCATACATAGTTTAGCCCTCAAAACATACCCTAATGTAATAACTTTTTCTAAAACGTATTTTTTCGTATAAATTCCACTGTATATTATCGAGGCGTGATGAATGTATTCAGAAAAATGTTAAAATGTTATGTTTTTTGTTTGTAACTTTAACATTTTTCTCCAAAATGACGATTAATTCGTATAACACCAGGGGCTGATGTTGTGAAAATAGGTGAAATATTATTGTCAAAGCAATTGAGTCGCGACTTTCTCTACCCCGCCAAACACGCCAACCACCATAATCAATTTAATAAAAAAAATTTCTTTGGCGTCTTTCGCTGTCTTGGCGAGGCTGGCGGGGAGGGTGCGATTCTATTTCATTCGTGACTTTGTCGATCTTGGCTGGATTACGGGACACGCCAAGGTCACGAAATACGCTAAAGAAAAGATACTATTTTTCCAATCCCGAATAACGACCTTCGCGGGGTCGCGAATGGCGCGCGGGTCGCGAGGGTCGCGAATCACGTCAAACCTTAGTTATACATCTAGTCAACACAACACATCAAAAACTCAGAAAACTTATTCTTCCACATGAATTCACTAGTTTGGCGACCTTCGTGTGGTTAGCAGCTTTCGCGACCCTGCCAAGCAGACGAAGGTCCCCATTCGGGATTGCAAAAAAAATATTTTTAGCGCCCTTCGCGACCCCGCCAAGGTAGAGAAAGTCGCGAACCATATAGAATCACGACCCCCCCCCCCGCCCGCGCCCACAAGCCTCGCCAAGATAGCGGACGCCAATGAAATGTTTCTAAAAAAATAATATTTTGATCAGCGTAGTTGGCGTGTTTTGTGAGTTTGGCGGGGTAGAGAAAGTCGCGAATCGATTGCTTTGGAGAGTCTGGCGGGGTCGCGAAGCTCGAGAATAAAATGTCTGTATCCGGCTTCCATATATCCGTGTATTCCGCAAACGATAGCTTTCTTCTTCAGAAAAAACAAACACTTAAACGATATCTAAACTATGGTGGCTGATTTGTGCCATTTCGCGTTCTCGCGTTTTCGCCTTTCACGTTCTTGCCAGTTCACTTTGAACTGGCCACTGTGATAGGCTCCACGCGAGGGAAAAATGTACAGAAATGGTTTTGGTACCGTTAGAAAGGAAAATTTACCACGCCTGTACTGTATTTACTAGGTTCTGTCCTTTTCTTCTCCTTTAAGATGCAGTGGTATCCCCTCCGATGAACCAGCTAGACCGGGTTTCTGACTCCAAAAGTACTATTTTTTATTCTGACGGCCTTATTTTGGAGTCAGGGTTCATTGCAATCAAAAAGCCGGAGTTGGCTGCCCGCTCAGAAGCGGGCGGGCAGTATGTGGTCCGATTTAGACAATGAAATAACAATATAACCTACTCAAATCGTACCTAAACGGTCATAATAGCGTTCATGGATATAATTTCGCTACCTACCAGTGCCTGATATGGACTATCGGCCAGTAAACATTATTCTTTCCCTGAATTCCCTTTTGCCTTCTCCAGTCGCAAACTCTCCGCCATTGATGACGTCACCCTTTTTAGCGGGTTTTCAGCGTTTAAACGTTAAATTCACTTTAAAAAAAAGGCTAAATTATTCATGAATGTCGTAATGACACTATTTGATTTCGTTATGTTGTTATTTACTGTCTAAATCTGACAGCAAACTGCCCGATCAGAAGCGTGCAGTCTACTCCGACTTTTTGATTGCAATGAGCCCTGACTCCAAAATACGACCGTCAATATAAAAACAATAGTCATTTTGGAGTCAGAAACCCGGACTAATGAACCAGCGTACCCCTCATAATAGCTTAGCTATATCAAAATTATGGAAATTTCAGTACATCTCCTCTAAATGGCACCTTTCTAGTGTAGCGAAGGAAGTATTATTACGATACTTGGGGATTCTAATCTATCTAGATCAAAACCTTGACACCCACCATGATATGCAGGTAGAATTGTTTTCCCGGTGCCAATTCTTTCGGACTCCCAAACATGAGAAAGTTATCTTGAATATTGGTCTCAATAACAAGACAACTTCTGAACCGTACATTTCACATGTTCAATGTGATGACAGCGGTGAGAGAGACTTTTTCCAACTCGCTATCTACTTTGTAGAGATCCAGTCATCTACTAAATTACCGGCGAGTGAAGTTTCGAACCAGTCGGAACTCCCTTCGGCTATCTTCGCTCGCTACCGGTCGGCTTTGACACGCCTCGGACAGTCTGCGCTTTTTATACGGCAAATCACCGTATTTTTGGGCTGAATAAAAATGGCGTCGAAAGTAAATATCAAAATGTTTTACTACCGACGAAAACAGAAAATAAAAATAATTATAAATTTATTAAATGCTAATATCGTTTAGAAAGATATTTGTTAATATATTTTATTTAGCCCGGTAAACCACATGTTGTAGACAGACGCAGTTTCGGTACATATCAGGAATCTTCAAATACTTCAATTATATAACTGATCGAGGCTGAAGTTAACAAAGCGAGTGTTTCAGTCCCTTACATTGTCACGGGGACACTTTTGTGGGGCCCTCAAGGGGATTTTGGATTGGTACGCTTCACGGCTACCTATTTGGTCGCCATATTCAAAATGACCTGGAGTCTATCAGAGGGTATTTCACGCACGTAAATCCCCGAAGTTTCAGAGTGGTTTCGAACCTGAACCTATATAACTCTGCTACCAATAAAAAGAGAGTTATTGTCATACCCGAAATATCCAAATCAAATTTAATGTATCAATGGACAAAATAAACTGGACCGAAGATACAGCAAATCGCTTGTATACCAACTGGTTTCAGACACTCGATTTATACTGAATTTGGGACAGGGCATGGACCATCCTACTTTCGCCTCAGAAAGTAATTTTGCTAATCTTAGTAACGGGGAACTCACTGCTAATGTATGATACATCTCTACTCAATAGAGGACTTTCATTTGTACCTTGTCCATATTGTGAACTCCAAATTATAGCTTTGTCCGAGATTGTAATTCTGGCAAAGTGGGGCACGCAAGCCGTTTACATCTAAAACGGGCTACACGCTCCCTTCTCACATGTATGACCCAGAAATAAACGTAACTCGTGACTTGATGATGGTTTAGCTAATCATATAAACCAACGACCTTATTCATTCAGAACAACTTGCCCTAAGCATGCTAAGTGGAAATCAAAATATAGTTATTAATCCTGCTGATAAAGGTTCCAAAACAGCTAATATGTCTAGACAGGATTAGATTGAAGAGGTAAAGCAGCAAAGGAATTCTTCATTCTCCTGAAAAAAGGCTATCTTAATAATAAACAGTGTCGCTTTTTTGAATCTGATCTTAACTCTTAAAACAGTCTAGTTTGCATCGTCCAAAAATTCTAAAGAAGGAATTTTAAAGAAAAAAACACGTTTTAGAAAAAGTTGTTACATTAGGGCATGTTTTGAGGGCTAAACTTTGTATGCAAGTTTTGACCCCTAATGTAATAAACGTCATTTTGGAGAAAAATGCAAAAGTCACAAACAAACAATATAACATTTTTCTGAATATATTCATCACCCCTCGATAATTACCAGTGGAATTTTTACGAAAAAACACGTTTTAGAACAAATTATTACATTAGGGCACGATTTGAAGGGAAGAATATGGTGAAGACGGAGATTTGATTCCTAATGTAATAAACGTCATTTTGTAGAAAAATGTTAAAGTCACAATGAAATAAAATATTATTTTTCTGAATACATTCATCACGCCTCGATGATATACAGTGGAATTTTTACGAAAAAATGCGTTTTAGAAAAAGTTGTTACATTAGGGCATGTTTTGAAGGCAAATCTATAAAAATCAAGATATGAGCCCCAATGTAATAAACGTCATTTTGTAGAAAAATGTTAAAGTCACAATGAAATAAAATATCATTTTTCTGAATACATTCATCACGCCTCGATGATATACAGCAGAATTTTAAAGAAAAAAGACGTTTTAGAAAAAGTTGTTACATTAGGGCACGATTCGAAGGGAAGAATATGGTGAAAACGGAGATTTGATTCCTAATGTAATAAACGTCATTTTAGAGAAAAATGTTAAAGTCACAATTAAATAAAATATCAATTTTCTGAATACACTCATCACGCCTCGATAATATACAGTGGAAGTTTTACGAAAAAACACGTTTTAGAAAAAGTTATTACATTAGGGCACGTTTTGAAGGCAAATCTATAGAAATCAAGATATGAGCCCTAATGTAATAAACGTCATTTTGTAGAAAAATGTTAAAGGCACAATTAAATAAAATATCATTTTTCTGAATACATTCATCACGCCTCGATGATATACAGTGAAATTTTTACGAAAAAACGCGTTTTAGAAAAAGTTGTTACATTAGGGCATGTTTTGAAGGCAAATCTATAAAAATCAAGATATGAGCCCTAATGTAATAAACGTCAATTTGGAGAAAAATGTTAAAGTCACAATGAAATAAAATATCATTTTTCTGAATACATTCATCACGCCTCGATGATAAACAGCGGAATTTTAAAGAAAAAAGACGTTTTAGAAAAAGTTGTTACATTAGGGCATGTTTTGAAGGCAAGAATATGGTGAAAACGGAGATTTGACCCCTATTGTAAAAAACGTCATTTTGGAGAAAAATGCTAAAGTCACAATTAAATAAAATATTTTTCTGTATACATTCATCACGCCTCGATAATATACAGTGGAATTTTAAAGAAAAAAGACGTTTTAAAAAAAGTTATTACATTAGGGCATTTTATTACATTAGTGGTTGTTACACAGCTTCGTAAGACAGGGCCCAGGCTTATTTCAGAAATCACAAGAGAGATATATGTAAGTTTGTGGGCACAAATTACCCTAACACAACAAGCTGAATATTTATCAATAAAATTTCATTTATTGATTGTCTTGTATGAAGCTCCCGATGAATGACCCCGATATGAAGAGATAAGGGTAAATGGTATAAATCTATGGCATTTATCCAAAGTGATTGAAACATTTAGCGAAGTTGATTTGATGTCGGACAATGACATTGTGCATGGTAGTTGTTCCACAATGTTTGCTGCGATCAGTTCGTGTTTTTTCTTTAGGCACTTTTCAAATCGACTTTTAGCTTTTGGGCTTTTTCTGATCATTGTCCAGTCTCTTCTAGGGGATTCCAGTTGCCCTCCTAAAACACTTGTAAAAACCGTTATAAAATTGATTGATTGTTTGGTGTTTTACACCGCGCTCAAGATTATTTTGCTTATATGGTGGCGTTGCCCGTTGTATTGTGAGAGGAAACCGGACTCTATACTCTAGTTCCGGTTGAAACTGGAAAGTTGGCAACCATCCAACATAGGTCGTTCGAGTGAAAACCCAGTCAGAAAATTTTCCATTTTTTGTTGTTGGACTGAGTGGGATTTGAACCCGCGACCCATTGGTGGAAGGCTGTTCGGACTGAGCGTCCAACGCCACGGAGGCCCCCGGATTCTAAAAAATTGTACCACGAAAATCATCTCGATGTGGTATATATGGAAAAGCTTTGTTCTCGAGTTATATCTCGTGATATAGGAAAAGCAACATAAGGGTTAGGTTAACTTGTTTCGAATGGCTAATCAATCAATCCATCAATCAGGATTTGGTAACTTCATTCCATTAAAGCAATAAACACACTTGATCGACACTGATGTGTACAGGATTGCTTATTGTTGACTTACGGTCAACAATCCCCCCTATCATGCCTTCCATGTGTGAGACATGGGTTAGCAATCTAGTTAACTGATTCCAACACGATGAGAGTCCAATGTAGAAAAACTTTATTCCGTCATGAAAAAAACCGTAAAATCCTTGAAAAGGAAAGAAAAAAGAAAATATAAACATACTTTGCAAATAAAACACGTTTACAAGTTAAAACAAACGTCAAAACAACTCCAAATGCAATGTCTCAGCGATTATTAAACGAATTGGTTTGTCTGAATGGCTAAATATAGCAATGAATGTATACTTCCGCCAAAAGCAGGTCAAACTTTCTGATAATTAGGTCGGCTGAGTAGTTCGACTTAACCGTGCGCAAGAGAAAATAGTTCCTCAGACAAACGTGAAATAATTAGCAAAAAGGAGCACGGAAAGTTTATACCCTAGTATGGATTACTTAAACAAACAAAACCGCGTATGGGAAATATGAGTAGCATGTCACTGCAAAGTTCACTGTCACACACGTAAATCAAGTGTCTGTGAGGACATAGCAAAGTGAAAGTGTGTGAAATGAGGTCACACTAGGTTAATGTTTTAAACACTATAAATCATCAAAAGATCACATATGAACACTAGTTTCCATCAGGGAATGTTCTTAGAAACGTTTTACGCTAAAGTCAACAGTACTTACACCGTGGGTCACCGGCAAGTGAAACAAACTTTAGAGTGCAGCTATGTCATAAATGGATCGGTTTACTGAATCTCGAAGCGCGACACACAGACGGGTATCGCTAAATATAGAACTGTCACAGGAAACGAAAAGCGGATTGCACAAGGAATAAAAATAAAGCCTGTAACAGGACACTCCCCGCCTGATATCCTCAGGATATCAAATAAAATCACAAACAAGGCGTTCACTTTAAAAAACTTGTAGCACAAATACATTTCACTATATCACTGAATGAGCACATGAAGATGATGAAATCCCTGCACGAGTAATGAATCCTTGATGGAAATGAATCACAAAAAAGTTAATTAAGTAGATAACAGTAACACCATCTCTGTAACAGGACGGGTGAAAGTGGTACGCTTTCCGTCTGAAGAAACACGAATGACGGCCTTCATCACTTTGCCATCGGAACCAGGAAGAGGAGTTTCCACCACAGCAACTGGCCACTCATTGCGTCGAAGATCTTTATCTTTCAGAAGGACGATGTCTCCTTGTTTAATATTTGGTCGATCAACCTGCCACTTGCGTCTCTCTTGAAGAGTTGAGAGGAACTCTGATTGCCACCGTTTCCAAAAGGTCTCCAAGAGGGCTTGGCTGCGTTTCCACTGAATACGATACATATCTTTGGTATCCCAGTTTCCTAGGGAAGGAGTGATGTGATCTTTCTTGAAGGTAAGCAAGGTTGCAGGACTCAGTATTTCTGGCTCATCTGGGTCTGTAGACACTGGGATGATTGGTCTGGCATTTATGATGGCACTGGCTTCGGCCATGAAGGTGGTAAGTACTTCGTGGGTAAGAAGTTTTCCGGATGCATCAGTCAGCATAGAGTCTAGAATACGTCTTGTAACACCTATGAGACGCTCCCATGCGCCTCCCATATGTGAGCTATGGGGTGGATTGAAGTTCCATGTACATCCTTGGTTGTAAAGGAAATCTTTGGTTGGGCCTGTTTCAACGTTGACAGTGTCGATCCGGAGGTCGTCTGTTGCACCAATAAAATTAGTTCCTCTATCGGATCTGAACTCAACGACTTTTCCTCTTATAGAAATGAAGCGTCTTAAGGCATTGATGAAACTTGACGATGACATCTCTTCGATGACTTCAAGGTGGACCGCTCGTGTAGAGAGGCAAGTGAAGATTAGGGCCCATCTTTTGGAGTTAGCTTGGCCGCCTCTAGTTTTACGAGTAATGACATTCCATGGTCCAAAGGCGTCTACTCCTACGTAGCTGAATGGAGGAGCTGGCTGTAGACGGCTCTCTGGGAGGTCTGCCATGATCTGGGTCTGTTGTCGACCCCTCAGTTTGCGACATTTCACACAACGGTAGATGACAGAAGATATGAGGCGTTTACCACCAGTAATCCAGTATCCAGCCTGTCGTACACGGCCTTCAGTAATGTGTCGTCCTTGATGGTGTACTTCAGTGTGAAAATGCCGAACCAGTAGTGTGGCGACGTGGTGAGTTCCAGGTATGATGACCGGATGTTTGGACTTCTCTTGAATTTCGGCCTTTCGGAGTCTTCCACCAACAACCAACAGTCCATCCTCGTTGATAAAGGGATTTAAGGAAATAATACTGCTGTTCTTGGGAAGCGGCTTGCCACAAAGTATAGAGTTGATCTCTGTCTGGTAGGTGTCAGATTGAATTTGTTTTAGGATGAGAATCTCAGTTTCCTGTCTCAAACTGGTAGAACGACAAAATTCAGAAACGTGCCACCCTTGACATTCTTTGGTTCTGTAAGACCTAGAAACGTGTTTCAAATTACCAACCGTCCTTACTAATGACATCCAGGTAGAAAATCTGTCGAATCGTGAAGATAAGGATGCATGGGGAACTGTTGTTGTTGTTGTTGAAAGAACAGTTACTTTCTTGATGGCTTCGTCGTTGTCTGGGTCTACCGTCGTTGAAAGGTCTCAGATTTGTCTACTTTGATAGCTGCAGAAGGACCACATAGCCATTGGCCTTTGTGAAGTTCGTCGGTGTTGTTGGGGCGTGTTGCCTTGTCAGCTGGATTGTGATTGGTTGAGACGAAGAACCATTGATCGGCTGAAGTTGATCTTCTGATGCGATTCACTCGGTTGGCGACGTAGACGTTTAATCTTCGGGTCTCGTTGTTGATATATCCAAGCACAATTCTGCTGTCAGTATGGAATTTCATGGATGATATTGGGATAGACAAGTGTTCAGTGATGGCTGCACATAATTTTAGGCGAGGAATTGTGTGGGCGTTGACAGGAGCGACCTTGGTTTTTCCGAGGATGTAACTCCAGTTGTCTTCTTGACGTGAAGATCTCAAGTAGGCCACTGATGCTATAGCTAGTTCTGAGGCATCGGAAAAGATGTGAACTTCTTTATCTTGAGTAAAGTCAAAGGAACAAGGTAAGTATGATCTAGGAATACTGAGTTCTTCAAGTACTTTGATCGATGACTTCCATTTGTTCCATTCAGCTTGACGATCTGGTGGAAGAGGTTCGTCCCAATCTTTGGTGTGTGCTAGGAGATCTCTTAGAAGCAATCGACCCTGAATTGTTATAGGAGAGGCAAAACCCAAGGGGTCGAAAATGCTGTTCACTGTAGAGAGTAAGCCACGTCGTGTGTATGGCTTTTCTTGAGGATCCACTTTAAAGGTCAAAACGTCAAGCTGCATGTCCCAAACTAAACCTAAGCTTCGTTGAGTAGGGAGTGAGTCAGTTCCAAGATCCAGATCTCTTAAGTTTTTAGCGAATTCGTCTGCTGGGAAGGCTTTCATGACTTCTATGGAGTTGGAAGCAATTTTGTGAAGCCTGAGGTTCCCAAAGGTAAGTAGAGACTGTCTTGTTCTGGTGAGAAGATCGATGGCTTTCTCTACGTCGGGCAAGGAAACCACTGCGTCGTCCACATAGAAATCATTTTCAACGAAGTGTAAGGTGTCAGATCCGTAGATGCTTTCTCCTTTCTGGGCGATCTTTCTCAGGCCATAAGTTGAGATTGCTGGTGAGGTTGTGTTCCCGAAGACATGAACGCACATACGATATTCAATTATGGGTTTGAAGGGATCATTTTCTTCGTTCCAGAGAAATCTTAAGAAATTTCGATGTTCCTCGTTGACGTAGAAACCATAAAACATCTGCTCGATGTCTGCAGTTACAGCGACAGGATCTCGACGGAATCTCATGAGGATACCTAGCAGACTGTTGGTTAAGTCTGGACCAGGCATAAGTACTTGGTTAAGGGATACACCTTCGTGCTGGGCAGAAGAATCGAAGACGACTCGTACTTCATCTTTCTTCTTCGGATGGTACACACCAAAAATAGGTAGGTACCAGACTTCTTCGTTCGGTTTAGGGGGCTCGGCGATCTCTGCATGGCCATTCTTCAACATACGTGCCATGAATTTGACAAACTGATCCCTCTTGACACTGTTCTTCTTCAAGTTAGATGCCAGCGTATAAGCTCTTCTTAAGGCTTGTGTCCGGTTGTTGGGTAACCGTTGGCGACTCTCTTTGAAGGGAAGAGGGGCCACAAGGTTGCCTTTATCATTGCGTCTTATGTTCTTCATGCTTTCGATGAATTTGTGGTCCTCAATTGACATCGCTATCTTGTCGTCGTCTGGCGTCTTCTGGAAGACTGAGGATCCAAGGGTGTGGTGATCTAGTTGATTTGAATGTCTGGGAACCGGAGTATGTTTCAAATTCAAGAAGTTTGAGCACGGCTCTAGATACGATGGACGGCCATTCTCGTGGATGTATGTCTTAAAAGTTTGGACCACCTCTGGTTGATGTGCTTTACCAAGGCAGGCTTGTCCGACGATTACCCATCCGAGTGATAGTTTCTGTGCAAATGGGGTACCCCTGGGTCCGATGATTTGATCAGAGACCTGGTGAGCTTCAAGAAGGTCACGTCCAAGAAGTAGAAGGATCTCAGTTTCGTTGTCCAGTGGAGGTATACATGAGGTAAGTTGATTAAGGTGAGTATAGTTCTGGGCGACTTCTGGTGTCGGAATTTCAGTCCTTGAATTTGGAATGCTGTTACATTCAATTAAATTGGATAGCAGGAGTCTTGAGTTACCATCAAGTGACTCAACGACAATATTCCTGGCTCGTCTACCCGAGGTGTTAAATGTTCCAGAACATGAAGACAATGCATAGGGTACAGGATCAGAGTCAATGTTAAGATTATCAAAGAATTCACTTTTTGCCAGGGAGGCATTACTTTGATCGTCCAAAATACAATATGTCTTTCTTGACTGTTCTGGGTTACCCTTTGGATACACGTTGATAAGGATTATCTTAGAACAAGATTTTCCAGAAAATCCTTTACCACAAACTTGTGTGCATTTTGTGTCGATACTTGAATCTGGTTCCTTGTTGGATGCTTTCTCCCCGCCGTGACTTGGTTGTCTTCGGGCAGTGTTGTTGTTGAAGTTATTGGATGAGACATGAAGCGCTGACGGATGATGATCGCTCTTACAGAGGGCACATACCACTCGTTTGTCACAGTCTTTAACAGAGTGAGAGTTAGTTTCACAACATTTGAAACAAAGTCCTAATTCTTTAACGGTTCCTCTTCTCTCCGCTATCGGCTTCATGCGAAACCCTCTACATTCATTCAGCGAATGCCTTGATCGCTCATGAATAGGACAAAACACTGGAGATTTCTGTTGAGTTTCGGAAATATCTGTCTTTCTAGTTGAAATCATTTTTCTGGTGTGGAAAGAAGATTGTCTTTGAGGGGCTTGTTCAGGGGCCATGGTTTCCCGGGAGAAACTTGGGTCATTCCTATCTTTACTGGTTTCACGTAGGAATTCTGCAAATACTGTGAATGGGGGAAAAGCAACACGTTTTGATTTCTTGTAATGCAGAGCATGGGAAATCCACTTCTCTTGGAGACTGTGTGGTAGCTTATCCACAATAGGTTTCACCCCTGAAGAGGCGTCAAAGTATGCCAAAATGGGTGAGTAGGTACTGTCTTCCTTTAATGATTCTATCTCTGAGACAAGGTCAGCTAAATCAAATAATTTGGTGTTATCTTTATTGTTGAGCTTTGGAAAGGAATCCAGTTTGCGTCTTAAAGCTGATTCAATGGCTTCTGGGGCTCCAAAACGGTCAATTAGTCTCTGCCAAATACGTTGAAGGCCTCTTTCAGGATTTGAGGTGTTTGAATATCTTAGACTGGTTGCATGCTTTGAAGAGTCAGGGCCAAGCCATTTAATCAACAAGTCAATCTCCTCTGAAGGGGACACTTGTAGTTCGTTCATAATGTTAACAAAACTGGAACGCCAGGCTGCAAAGCATTCTGGCTTATCGTTGAATTTTGAAAGTCTAGTAATGAGAAGTTCTTTTTTCATGAGAAACCTTGAGAGGTCAAAGGTCATGGGGTCAAAGTTATTTCCTTGAGTTAAAGGGGGATAACTTGTGAGGTTGTTTGATAACTGTGGAACGTTGGGGTTATGTGGGACAAAATGCGGCGTTGTGGCATTAAGTTTTACATTTGTTTGTTCATTCTGATGAATTTGGTTTTCGTTGTTATTCACATTGTCCAAATCTTGATTTTTATTGAAAGATTGTTCAGAAATATATCTGCTTGTCCTTTGCATTTTGGTTTCAATTGGCACGAGAATAGGGGGAGATAGATTGTCACTAAGATCCTGAGATGAATGTAAGGCTTGCACCTCTGCTTCAGCGGCTGCAACTTCAGACTGCATTTTCAGCAAATTGATGTCGGCTGTAAGCTCTGCTTGTTTTCTTTTATTGCTGGCTTCTAGCTGGGCTCTTTGTAATTCATTCTCAGCTGCCAATCTGGCCTGTTCTTTCATTAATTCATTTTCTTTCATAGCATAATGAACTTTGGCTCGTGCTGCTTCCGCCCTGGCTTGCTTGCGTGATAAAACTGATGTATTACCTGATTTATGTGAGGTTTTGGATTTTAATTCAGATATGTTCATTAAAAGTTCATCGATTTTATTGTTCATTATGTTCATGACTTGATTGGTTGTTTTTTCCACTTTAGCATGGCGTAGGTTTTGTTTTTCTAACTCCCTTTGACTGTCCTCAGTTGATGTACTTTGAAGAAATACAAGGAAGTCGCAATGTAAATGTTTGTAACTGTTATATAATTTCTGTAAATGTTTTTCATTTTGCCTTAAAATTATCAAATCGCCTTCTTCTGAGTTGATTATGTCGATATGTTGTTCAATATCTTGCCATACTTTTTCAATGGATGAAAGGTAGGCGTCACATGATTTTGTGTATTCTTGGTTTACATTTTGAGTTAAAGTACTTTTTCTTGATTCTTTTTCAAGTTGGGTTTGGAGTTTTTGTGACCCAACTTCTGTGTCCGTAGGTTGAGGGATGCCTTGATCCGCAGACAATCCTGTTTGTGACATGTTGGCTGTCTGTAGTTGTAGGTTTAGATATCTTTGTCCGGGAGACGTCAGATGTGTCTTGAAACCTGTGGTTGTGTTCACTTGGTCGTTCTTCTGTATGCAGGAAGTCGACGTTTGGGTGTCTAGTAGACGGGTGATTTTACTATCATGCCTTCCATGTGTGAGACATGGGTTAGCAATCTAGTTAACTGATTCCAACACGATGAGAGTCCAATGTAGAAAAACTTTATTCCGTAAAATCCTTGAAAAGGAAAGAAAAAAGAAAATATAAACATACTTTGCAAATAAAACACGTTTACAAGTTAAAACAAACGTCAAAACAACTCCAAATGCAATGTCTCAGCGATTATTAAACGAATTGGTTTGTCTGAATGGCTAAATATAGCAATGAATGTATACTTCCGCCAAAAGCAGGTCAAACTTTCTGATAATTAGGTCGGCTGAGTAGTTCGACTTAACCGTGCGCAAGAGAAAATAGTTCCTCAGACAAACGTGAAATAATTAGCAAAAAGGAGCACGGAAAGTTTATACCCTAGTATGGATTACTTAAACAAACAAAACCGCGTATGGGAAATATGAGTAGCATGTCACTGCAAAGTTCACTGTCACACACGTAAATCAAGTGTCTGTGAGGACATAGCAAAGTGAAAGTGTGTGAAATGAGGTCACACTAGGTTAATGTTTTAAACACTATAAATCATCAAAAGATCACATATGAACACTAGTTTCCATCAGGGAATGTTCTTAGAAACGTTTTACGCTTAAGTCAACAGTACTTACACCGTGGGTCACCGGCAAGTGAAACAAACTTTAGAGTGCAGCTATGTCATAAATGGATCGGTTTACTGAATCTCGAAGCGCGACACACAGACGGGTATCGCTAAATATAGAACTGTCACAGGAAACGAAAAGCGGATTGCACAAGGAATAAAAATAAAGCCTGTAACAGGACACCCCCAATCCTGAAAGTCGTCATCTTCTCTGGCCAAGTTAAAATCTTCATGTAACTCATTCCGTGTTTTACCTTGGCGGACTACTCCACTCAAACCCGTAAATCGAACAGCTCGTTTTGATTGGATGCGAGTAAAGCTTCTCGCAGCTAATCAAATATTTGGGCACTTACACTGAAAATAACGTAATAGTGGCTGTGTACACCTTGAACTTTTGTTTAACGAGTGCTGATTGGCTAAGACTCTGTAAGTCTAGGAAAGACAACTCTTATACATTCCCACCAGGGGGCGCTGTTCGATTTACGGGTTGATGTGGAGTAGACCGCCAAGGTAAAACACGGAATGGGGACATGAAGATTTTAAATTGGCTTGCGAAGATGGAAAGTCGTATGAGCTGCTGTGTATGGGGCCAATTGTTCGTCATTTGTGTCAACAAACTGCTCTGTATAGGGCTAATTGTTCGTCATTTGTGTCAACAAACTGCTTTGTATGGGGCTAATTGTTCGTCATTTGTGTGTCAACAAGTACGAAAGAGAGGCTCTCTTGTTTAAGGTAGTTTAAGGTAGCAAAAACAAAATTATTAGCTAACAGTTTCGTTCCGTGCGAATAACGGGCTTTACCGATATTTTAATCTCAACGTTATTCTTTGATTTTTTTCAAGGAACTTCAAACGCCCAACTTCTCACAACGATCGAAAATTATGACAGCAAAAAAAGTATTTTGGCAGCTCATGCTACATTAAGCAATTAAAGTTATAATTTACAATTATCTGTTTTGTTTTCTTTGTAGGGGAGATGTAGGCCTAATTAAAGATGGAGGAATCTTAAACCAATGTGGATTAATTCACTAAATCAAGGCTGTTGTCATTATTGAACATGTTGTAGATAGTGACCGTTTCTTATTCCGTTTAATTGATTTGATTCGGAGATCGAACATTTCTTTTAAAAAGTCTTTGTCAATTTTTTTTGGATTGTGTATTTATCGGAGTCACTGTTTTACAAAAACTGAAACAGAACTTCAAAACAAGCAAATGTAATTTTTTTACCAGCGACGAAACTCAATGTCAATATACGTCTTATATTCTGTAAGTTACTATTTGTTTTGAGGAATCATTGTCTGTTATTGTTTTTTCAAGGATATAGTTTTGAAGCAATTGTGCATTTAACCTGACAATTGATGGCCACTTTGCTAAGCCATAATCTCCGCATAGATATCTTTAGAAACCATTTTCAAACGCTCCCGAACTTTGTCTAAGGCACAGGAGAATATATAGGCACCTTCATACAAAATCATTATATGCATCGACATTCAAAACACGTCTTATTAACTTATTAACGTGTTAGTCTATACTTTGGAATACAATGTGGATTCATAGAACGTTTGTGCTGGATAGGATCATAGTACGTAAAATGTTTCAAAATTGACATTATTTTGCAATAGGGACGAAAATTTCAAAACCCCAAGATAACAAACAAAACAATTTAACTTTAAAAATTATGTACGCATTTTTTTTTTACGATTTTTTTAAAACTGAAGATGTGGATGTGATTTACTGGAAAACACACATGAATTTCAACTGTTAACATCAATGAGTGGGATAAACTGATTGATTGATTGTTTCCAATTGTTTTTTTTTTGGGGGTGGGGGGGGGGGGAACTGAGTGGGATCCGAACCCGCGACCCATTGGTGGAAGGCTGTTCAACGCTCTACCTACTGAGTCACGGAGGCTCCGAGTGGGATAAAGCTATAGGAGTTGAAACCGAAAAGCAATAGTTATTCTTGAATAGCAAACAGGGTTTAATAAGTCAACTAACATACAGCAGGTATTTAGAATATATTTAATCAAAACTATCAAGTATACGCATTAAGACAATAAGAAGAAATTCAATGTGAACAGCCACTAGGCCATAATAAAGATGTTTAGAAAAACAAATCCATGTTGAGGGCAATATGCTCGTGATTATAATTTATAACATATATGAAAGTACTTCAATAGTATTAGGAAAGTGCATACATTTATTAACCGTAATCTCTACATCATCGTCGGAACCCACGATTAAAACTTACGCTCAAGTAAAAGGTGAGCTTGTTGAGAATTTCACCCCTGAGGATGAATCTACATGTAGATCGTTGAATTGTATACATTACAAGTATAAAACATCTTTGGGAATCATCATGCCTCGAAACTCTTGTCAAACAAAAATTAATTCTGTATTTGGTGATTAGATGGGTTGAGATCAGGAAACAATGTACTAACTCCATCGTATTTCTGGATTTCATTATGAAGGTTTTCCCGACATTTACCGGAAAATTGAGAAAAGGCCAGATGTTCTCCAGACGGACCTTTAGCCATGGCGTAGTTATAACCCTCAATTTCTTGTCCTTTAAACAATTCTGTCTGATCATTTAACGGTGTATTAACATAGAACTCCGGAAACCCTAGTGTCTTTGCCTCGGTCGTTATCTCGTCAAGAAACCCACGGAAATTGACATCATGTCTCACGGCCAAGGACAATGTCATAGTATTAACGTAAGCTGGACTTGTCCAATCGAAACACGGGGAATACTGAATGGGGTTGGCTTGGTCAGTAGAACAATATTCCAATAGTTCCACAGTGACACATCCAATTTGAACCAAACGAATATTCACACAATGTTTGCCGTTTGAACGGACATCGGGTATACACGCGGACTGAAAATCTCTACCGTCAGCCTTTGCTTGGAATATCTCCCATTGACAAACGACATACATAACTTCATCGCTTTGGATGTTGTCGAGTATAATCGGTAACAAGGTTCCGCCTAGAAGGTCACAGTAAAACCTAACGGATTCTTGTAAGTCTTTGACGCGGATACCAATATGGTTCATACCATATATATCATCTGTAATACCTATAGGTTTTCTTCGTGGGGTTTGGTTCTCGGAGAAAGCCGTCGATGGGATTTGAAGTTTTGACAGGAACTGTTTCCACTTCTCTGAGAAGCCTTCCATTAATTGTAAAAGTTCCAGTTGCTCTCCTCTTGGCCCTTTAAAGTATGCCATTCCACAAGGAGAGAAATCACCTTCAAGAAAGTAAAGGGCAAGTTTGTCTTCAGGAACATCAAAACGATCTTCTTTCTTGTCCAATTCCATATTTCTATTGAAATATACAAACTTCATGTTTCTTTTTAAAGCCTCATTTTCTACAGCCCGGATATATTTGTTAATATCTATATCCCCTAGCCATATACAGAGATGTGGGCTTGGGCAGATAGCAGGAGAAGACAACTTATCTCTCAGTGATATGGGACGATTGCCAGGGGCTTGATATTGAACAAGCTTCAGAATAAAATTATCAAAGAGAACGAACCTCCATTGAACCTATGAAAAAAAAAAGAAACAAAAAGTAAAACCCAACAAACAATGGAATACAAAGGGTGGTATAATAAATTTCCCCAGCAAGATTGGTTCTCTACAGACAAAACGAATGAGAGATGTATGCTCAGTTCTTAATAAATCCTGTTCATCAAGATTAACGTCAAGTTAAAACATACAAAGGCATTGAAAGCAACGCTTCGCTGAACTCTAACTGTTGTACATATAGAAGCTATATAAACCCAGCACGCCGACCATGTCGTTTGTGGTTGTTGTCCTCACCTGAACCATGTCCTTCGTGGTTATATTTGGAACTCCGAGTGTCCATGGATCTACGCCCTGTAATCTGGCCTGGTTTAATTCGTACCCAAATATTCTCTCAGCGTGACCTTCACCACAGAAGTCCAGACTCCAGGTTTCCAGCAGTTTACCTCCCAAAATCTCCGTGTAAAACTCGATAGACGTGTCCAGGTCATCGGTGGTTATTTCCACCGACCCTAGACCCTCTAGTTTGTTTCCCAGACAACTCATCGCCTTTCAACTTCCACTGAACACCAGACTAAATCAGAAATCTAGATTTGCCGTCAGTGTGCCGCCGAACGATGTATGGTATGAAAGGATACTTACACGTACAAGCGCATTTAGCATAAATGAAAAAGAGGTCAAAATATGTTGTTTATAGGTCGGCATATTGAGCAAAATATGCATGGTCCACTTATATTAAATCATTCAAGCCTACAGCGTATTTTTGCTGAAATGTTTTCTGTTGTATAGGCTACTAGCACTACATTCTTGTTACATCTTAAAGTGGCATGAGCAGCCAAATGTAAGCGGCATTTCGTTGAAACATAATTACCTCATTGTTGGTTATTTCTTTGCGGAATACAAAAGAATTAAGCTTTCCGCTGATACCAATGTTAAAGATGTACGTTAATGAAGTTGGAAAAGCAGAAGATCTCCCCAAAAATGAACTCCTGGCTAATGTTTCCAGGGCGGAGAAAAGGTTTTTACCGCGGAGAAAAGGTAACATTTCCACCGCGGTGATAAATCCCATGATATCTAGAAATAGTTTGAATTTCAACCGCGGTGGAAACCTTTCCACCGCGGTGATAACGTTTCTTTTTCTCCGCGGTGTGAACCTTTTCTCCACTGTGGAAACATTTCCACCGCGGTGGAAATGTTTCCCTTGTGATTTGACAGTTTACATGCGTTTTTTGACTTTCTCTGCAAAGCGTTTTACTTAAAAGTATGATTCTTATGATACACGCTTGATTTTCTTCGACATACAGAATCTCTCTTCTCAAAACCAAGTTTTAGCTTTTGCAAAATGCTGTTAAAAACGGCAAAACACTGGAAAAGTCAAAATTTCACCCATGGCACTAATAACTCCTCCACATTTTCTCAATCGGTTTTAACACCCTGAGAGCTTTAATACAGGAAGACCTTTACTATATCAATTTTGTGTATTACACTGATATGGGGCCATCAATCAGCGTGAGTTAAATAAAAGTGACGGAGTATTTGATAAATTGTTGTTTGTTGTAAACTAATGGACACTTTCGATCAAATTAGCACAAAACTAAAACTCAGCCAGTAACTCAAAAGAAACTGTTTTTTTTTATTAAAATCAAATAACAGAGATCACAAATAGGATATTATGCTAACATGCTCGAAATGGTTTCCACCCGATAGTCATATTTCATTTAGCAAACAATACATAGAATCCAGCATTGATTTTAAAACCTATATAGAGTTGAGTTATGGGTCCTCATAATTCAAGATTTTAAGGGATTCAGGTCGGGAAATAATGTACTAACTCCATGGTATTTCTGGATTTCATTATGAAGGTTTTCCCGACATTTACCGGAAAATTGAGAAAAGGCCAGATGTTCTCCAGACGGACCTTTAGCCATGGCGTAGTTATAACCCTCAATTTCTTGTCCTTTATACAAATCTGTGTGATCATTTAACGGTGTATTAACATAGAACTCTGGAAACCCTAATGCCTTTGCCTCGGTCGTTATCTCATTAAGGAACTCACGGAAATTGACATCATGTCTCACGGCCAAGGACAATGTCATAGTATTAACGTAAGCTGGGCTTGTCCAATCGAAACATGGGGCGTATGGTTTCGGGTTGTTCCTGTCGCCCATACAATATTCTACGAGTTCGAGTGTAGCTGTTCCGAATTGGATAAAACGAACATTAACCCATACATTTCCCGAATAACTAACGTCTGGGATTCCAAATGCGTCTAAAGATTTTCCCAAAGTTTTTGCCAACAGTATCTCTTTCTCAAAAAGCACATTCCTCATTGCATCGCCTTGAAGGAAATCGCCTTTTAGTGGTAACAGGTTTCCACCCAGTACATCACAGTAAAATTGGACACACCTCGTCATGTCTTTCACTCGTACCCCAAAATGGTTCATGCCAAACAGTTGAGCTGTTATACCAATGTGAGTCTTTCCTGGATAATCCGTGTGACCTTGTAAGAAAGCTATTGACGGCACTGCAAGAGCTGATAACATCTTCCTCCATCTTTCTGTCAGCGAACCATAGGTTTGAAACATTTCCAACTGTTCTCCTGTCGGTCCTTTAAAGAAAACCATTGCCAAGGGAGCGAACTCGCCGTCATCAGCTCTGTTAGAGAGTTTATCCTCAGGCACACCCGCCCGATCTTCTTCGGTCTCAACCGGCAATGGTCGATTGAAATACACGGTTTTTATGTTTCTATTCGATACCTCATTTTCCACAGCCCTGATATATTTGTTAATATCAGTATCCCCGACCCAGAGGCACAGATGTGGGTTTGGGCAGATAGCCGGAGAAGTAAGCTCTTCCCTCAGTGATATTGCGTGACCGCTATGGGCTTTATATTGAACCAACTTCAGGAGAAAATTGTCGAACATAATGAACCGCCATTGTACCTAAACAAAAACAAAATATATATGTATTGACATATATTGATGGTTTGCGGGTGCTAATCCCAGTGTGTTTTTCGCTCTATCTCCCTTTATATTGCATAGATGAGTTGCCAGGTGCTCTCCGAATGTCGGAGGTTTCCTCGAGCCAGACAAAGAGCCCGGTTTCCCCGGCTACTGGATCTGGCAACGTCGCCATATAAGTGAAGTAATCTTGCGTGCTGCGAAAGGCATCAATCGATGAATCTATATATATATTGATGTGAATTTACATAAATGTCCCAGCGAGATCATCAGAGGCTATTAATATAACCAAGTTGTGCCTAAGTTGTTAATGTTATTCAAGTGGCGAATATAAAATGAAAGTTAGCCCCTTTTGGCGTGACTTTGGCCTATTCTCTCAGCTTGTAGGCTATGAATCGTGTCGCTTGAATGAAACATTCCGGAGATCGCTTTGTGGAAGCAACAATGACCCCCTTTCTTCACCCCTGCGTTTATTTTCTATGAATGAGTTAAAAATGTCTACATCATCAAAAAATCGTTGGTTTAACCGTATGGTTCCATTTCTTCTTCTTTTAAGAGAACAATCCAATGCCAAAAAATGGACGAATTTGAGAAAAATATCTCCTAAGTAGTCGAGAACTAAACTTTGCATTAATAGGCTGTATAATCAGATAATTCTTACCTGGACATTATTTTTCTGGGATATCTCAGGAACTCCGAGTGTCCATGGATCCACGCCCTGTAATCTGGCCTGGTTTAATTCGTACCCAAATATTCTCTCAGCGTGACCTTCACCACAGAAGTCCAGACTCCAGGTTTCCAGCAGTTTACCTCCCAAAATCTCCGTGTAAAACTCGATTGAAGTGGCGAGATCATCAGTGGTTATTTCCACCGACCCTAGACCCTCTAGTTTGTTCTCAGCAGCAGCCATATTGCATATGAACCAGCTGCCTGTATTGGGCGTATTTTGTACACGTGTTTTAATTTGGTCTGTTTTTTTACAATAAAAAGATAGGTTATCAAGTAGACGAACTAAATTCTAGTTCAAAGTAGAGACATATGTTGACCTATACACTGTGACACAACTATTGCCGAGAGCCGCCGTATGTATTTAACGTGAATGTATTACTCGGGAATGTATTTCACGTCAGACATCGACAACTATAATAACATCTAACGAAATATTTTGGTGACATAGAAATACAACTTTCGCATACGTTTGTTGTAGGAATTCGTTTTGCTTTGTAAAGACCAAGCAGATTTCAATAAAGTGAAATGTTTGGTTTCATGTAAAAACACTCAAACGGTATTTTGTAAACAGATTTCTTTGAACGCCTTTTTATCGATGTTATAGAGCACTTTTTAAAATGTTCCAAAATACCAACACAAATATTGAAATCGAATTAAAGACGTGTATGTATTTATTTTGAAATAGAATTTCGATTGCAATCAATTGAATACAGTGTGATTGAGCTTGCAGAGAGTTACCTGAGGAGCTCCTCTAACTTGAGGAGCTAGTTTGGGTATAAAACATTCAAAAGTCTCTACCATGCAATGTAGATTCCCAAGCAGTGCCAGGGTTGATACACACACGATAAAGATCGTGGCAGACGTCCCAGAGAAGGCAGAGCGTTGTAAGAACTCAGGCAACAGGGTAAATAGATCCGACCTTACCATATCATAACACGACTTGCTGGTAAAGATTCTGTACAATGAGAAAAAACAACATTCTAGAAAAGTCCATGTTTTGTCAAGGTTGAATTTGATTGACTACGGTCCGACGGTTTCATACATGTATCATATGTGGGTTTCAGGTTTTTGATCAAAGATTTCATCTTGTTAATATCATTCAATCATACCACATAATTATAAGAATACCAAAATGTTAATGCTACAATAATTTGCACGTACCATCAATATTTGGTTTATGACTATTTTCGAAATTACGCCGAGCTTAAATGTTTTGGGAAACAGTCCTCAATTCAAAGAAGGTCTGTAACAGCAGTTTGTTGAATAGCAGATGTCAATTGCAATATATTTAGATTTAGTACTCAATAGTGGTGGCCAATTGCAATGATTTGAGACTTAACACTCAATAGTGGTGGTCAAGAGCAATACTTTTAGCCTTAATACTCAATGGTACTTTTAGGTAAATTGGACTTCACCAGATTGAGGTTTTTAACCATATAGTAAATATTGTAAAATAACATGTGTGTATATGTGTTTTAGCGTTCATAAATAACAAATAAATAGATGTTGTACAACTCACCGTCACAAATTGAATTCACGATGTTTGGAATTGTTGTCATCAAGTTGTCTAGGAAAGGCGAGTAGATGACATTGTTAGATTTGGGTTCACTGGCCAGTAGGTTTGCTAGATTAGGTCTGGGTGTGCCGAGATTGATAACAAATCTCACGGTATCTTGACGGTTAGATGTATACAATAGATCGTTGAGTGTTTTTTCTGAGACTGCATTGTTCTCATCACCCAGGAATACCATGACGACTATCTTCACAACGTTATCCCTCCATTTCAAATCTTCACCAAATCGTATAGATTCCTTCCCTTCAACTGACAGCAAATGCTTCGGATTCAAATAACTCAGTGTCTTCAGAGTATTGTTTTGGTTAGCGTTTGCTTCCAGGGGTATTAACGTGATAAATGTTCCAACGTAAGCCACTAGACCAACTCTTATTTCATCTTTGGCTATCTTCAGGTATTTAATCACTCTTTGAAGGTACAGACGCAGCGTCCTCCAGTCTCCATTACTCGGAGGGATTTGGAAGATAAACAGTACATCCGACTCACCACTGCATTCTACATTCAATGATAAATTAAAATGAGCTGCATGTAAATAATGTTTGTATAGCACATGTTAGGATACAGGTCACAGTTTCTCACTTCCAGATTTTTGTGTGTGTTTTTTTTAAAATTATTTTTTCATGGCCCCCTGCTTTTTTTCTGGGCATTTTTGTAGTTTTTATGAAAGGACAGGGGTTGAGTTACTGTCTGGAAATGATTTTAGAAGTGGAATGGGACCAGTTCAAGTGGATGGAGATCTGGTAGTTGGGAGTGCTTTGGTTTGTTTACTTGCGGCGGTATATGTTCAAAGAGACCCCTATCAGCTGATTCTACTCGTATCTCAAAATGTCTACCTTCAACGTATGAAAAAATTGTGCTTAAAATATATACTGCCAAAGGACTGTTCAAGGCCCCCACCGAAGGATTTGGTTCAACGAAAGTTAGGGAAGGTGCTATGAGAGCAGACATTAACATTACCGCAAATGGGAAATGAAGGAAAATGAAACTGTGACCTGCTGCCATATAATATATCGATGAAACATGCGCCAGAAGTGTTAATATAGTATGTGTGATAACCAACTGACAAAGAAGGGAGACGCCGTACAGAAGATGTATTTTCCATAAGTTTGACTGAGGTCCAAAACCTGTTTCTATCTTACCTTCCGCTGGCAAAGGTTGTCCAATGTCTGTAAAGCAATAAAATTAATCTACAGTTATTCGACGAGGACATTTTTGAAAAAAAATGTTTTTATGCACTCAACCCCCTATGTTGAAGAGTTGGCAGGTACTTTATGTTGGAGGTAAATCTATAGTTTAAGTAGATGTTGAGAAATATTGATATTTTCTCATAGAGCGAAGCTATGCATCGATCCCCACTTTTTATCGCCAATATATGCGTTAATGCGATACGTGACTGGGGGGCTTGGTGGTCCAGAGTTAGAGTGATCGTCCCTCAGTCCCATACAGATCTTTCATCGATGCGGCGCGGGTTCGAATTACACTCAGACCAAATAAAAATTGTGAGTGGAGTTTTCACTCGGTCCATAGAAGAGTTGCCAGGTACTCGCCGAATGTCGGGGGCAATGGGCCCGATTTCCTCCCCCACTAAACCTGGCAACGCCGCCATATAAGTAAGATAATTTTGAGTGCGGCGTAAAACATCAATCAATCAAGCGATACGTGTATTTCAGTTTATTTCTTAATCTATGCAGATATATTTAAATGCTTATTTTAAAAAAAAATTAACAATGTTAGAAAAATGGTGTAAAATATTGTGACAGCTCTACTTTATCGTCAACATATTTTATTACAATAATACTACACTATAGTGATATTAAAAGAAATAGGACACATCTAGATACAATGTCTTACCAAAATGTTCCTGAAGGCTGGTCGTTGTGACTGAAACGAAACCATTGAAATGAAGTAAAGGGATTTCAAAACATAACCATCCAAATTGCAAAGATAAACTAAAGGCTACTCCAAAAAGCTGTAATCATATCTCGCTTCATAGAAAAATTGTCAATTACTAAGGTTTTAAAATAAAATTTCTTAAAGAACATGACATGGTGAGACTTGCCTCGTTGGTGCTTTATGCTGCCCACAGGATTATTTCAGTAACTGAGTATGTTAGCATGGTGGACTATACACGAAGAGGAATACAATTTCGATCCTCCCTCAACTAGAAGTCAATGTACCAGTTTCACTCGAACGACCTATGTGGGATGGTTGCCAGTTACCAACGGAAGGTCGTGGGTTTCCTCCGGGCATAGAGCTCGGTTTCCTCCCACAATAAAACTGGCAACGCCGCCATATAAGTGAAATAATCTTGAGCGCGGCGTAAAACATTTTTTTAAACATTTTTTTTTTGCGATTTTAGAAAACAGATTTGTAATACTATCAAATTACTCTCGTGATGGCGATTCGATGAAATCTTCTTGGTATAATCTACGACCTATATGAGATGGTTGCCAGTTGCCAGTTCCTCCGGGCAAAGAGCCCGGTTTCCTCCCACAATAAAACTGGCAACGCCGCCATATAAGTGAAATAATCTTGAGCGCGACTTAAAACACCAAACAATCAATCAATCAATCAATCTTGGTATAATAAATTTTATTATTCTAGAAATCCCTGACGTGGTAATTGCCCGTTTGAAGAGTATGATCGGATTCTAAATTGGATTGTGGTCTACCAGATCTTTCTTGGAAAGGTACGATCTGTAACACAATTATTTTGTATATGTTTGTCTATAATTGGCTTTACTTACCTCTGGCTATGTCTGTAAGAATAAAAAAAAATAAGTAAAGAAGATGAGAGCGAGCAAATGATGAAAACGATTCGTTTAATTCAAACATAGGTATCTCATATATGCAGAGTTTTTTTCTAATTTCCAACTGATGGTGTATATAAGCATAAGTAAAAATGGACGAACACCAGCTGATCCACCGGAAGTCGCATAATTTCTATGATGGGTTACACTCAATTCAGGTACGTTTGTTTTTATTTCACAATCCTAAATTTATCTCCAGTTTTCCTCAAGACACGCTCTGTATTTCTCAGATTAACTGCCTGAACTGTGTATATCGTTAGCTCGTTTAGACGACACGAGTAGTTCTTGTGCGCTTCCACTTTCAATTGAAAATAATAAATGATCTAAAAACTACCGAATTAAGCAAAAATGGAATGCTTCGAACATTCTCTGCCATGTGAAAAGTGCGGTAAAGTGGTTTCTTTTGTTAATATAATCATTAGTTTTAGTTAAACACCAAAGAACATCCTCAGAATAAAGGGTCATGTCTTAATGAACACTTACCTCTACACGTAGTATCAACCATATTATGATAGATCTTAGGAAGCATTCTAAAACTTCGTATATTAAAATTGTATCTGACAATGGGTTCGCTGGCCATTTTGGTCATCTCCCAGTGTTTCCTTCTCCCGCCATTAATCGTGAAGATCGTTACACCTAAATCCTTCAATATGTTACCTTCACCTATAGATTTGTCCGCAAACTGAGTTTTCCCACCAGCTAAAATGATCAAAATCTGAGGCACGGGGACGCCATCTTGATCAACACGGCGTTTCCAGAAGACAGCGTTTCTTGCATATCGCATGGCCTTGTCCAGTTTTCGTCCCGTCCCTGTTTGTTGGACAGTCTGAATGGCTGCACTCATAGGGGTATAGGAAGTGTACGTATGTAAATTAAAGACGATTTTACTAATAGAACTGTAAGTTATAAGAGATATACGGGTTGTCTTTGGAGATATGTCGAAACTGCTCACTAATTTATCAACAAAATCTTTTTGGTGTTGGAAATTTTTTTCTGACAGACTTTTTGAAGCGTCCATAATGATGGTCAAATCAAACAACGGAGCACATTCTGAAAACAAGAACAGTTTTTTTAATGAATTTGAAATGCTATAAACCGGATGAAAGTTCCTTAAAGTGGTATGAACTGCCAACTTTGGGGGAAATTCCATTGAAATAGAATAATCCAATTGTTCGTCATGTTATCAAGAAGTACAAAAGAAGAGCTCTCTACTTACACCAAAATTAAATATGTAGGTTTTTTTATTAGTAGCAAAAAACCCGAAATGTACTGATATATATTTCTTTTCAAAAAACTTACCTAACACTTTGGGTTCATCGCCCACTGAGAAAAAAATAGAAAAGGAATTAGTTTTATAAGGATTATTCTCCTATTTTGTTCAGTAAATAAAGACTAGTAAATATAAGGTCGCATGAATTGAAAATCAAAAACCTATGAAATTGTTTGCTGTTTGTCATCAAACAACAGAAGATCGTTAGTTTTCTGCGAAAGGATTATACGAGTGTACCCTTGTCCAGTTGTCTTTATCCTATTGGGATCGGTTCCAATGTATGAGTTTCTTTGCTCTATTAATAAAAATCTCTTTAATCTACAATTTATAATAAATCCGTCATGAAAACTTACTTTCCCGCTGCTTTGTCACCATTTCAAACAGCGTGCTGTTTAGCTGACTAACTGTCTTGATTCTTTTACTGTAATAAGAAGCTGGTTTTGTTGCGATGAATTGAATCTCGGCGTCACATAGCCATTGTCCAATGCCTATCACAAACACTGTCGTGTTGTCTCGTTTAAGTCTGTTTGCCTCTGTTACAGTGGACGAAAGACTTTCAGAGGCTCCGGTTGTAATTAGGATGACGATTTTAAGACCACCTTCCCTGTCCCCCATCTCCCGGCCATTGTATACTTCATCCGATACAATAGCCAGTGCATCAGCTGTCCGTCGTTTGCTTTCAGCTTCGGTTTTGTTCGATATTTCTTCAAGACTTTTCAGGGTCGATTCCAAGGTCAACCCGTGTTCCAGGTCTAACACAACCCGTACTTCATTGTCAAAACTCACTATAGCGACCCTGTTCCCTTTGTCTTCGACTCCAATTTCTGTAATACAGTCTCTTAAGGCATCTTTATAAATGTCCAGTTCTATCTCAGACAAAAAGGTTGTGTCGAGAACCAGGGTGAGATCGACGGGAGGATAACGACCTACAGAGACAAAGTGATAGATAATGGCAAATGGTGAGGTGGTTGCTCAAATTGGATTCAGTCAGTGTTGGCTGACTTAACACGCATCTTAGATAGAAAGATATGGATTATACAACAAAAGTGATAATGTTCATTAGTGGTTTTATTTAGCTTTGATGTTGCTTTGAAAGTAATACATGGAAATATAACTAAATTGTATCTGATGTCATTTTGAGATAGCAAGCCTGTCAGAGGGGTGGAACAAATCTTTAGGTGGCTTAACTCCCCCCCATCATGATATCAAAACCCGAAACCGATTACTAAGTGTGTAGGCAGGCGACATATCCCCCCCCCAATCCCCATTCCCTTCCTAAAATAAACACAGATCAAATGAAAAAGCGTTGAAAGCGCTTCACTGATTCGTTTTATTTTGGATTTTTATTGGAAGGGAGATAACTGCTGTTTCAATTCCAAGAAGTACATGTACACGTTATAAGCTTTTACTCGTTACTCGTCTCGGGATATAGGTTACATGATACAGTTTCATTTCCCATTTGCGGTAATGTTAACGTTTTGAGTTGTGGCTAATTACCTAAATCTCGTAAAGACTTTTCCTTGCCATTTTCAAATAGATCAACACATGAGAAATAGTTTACAACCAAATAAAGTTGACATAGTGCATGCCGGTTTCAAGCTACACACAATTTAACATGGGTGCCGCCATTTTGACAGTTTTAGGCTTACTTATTCTAAGCCAAACCTTGGTATTTTCAAAATTGGGTGAACATTAAAAAAACACACACAAAAATCTGTTATCAGGCATTGACTGAAAGCTTAAAGTATGTACAGTAGACCTGCGTTAGTTTCAATCCAATATTCAAATAACCCAGATACCAAACTATCACTACGTAAGCCCTCTCCTAGCTCCAGCATAACCGAAGTCAATTTTCATTGGCTGAGAAAACACAAACTGGGTGTTGTGACCTATAGTGCATTTAACTAGTGCTTTGAACTAACTTCGGCCTAAAATGAATGAACTCTCGTCGAAATATTTTTGTTTGCTTTTCGAACACTGCAATGTGTGTCGGTCCGTACAGACCATATGCTGCATGGACTTTTTTTATGGCATCGTCAATCATTTCCTTCACGACGAACTTCCCACCCTATTGTCAATCAAAACTTATGACAAACTGATATAAGCTATGTTTTGGCAACTCATGCCACTGTAAGAACGTCGCATTCCTAATGCAGAAACCTGTACAAATATTCATTAATATTTTCAAGACATATTATTAAATCAATTCTTACCTGCAATGGTGATATACAACTGCAGACAAAGCACCAGTAGCACTAAACTACTGTTCGCTGACATATTGATGATACCTACTGGTCAAATACGTACTGTAATATGTACAAACAATTAAAGTATGATTCAGTTGTCATTACTCTATGATATATTTTATGGATTGCTCGGTATCGCACAGCCTAGATCAGCTGTTACGTTCATTTACTGGCCTATTGATCCTCGAAACAATATATATATTATGTAATGTAATGAATGCTGACCGTTAGAATATTATCGATATCCCCCCTGTGTATTACATGTACAAACAAAGCGGGCCAAAAAAGAATGCCTATTCGTAATCAGTTCAAAGGTTAACCAAATGTATTTTGTTTTGTTTTTTAAACTTCGTGGGTTCTGCCCGTGAAATACAATATAGGCCTGCGCAATAAGAATCCACTGTTTTGATGTTTTGAATGAAGTCGATTTCAAGCAAAATTTGAATTGTCAATTCATTTTAGACCTCCAGATTACTCTGGGTTTTAAGATAAGCCACCTCTCTCGGAATATTACGACGGCTGGATGCTGCCACTATAACAAAATCGGTGTTGTCAATCCGTAATAACGAATTAATGAATACGTCATTACGGATTAGTTAATTCGTTACAACGGATTAAGTAATTCGTTACAACGGATTAAGTAATTCGTTACAACGGATTAAAGGCCCACTTGCTGCCGCAGCCTGTTTAAATTTGCTAAGAATACCAATTTACATGAGCTTACTACGACTAATACCACTAAACTTTAACATAGGACACATAAAACATGTCTAGTTAGCTTTAGAATGTAGAAATGGGGTGAAAAACAAACGAAGAATCGAAGCCTGATTACAACAACAACGATCAGTGTCGGTCAACTTTCGTGTTGGATTACCCTCATTTCAGGCCTTTTTATCTGTGGTTAACACTCAAACAACTATCAACAGGCTTTTCCAGTCGCTGTTAACCGATCGTCATTCTGTATTTCTCAGATAAATAGGCCTACATAAAATTACAAAAGTTCACTCACTCGACTGAAACATAAAATCGCCTATGCGAGCAGTTTGGTTTGTTTACGTTACGGGCACCTAACGATTCATAGAGGCAATTTTCAAATTCAAATTAAAAATACAAAGTGACGTCCAAACGTTTAAATTTGGTAAAGATAGAAAGTTCCTAACTTATATTGTCTGGGAAAAATACAGAAAACGGACTTTCTTTTTTAATGTAAACAATACTCCTGATTTTCGCGGCAAGTGTGCCTTTAAGTAATTCGTTATAACGGATTAAGTCATTCGCTATAACGAATAATTAATCCGTTATAGGCCTAACGAATTAGTATTCCGTTATTTCGAATTGTCTTATTCGTCATTACGAATTAAAGACATTAAAGGATTAACAGCGCCGGTTTTTTGTAGTGGCTGCATCCAGCCGTCGTATAAATGTGACTTGTCACTGTAAATTGATTGTATTTAAAAATATAACGTTGAGACAGAACAAGCTTCCAGTAAGACCCTTGCACGAAACAGCGACTGAAAATATGAATATTTCCGTTATCACTCGGAAATATCTTATATGACGTCATAGTAGAATTTTGAATGCCCGTATGTCACATGTCATGACGTACATATCAGGCGTCAACCATGACGTCATAACACTATGGTAATTAATTTCAGCAAAGATTGTAGAGAGTAAAATAATGCCTTGAATTTTGTCTGCATAAGAGGCTTAATTTTCTTTTTGTCTGAATTCGAAAGGTACATATTTGTAAACAAGTAAATTACAAAATAGGAGATTTTATCATTAACTTTGGATTTATCTTTTAACAAAGCTTCAACGATGCCGGAATTTTAAATGGTATTCTCCACTTATTGTACTATGAAACTTGCGGTTCAATACACTTCCAGTTGATTACTGAATAGTATTACTTGCATATTTCACTAGACATCTGATGAACTCAGTAAAATTACTGTTTGAAGGATCCAGCGTCCTTCATGTAAAATCCAACCCTGAGATAGATCGATTGCTTAATGACGTCATAGGAGGGATAAAATAACGCATGAAAAGTAATCTACACAGACAAGTATTGGTGTACAGTCACGCGTCTCACTTCAAGGGGCTTAACAAAGCAGTAATTTCACACAAGATCCCTCTTCCATCCCATAATTTTTTATAATGAAAAAATGCTTTGTGATATAACGGTTGGTCAAGAAATACTCATTTTGTTCAATCTACTCATTCGCAAACTCCGAGTTGTAGGCTCGGTGTATTGTTTACAAATGGCTTATTTTTGGACCATACTTCCGCTGGGTAGAATCACTGGCTACCACCTGAAAATACCCAAAGTCTAATGTCTGCAGATTTGAACCAACCGGAATTAAAATCCCGTTCTATACATACACTGATGGAATGTAAATAATATATTGTTTCATTTCCATTAACACCTAAAGCTTTCCTCTTTATACAATAACGAATAAATAGTCAAACAGGTCAAAGGTGGGTGTCGTTGTTTTTTTTAATTTATTGTCCTGATAAATTCGAGAGTATAGGTCTACATTTTATTGTATGTGCATAACTCGCTCTGAATTTGTCAGTTATTGAATTGGCCAACAGAGCTACCACGATATGCCAGGTGATAATTTCTGTACCTTTTGTGGTCACTTTTTTCAAACCTGTGGAAAAATACGGTGAATTTTATCTTCAGGAAAACCTTCAGAATGCGTCTCTGCCCATAAATGGTCTATGGAGTTCCGGTCTTAGGACCCCCACATGTTGATTCGGGAACGTCAGCCCCCACATTCCACTTTCAGAATCGTTTAGCGGACCCTGAATCCATCTTGTTAAAATAGAATTTGTTTATCAACACACTGTTGTGTTCTTTAGATAGTGAAAAATAACAACAAAAAAACGCAACCCCGGAGCATACAGGATCCGGAATATTTCCACAGTTTCGAATGTCGACTTTTCTTGAATTGAACAACGGGGGTATTTTTCGGCAGACAATTTTTAACTTTACTGCATGCAGATTAATATTATCATCACTTCGTGGTTCTGCATAAAACATTGAACTATTCAATTATCCTGGGAGGGAGTTGATGAATAACCCCCCTTAGTTAATGTTATCACCGGTTTCACATGGTGCCATACCGCTGCGTTTCCTGGGTGATATGATCACAGTAACATTTCACATTTGTAAATAACTCGTCCCTTGACATAGGATTTCAACACACAAACTTGAGAGCAGGTTTATCTGCCTGGAGACACGTTAGCAGATAAACAATTACTTGATTATGTAATTTAACGGTGTGCCTTCTAGATTCCTAGAATTGATTACTATAAAATTCGTGTCTGGTTCATCTGCCATGTTTGAGAGCATCGGTAGACTTGAAAACTAATGATGCCTCTTAAAAGTTATGGGATGTAAAAGGCTATAGGGAGCGCAAGTCTCGTAGTAATTCCACATATTTCCTGTCACCGGCACTGCATTGCGCATGTGACTGATCGTTTTTCGCTCTAACATGACGTTTACATCTGACGTTTTGGAGGAAAATACGTCAAATGGAATTGCAACGTCACCAAAAACGTTCTTTATAGCGTCATCTGTCACCGGATATCACGAATTTTTTGCGAGACTTGCTCTCCCTATCGTCTTGATTGATTGATTGTTGGTTTGGTGTTTTACGCCGCGCTCAAGATTATTTCACTTATATGGCGGCGTTGTCAGTTTTATTGTGGGAGGAAACCGGGCTCTATGCCCGGAGGAAACCCACGACCTTCCGTTGGTAACTGGCAACCATCCCACATAGGTCGTTCGAGTGAAAACCTAGTCAGAAAATTTTCCAATTTTTTGGACTGAGTGGGATTCGAACCCGCGACCCATTGGTGGAAAGCTGTTCGGATTGAGCGTCCAACGCTCTACCTACTGAGCTACGGAGGCCCCGCGCCCCCCCCCCCTCCCCCCTATCGTCTTGAAGTGACCGCTATGCGACACGCCTTTCTATAGCAGCAGCATAACTACAGTCAATACTTTCAATGAATGATTCTTTCCGTCTTTCATGTTTCCCCACTTATAACGCCGATGACGTACTTTTCGAATCGGTCTATTGTAGTTCGTATGTATAGTCATTAGATAAGAAATGCATATAATGTATATATTTTTAATACACGAAGACAAAGGTAAATAAATACGAACTAATGGAAGGTGTAAGACAGATAATTCTGCTGTTACAAAGCACACATTTGAATTAAATAGTATAACAACTGCGACGGATAACATTTTCCAATTGAAAACACATTACTAATTCATAGCTGTAGAAGCAAAAAGTACAAGTACCGGTACCTAGATTGTATAAATTAAACAAGTTAAAAGTTTCTTCAAATCGTAGTAGAATGGGTCCTTCTTTCTGACGAACTCGTTTTACTAGGTCGGGAATATTTGATAGGTCTTTTCTGGCTAAGGCGGTTTCGTATAAGACGAAGTGTTCGCTTATTTATACAGTATGCCACAAAGATAAATACACCTTGTAAACCATTAAGTATTATAAACACATACCACAGAGCATCTGTTCGGAAAACGGCCGCCACGAAGCCAAAAATCCACGTGAAACCTAATAAAATTGACAGTCTGAAATACACATGCATATGGTTTTTATCAGGTTTGTTCTTGGAGCTGTTCATATTTGGCACATTTCTAATTGACAAAACAGTTTTGATAAAACAAACTACATTGAAAACCAGCACAAGGGCTAGAGGTCCGGCGAAAAAGATGCCAATATCTGATGGTTGAGTGATAAAACATATAGAGTCCCCATAACCTACACTGGTGCCGCCAGATGTTGTAACATGGTAAACTACACAAGTTACGACGAATATA
Organism: Lepidochitona cinerea; assembly: GCA_963971465.1. Lineage (NCBI taxonomy): Eukaryota > Metazoa > Mollusca > Polyplacophora > Chitonida > Tonicellidae > Lepidochitona > Lepidochitona cinerea. Next base: position 32,604,026 of record OZ020553.1, read on the forward strand.
GCGGCGTATAAATTACTCAATACTACATATTTCAATAAAGTTTTTCTCTCCTCTGACTTGTTACTGAATCTACTGGAAGCTAAGTTTGAGAAAACTGCACACATGTGATAAGCACATATCGCCATCCAGGCAAATGTGGTCAGCCAGAAATAATGGATGAGAATACCCATTGTCCTACAGAGGGTCGTATTCCAGGTGAGCTGTATACCCACTTGGAAGATCAACTGGGATACGAACAGGTAAAAAATGAGCGCCATGGTGTTTTTGCCTGGGAGTGTTCTCAACTGTGCCACAAAACAATACAGTAGAAACGTTAGCAATAAACATAATAAAGACAGAGAGATACAGACAACGGATAATACTGTCATAATCAGATATGACTCGTCTACACCATCATCCGGTAGCTTATCTGTGGTGTTCTTACTTTGGTCTAATAGCTCTTGCAATCGAAACACAGAATCAGCACACAGTTTCAATACGTCACCACAATAAAAGTGATCGGAAGTATTCAAGAAGAAAGTTACATTGTCTAGAAGCAGAGACATATCCCGTTGATCGTATGTAGCGTTAGTTTGTGATAGATTTACCTCTATATGAGGACAGTTTAAAATTCCATAGACGGGTAAGAAATCAACTCCAGAGAGACACTCACTACCGGAACATGTCTGGAATACAGGCACTGAGTAAAATATCACCGTCTCCTCCGGGATAAGTTCGCCATCGAGCAACTCATTTTCACGTTCTTCACAAGGTAAATGCTGTGTATTCAGAGAGACATTGATATTTGGTAAGGGGAAACTCAGAATCAACTGTCCCAAATCCCTCAGAGCTTCTTCCATGGCATGAATAGTTGACTCAGCAGTTGACACCAACGTGCCCTGTACCTTTATTGCTCTCAATTGGGATATAGAACGTTTTAAACTGTTTTTCTTCACGTATGGTGCAAATGTGAGTTTTGTCCAAGAAAATGGTTTGAATGATTCTACAGCTTTGTTGAGTTTCTTCGCATACAGTGTTGCTATCTCGGCGGTGTTATTAACGGTTAAACCGTCACCAGGTCGAATGGCCAGAGAGGTTGAATAACCTAAACCTTGGCTACTTCGGTATAGTGGTTTACACACTCCCCCAGTTAACAGTCTCCGCTGAGAACACCGCAAAGGATGACAACTCCCCTGAAAATAGTAAAAATAACAAATTCATTATTAAAATCCAGATATCGGTAATTCTTGGGAGAATGTTTATATATAACCAGTTATACTTAACTGCATATTTATCATTCAGAAGACTTGCAAACAAGCTAAGCGTAACATTGCCTAAGGGCAACTGTGTGCTATACTGGCAAAACAATATATTCTTTTATATAATAGTGTAAACACCTACCTAAACTATTTCTCACAGAAAATATAAACGTTAAAGCTTCGTTTTTGGAAAGCATTGTGTTTTCAACACTAAGAATACTCCAATAGAGTTTCTTTGTAAAATGAGTATAGTATTGAAGTAATTCCTGGATATTCTTTATTCACTGTCATGTTTATCTCAGATTCTGTTAACTGTACCCAATACATAACGGTCTTTTATTCGGCTTAAATTAATATATTGAAATATTATTTACGATGAAACGCTTTGCTTTAAACTTTTCTATATCGAGTGATCGTGTACAAGTTCCATTGTTTAGACTTTGTTTACCTCAATCAAAGGTATTTATGACCTAAAAATGTTACCCAAATATTTAGCAAAATTGAATCTCGTTTAATTATAAGGCCATGTGCTTCATTTTACACTGTATACATGTTTTATCTCGGGCGAATTTCTAGCATAATTCAAATACCTACAGAAGGTGTGCCTGTAACGGTAAAAATAAATTGGCCCGTGTCAGAAAAATGTCTATTAATAAAAGCATATTTGAGGAGAGGTCAAGTGGTGAAATAAAGACAAGCTAAGCCCTATCACCACGTGATCGTTATCTTATGGCCTACTGAATCAAGTAAACTAGCTGAATCGCAATAATTGATCTGCGTTGTTTCAAATAGCCGAATAGGAATAGAAAGAAGTCTAAAATGTATGACTGCAACAAGTGTGAATATTAACACTATATATTTGAATACCTAATTGAACATGACGAAGATTACAGTGTGTGCAGTTGAAGAATTGACTATGGACGGAACTACGAATGTTATATTGCGTAGCTCTGTCTTTGAATAAAATACAATATAATTAATAGATGTTGGGTTTTCATTTGCTCAATCTCTGACTGGGGACTGATTGACTGGTCATTTGCTATATAGATGATCAGACCAAGGGTTTGAGAATGAGTCGTAGTTTTTAAAACGCAAAGGTATATTGAAATTACTTCTGTGAAGAAAAAGAAAACCATCTTACGGAAAGTGGATCGAATAATTCTCCCTCTCCACAAAGTGTTCTTTTCTCCGGTGTTTCTGTGGATATCTCCTCCTCCGGATCGGGATTAAAGTCGATCAGCACACTGAGAGGTTGGGAGAAGGAATAGGGTCGGATTCTGGGAACCACAAAGGACCGTTCGAAAGAAAAACACCTCTTTCGCGGATCAACAGTGGCCCCGTTGCACATGGCACAGAATACGTTCCTATAGGTCCTAGAGTCTTCTACATGTTCTACTGGTAAATAAAACCTGGAACACAAATCTTCCGTTACACTGTTATAGTTACGCCAGTTTCCTGTAGCGTTACAGGTACCAACGACGTTTGATAAGCATTGTCGTATAGACTCGGATGTGCCAGAAGGCGGCGAGTTTGTGACGATACATTTAGGGTCTTTGAGAATAGATCGCCATAGCTCATCTTTATTAGAGGCCTTCTCAGCCAGTGATCCTACGTCACACTTTATCTTGTATGTCCAAGATTTAAAACTTTTGACACCAAAACATTTTGCACAGTAAACATTTCTATAAATGATATGGGTATCAGGATGTGTAACTGGCGTCGCCTGCAGGTAGTCCGTAACATTAGGTGACTCACACTTAGACCGGATTTCCGGATGCACAGATCCAACTTCAGGACATTTGGATAACATCAATATATTCGGTGAGGGAGTTTTTCGATCATCGTTCTTCTTTGGATACTGACTTTGGCAGACGAATTGTGACTGCTGAGAGTGTTTGGGTTGTTCTATTGGAACAATGTCTACACAACAGTCCCCATACATATGACAGGTCGGGTCACACTTACACTTATAATTACAGTTGTAACATGACGAATGGTCATTTTCACCGATTGTTGTGTTACAGAAATGGGATTTTCCACACGTCAGGTCAATCACTTCTATAGCTGTTTTAGACAAGGGTTTTCTGTCATCCACTTCATATGCTGTAGTTGTTAAAACGGGGATATTCGGTTTAGGCCTACCCGTTACAGACTCTTGAGAGTAACACATGCCCGCCATAAGCAGAAACAAACACAAAACATGACTTTGGCCCATGATAGAGTTATATCTGGGTTGAGACAAATTGAATAGTTTTATCACTTAGACGAGTTAGAACTACGTTAACATGTCCACTCTTCTGTCATAAAGGTTCCGTTAACTGAGCGAAACGGGTTTGCCATACTTGGTAATTTGAGTTAATAATTGATGATAATAGGGCTATTAATGTAAGTACACAGGAAACTTCGTGTAGATCACAACTTATTCAAACAAGTTAAATTGCAGATAACGAATCCCATACACAATGTAGTCAGCGATGTCCTCACGTTGAACTGTTAACAAATACAGACACGAGTAGTCCGGTATAGTAGCCTACTTAAAGCAGGGCAAAAAAGAACAACACTCCTTGTCCACGAATAAAAAAACGGAAATTACAGCTTTTGTGTCCAACAATCTTTTGTATGATCCTACAGACGGGTTAAAATCTCTTAGCAAACTTCGTACCGTTCAATCCAAATTTATAACCAACAGTGCGTGTCACCAATGTGTCATAGAAAGATAATCTGATATAGATACACTTACAGACAGCCTACATAACTATACTATGGCAAAACTAGTCCATTTGACGAAAACACCTCTACAACAAACTGTTATCAACTGCGCTAAACGATAAGCTCTTTTGTTCGACCAGCTGGAGGGACGAAAGTTAAATTTTCGAATGACCCACTAAGATAAGTCGTCACCCTTCATTGCATCCGGAATCCATCCCAGTCAACAATCTGTAATTCTGATTGGTCCGCACACTTACCACCAGATGATGTTACCTTTAACATTAGCTTTCTACACAGTGATTGGCTGATGGCAGCTTTAGATGAAGTAAATAGTTTTCTTTTGACAAACATATGGCCCCAGGCTGTATAAAGACTGGAGGGCATAACTAAAACTGTGAGATAATTAAGGCACTTTGTTTCAATTACATTGATTGCACAAACTTCATTAGTAGTAAAACTATTCCGGAATAATTTCCATGAGTCATACTAAACACTGATACATCGCCAAGATATTCGTACATAAAATAAAAGGAAACTGAACATCCCTTACATTTTGAATTTCTGATTACGCCCCATCAATAACTAGTAATAATCCTCGTCTAAATCCAACATAGAAAATAACAGCTCCTTGTTACCATGCTTATGTTTGACAGCGATGTGTTACCAGACCAAATATTTAATGAAGAAGTAACAAAAGGCCAGCAGATTTTATTTATAAATTTTGATTGATATTTAAAGTGGCATGAGCTGCCAAAATTCGGATTATTTTCATAGATTCGGATCGTCTAGACAGTAAGAGGATTTGATGGCCATCGAAAAACTTAATGATTGGCGTTGGAACGAGGAAAATCCACACAGTATGTGGCCTATACGAACCGAAATGGTGTCCGAAAAGTAAACAAAATTTAAATAACCGGGACGACCATTCATTCATTCTTAGCCTGAGTTAGTTGAAAACTGGTAAAAGTTCGCATGCAAGGTATAATGTAACATAACTTTTAAAGCTGACTTAAAGAACCCCTGGGACATTGTAAACTGACTGACTTAAGACAAATATACAAGCTGCAATCATCATCAGGGAAATTACTGAATTAGTAAATTAACCGACACTGATGGACCCGGAAAAAATTCCGGGTCAGGGTGAGAATCGAACTGACGACAATTATTACCCCCTTTAAATAGATTCACTGGAAGTTCCAGAAAAATCTTATTATTACCTATAAACCTAAATTGATATAATTATAGAAAGTTGACATATTTTCATTTCTAAGTAAAATCGAGAATCTTGTCGGCGCAATGAAGTAAATATCATCGCCTTAAATCCAGGTCGACACCACAACAACGGTCTTCCTGACTGGTCAATTGAAGTATACAATTTGGAAAGTGTGTCAACGCTAACAACAGGCTTCTTGAAGAATCAAGACACTAGGCACACTTGCCAATATACGAGCCCATCAACAATATTGTACTTGTAATAAATGTGACGAATATTTATTGTTCTTCATAAAAACAAAAATCCTCTGAATAATTGATAGCCCGTTTGCCAATGGATAAAAATGGATTTCATAGAACTTACAATGCTGTATTAAACCTTATAGGTTAAACTCTTATTAGACCACATCTATGTAGTTAAACATTTATTGGGTATCCCGGACCCAGTCGTGTCGTCAGTAGTTTACTCTTCTACACATGTGTTCACCTATCATATACAATTTTCATGATATAGCATCATATAGATAACGCCCCGGAGCAACTGTCCTTTAAAATGGCACGAGCTGCCAAACTTTGAACTTTTTCCTGAATTACTATTGCCAAAACATCGCGAGAGCATTAAGTTGATTGGCGTTGAAATGAAAACAAAAATATTCATCGAGTCTCGCTGTAGCCTGTGTCAACAGAAATTTCAACAGAATTGAAATAACCGGAATGTAGGTTCGTCAATTTGATGTCTCAGTTAAATCATAACACTAACGCACATTCTCGATACTGTTATTACTAAATACTTCTATTTTGCACTTTTTAGCCAAGGTTTTCCAAATATTGTTGAACGAACAAATAAAACATTTTGGCAGCTCATTTTTAAGGAGAAAATGAACGAGACAACCTATATATATATACAGATATGTAGATCTATGACACAAAAGATACAATTCTGGATTTTGTTTTATAATTCTTGGAACTTATAGTTTATCCCCATTATGGAATATATGTGTGTAAAACAAAATAGGTCGCTTTGATGTACTTGCTTTTACATATACCTTATGATGGGGTATACATGTCTAAATGATATACCTCTTTTTAACACAAATAGAAACTTGTCTCCGTTGTTATTTTAGACAAAAAGCTTTTTCCGTGTGCACGTGTATTTTAGTGTTCATAAATATAAATATTTATGAACACTAAAACACACGGGCACAGGGAAAATATTCTTGTCTTAAATAACCATGGAGACAAGTTTCTAATTGTGTTAAAAAGAGGTATATCATTTAGACCTTTATACCATATATATAGAACCAGTGTAATTCATTATCAATTAACATTTAACATTAATCTGACACTTATATACAAAACCAGTGTTATTCATTATCAGTTAGCATTTAACATTAATCTGATACTTATATACAGAACCAGTGTTTATTCATTATCAATTAACATATAACATTAATCTGACACTTATATACAAAACCAGTGTTATTCATTATCAGTTAGCATTTAACATTAATCTGATACTTATATACAGAACCAGTGTTTATTCATTATCAATTAACATATAACATTAATCTGACACTTATATACAAAACCAGTGTTATTCATTATCAGTTAGCATTTAACATTAATCTGATACTTATATACAGAACCAGTGTTTATTCATTATCAATTAACATATAACATTAATCTGACACTTATATACAAAACCAGTGTTATTCATTATCAGTTAGCATTTAACATTAATCTGATACTTATATACAGAACCAGTGTAATTCATTATCAGTTAGCATTCTTGGAATCCCCATCCAAGATCCTGTATCAAGCCTACCCAATGAAAACAGAGGTCCTCTTACAGTGACCTTGACACGTCGAACAATTTCAATTAAGATGTCTGAAGTAATTAAACTTAGCTTGCTTACCAAGAACTCAAATAATTAGGGCCGGTGGATTTAATGACAAATACTTGCAACAAAAGACTGTTCCTAAATTAACACAATTAACAACTAAGCCCTACTCATTGTTTTAATACTGGCATAGTTCCATGGTATCTTCTAGCATAAAAGACAAAGACAGCCTTTACTCAATGCTCGTAAGTTAATATGAGAAGATCGTAATACAATTTGAGATAAGACCAGGCGTTAAGTATTATGTCGTTTGAAGAAATCTTATCAATTTCATTATGTTTTTCCTGACGGAGCTTGATTGCTTTACTGGTCCGGTCAACCAGCAGTTGACGAAATAAACTATTGATATAACTGACATTGTTCTACACATCGTACCTTTGAAACTTCCATGTTATTCGATAGACTTTCCTATGATTTATTACTATGATTTTACAATGAACAGCAAAATTCGTTATTCAAAACGAATTTAGACGTAAGCCTATTTTGAGATGAACGACGCTTTCGATGAATATGGCCAAAGGTCCAGACCAATTGCCCCGTGAGCTTCATATTACTTCAACAGAACATATATTTGGACAGTATAGTGGACAGACAGACGACATCGCACAAAATCTTCAAATTTCTGGAAACAGAAACGGCCAATGAAGCAGTGTGATTTATTGATTGATAAAGAACACAATCAGAATTATTCTCGCTTTTACATTGATGATATTTGACACATAAAGATATATACGTTTTTTATCGTAGCCGGGTTTCCGTCGTCTAAAGTTCCGGAGTCCGATTATGTTTAGAATTTTGGATAAACTAAAATAAACTTATGACAATGCGTAATAAGGCAGAGTTGTGACGCTGTATTCAAGTTGGCCTTTTTCAAAATGAAGCTAACCACACAGTGTATACATTCATTCCGACAAATCATCGATGCAGCTAAAAAAAGTTTTCAAGTAACAGAAATGAACCGGATTGCGGTTTATACAACTTCCTATTAGGTGCAGACGTGCCTAACGCAACTGACTGCCTATACAAATCATGTATTATCACATCTGACTAACATCTTACTGACATATCTTATGTCCCATGCAGACCCGGTGATCTTTGAAGTTTGCTCTTCTACACATATATTATTGGTGGATCCAGCGTGTTAGGACCCCTCCCTTCACCCCGCATTTTTTTCTGAGGAAAAGAAGGAGAATCAAGAAAAGGCGCGAGCGGAGAAGGGAATCAACACGAATCAAGGTGTAACATTATATAAGCATTCCATGTAAGGTCTGTTAGTTTCTTATCGTCTTAAGTTTCACGGAAACCATGTTGTCTTAGTTCGTGTTGCAGTGCTAAACATCTCATCAGATGTACTCTTCTGTAAAAGGAGGAACGAAAGCGGAAACATTTCCCAGCAGTATTTTTAGAATTTAGAACAAAGATAGCGGCGGTTTCGAACACCGATATGGAACGTTTCGGCAAAAAACCAAGTTGACTCGACTTTGAAGTGAGTATAGTGACGTCATTACGTACGCTGCGCATTCTATAAAGCCTGCCGCAGACGAGAGCTATCTACTGAGCTAAATTTCATTCGTGCCACTTGCCTTAAGCACATACCTCACGTTAGCGGTGAACTTTTGGTGAGATTTTCGTCAGTCGTGGCGCTGCGTCAAATATCCAACGTGTTTGATAATTTTGTTCATTCGTGCAACTTACCTCTCGTGTGCGGTGGACGTGAGCTAACTGCTTACGACTTTTTGCAACGTCATGACGTTCTGAAGTACCAGCTTTATGTATCTTATATTAAGATATCTATGCATCGTAGGGTGTGTTACTCTGTAAAATCGTGACTAATTAATTGCCAATAAACACTACCAGAAAAAAAAGATACATGTAGGCCTACCAGTAGCCTCGTATAATGGGCTCCACCTATCACCAAGCTGTAGTGGCAAAATACTGTTCGTCTACCTCTTTTTAGGCCTAGGTCCTATATGTGATATTTGAACCTCAAATCCCGAATAATTGAATAATTCAATACTATAAGTAGTTTTGATTGATATAGTGTTGAATATTCCACGTTTACACGTCGCAGATTCTACTGTTGAGGAATATAACTTAACATTCAACTCTTTCAGAATTTTAATACTTTCTATTTACCAAACGACGACGGTTTTAATGGATTTTATTTAAAATATGTGTAAATTACAGTGGCAGACTCAATAGCGGTAATGTAGCTGGTAGTCTTGTGATGTCATGACGTTGCAAAAAGTCGTAAGCAGTTAGCTCACGTCCACCGCACACGAGAGGTAAGTTGCACGAATGAACAAAATTATCAAACACGTTGGATATTTGACGCAGCGCCACGAATGACAAAAATCTCACCAAAAGTTCACCGCTAACGTGAGCTATGTGCTTAAGGCAAGTGCCACGAATGAAATTTAGCTCAGTAGATAGCTCTCGTCTGCGGCAGGCTTAACCCAATCGTGATGACGAGCCTATCTTTGTGTACCCAAGTAGTCTTTCTATGCATATATAGTCACGTCATCACAATTGACTATAACCTACACAAACTATAGCTTTAAGCTGTTCATACATCATTTAGGCCGCGTTTCCAGGTTTTATGATGGAGGAAACTGGGCCTTTTTTTCTGGAGGAAAGGCCCAGCCGTCACAAGCCGGTTACATATGAAGGCACCGACAGTTAAAGTGGCATGAGCTGCCAAAATGTTGATATTTTGACAAAACAGAATGTTGAAATTATTTGCTATTTTTCTCAAGACGTATAATTCAAAAGCTTTTTAGTGCTTCTAGCCTCGAAAATGTACGATAAATTATTGTTTTGAACTAACTTTGGATTAGAATGAATGGTCGTCCCGGTTATTTAAATTTTGTTTACTTTTCGAACACGTTTTCGGTTCGTACAGGCCACATACTGTATGGATTTTCCTCATTCCAACGCCAATCATTTAGTTTTTCGATGGCCTCCAAAGCCTCTTACTGTCGTGACGATCAGAAATTATGAAAAAGTATGAATTTTGGCAGCTCATGCCACTTTCATTAAGAAAGGTGCGTTGGTGTCGCCACACCCAAGATTATTTCACTTATATGGTGGCGTTGCCAGCTAGGTTTAGTAAGGGAAGAAAGCACACTCTTTGCCAGTAGGAAAGCCTCGAATTCCCGCGACTCTTTCACATACGGCGATCGAGTAAAAATATCAACTCATACATTTTTCAGTTCTATTTGATCCGAGCCGAACCCGTGTTGCATCGATGGAAGGCCTCTGTCTGGCGGAGGGACAAGAACTTCAACCGACTAATCAGCCCCCAATATCTCGACGTTGATACATTCATTTTGGAAGGCTCTCAGTATCATGTCCCTCTCATTATGGCGATAAGATTTAGTCTTCAGACAAATTTAAATAATCCTTCGAATAATCTGTGCTTGTGATAAAATAGTGAAAAATTAGAGTTCGTTAAATCAAGATCTGTTTGTTTCAGGTTGTGTATTATCCCTCTCCCAATCTATGCGACTGTTTGGTGTCGAACTATTCTACATGTACATCGCACTCATTGTGCTCTGAAGAAAGCGCAGATTGATGGCCTGTGATGGTAATATTTATTTGGCCCTCATGTACGTCCATTGCGAGTGGATCAATATTGTACTCAGATAACTCATTAATGTGACCAATTTAGCAAACAAATTATGATGTTTATTTAAAAGACAATTTTCACCTGGTTTCAAAACAGGTTCTGCTTATTTCTAATGACTTTCCTGATAGGAATTGTGACTGATTATTGACATGAGGTCAATCAAATTAATATCATAGAAATCGAGCCTATAATATACACAAAGAAAAAAAAGTTAAGCACCCCCTGGAAAGTCTGCACCGACCGATAAAATCATTGGTGTAGGGAGATTGTTGGCAAACTGGCAACATTCTGGCGATAATAAATCACCATTAAAGGCAATAAGCTATACAATTTATTCAGGATATCGTTAGCTAAATCAAAAGTGTATTTTGACAAAATAAAAAAGATGCTTGTAAGTATGAAACTTCAGAGTCCATCTGGCTTCACAGGGCGAACATGTTGAAGTAAAATGTCACTTTGAGTATGTAGAACACATCCCGAGGTCAATAGCGCGTATAGCCTCCATTAGTACGAGTTGGTAGAGCGTCCGCTTAAGGGATGGGAGATCCAGGGCCCTGTCTTATGAAGCTGGCGTGAAGTTGCGCATAGGCCTACAACATAGACCAGTTGCGACTAGGGCGTAAGTTCCTATAGCTTTAACACTGATTTACGTCCGACGTAACTTACGCCAGCTTTGTAAGACAGGGCCCTGGTCGAGTCAGACCAAAGACTTTAACAGTGGGAGCTGCTGCTGCTTCGCTTGGCGCTCAGCAATAGGAGTTAAAGCAGCGACTGGTTGGCCCGGTGTCAGTATAATGTGACTGGGTGAGGGGGCTTGCTAGGTGTCTTCGGCAAGTCGTCTCGGTGAGACAGCACCACATACAAGGAGACATCTTCATATGACTGAAATACTGTATGTTAAACAGGACGTAAAACCTAAATCACTCACTCCCTCACTATATTTGTACGAATTACAGCTTCCAACCTGCGTCTCATCCCTTCAGCGAGACGTCGCATTTGTTGAAAGGGTAACTGCCGCCAATACCGATGTAATGCAGCGTCCAGTTCCTACAGATGCTTGGGCTCTAGGGCTTGAATGTTTCTCCATCCTATCCCAAATGTGCTCTAAATGATTCAAATCCGGACTCACGGCGGACCAAGGCAGAGTTGTTACAGCTTCGTTTTGGAAGTAGGGCATTACTGCCCAGGAACGAGGAGGTCTGGCGTACACATGTACACAGGTCTTGAGCCTAATGGGTGATTCTCAAAATGAGACAAACACGCAAGATTGCCGGATTTGCCGGTCACCTGTGACGTTTCCTCGTATAGTGACCAAGTCCAGTTTGCAGTCGTGAGAGATGCACCCCCAAACCATTACAGAACCCCCTCCATAAGTAACATCAGAAGTCTATGAATGTGGAAGTGTGAAGCGTTCCATTACATAGTGTTGAGGGCATTGGCGCCGTTTGACCCAGAGGTCACCATACACAGAGCCCTCTCTCGGTTAGTCAGAAAGCGTGGCTTTTCTTCACTTTCTCATATGAACTATTATGGGATGCATAAGAAAAAACATGGCGAACATTTTATTTATGATAACAGTACTTGATGGAGCAAAAGTTAAAGTTTCCGAAGAACTTCATAAAGTTGAAAATGAGACAAGAAGACTTGTTTGGAACGATTTGAGTCCAAATGGAGATATCAGAGACGCATGTTCGGTAAAGCTTTTATAAAAACCAATGCATTCTCCGAACTGCGGTTACTGGAATTGCCGATAGATGTAGTAAGTGGAGAATGAATTTATTTTCTGATTTGAAATTGCGCAACCGTTGACAATTTCAAAATCTACCGCGCATAAACGTCACATAATGTAGTATAAGCAGGCTGAAAGCGCCAGTGCCCTGAATATGGGGTAATGCGACATTTCACACTTCCCTGTTCATAGACTTCTGGTAACATATGGATGGATGTTCTTGCGTTTGAGGACGTTCCTTGCCCGCAGACCAGCTTCCAATCGATTTCTCACGCTTCTTGTGCACAGACATCGGTTAGGTAGCCATTGCCGCTTCAAAAGAGGGACGATGCAAATGGATAGCGTCGAATCAGTGCCCTATCTTCACGCTGTGTGTTACAGTTGGTCAATTTACCCCCCCCCCCCCCCCCCCCTCTACTGATATCCTCCTCCTTGCCATGTTCACAGATGAGTCCACGTTGCACAAAACCGGCCTTAAATACAAAACATTTAGGGAAAAGCATACTGAATTTGCGTAATTGCACGAAAAAAACATTTCAGGTCACATTACATGCAGTTTTTGTGTTACCGTCACACATGAATTGCCACAATCGTTCAACAAAACATCATTGGGGGTTATAATCATAACTGGCTTTACAGTTAACATTAATGCAGATTTATAATAATTAATTTCAGCATGGGGTGCTTAACGTTTTCCCCTTGTGTATAGAATTATAATGCACCGGTTTAATAAGTCAGGACTCCGCGCACAGGAGGCGTGTACGCATTTGTGAACCACAAATTTATCAACAGCTGCTACTGAAAAAACGAGCTGCCAAAAGTCTCATTACTTTCGAAAAACCGTCATGAAAAGTCTTCGAATAACACGAGGATATATACTGAACCGCAAAAGAAACGTCACTCTATTCAAATGTTGCTAAATGCATATATTATCATAATTTTCAATAATTTTTCTATTTTGATATCCTTGCTAGACCTGGGTTGAAGCCAGTGGTCAGCAAAGTTTGGTTTCTGATCATGTTACTAATATGCAAAACACGTCGTCAAAGCACAGTTACTAAAGTAATGATGTGGTGCTTTATCGGTTTGTCTTGCTTGAAGGTCACAATGTACGTGTCTTGCAAAGTGTCATCCCTATTAAAAAAGCCACCGAGCATGTACCGAATCATTCACAGTTTGACAGTAGTGACATGCCAAGACTGTCACGGGAGCAGAGAGACCAAGCCTTGGGAAGACTTCATGCTGGCCAGACTGAAAGACCGGGGGCAAACCACTTCAATGTTAATGTCCTAACAATATACCGCCTGCAGCAACGGGTTCAAGCCACTGAAACCACAGCATACCGTCCTCGTAGTGGAAGACCGCCTATAACAACGTTGAGGCAAGATCGACAGATTGTCCGTCAACACCTGCAAAACCGCTTCGCTACAGCTGCGGAAACTGCAAGGACAACCATTGGCAATCACCCGAGACCAATCAGCGACGAAACGGTGCACAACCATTTGAGGCAGGCAAAAGTCAGATGTCACAGGTCTTACAAGGTTGCTATCCTGACTGCTCGACATCGCCGCGCTCGTCTGCAATTGGCCACACAGCATCGGAATTGGCGTCATCGGGAGTAGAGAACTGTAGTCTTCTCCGATGAAAGCCGGTATTGCATCTCGACAGTTGATGGGCGAATGAGAGTGTGGCGTAGACGACGGGAGCGTTTTGCAGATGAGTGTGTTCTGGAAAGAGGCGCGTGGGGAGGTTCCAGCATTACGGTATGGGGTGCTATAGCACTGAATCAAAAACTAGGCCCTGTGGTGTTCCAGAATGTTGGTCCTGGTAGAGGAAATGGTGTAACAGCTGCCCGCTACATCGACCAGGCGCTGAGAGCCTTTGTGCCCCATTTTGCTCGTCATGGAAATCAGGTCTTCTAGCAGGACAACGCACGAGCCCATATGTCCAGAGCAACGAGAGACTTCCTCCGTCAAAACAACACACAGACTCTTCAATGGCCTGCTCTCAGTCCAGCCTTAAATCCGATAGAACACTTGTGGGACGAGATTCTATGATGGCCGAGAAGGGACATCGCGTTATAGATACTCAACCAGGCTAAATCGAAATCTAAGACGCGATGAAAAAGATAGCAAGATTTATTTGCGTGTTATACTTTATGAAATTGGCTCATTTCCTATGTAAAACACGATGGAAACACGATGAAAAATACTTTTCATCGCGTTTTACTTACTAAACCGCCTACATTTTGATCTCAGAAACACTATGGAAATGCGATGGTAAAGCGATGGTAAATACTTACCATCGCTTTACCATCGCATTTCCATAGTATTTCTGAGTCCAATAAAGTCTAATTTCACTTGCACTATGCGACAAAAAAGACTTTTTATGGGATTACCGTTGCATTTTATTTTACAAATTCTCTTTTTAGGATAAGCCACAAACACGATGGAAACGCGATGATAAAGCGATGGTAAATATTAACCATCGCTTTACCATAGCGTTTGTGAGATCAAAATATAGGCGGCTTAGTCAAGTAAAACGCAACGAAAAGTATTTTTCGTCGTGTTTTACATAGCAAGTGAGCCATTTCATAAAGTATAACATGAAAATAAAGCTTGCTGTATTTTTCATCGCGTCTTAGATTTTGATTTAGCCTGGTTGATTATGTATAACGCGATGTCCCTTCTCGGCCTGATAAGATTAAAATAATAAAAGTGTAACTCGATTCCAAATGGAAATTCCAAAGTAAAACGCGATGGTAAAGCGATGGAAAATCCTTTCTCGCCTTTAAAAAAGAAGAGCAAATTCCAAAGTAAAACGCGATGGTAAAGCGATGGAAAATCCTTTCTCGCCTCCAAAAAAGAAGAGCTCTTGGCTTTGCCGGCAGCAAATGGCGTAGGCCTATGATAAGTTAGACAGGAGTTCGTGGTTAGCAGTTCGTTATTCGAGAGGGAGTAGTCATTTTTCATACTGATATACCAATTGGCTTATTAATGCAGATAAAAAGGTTTAATTCACTACACATATTTACAAGGGCGTATACTATATACAGTAGTATCTTTACTTAATAGATTACCCGCCAGGGGGCGCTTTTTAAAATAACTGTCTGAATAACTGTCTGGTCTGTTATTCGCTTATTATTCAAGATAGAAAGTCCAAATTTGCTACACTTACAAACGATGACGTATACTATGCCGTAGTGGCTTTAGCTTATGGATTACCCACCAGGGGGCGCTTTTTTGAATAACTGTCTGAATAACTGTCTGGTCTGTTATTCGCTTATTATTCAAGATAGAAAGTCCAAATTTGCTACATGTATACAAACGATGACGTATACTATATAGCAGTAGCCTTAGTTTATGGATTACCCACCAGGGGCGCTTTTTTGGATAACTGTCTGAATAACTGTCTAGTCTGTTATTCGCTTATTATTCAAGATAGAAAGTCCGAATGCTTAGGCCGATAGTTTTTACCCAGTATTAACTTTTTGAAATTATGAAATAGGTACAAATCAAAGCTATGTTCGACTGTGCTCGATGTGAAGGGCTGGGCACAAGACAAATACATTTTTTTAATATAACTTTAATTCAGATAGAAGTGCACAGCTAGTCTTTTTACTTTCTGGTAAATCTGTGAAATTTCATGAACAATTTTAAACCACTCAAAAACGTTGAAAAAAAGTTTACATTGCCATGGTAACCATTTCGTAATCCCCGAGTTAAGGCAAACGAAAAACCCTAAATCTAACATTACTATGGTGACCATTTAGCAACATTGTTAAGACGTTATAGTGGTTGCCATTACAAAACCACTTCAAAAATCCTCAGTAAACTTCTGACAGTAACTAGTAATTGTATTTCAAAGTTGGCCATCATATTTTTCTACTTGCATTTTTTTGTCCTTCCAGTTCCTGTGATTATGAATGCATTAAACTGAAAATCTCATTTGGCCAACAAAAAAATGACAGGTTATGGCGTATCAAATTTCTGAGAGCCTTAGAGGTGCCATCTCTTTTTTTGTTCAATTTTCTACCCAATAAACCACTTGTGTAATTACAAAGAATAATTAATAAACAAACGCTTCACGTTTAGTACATGTGGTCATCAGCCTGCTTTTGCTTTTGCAAGTCCCAAATCTAACATTGCAATGGTGATCATTTTGCAACGCTGTTAAAATGTTATATCGGTTATCAATTACAAAACCACTTCAAATATCAACCATCAGATCAATATATTACATGTAACTTTTAAATACTTTGAAATCAACGACAAAACCATAAATCAACGATATCAACCATTTGCATGGGATCTGATATAAAACCATATCGTGTGGACAACAAATCGCCCTCTCCTGTTTCATCACGAATAACTAAAAAACTAAGCATTAAATACTTTAATGAATGTTGGTACACATCACAAGCAGCCGATGTTTTCCAAGTGTGGAGATTTTCCTCTAGTTATAATCATAAACGCAGGAACGTCGAGAAAACGTCCTAAAAAAGTCAGACTTTGACGCACTCTCGCTTCTCTAATCTTGTCCTTCAATTAGTACATGTAGGGTTATGGCGTATCATGCCTGTATTTGATATTATTTTTTTACCAAATACCACCCGTGTAATTAAAGTAGTAATTAAAAAATAAACGTTGTACGTTTAGTACATGCGATCAGCAGCCCAGGTTTTGCATTTGGTGAGATTATCAGCTAACCAATGTATACAAACACGGACAAATCGCGGAAATATAAATCTGATGAAGGAACACAGATCTACAATGTTTTATTACAGCCTCGATGGAGTTCATGGTCAATACAACTTATGGCCCAGTCACAATGTCGGCAATCTGTCGGGGATTAGTTTTGGCCGAGGGTCGTCGTAGAAAATAAAGAATCCTTGAACAATCCTACCAATAATCCTAATAAAAGTGGAGCAGTCACATTGTCTGAGATTTTTTCAAGGATTTTGACCCGGTTTTGTCGAAAAATTGTGGGATTAGCCTCTGATCGTCTCCGATTTCATCGGAGACGATATCCTCGAGGGTCTTTTCTTTTAATTTTCTCCCACCCTGGGTATATGTGGGGGGAAAGGAGGGTTTTCTGACCTCGCATCTGTATTTCTTCCTGTACACTGTAGCGTGGTATCCCTCAACTGGTTGTACATATAACAGTCACTTCAACGATTAATCGGAGGGCATCGTAGGTCATCGGAGATTGTGTCTTGGGTGGCTAAAATGGGTGAAAAATCTTGCGAGCAATCTTAAAACTTTAAGTTCAAAGTTGGGGACCGCAACGGCTGGGCGATGCCTAAAAAATCTACGACAAGCCGCAGGCGTCCGGAGAG
The DNA here is from genome assembly GCA_963971465.1 of Lepidochitona cinerea. Lineage (NCBI taxonomy): Eukaryota > Metazoa > Mollusca > Polyplacophora > Chitonida > Tonicellidae > Lepidochitona > Lepidochitona cinerea. The sequence continues at coordinate 32,621,781 of OZ020553.1, forward strand.
CGCCTCCGACGGGTGCAAAATCGTGAGATCTGTCTCAAGATTTTGTTAAAATTTCCCGGGTTTTACCCATCGCCGACGCATTGCAACTGATTTGTGACTGGGGCATTAAGCTATTACTATGTAGTATACGTCATCGCTAGTATGTGTAGCAAATTTGGACTTTCTATCTTGAATAATAAGCTGCTACTATATAGTACACGCCATCGTTAGTACGTGTAGCAAATTTGGACTTTCTATCTTAAATACTAAGCGAATAACAGACGAGACAGTTATTCAAACAAGCGCCCCCTGACGGATCATCCATAAACTAAAGTTACTGCGGTATAGTATACGTCATCGTTAAGTATGTGTAGCAAATTTGCACTTTCTATCTTGAATAATAAGCGAATAACAGACCAGACAGTTATTCAGACAGTTATTCAAAAAAGCGCCCCCTGGTGGGTAATCCATAAATTAAAGCTACTACTATATAGTATACGTCACCGCTAGTATGTGTAGCAAATTTGGACTTTCTATCTTGAATAATAAGCGAATAACAGACCAGACAGTTATTCAAAAAAGCGCCCCCTGGTGGGTAATCTATAAACTAAGGCTACTGCTATATAGTATACGTCATCACTAGTATGTGTAGCAAATTTGGACTTTCTATCTTGAATAATAAGCGAATAACAAACCGGACAGTTATCCAGACAGTTATTCAAAAAGCGCTCCCTGGTGGGTAATCTATGAAGTATCAATATACTATGAAGATACTACTGTATAAAGTATACGCCCTTGTAAGTATGTGTAGTGAATTAAACCTTTTTATCTGCATTAATAAGCCAATTGGTATATCAGAGAGAGAAATGACTGCTCCCTCTCGAATAACGAACTGCTAACCACGAACTACTGTCTAACTTATCATACGTCAGAAAATGAAAGTTCGTTAGCTGTGCGCTCTTTTGTGGGGGAGGAGCGAAAGGATTTTCCATCGCTTTACCATCGCGTTTTACTTTGGAATTTCCATAGCGTCTTACTTTATAATTACCGTTGCGTAATGCTTCGGAATTTGCACCGCGAAATACTTTGCAATTTCCACCGAGTTACACTTTTATTATTTTAATCTTATGAGGCCGAGAAGGGACATCGCGTTATACATACTCAACCAGGCTGAATCAAAATCTAAGACGCGATGAAAAATACAGCAAGATTTATTTTCGTGTTATACTTTATGAAATGGCTCACTTGCTAAATAAAACACGATGAAAAATACATATCATTGCGTTTTATTTATTAAACCGGCTATATTTTGATCTCAGAAACACTATGGAAATGCGATGGTAAAGCGATGGTAAATATTTATCATCGCGTTTTTATCGTGTTTCTCAGTTGAATAAAGCTTGGTTCTATACGTATTTTGCGATAGAAATTAGGATCGAAAGGATTATCACTGCAACTTACTTTATGGACTGGGTTTTGAAAGAAAATCACAAACACGATGGAAACGCGATGGTAAAGCGATGGTAAATATTAACCATCGCTTTACCATCGCATTTTTATCGTGTTTGTGAGCAAGATTAAAGGAAGATTTGAAAGTAAAACGCGATGTCCCTTCTCGGCCATCATACGATTCAGAGGAGGCTCAATCTCGTGGGGCCAAGGCCGACAACTGCAGCTGAACTCACTTAGGCGTATCACCGAGTTTGGGCCCAAGTTCATATCATTTTTATCAACCGTCTCGTCTACTCAATGTTCAGACGATGCAACGCTGTAATAAACGACCATGGTGGCCATTCACATAATTGACTTCCAGATCGTCCTCACTTTCACTTGAAATTCTGTAACATTTGTCTACCAATGATGGTGATCAATCGTGTAAAATTTGGAATCATTCTGTTCATAAGTATGTTGTTTACATCTATATGAAATACACTGAAAAGGAGTGACTTTTTTTTTTGCGGTTTAGTATAGATAATAAGTCAGTGTTCATAGAAGTCTCATACAACTTGCATCTAAATTATTTATTAAATTTCGAAAAACTTCGAAATTTCATGAACACACATATTTGCAATAAAGACAAAAATAAAAACTATTGGCAGCTCCGGTCACTTGCAATCGTTCACGGAGAATTTATAAACAATCAACACTGGAAATGCAGATGCAAGTGTTTTTATTGATGCGATTTATTACAGGCCATAAATTAACATTCACGTATTCAGTAGTTAGTATTCCTCGCCTTCGTCCTCTCCTTCGTCTTGTGTAGAATCAAGCCCGACTTCGTCGTAATCTTTCTCAAGGGCGGCCAAATCTTCTCTAGCCTCCGAGAACTCACCCTCTTCCATACCCTCTCCAACATACCAGTGGACAAATGCACGCTTAGCGTACATCAGATCGAACTTGTGGTCAAGACGGGCCCAGGCTTCAGCAATGGCGGTGGTGTTGCTCAACATACACAATGCCCTCTGTACCTTGGCCAGATCACCACCAGGGACAACAGTTGGTGGCTGGTAGTTGATACCGACTTTGAAACCAGTGGGGCACCAATCAACAAACTGGATGGTTCTCTTGGTCTTTATGGTAGCAATGGCAGCATTGACATCTTTGGGAACGACGTCACCTCTGTATAACATACAGCATGCCATGTATTTGCCATGACGTGGATCACATTTCACCATCTGGTTGGCGGGTTCGAATGTGGCATTTGTGATTTCCGCTACAGACAACTGCTCATGGTACGCCTTCTCAGCAGAGATAACTGGAGCGTAGGTGGTCAGAGGGAAATGGATACGGGGGTAAGGTACCAAGTTGGTCTGGAACTCTGTCAAGTCCACATTCAGAGCACCATCAAACCGAAGTGACGCAGTGATAGAGCTTACGATTTGACTAATTAAGCGGTTCAAGTTGGTGTAGGTTGGTCTCTCGACGTCAAGATTTCGACGACAAATGTCATAAATAGCTTCATTGTCTACCATGAAAGCACAGTCAGAATGTTCCAGGGTGGTATGAGTGGTCAGGATGGAGTTGTACGGCTCCACGACAGCCGTGGATACTTGGGGAGCGGGATAGACTGCAAACTCTAACTTTGATTTCTTGCCATAATCCACGCTAAGACGTTCCATCAAGAGCGAAGTAAACCCAGATCCGGTACCACCGCCAAAACTGTGGAAGATGAGGAACCCTTGGAGACCGGTACATTGGTCAGCTAATTTACGGATCCGGTCTAGAACAATATCGATTAACTCTTTACCGACAGTATAATGTCCCCGGGCATAGTTATTGGCGGCATCTTCTTTCCCAGTAATCAACTGCTCGGGATGAAACAGTTGTCGGTAGGTTCCGGTTCGGACCTCATCTGAAAAAAAGAAAAAAAAAGTAATTAAGTCTGAATTTAAGCTTTCTAAAACGTTAGTGTTACGTGCTTTTACATGGAGGGTTTACACCGCACGCAATTATGGTGGCGTTACACGTACATGGTGGCGTTGCAGAATTTATTGGGGAGGTAATCGTGCTGTGTCCGTAGAAATGAACCGTCGCAGTGTACCTTGGAATTTTTCTGCCATAAGGCGATATAGTTTAAATTTGATCAGGAATTTTAAAAATTAATTTGTACTGGATGGGATTTTGAGCAGAGTCTAGTTGATTGAAGGAGAGTGTCTGACTAATAAACAGTTTGATAGCACATTTAAAGGATTTTCATTTTGCTGGTTCCGGGGCCTTTAAAGTGGCATGAGCTGCCAAAATTCACTTTTTTCATAATTTCGGATCGTCTCGAGAGTACGAGGCTTTGAAGGCCAGCGAAAAACTAATGATTGGCGTTGGAATGAGGAAAATCTATATAGTATGTGGCCTATACGAACGGAAACAGTGCTCGAAAAGTAAACAAAATTTAAATAACCGGGACGACCCTACATTCTTTTTTAGCCAAAGTCAGTTCACAATACTTTATCCCACATTCTCGAGGCTGGGAGCAATAAAAAGCTCTGAATTATACGTCTTGAGAAAAATAACTGATCATTTCAACATTCTCTTTTAACATCAAAATATCAACATTTTGGCAGCTCATGCCACTTTAAACAAACATCAAGCTATTTGTCAGAAGAGCTCGGTCAAATATATAAATAATTTGTGCAGTTATCTTTAATGACTATGTTCATTTACCTACTACTGTGGGCTCCAAGTCTACGAAGACTGCCCGGGGAACATGTTTGCCTGCCCCCGTCTCGCTAAAAAACGTGTTGAAAGCATCGTCCCCACCGCCTACGGTTTTGTCTGATGGCATCTGACCGTCCGGCTGGATTCCGTGTTCCAAACAATACAGTTCCCAACAAGCATTACCGATCTGGGCGCCGGCTTGACCGATGTGCATACTTATACATTCTCGCTGAAACAAAAATAGAGTCAATAGAAGACTTGAAACGAATCTTTTGATGCTGTATTCATTTGGAGAGAAAAATCCACGAACCGAATCTTTTAGGAAACGGAACGATTTATTTAATGATAGTTACTATTGATGGATGTTTAACTCAAGATAATTTCAGCCTGGTCTATTGAGGGAAGAAACCGGACCCCATGTCTATTAGGAAATCAGACCTTCGGCGAGTACCCGGAAACCACATACGTCTATCGAGTAAAAAATCCACTCGATCGTTTTATTGGGTCTTACAGGTATTCCAACAAGCGCCCGGACTTGAATATCAAAATTAGAGGCCCGTATTCATTAATTGAAGGGTGAGAAATGTATGGCGTCATGGTACCCATAGAAGGAATAAAAATGAAATACATTTAATGGCTTAACTGAAAGTATATAGATACATGTAATCTAGAAAATCTACCCACCATGATAAATTACTAAGGCTGACTTGCAAATACAAAAATAACAAAAATCCTCTCGTTCAGAAGGCGATGTTTCTGTAGGGAGGGTAATGATATCTTTTAAATCTCACAGACTTTCCATCTGGTTTTGTACGCCTACCGTGATAGCACTTCCCCGCGTTCATGCAATCGTTGGCTAGAACCAGTTCCCCATTGGATACCACTTTCGTCTTAGTTCTCTCAAGCGTTTTCGTGTCGCCTTACATAAAGAATCTTCGTCATCACTCAACACCCTCGATCTTGAAAATATGGTAGAAATTATTATTGGAGGAGGCAGTCGGCATTTAGTGATGGCGATAGGTGCCATACTCTGGGACCCGAGTTCGATTCCCGTTTCGGGCGTCACCCAAAAATCGGTAGAATAATGTCTACCATATTTTCAAGAAAGTGTCATCCCAAAATAACGAGAATACTGTTATATTCACTTTCTAAAAGACACTAACTAATTAAACCCTCGATCTGACTAGCAGAGTAAAGCACAGAATTTACTTTCTAAAATACTAGTGCAACGGATATTTTTTAGTTTTTCATTAGTACTTATTATCTGAAATTCTATGAGATCTCACATTACTTGATTTTGAAAGTCTATAGGCGTATTTTTTATCTTAATTGCATGGAAAGTATAATCAGTTAATTGGTTGTTTGTGATATCTGCTAAATCCTGGGACACGGGGTCGGACTTAAAATCGGCAGAAAAAATTCCGTCATTTTTAAGAAAGGTTGATTTCAAGAAATGTAAATTTTCTGATTTTACAAAGCTGGCGTAACTTTACGTCAACCGTAACTACTATGACAACGTATCTCTTAAAGTGGCACGAGCTGCCAAAATGTTGATATTTTGACGTTGTTACAGAATGCTGAAATTATTGGCTATTTTTCTCAAGACGTACAATTCAGAAGCTTGTTAGTGCTTATAGTCTAGAAAATGTACGAAAAGTATTGTTTTGAACTAACTTTGGCTTAGAATGAATGAATGGTCGTCCCGGTTATTTAAATTTTGTTTACTTTTCGAACACGTTTTCGATTCGTACAGGCTACATACTGTATGGATTTTCCTCATTCCAAGGCCAATCGTTTAGTGTTCCGATGGCTTTCAAAGCCTCTTACTGTCGTGACGATCAGAAATTATGAAAAAGTGTGAATTTTGGCAGCTCATGCCACTTTAAGTATTGTGACGCCATTGTAATTACGTCGAACGATGAACAACCCGACTATAGTCAGATGACCACGCACCTTCGTCTACTTTTTGTGTCATTTTTTTATTCTTTGGCAAAATACTAAACGGCATTTCCTAAATCAACAATTATTTTTTTATTTATCGGAGAATAAAATATATATTTGTAAAACTCAAAACATAAAGCTGAAAATGCATTAGTAAAATTTGAAAGAACAAGCATGGATATATCCGGAAGCTAGAAAACAAAACTGATACTAAATTGAAATAATATTATATCGCAATGTTGAAAGCAATCAAGACACAGATTTACTCAATTTATTGAACGCTTTTTTAAATTAACTATACACAAGTTTGCGGGTAATAGTTTTAATTCAGTTAAAAGATTGAAAAGCTTGGTAAAACTGTCCATGCCCGACGCTTAAATTTCAGCTTCAATGGCGTTCCTTCTTTTAAATTGAGTTTCTGGGTCAATTAGGGTGCTAATTGGTTCAATATTGGCAAGAGAGGTTGTCCCAACATAATTTCTTCAGCAGTCTGAAACTTCGGGGATTTGTGTACGTGAAATCAGAGCCGACCGGTAGCGAGCGAAGATAGCCGAAGGGAGTTCCGACTGGTTCTTCAGCCAAATATTGGGCAGCAGTTCCTCGCAATTGATACTTTAGAACGCCTGGCCTACGACATGGCGTATACCAACAATGGAAACAATTCCCAAGATAACGTCTGAACCATGTCAAATGCAAGGCACCTGTGGCCCAATTTTGGGCATGTAGACGAAATAATGTTGGACCAACTTATCATCACCTCAAATGTCCATTGTAGTGTTCTATTTGTCCGAATTTTTGTATTGATTTCTTTTGAATTAATCGAGTTATTCAAGTTTAAATATAGTTTGTTTTTTTAGCCACTCGATATAATTAACAAAAACACTGTTCAAGCTTTTGACAAGCACATCTTTTGCTTAGGCATACATAACTTTGTGAGAAAGGATGAAACACAGGGTAATATTGGAGTCTGATTATGTATAAACAGATGAAGGAACGGGATTCTTCCAGGAAGGATTTTTTTAACTACTCTGAATGTTCTCGTTGAACTTTGAATGTTCTCGTTGAACTTTGAATGTTCTCGTTGAACTTTGAATGTTCTCTTTGAAAGTAAATATTAGTTTTTATATACGCGTGGTAAATCAATGTACTTTTAATACATTTTGAAAATCTCTATATTTAAAAGATCAAACACAGCGTATTTGCTTTCAAGTCTCCACTGTTTAATAATTTAAGCATATGTAATTCATTGCATTGATTAACAGGCAGGACTGTTAAAGAAACGCTCAACTCTCTTTCAAACTGCTGTAGAGTGAGTTTGAGAGACTTCTGCTTCTGCAATTATTTTTTTCGGAACGAATGCTTCAAATTTATCTTTTAATAGCTTCCAAGTAATTTGATTCAAACAGAATACACTAAGTATAAATATTCCTTGAATTAAACACAATACAATAAATATGTGCCATAAAACCTTAGATTTACACGTGGCTGCTAGGCAACCAAACAGCCAAGAAACGCCCATAACAATTGACCATTTAAAATATAACATTGCTGAACATTTTTGTACGGCTCTGCTTTCATTCAGAGAGTCTGGTAATCTACCTAATGCCCCAACTGTCGAGATGAAATAATATATATTCATACCGACGGAAAGAGTGAGGGGACCGGCAAAATACAATCCAATATCACCAGGTTTGTATAAATAACACACTTCACCACCATATCCAGTTTCCATCCCGCGAGAATTTGCGAGATGATAAATCAGACAAAGAAGAACGAAAATGAAAGGAGATCCATTAGAGATGAGTAGGTTTCTGATGAGAAGACTTTTCTCGTCTAGAATATCTACCTTTTCTGCAGACAGTTTCTGACACACCGAGAAGACAAACTGTGCACTGACCGTCAGCCATGCAAATGTAGATATCCAGAAATAATGGGACAAAATACCCATAGCTCTGCACAAAGCAACATTATCTGTAACGACGATACCCGAAAGGAAGAACATTTGAGCTAGGAAAAGGTTAACAATAGCAAAGGTATTGTTTTTGTCAATAACACTCCTTTGCTTATACAAGAGAATGTTGATTAAAAGCACAATTAAGAGAATTGTTAAAGATACTGTTATACACACCGTAGATACTACAGTTAGCGACATCTGTTTTTCAACAAAGTACTCTATTTTGTTTGTTCCGTTTTCCGGTATAGAAATACTAGACGTCGTAGGAAGAAGTGTAGTACTGCTGACTACTGCTACATTCTCAAAAGCCCTAGAACACACAAGCACTCGGTCTCGACAAAGCTGATACATAGATGTATTCACAGAAATTCTTCCATCAACGGAGGTTAGAGTCCCTGTTGTTTGGTCAAGGATAAGGTCAGATTTGAGGATGTGCAATTCCACATGAGGACAGTCTAACGTGGCTACAAGAGGAGCAAAATCTATTTGGTCCAAACAATTTACACCACACTCTTGCACGATTGTGTCACTCGATCCCCGAATTACTTCTTCTTTCAGGACATCGAATCTTATTTCATCGACATGATTAGAGCATTCGTAAGGCACCGACTGGATAACGATCGTCTCTCCTCCTGATTTGTAAGCCCAAGAGACGACTTGTAGATTCCTCAATACTTCCTCTGCGAGCAGCAGTGGCGCATTTGACAAAACCACGATATCAAGGACGACTGTGGCACCAACAAAGTTCTCAATGCCTGTTCTTTCGTCAAGTGCTATGAAAAGCTCAACCCGAATAGTGTGGATGTAATAAGGATCCAATGGTCCAAGCACTTTATGAAGCATATCTTGGTAATCAGAGATAAAATTGTCCCAATCCAAAATGGCGCTGCTTGGGACCAAAGTAAAGACGACTGTAAATCCTAAGCCTTTACCACTCGAATATAAAGGTTCACAATGGTTTCGGACCAAAACTCTTCTTTCGGCACAAAGTGGAACAACACACTTGATCTGAAAAACATAAGTAAGAAAACCGGGTTACATTAAAGTACAAAGATAGTCTAATAAGTCGATTGATTGATGGTTATTTCATATATCTGGCAACCTTGTCAGGTTTAATAAGGGAGGAAACAGAGCTCTTTGTCCGCAGGAAACCCTCGGCCCTCGGCCTTCGGCGAGTACCTGGCAACTCTTCCACATAGGGCGAGGAAGTGAAAAACACACTTTCGTCTGAGTGGGATTCGACCCCGAAACCCAGTGATGGAAACTCAGTGAGACAGAGAGACTTTATAACTCTGTTGCCTCATCCACCACTTGAAGGAGGAAGTGGCCAATCCGTTTACATTGCTCTGTGGGAATTGGTGTAGATCATCCGTACACAATTTTAAAGAGGCATGAGCTGCCAAAATTCCAACTTTTTTCATAATTTCTGATCGTCACGACAGTAAGAGGCTTTGAGGGCCATCGAAAAACTAAATGATTGGCGCTGGAATGAGGAAAATCCATACAGTATGTGGCCTGTACGAACCGAAAATGTGTTCGAAAAGTAAACAAAAATTAAATAACCGGGACGACCATTTATTCATTCTAAGCCATAGCTAGTTCAAGACAATACTTTATCGTACATTCTCGAGACTAGAAGCACAAAAAAACCTTCAGAATTATACGTCTTGAGAGAAATAGCCAATAATTTCCACATTCTGTTTTAACATCAAAATATCAACATTTTGGCAGCTCATGCCCCTTTAAGCTATTCAGGGTTCAACAAAATATAGCAGTGAATACTAAATACAAACCAGAAATGGGTCAAAAACGTGTCCTGTGTCACATGTTGGAGTTCTTTTGGTGTTGGTTGTTTCTTCTTGCTTTCCTTGTCCGAACATCGGATCAAAGTTGAGAATGGCTTTCAATGGCCGAGGAGTTTGGTCAGTTGTTTGATCATCTTCAAGAACAAATATTTGACACAAGTCTTGTTTTTCAAGTAGAATACCATTGCACACAGCACAAAATATGTTTTTGTAAGTGATTCCTCTGTGAATAATTGGAGATATATATTGATTACATAGCTGTTCAGAAATACCCTCATCCGGATTGTGATTAGTCGTGTGACATCGTGTAACGAGACCATTAGGACAGTATTTCGGTAAGATTCTGGAAGGAGGGAAATATTCCGTAGAGCAAACATCAGGAAAACTCCTCGTCATTCGCCACAGGTCGTCTCTGTCGAATTGCTTTGAATCATTTGTATGACAGCTGACTTTATACGTCCAAACCGAGAATGTATCTTGTTCTACGCCATTGCAAATAGCACAGTATTGGTTTCTGTAAGTGGTGTGAGTTCTCGCCACACTCACCGGTAGACTTTGGGGAACTTGTGATAGATCTGGGTTTTCACAGAGATTTACAACTTCGCCGTCCATTGCCTCATCTTTCGGGCATCTTGATACCATATAGAAAGACGACCCACCAAGAGGAACACAATCTAATGGAGGAGACGTGTGGAGAGGATCTAAGTTATGTACCGTATCAATACAACAGTCTCCAAACTGTTCACAACCCTCTTCACAGGAGCACGGGAACTGGCAGGCGAAACAATCGTCTTCATCTTCCTCATCAAAAATGCTGTTGCAAAAATAGGTTTTGCCGCAAACAAATTCTGTGACTTCGATAGCTGTTTGGTGAAGCGGTTTAGACTCGTCTATTGAATACAGGGATAGTACCGGTTTTGGAGGTACAGGACTGGTGAGAGAGCCAGCAAGTAGGCCCACTGATATCGTTGAATTGGATGGTAACATTTGGCTGGATCGGAAAGAGGCGTCCAGACCGTTCTTATTCCTAGATGTGGAAGGTACTTCTGAAGTATATGAGGTATTATTTTCAACAGTACGAACCAAACCGGTAATAACATTGAACACAACCAAGAGAGTTTGTATCTCCATTGCCGGTAGCTGGGTTTTGATATTCTTCCAAACGTTATGTTCATCAGTTTTGTCCTCCCATTTTGTCGTGCTCCACACAGAAAGCTTGTTGATGGCAGATTTCCACAAACCCTATAGTCAAAAAGAATTAAAACACACAAAAAATCAGCTTTTTGTTTCGTTGGTTTATGTAAAGCGAAACTATTTCTAATACCCCTGATATGCATTTGCTACAAGTTAAGCAGCAATTTACTCACGAGTCTATCATAATTACACAGTGTAACTGTGTTCCTGACACAAAAGTGCCTCGGGAAATCCCAATTATCCATAAAGCAAATGTCAAAGGTAAAAAAATACCGAGTAAGATTGGTAAACATTATCGGTATAGCCTGGCCTCTAATTTAAAAAGAAGATTTTTTAGAGTTATCGTTAAATCAAAAGATGAAAGGAAGAGTTGTGATCTTCTAAAATTTGGTTTCAAAACATTAGCAGGTGTCAATGGGGGCATCTTTCAATAATGGATTATTTTAAGCAAAGTAGGCCTATGAGCGAATAAGAAAAATATATAATTTTTGGCACACTTCCTCTCACGCTATTTTAAAGCTGTCAGAATGGTCAACACAACTGACATCAATTTTTGTAAAAGCCTTTTCATTTCGCATATACACGCTCACTTGTATACGTACAGAAAATACTGACAAAGGCCAAGTTCCTGTCTGTCAACCTAATGAAATATCACTGGTTTTAGTTTATTACAACAACTTATGATTCGGTATAAAGGTCTAAATTAACACAATTAGAAACTTGTCTCCATGGTTATTTCACACAAGGAGATTTTCCCCGTGCCTGTGTGTTTTACTGTTCATATTTTTCATAAAGATATCTAGCATTATATATATTATATTTTGTCCCTTTCTGTGCTGATTTCAATATCGACTAAAACATGTCGGATATTTTTTTATTACTGATACATGCTTTCAACTCAACTTTTCAATTAATCTAAAAACTTTGATTAGAAACGTCTAGTTATGCATGCTCACCAATTAAGAGAAGGGTACAAGATTCAGCAGTATTCGGTAGATGTTCCTTTACGTCAAACGCTGTTACGGTAAACCATTTTCTGCAAACAGATGTCCGATAAGTTATCCTGAATATTATAGAATAAAATCTTGTAATCGCTGCTTAACTTGAGAAGAGATGGATGGAAATAGTGCAAAAAGAATCCGCATCACATAAGAGACGCCCTGGCGCTGTGTGACATGGTCATTATTTAGGGCCGGGGCAAATATAGATGAATACCTTTGGTATATAGACAGTGGCCATAAAATAACATCGACATCTAGCTCTACAGAATAATTCTAGCTGGTTGTTCAAAACTCAGGATAGCTGTAGTGGTCAATTTGAAGAACAGAGCTGATCGCGTCTGAAGGACTGGGGACATTTTATCACGATCTCGTCATCTTGCGGGAAGATTGCTCCGCTGTAAACGTGACATTATCCGACCCATGTTGACAGGATGCTTTCCTGATAACCGCATTTCGCATTATTCCCACATTTATATTACACTGTGCCTTCTCAAGGATATAGACTTATAAATACACTATATGTGCTTATTTTTGTATAATGTATATGATTCCTCTCACAAACAGATACACAGTGAGATTTAACTGATGAAAACTTAAAGCTATTTTCCAAAATAATGTTTGTAAACCACATGCACCGTCTGTATTGTGTATAAAATTTTACACGTTTCAAAGTCATACTATTCGTTTCTAAAAGAATAGAGCCAAGGCTCGATTAGCTACCTGGCGAAATTGATATCTGACGTTTGGGCATATATAGCTGTCAGTAAACATTTATTCTGAATATAATTTAAAGGCCACAAACATGTGAGTAAATATAAGAGCAACAAAGGTGGCACCAATTAGCTATATGTGTGGAACGGAGGTCACGTGGTATTTGATTTGCACCGAATGCCGCAATTACAAGAGATGCTACAATATCAAACCAGGTCGGTCATGTACGCGCTCATCAACTATCAAAGGCGGCGCTTTTTACAAAGCCAGATCCAAAACCAGCCAATGAGACGTGACCATTCCACGTATATAGTTCATTGGTTGGCACTTGGATCTCGAGAGCTTGGACTTCGATCACAAGCCGCATATCAAACAGATTGTCCTATACGGTCAAAGGACATGCTATAAGTACCCGCCTATCTAAACACGGAATTCGGGATTCGAATACCGAATCCCCGTGTATAGTACGAGATTTGAATCCCGCATCCCAGATCTGGAGCCTGTTTCACAAAACGGCGTAGATGTGGGGATTTTTTGGCGTAACTTTCATAGCAACCCACACTGTAGAGAGACGCTGCTATGGCAGTTTCGTACACACTTACGTTACGCGGCTTTGTAAAACGAGCCCCTGCATGGTTCTAGCTTCAGGTTCCCCACAAGATATTTATCTTCGGCATTCTACATGATCTTTGGAGATCTTATACTAATGAGGATTTAACTGTTCGAAAGAAAGGGACATACAACTTAGAGTCGTCCAATAAGCTGTTAAATTTTGAGAATTGTATGTATTTTTTCAGGAATCAAAGAATCAAGCAAGTACACACCCCTGGGACCCAAGTGAGTCAGTGGGAAATATTTTGAACCCCAATTGTGCTACCCGCCGGGGCCCTTCCTGATTTTGTCACAGGTCTCCACAAAGGTCCTAACCGGGCTAGCTCACTTGGATAGAGGATATAGGCCCTATCTGAGCGATATTTTGGGTTACAACTGGGCTGTCCATGTGGGGCCTACCTGACATGGTCACGTCCCACGTGGTTCCCAGCTGGGTGGATGGGTCCCGATCGGGCTCTATTTGTACAATGATTTGTGGTACATTTGGGGTGTCCGTGTGGGGCGCGCCTGGCTTATCGAACGGATTCAAATGATAAAACAGGGCTGGCCCACCTGGGTAGATGGGTCCCGATTGGGCCTGTGTGTTTGATACTTCGGGTTAAAACCAAATCCACCTGATTTTTCCACCAAAGCCCCAGCTGGGAGTAGTAAGGTTGTAAATGGAACATCGGATGGAGTGATGGGAGCTTAGAATGATCTCTCCAATAGTGGAATATTTTTCCTGAAAATAATAATCCATTGCTTAAACTGCCTTCAAATGTATATAGGCTAATCAGAATTTTCCATCGGTATTTACTACAAAAGGAAAGTCAAGAGAAGTTATTGGTTGATTTCTTCATCGATTGGCACACATAGGCTTACAACGTAGCTATCAAATTATTTCGCTTTTGTTTCTGGGTTTGTTTGTGATGTCCAAGGCAACAGAATGACTTTTTTAGGTAGACATGTTGTAGAAGAACCCCCGGGGTGTTACCAGGAATTACCAAACATTAATTTCTACAGGAACTTTTCCCTGATTTTGTCAAATCTCACTGCCATGGCTAACAAAGGATCGTTTTTCAATGATGGATTGATTGTTTGACCTTTTACATGTATGACACCCAAAACTTGTGCTCGGGAAAAGGCTCCGCTCGGTCCTTTGACAAGCAAAACGGGATCTCGAGGGTGTCTCTTATCCGCGCGTACGCCATCGCCTGGAGGAAGGAGGAGCGTTGGGTGCCAAGCACGGCGAGGCCTGCTCCAACTCCGCCCGTGGACTATCGCCTGGGAAAGGGCGGATTGCCAAGCGAAACAGGACATTCAGACCCTCTGGCTCCTCACTTCCGTGAACCCTCGGGTAGAAGAGGGATGGGTGTCAATAGAAGAGGGGCTTAACAAACGCCTCACCAGAGGCCCACCAGACCACCTCTCTGACACAGCGCCTGCTGAAGAAAGCAAAACACTGTTATGGCCAACAAGAGATAGTGATGATGGATTAATAGTTTAATGTTTCACATGTCACACAAAACGTCACTCTACTAAGCGAAAGTTCATCGGTCCGATATAGACCTTCCATTGATTGGTCGCGGGTTCAAATCCCACTCACCTCAAATGTTGAAAACTTTTGAAGCTAACCTGAATTTCTACAGAAACCTTTCGCCACTTTTTCAAATCAAACTTCAGTCGACAGAGGGAAAGTCCATCAGTCCGATACAGGCCGGTAGCCTACTCGCCAAAGGTCGGGGGTTCACTCCAGGAAAAGAGCTTGGTTAAACCTGGTCATGCCGTCAAACCTATAATAATCTTGGTGCAATCAATCAGACCACTTGAGTACGATGACTCAAAAGGTGAGTGGTCGGGAACTATAAGCAGCAATGAGTAGGCCTAGGCCTAATAATAGTAACAATCAGTGGCAGGGGCCTTGGACACCCCTTTTGAGTCTACTCAAGTCGTTGACACTCCTACTTATAAGAATGGAATGGCTTGTTTTCTCATTAAAAGATGGATTATTTTTTTCAGGAAAAAAAATGCGACCCGTGGGGAGCTCATGTTTAGTCATCCCACAGGGCTAGCCCAGTTGGGGCCTTGGTGGGAAAATCAAGTGAGTCTATAGATCGAAACCCGAATTAGACATCACACAAGGGTAAATCCAATCTGACTAAAGTCGAGATGTTCATTGGACAATGAACATCTCGACTTAGTTAGATTGGAACCAATCGGGGCGTCCCATCTATCCAGTGGGCCAGCCCAGTATATATTGCATGGGGCTGTGTGACAAAAACCAGGTCAGCCCCAAACGGAAACCCCAAATGTAACTCAGAGCATTCACCAAATAGCGCCCAATCGGGACCCATGTGGGCTAGCCCAGTTAGAAATCATGCGGAGCCTTGTGACAAAACCAGTTGGACCCCACATGGACAGTCCAGTTGTAACCCAAAATATTGCCCACACATAGGCCTATTCGCTTTAGCACATTATCTACCCAATTAAGTGAGCCAGCCCAGTAGGGACCTACTTGGAGCCCGGCCTCGGACAGAATTATCAGGTGGGGTAACCTATAGCACAATGGGACCCCAAAGTATTTTCACCACTGGTCTAATTAACTTTGTCCCAGGGGTAGGCCCTACTGGCTGAAGAAAATGGGAAATTTAAAGTCGAAATTCCGAGATTTACAATCAAAATTTCGAGATTAAAAGCCGTAATTCCGAGGTTTGTCGAAATTTAAAGATTAAAAGTAGAAACCCAGAGTTTTTAATCGAAATTCCGTAATTCATATTCTGAGATTTTTTTATTCATCTACACTGGCTTCCGAAGCTATGACGTATGAAAGTGTTAGTGACTGTGCTGTGAAACGCTCACATGATGCTAATTTCGCAATCCTGGTCTGGCAATGTACGAGTCTTTAATACGGAAGTGACCCAGTTGTCGTGATCAAAATAAACATGGGACTCTTCGGGAAAACTCATCAAAAAACGCCTAAAGAAATGGTAGGTTTTCGTGGTCGATTGTTTGAGTTTATTATTCACACTAGCCGTCTATAACTCTGTCCAGTGACAATATTGTTTTGTTAACTTGAAAATGTACGCTTGTATTGTTTAATCTAGGTGTTGTTGTTGTTGTTGTTCACAAATCTCACTTAGAAACGTAGTACTCCCGAACGATCGGGGATTAATTAGGACAGGTATGTGAAAAAAAGCAAAAAACGCCATCGTTTATAAAATCATTACATATTTCTTACATTATGGAATATAGATATGGTATTTATCATAAGTGATATCCAGTACCGGTACTCCGGTAGATCACAGACACACGGAATGCTCTCCCCTTACCACTAAATCTAATACATATAATATGGACTAGGCAGGAAACAATTTTCAGAGCTGATCTCACAAAAAACAGCTAAAAACATAGAATATTTCGCCACATAATTTAAAGTATTTTAAATTGCATACATTCCCTCCATAAATATTCCAGAAACTAACAAAGCATCCCTAAAACACAACTAGCTGCCAACATTATCAGAAATGGTGCGATTTTCTATATTCAGCTCAAGTAGGATCAAAGTTGTCTTGGCTGGCTGTCAGCACCAAAGCACTGACTATCCCTTCAGATAGTTTGAGAAACTAAACTTGTGAACTTCTCAAAATAAAAATGTGAATTAACTGAAGTATCTAATAACCAACCACAGATTCATATTTTGATGTCAATCTTAGTTCTTCTTGCTTTTTATGTGTAAATAATTAATCAATACGCCTGGAAATAAAATTTTCCACCAACGGCGATCATCTTAGATGAATGTTTGTTCCAATAGGGAGAAACTACCTCGATTCTTGGGCTGAATCTTAAAGATTTCAAATTTGACAAAGAAATAGGCTTAATGGTTTGCAACAAGTCTAATATTAACTTGTTATCTTTCTACACAACCAAGCAATAGTAAACCGTTGAAATCCTGCATTCACAAATATTGAATGAGGTTAAATATCTGTGTTATATTTTTTTATGATTGATCAAGCCTAACTTTACGAGAAGTTTACTAACTTTACGAGATTTTTTATCTTTATTTGTAAATTTATATGTTAAATCAAGGTAGAAGGTACACTTTAAAATGATATTCACTTTAGACTTCACATACACTATAGCCAGACTACATAGCAGTATATATTTGTTTAAAGAGCAAGGGCGTATCCAGGATAATTTTTGGAGGAGGGTGGGGGGGAGGGGTTCCGACAAGAAAAGGACACATATTACCAGTACTTGGTTTACGGTATACCCCAGAGGTCGCAGAACGTTTTTGAAAGTGGGAGAGGTCCAAACCAAGAGGTGAGGGGCCACTCTGAGACCGCAGATGGGCGAAGATGCATTCCAAGGGTTTCCCCGAAGACGTTTTTAATTATTTAACTTTTTAGGCCGAAAGATCTTTGTACCTCCATATGCCCATAGGTTTTTTCGGTTCTTTATTAGCACAATTTTAAATACATTAACATTTCTTTTTGACCAGCTTGCAAAACAATATAATAGTGTAAAGTTCTCAGTTTTAAATAGATTCTCAGCGAATTTGATCCCTCCAAAACAGCTTCCTCATCCTCACTCATTCATTTTCACTGAATGTTTAATTGTTATTTTAGCCTTATTGAGTTTGATTGATTACACTTGTATAAGTTTTGTGTTATCAAATTTTGATATAGCCATCATGCCAGGTTTTATCACATTCTTTTTCTTTTTATTTGTAACGTCAAAATTCAGATAACCAAAGTAATGTCAGGTGTTCCATTAGTAGGCTTCACACAACTTCAAGATGGACCCTCTGTTAATGATACATATATACATTGATATTCTATCCTATTTCTGTAGTTGTATTTTTAAAAGGTCTATTTATTTATGTATTTGAGTATTGGCATCAATGAATGGAAGGCATACGCTGCTATGACAATCTCAAAGACCGCCTCTGCTTTTGGTTTAACACTCTAAATAGTTTCCCATCCATTTTGCTCAGCTGACTCTTTAAATGACTACTTTGTTTTTAAATTTCAGGTGCAGGATTGGACATCTAAGATAAGACGAGAAGGCAATCAGTTGGACCGTCAAATTAGAGGTCATTGTTTGAATATTTTTTCCTGTTTTCAAGCATTTGAGATATCCTATTGATAAAAATAGAACATATGCAGAATTGCAATATAGTATAAAATCCCTATTGTTCTGCAGGTTATCAACGAGCAACCTAACACCATGATATCACCTCGTCATAATATTTAAATAAATAAAACAATGCAGAGCTCGTTATAGAAAAATGAAAAAATTACCCCAAAATGTTTCGATTCACATTTAATTGTTGTTTATAAAACGATAGGTAATAAATTTTAGCTAAATTGTTCACTGTTAGATAGTTTTTATAAGCAACAGAAACCGTAAAACGAACTCTTACATTTACATCCCTGCTATTGGAAAAATTATGACAATTAGTCCTGTTTGGAAGTTTTTATGTGTTCTTTCAGCAAGAAATTAAATTTATAACTATTGCTTATTGTTCTTTATAGCAATTCAGAGAGAAGAAGAAAAAGTGAAACGTTCCTTGAAAGTTGCCGCAAAGAAAGGGGAAAAGGAGTCATGTCGCATACTGGCTAAAGAGATAGTCGGCTCTCGTAAAGCTGTTGGTAAACTGTATTCAGCCAAAGCTCAACTGAATTCAATAGGAATGGGAATGAAAAACCAACTAGGTAGGGCACTGTAACTGTTCTTTATGTTTAATTAGTTGTTTGCTGATGAGAAATGATTATGGCGTCACCACAAATTAAGTTTTATGAACATCACAAGTTTTCAACACCTAGGTCAAATACAATTGAATACAATATTTAAAAACATGGATATAAAAACATGTTCACAAAACTTACTTTGTGGTGATGCTTTAATTTAAATTGCTGATTGCTATTTTATGTACAGTTATTTCACTTATATGGTGGCATTGGCAGGTTTAGTTAATAATCCCCAAACCCTCCCATGCAATCTGGGTTCCAATCCCACTCAGATCATATAAAATTGAAAAAATTAAGTTTGAGTTTTTACTTGATCATCGTATGCGGTAGAGTTGCCAAGTACTCACCGAAGGTCGAGGTTTTCCCCTGGGCAAAGAGCCTGGTGTGCTCCCCCACTAAACCTGGCTACGCTGCCATGTAAGTGAAATAACCTTGAGTGCGCCATAAAGCATCAAGTAATCCATCAACGAAACCCTCCTGCCATTACTGCTGTTTTGGAAACTCAGACACTCCATTAGAGATTTTAGGGAGAAGACCTCAGAAGTCAATTGATTTAACAAGATTTACATTTGTTTCTGTTCTCCAGCCACACTCAGAATTGCTGGGGCTTTAGAAAAAAGTACGGCTGTAATGAACAGTATGCAGCAGTTGATAAAAGTGCCAGAGATCCAAGCTACAATGAGAGATATGTCCAAGGAAATGATGAAGGTAAGTACTGCTGTGTTAATAAACTACAGGCAGAAACTCAACCAGTCTTTAAAGTTAAAGTAAGCTTTATTTCTAGACGATTGATTATAAAAAATAAACATTAGCTCTAAAGAGCTGTCTTTATGGATTACATCTTCTGGGATTAAATACTGAAATCGTTTTGCTTGTCAAACATTCTATTATAGGCATCGTTTTAAAGACAATTTGTTCATGGTTTTGATTACGTGACTTTCCTGAAATGAATCAGGATTGATTATTCTCAGAGGTCAAGAAACTTGATGTCACCTGGGGGCTGTTTCTCAACACATTTATGCCCATTGTAACTTTCCGTCTGGTCGTAACGTAATGTTGAAGGTATATGTTGCCATGACGTTACGACCAGGTGCAAAGTTACGTCGGTGTCGAGAAACAGCCTCCAGGATAACATAACTTGCACCTACATGTAGGTCACATAATTCAGTCATAATCTATGTTGAAATGTGAGTCATATTTCTGCGACATCATCTCAATTGACATCTGTGAATAATCAATCATAACTCCTTTTAGGCAATTTCCAATAATAAGTGTGTTTAGAAAGAAGGTGAATATTAGTGAGCGCAGCGAACTCTATACACAACATGCGTATGTAATGACGTCACTATACTCACTTCAAAGTCTGGTCAACTTTGTCTTTTGTCGAAACGTTGCATCAGTGTTCGTAACCGTCGCCATCTTTGTTCTAAATTCTAAAAATACTGCTGGGAAATGCTTCTGCTTTGGCTCCTCTTATCACAGAAGAGTACATCTGATGGGTTGTTAAAAAAAACTACACTGATAAATTATGAACTTCATAAAGTTTACTTTTAAGTTATTTTCTGCGCTCACTTCTAGGCTTTGTCTATTACATATTATCTTATCAATTAAAAATGATGTGTACAATTTTGATAGAAGAGAATGTCCTCTTTCTTATATTTGTTTTTGTATGCTTAACGATAGACATTGAAAGGCTATCCTTCGTTTAAAATACAACTGAACTGAAATACTAGTATATCATCTTGCCATTTTCTCATCTCTCTGAAGGTTTTACGTCTGTCTCACTGTGGTGTAAGTGATTGAAGTTGCTTAAATTTAGATGTAATAAAAGTCCTGTTTCCTTGGAGTATTGATCTTTTTCTGTTTAGGCTGGTATAATAGAGGAGATGTTGGAGGATACAATGGAAGGGCTGGATTCAGAAGATATGGAGGAGGAAGTAGATGAGGAAGTTGAGAAAGTTTTATTTGAACTCACAGCAGGTAACTCATTTGCTAATGATTGAACATAAAGACATCACCACGTAGTTAGTTGATGAAGACACCGGTATAGGTGGCGAAAGCTTGTGTTGTTCACAAACAACTAACTGCGTGGTGATGTCGTAATTTTTTATCATTAGTATGGAACCCACGTTTAAAGAAAGTTTCAAACATTTCTTAACTCATTTACTTATTACTTTGTGCAATTGCATATGGTTGTGAGGAGGAATTTTGGATGAACATGTACAATACATTGAAATATGTGATGCTATATGTCTGGTTGTGATTGAACTTTATAATATACTTATACTATATATTTTATATAGATTTAAGCCGAGACAAGACTTTATGGAAAAATTTAGCATAAGTGATAATAAAACAGAAACTGATTCGTGTCATTTTGAAAAATTTGTATGTAATAAAAAACGTTTCTGTTTGTAAAGGTGATCTTGGCAAAGCGCCAGTGGCAGTTTCTGACTCGTTACCGAGTGAGGAAGTTGGAGCGACGGCCGCAGTAGAGGATGAGGAGGAAGAAGATGTTGAGGATATGAAAGCTCGTCTGGAGGCGTTACGGAGTTAGTTCCCCTGAATCATTTTAACACATGTTGTGTACATACAGCCAGCAGAAGGAATCGTTTGACTTTATAGAATGACCACCTGCTATCCACTACACTGTTACAATTGTTTTGCCACTCAAAGCTGATTTGGGAGCCTCAATTTTAAGACTTGCTTCCGTGGAGTGTGTAAATTGTATTTTAAAAGGGCAGCAGTAAACACACTGGAAATACAAACATAAAACTCCAAAGTTACTGGGTCAATCTGGTTATTATAAGATATCTATGATATACCGCAGTAATGACAGACAAACTTCCTGTAAATCTGGTGTACATTGAGAGTTTGAAACAAGAATATGTTCAAATATTAATGTGAATAACTTATGGATAAGGTATAAACTCAAGAACTAACTGTAAAATGTAAATATTTGTATTATATTATTATTAGCTTTTTTACATTGTACAATGTGTATATCATTTGGATTGACTGTTTTGAATCTGTTTACAACTTGTTAACCCTAATATATGTTCCAACATCATCATTTACCAATCCCACTCAGTCCAAAAATTGGAAAATTTTCTGACTGGGTTTTCACTCGAATGACCTATGTGGGATGGTTGCCAGTTACCAGCGGAAGATTGTGGGTTTCCTCACTCAATAAAACTGGCAATGCCACCATATAAGTGAAATAATCTTGAGCGCTGTGTAAAACACCAAACAAACAATCAATCAATCATCATTTACCATTATAGTTTTGGTACTGAGAGCTGTATTTATTTGTCTACAAGTTTAGTGCTAAAAACCTCAAATTGAAGTTGACTGATATCAAATTCTTGTAAAAGACATCAGGAGTTTTCAAATTTTGTAATTCGAAACCTAATCTCATAGTTTTACAGTTTATTAGAATACTGTAATGTTGGGAAGGAAACAAACTAACCTATCCAGCCACTTGTAAATCATACAGAGAAAGTCCTTGCTTTAAACAGGGTTCTAGTGGAACAACTCTGGATGCACATTGAATCAACTTGACATAATGTTAGGATTAAGGGTTGGTTGTATGACAACTCCCTCCTCCACAAAAAAGGGGTTCAGCCGACAGAGTGATAGTCCCTCAGTGCAAAATTGTTTTGAGTGGATTTATCACTGGATCGCCATATGTGGAGGAGTTGCCAGGCAATCACCACAATATAAGTGAAATAATCTTGAGTGCAGCTTAAAACATCAATCAATCTATCCTCCACAAAACTTTTCTATACCACTATCTGTACATACAGTGCAGCTAGAGCGGAATTGAACTTCAACCTAGTATTTAATCAATCAAAAAGGTCCGTACGGACAGATTCACGCATAATATACATCTTTGTTTTTCCCTGCACATTCTCTGTGTTATTGGCTTAGAGTCGGTTTTCTCCCACAATAAAACTGATAACGCCGCCATATAAGTGAAATAATCTTGAGCGCGGCGTAAAACACCAAACAATCAATCAATCTGTGTGCTATTGGCTGTGATGTTTATGCAACAGGAATGGTCAGAAAATACCCATGTCATTCTAAAAAAAAATTGCTCAAAATTGTTTCAATTTATTAGTTTCGTTTTGTCAAATGTCAAGGCTATAAAATAAAGAATTGTTTTAGTGTCTAATCTTCCTTCATTAAATTAAATTTTTAATTTTTAATCTTGATAAACAAAGAACAATTCTGTTAATTAATGCATGAAGTAAGAATTTGACGGAAATATAATTTTTTTATATACTCTTTGCATTGTTTTCTAGTACATATACATGTATATCACACTCATTTGTTTCGTCTGTTTTTGTTTGTTTATTAATGTTGTGTGTGTTACAAACTATCCAATGGAAATCAGATAAGGAAATGTTCTTGAATCTGTAATAAAACCTCAGATTTTATCTCGCATTACCAAGCAGTTCATGATCATACTTTTCTTTATTAATTAAGATTTCCCTGTATTATCATTCTGTGTTCCTAAATTATTAATCCATGTAAATATGGATGTAGAAATGTAAATAAAGGACAATAAATTATGTTAAGCATTTTGAATTTGTTCTCCACTTTATCATATCTTCTCTATTTGGATGTCGGCCCTGTTGACAGAGCAATAGGCCCTTCGTGTATGGGTAAGGGGAGGAAACCAGGAACTTTTCCCATAAGAAACTCCTGCCCGACGAGAATCTGGCAACTGATCCACATACGGCAATCGATGGAATAATCCTCTCAATTGAAGGCCTGTGTTGGACTGAGGGACTATCACTCACTGAATGAGGCCCTCCACGAATAATTTGGAGTGTAGCGTTAAACCTCAATCAACCAATGGATCTATAGCACGAGAGGCAGACACTGACAATGGCCTCCAGACAAAAAACAAATTTTCCCACTAAATTTAATCTGGCGGTGTGGACATACAAATATTTATGTGAAATCATCTGTGTTGCGTAAAACATTGACTATTCTTGGGGCATATATTTCATAAAATACCACAGAATCAATGTCTCTAATCTGATCCTTACATGGGACAGTGATAATCACCCTTGTAAACATGAATCCTTAAGAACTTCAGTCATACTCCCCATCATACAAACACAAAGTCAATGTTATCATTATAATATTAATTTTCATTAATCACTATACAGTCAAATTTTCAGTATATACAATAAGATGTAAATGAATTGAAAACAAGCAGTTTAGGTAGGCGACCAGGGTATAAACATAGGCAGTCATCAAACAAGATCAGGGCATAAGCATAGGTAGACACCAAACAAGACCAGGGCATATACACAAGTAGACATTAAACAAGACCAGGGCATAAGCATAGGTAGACACCAAACAAGATCAGGGCATAAGCATAGGTAGACACCAAACAAGACCAGGACATAAGCATAGATAGACACCAAACAATAGCAGTGCATAAGCTTGGGTAGATATCAAACAAGACCAGGGGGCTGTTTCTCAAGACACTTACGCCCGGCGTAACTTTGCATCTGACTGTAACGTTATGTTGAAGGTATATGTTGCCATGACAGGCCTTGCATTGGACTTACATCAGGTGTAAATATCTTGAGAAACAGCCCCCAGGGCATTAGCATAGGTAGACGCAAAACAAGACCAGAGTACAATATAATAAATCATATATGGTTAAAGTGGCCTGAGCTGCCAAAATGTTGATATTTTGACGTTAAAACAGAATGTTGAAATTATTGTCTATTTATCTCAAGACTTATAATTCAGAAGCTTCTAGTCTCACAAATGTACGATAAAGTATTGTTTTGAACTGTCTTCGGCTTGGAATGAATGATTTATTTAAATTTTGTTTACTTTTCGAACCCGTTTTCGATTTGTACAGGCCACATACTGCATGGATATTCCTCATTCCAACGCCAATCGTTTAGTTTTTTGATGATCTTTACTTTTAGTGACGATCATAAATTATGAAAAAAGTGTGAATTTTGACAGTTCATGCCCCTTTAAACCATAATACATAGACTCCGTAACATAAATGAAATGTATCAGTGCAATGGAATTTCTATCTACCACAAATTATGGGCTTATGTAAGCTATAATTGATGAAAAAAACCCTGTGATAACATAGCGAAAAGGACAAACATGTTATACAGTCAACAGAACCGGCTTACCAATAATGCAGTCTCAACAGATGCTGTAACACATCAAGGAATTTCAGCAAACACACATGAGTGTTCTATATATCCAGTGAATAGATCAAATGGCAACAATTTTGGGATATTACCGACTTAAAAAATCACTGTCCATACAAAAGAACCGTTAGCACCACACATTTATCTATACCCATTTAACTAAAATTGTTTTTATTATGTAAAAAATAAATATAGTTAAACCCAATAAGACCAAAGTGAACTTGTTAGAAGAAACTCAAGAGAAAAAAAAATAATTAAACAAGTTAAAAAAATATAAAAAAAAAACCAGAACACAAATTATCAAAAAATTTTCACCACTTTACCAGTATTGTAAATATTTTTGTCTCTTTTTGGTTGATTGATTGATGATTTGTGCCACACTCAATATTATTTTACTCACATGGAGTGGTATTTTTCGATAATCATCTTCTATGATAACATTGTGCAGTTTTCCACCAAAAAAAGTGAATTTTTATATCTGACTTTTATTAATACAATATAAACAAATCTAATACAAATTGCTTCAGTTGGTAGAATAGATTGATTAACTTTTTTTTTAAAGCAGTTATCCAAAATGTTGTACACAAAAGGCTTTTAATTATGATGTGAGTTAAATAAACAGAATTCAGCTTTTGAAAAAATGAAAAATACTTTGATAGAAATAAATCTGGTCCCATTATTATTATGTATTTACAAAACAGCATGTACAGTATTTACAAAGAAATCTGGACATTTCTTAGGATATTTTACAACCACAGATTGGATATATTGTAGCTAACATAGATTTTTACAAGCTGAGTATTCCAAGTAAAAAAAAATAATAATATTAAACAAAAACAACACTTATAATCTATTTGGATAGGGGAGGGGCGCGGATTTGTGGTGCAACTAAGAAAGTTCTGTGTCGTCACTGCAAAGTTTTCAATATATATTCATCATTTGGATCAATAACATTAAGTATATAAAAGAAGGTGGCAGAAAACTAAAAAAAAGAAAAGAGACACAGGCAGAAATTATGTAATCATATCATTAATTTGACAGAAAACAGCCTAAAACATCTTTAAAATATTTACAAAAGAGTTTGGAGGCAGGGTTGGCCAGAAATATGACTGAGGGTCAAAATTGAAAAAGGTATCCAAATTATAAATGATCCTATCCAACTCCTGGTAAAATGCTGAAACTGTTGTCATCTCAAACTTGTCTACTTTGAAAGGTAGCATGCTAACCCCATGTTCTGAGATTTCAACTCAAAGTTCTCAGATACGTCCCGCCACTTTGTAAAACAGTCCTTTTATGTCCAATTTAGAGATATCAACTATGTGATTTGAAACCTCCAACTTGTACAATTAAAAAAAAAGACGTGTGGTGAGAAATTTTTTTCTTTAAAAACTTAAACCTGATTATCATATGACATCTACATGTAAAAAAATTAATTTACATATGAAAAACCATGATATGTGTATATGAAGAAGTTTCAAAGTTATAAAAAAGTAGCAAACACTCTCCTGTGTCTTTAGACTACAATGTACAAACCAAGACTAATAGAAATAGCTAATTTTCATGTTAGATTAGAGAAAGTTTCAATTAATCTGCTCCTCTTCTGTTGGTTCTTCCTGTCTAAGACAATAGGAGAGTTTAAAGTTCATCAAAAAATGAAATGATTGACCTTGAAAAAACAACTTTGAAGACAATTACCAACTGAGTTTAGCGTTCAGTTATTTTAAGCCTCGGGTCCTTCTATACTCTGCATTCTATATTATTTTTAAAACACATTCTCTTCTTTGAAAAAAAACAGCTGAATATTTTTGCTGAATATCTTGGCAACTAATGTCACTTAAAATACTCAAGTATAATAGATCTAAAGAGAGAAAATAGGATGCCTTGAGAGGACATAATGAAAATTTAATGTACACAATAAATGAAGTTTAAATGAAAATTGCAGTATCTATCTTCTTGTGCAAACCATAATCAATACATACTATCAGTCAATCTTTCACTGTATGTGTAAATATCCAAATCCTCGGATACCCAGGCTTAAATTCTCAACAAGCTCACCTCTTAAAGTGAGCGTAAGGTTTAACCATAGTTTTCGATGATGAAATATCCATTGCTTGAAAATATACTTTCAATCATGTATATTTTACATCTTCAGCCAATAAAACAAAAAACTAAACTAAACTCACCTGGGATAGCTTTTGAAAATATAGAGAAATTTACATTATCTACTTTGGTATATGTAAGTAACAAAGTCATTCATTTAGTGGTCCACATGGAAATGTAAGATCACAACATCGATCATCATACAATTCCCTTAATACACTTTTTTGACCTGCATTAAGGAATAAGATTTATATAATATTTTACTATATTTCAATTGAAGCACTCATCTTGATGGACAGTTCTATATACTGTAAAAATCCATTACCACAAAAAAACAGCAGTTCACAAAACCTTGCTTCCATTTTAACCTGAACATAAAGAAGTCCACACATTCAGAATTTTTCTAAGTTTTTCTTTGGACTAGGTCTGGGTGGAATTGAAAAAAGGTGAATTAGGGCGAAAAAACAACCTTTGCTTGATGAGGTTTTCAAATTGGTAAATTTCCTTATCTCTCCCATCATCCCATATTAAAACTGTCGAATACAGGCTCGTTCCAATTGTTGGTTTTTCTAATCTGCACTGCAGGCTAACCCCCTCCTACTGTATCAAACAGGAAACCTAAGTTCTTTGTACACTAATCTTTGTACACTAATGGGTAACTACTGACA
Organism: Lepidochitona cinerea; assembly: GCA_963971465.1. Taxonomy (NCBI): domain Eukaryota; kingdom Metazoa; phylum Mollusca; class Polyplacophora; order Chitonida; family Tonicellidae; genus Lepidochitona; species Lepidochitona cinerea. The sequence goes on from OZ020553.1 coordinate 32,649,827, forward strand.
TGCCTCACACACAGGATTCAAATGTACAGCTTTTCAAGACTCTCATAGCTAAACTATATAATTCTTACAAAGAAAACATTTCTGTTATGGAAAACAATGCATCACACAGTGACATAGTAAAATATGCAACCAGTCCTGCAAGGCTTATCTCGGCAGCATCAACAGCATGTAAATTAAGATCCTCCAAAATATACCAGTTTGGTTTCGCACAGCATTATCAAGTGTCGACAAGCTTTAATTTCACATAGAAATCTCCATAATACTTGGAGTACAACCTGATTACAAAGTTTTGCTTTTGGTCTTTGCTTTATATTGACTGTTTTTTTTTTACTATTAAAACCAACTACAGCTTTTCATGGGTTCATATATCACCAACAGCAAGTTTAGAAGATTTCCTCCTGTTTTAACAATAGATAATCCTTCAATGATGACGGCAGTGGCAAGCTAGTCACATGGCGGAGACGTGAAGCTCCCAGAGACTTGCGTATTGAACAGCGACAATAATGCTCCAAAGTTCTGGGTTGTTGGGTAAAAGATCGATACCAGTGTAGTTTACTGGGGAGATTGAGTCGGAGAAAGTCCTCAAGGTTGTGTATAGGAACACAGCGTAACAAGTTAATCTTAGGCAAGTGACTAACAGACTTAGCAATAGCGTAGATGATATCCCTGTCCTGACCTACACTCATGAGTTCCTGCTCCAAGAGTGAGAAACCCTGTTTGTTCTGAATGTTTATGTCTGCTCCGTACATGATAAGCAAAACAGCAGCATCTGGTCGTCTCTTCTCATTAAAACTCACATAATGAAGAGGGGTCAAACCTTCAATCAGAAAGAAAATATGTAAGTGTGTAATTGTTTTCATGGTACAGTAAAAGTTTTATTTTAATGTTAGAATAATGTTAGTATGTCATTTTATGAAGTTTTCATTGATTGATGTTACCTCTGCACTCAAAATTATTTCCCTTATATGGGGGCGTTGCCAGGTGTAGTGGAGGAGGAAACTGAGCTCTTTGTCCAAGGAAACCTCTGATCTTATAAGTATCTGGCAACTCTTCCACATTAGGCGACTGTGAGAAACCCTTGTCCACAGGAAACCCTAGCTTGGATCATTGCCCTTAGGACATACTCAGCCCGAATCGCTCAACAATATATGAGTGATATAGGTATTTGTAAAAATGGGGATCTGCCAACATTCAAGGACGGAAGTAGGTCAAAGTCAAAGGCTTTCGAAGAGATACATTACCAGCTTAGTTTGAATGATAACTATGGTTACACTAGATAGAAAGTCAGTAGATTATGAAACAATTACAGACTGCAAAAAGGAACACTGAACATTTTACATACAAATAAGTTTGACAAACATATTCTTCAGGATTCATACTATCAGGCTATAGTGTAAGTTTAACGGGAATCCATCTCACACAGGTAAACTGGATGAACACAGAACACCACATTATAACAATGTTTAGCAGATTACGGCATGAGCTGCCAGGTAGGACCTTCATTCATCGTAAACTTAAGCTGGTTCAAAATATTACTATGCATTTGTACTAGCTGGTAATGTCAAATTTTGGGGGAAAATATCAAAATTTTGGATGAGTATGCCACATTAAATCAGTAGTGACAATACAGATGTTTTCAAATAATATAGATCATTGACAACCTACCACTGAAATCTGTCAAGTTGACATCTGTATTATATCCATGTGATAACAAGTCTCTAAGGATATCAATAGAGAATTTCTCCCCTGCTCGAACAGCCATATGAAGGGCACTGTAGCCTTTAGCATTCCTGTAGTTCACATCTGAGCCATGCTTTAAAAGGGAGGTAATACAACCCCTGAGGTTGTGTTCCACACATTCATGAAGTGGGGTCATTCCTGTTCAAATCACAAATACACCAGGTTAATTATAATTCCATTGAAACTCCTAAAAAGTTTTTCAAGATTTTGAAACAGAGGTGGTCCATGTAAGTTCTGGTCATTTGGAATACACAACAACTTAAAGTTGAAATGGCGTACTAAGAAATTATTGCTCAACAAGAATTAAGACTATTTCAATTATATTGATAATTATAGCCTTTCCAAGTCTATTGCAAAACAGGACTGGATTCTCTGACCTGGTAAAACCCTAACTTTCCTTGTAACTTGGCAACACCCCAAATAAGTTGATCAAGAAGAGGACCCTACTCTGGTAACGTAAAATTATATACAGTTTTCACAGAATTCGTGGAAAGATTCAAGCACATGAGAATAGATAACCGAGGTTTGACGTTATTCACCATGGCAACCCATCATCTTAGTTTTAAGCCATGGCCACTGCAATATGACACAACATGAGCTCAGTCTGGATAAATACAGTATCTAAGCTCTATATTTCATTTTTTTAAGAAAAAACATTGTTGATTGAGAACCTACACAATTAACAATAATATGTAGACATACTTTACCTGTTTCTTTGACAGGCAGTGACAGGATATCCCTCCCTATAGCATTATCTAGATGAGCATGAATTGTCTCCTCATATCCGAAATGGGCAGCAATATAAAGACTTGTTCTTCCCAATTCATCCACAGCATTATAATCCGCTCCATTCCATATTAGCTCCTTTACACATTTATAATGATTGTGGAGTGCAGCTAAATGAAGTGCTGTTGTCCCTCCTATGTGTGGAACAGCTAAAATGCAAACAAATATACATATTTATAAGCACTAAAACACATGGACACAGGGAAAATCTTCTTGTCTAAATATAAATATATATATAAATATATCTTAAATTGGAAATTTTAATAAAAGCTTAAGAATACATATAAGATAACGGACACTGGTTTTCTATGGATTTGGAATAGCGATAATTAGTATATCTAGTCTATATGCATACAATTTTACATGAAATCGTTTCACTTGACACATATGTTTTGACCATGCAATGCAAAAGTATAATTCATTTTGATTGTTGGGTGTTTTAAGTCACACTCAAGATGATTTTCGTATTTTTGCCAGGTTTAATAGCAAACCAGGTTATATTCCCTGAGGAACCCGAGACCTTTTGCTGCTCCTTTGCAACCGGAATGGAGACATGCATGTAAAAGGTTTCTTACTGGATCTAAAAATATTGTAGTTTAATTTAGCTTTGATGATGAGCTGTATGATAGAATACCTGTGTATGAGCCATGTTTAGAGTACTTGGTCTGAACATGGCATTCAGCATCATTGTCAAGGAGAAGTTGCAAGCATTCCAGATGGCCATGTTCTGCTGCCATATGAACTGCTGTCACATCAAAACGGTCCCGGATATTAACATCGCCTGGAAAATACAAACACTTCATGCTTTATCAACAATTAACTACTGAGCCTATTTATCTAGAGCTACGTGGTTAATAGTCTTTCAGACTCCCTCAATGGATGAAATTGGACTGGTAACCCTTAAGTTATCTGAGATACCCTGGCCCCACTTTGACGAATTCGAGATTTTGAATCAATATTGAACATCAACCTTTTAAAAGTACTGCAGACTGATCATTTACAAAAAAAAAAAATTGATATAAATGTAATATTTAGCCAGTTGTATTAAAATTATTACTATTTCATCTGACAGCTTCAAACCAGTTTAAATTGGATTTCTCGAAACTCTTGTAACAAACATAACTTAAATTAAAAAGTGGTCATTTAAGTACCTCCATGTTTAATGAGTATATCCACACATTCTGCATGTCCAGCACTAGCTGCATATTGAATAGGAGTAATATAGTTCTTGGAAGCATAGAAGAGACTGCGGTTGTACTCAGATGCATCTGGAGATGTCCCCTCAGCAAGAAATGACGTCAACAGATTCACATTTCCTTTCTTTGCTGCCTCTGATAACTCTTTTTCGTTTTCGATCTCTCGCTGAACAGCATCATATCCTCTGCGGCCTCGAATTGATGCCATTTTATTTTACTCCATCAATAAAAGTTCAAAACCATTGTCAATCATAGAATTATTAAAATTATCATAGAAATTCTCAATTTAATAGTTGTGTTTATGTTAATCAACTGAATCAACAACTTAATCCTACATACGATTATTAATATTTTACAGCCGGTTTATTTTGGTGGCATCAGCTCTAGTTTAGTTATAGGACAGCTCAAAGTAATACAACAATGCCACAACACCTCTGGGTCTTCAAATTACCACAAGACAAGTGTCAATCAACCCGAGTGTCGGTGCCAAAACCGAAGGTCTTAATCGATCACAGATTCGGTCCATTTTTGTTCCTGTCATGCAGATTTATCTCCGTTTTAGGAAACATCATGATGTTTTGTCTCTGATCTTTTCCAAAATGTGTTTCGCCGCAAACATGTTTAAGAGGCGAACAATAAGAAACGAAACCAACTGTATACACGGAAGGAATTTTCCACCACGAGTTTGTCATTCAACTTCCGCCTCTTGCAAGCCGTTCTTCTGTGTGCGGAGGTACTATTGCTATGGGTCAGGTGCGACCTTTGAAAGCGGGAGTTATAAGGGGAATGGTAAAGAATACATGGTGAGCCAATGTGGGCGGAGCAACCGTGGGAAAGTTTTTAATTGGCTTGCATTCATTGGTTCTTGACTAAACGGTCTATAATGACAGTAACAAAAGTAGTATACGGGGACGTTTGGAAGCTGAACTGTTTCTTTCATCCTATCTTCTATTTGTATACAACAGCGCCACCTAACGTCTTACGGTAGACAACTCCCTTCACTGCAACACACCCAAGTTAATAGATTATTTTTTTTTCTATTTAATTCCGCACTCAACGGGTCTCGAACCCCTACCTTTACTATCTGAAGCTGCGCAGAACTACATGCGCACTCAATTAGACCGTAGCATCTTTCCACTAGACTAACTTCCAACACAGCGTTAGAGGTATTAAATTTCTATGTGTTACCTGAACTGTGATGAACGCATGCGCACTTCATATTTATATACCCTTTGACCTGCGATGACGTATTTGGACGAATCCACGAGGATCCTTCGGTTTTGTAAATAAACATGGCTAAACCTAACCCTTTTCTGTCAATAAACCCCGTCCCTAACCCTAAGTCCGTCTTTAGCGTTGTCAATAAAAGGTTCCAAAACCTAACCTTATTCTGTCAATAAACCCCGTCCCTAATCCTAGGTTTGTCTGACGTTTTGTCAATAAAAAAAGCTGTTGACAATTGGGGCACACCGTAGTGACCCTCCGTCTCTGAAGAGCTGGCATAGTGCCAAAGGCCAACAGTCATCGACCACAGCCACGCCTTACGCACAGTGGGGCCACTTTATCAATGAGTTGACTGACCGCAACTTTTACGTTACCTACTATACTTTACCCAAGCCGTTATAAGTTTCCAGTCTCCTGTTATTTGGTTATGTCGATGGAGTTGAAATAACGAGTATTTCTTCCTGTATATCCGAAATACACTAGTATGTTGTGTTGAATATTTGCATGTAATTCAAACGCTCAAATCACAAGGGAAACATTTCCATCGTGGTGAGAACCTTTCCACCACGGTGAGAACCTTCCACTGCGTAGAAAAGGTTCTCATTGCGGAGAAAAGGTTCTCACCGTGCTGTGATAAATCACATGATTTCTAGAAATAATTTGAATTTTAAACCACGGTGGGAACTTTTTCACCGCAAAAAATTTTCTCTGATGATGAGATCCTTATCTCCGTAGTGGAAATGTTGCCATCGCGGTGGCAAATCACATGATTTTCTAGAAATAATTTTAAATTCAACTGCGGTGGAACGTTTCCACCACGGTGGAAATGTTTACATACCCCGGGGTCAGAAACTGAAAACTGAAATTTTCAGGGATTCCGAATTTTTTCTTTTCATATCGTAATCATACAAAATGATAGTTAATCAACTTAATGTCTCTACCCAACCATTGTGTGAGTAGGCTTAAAAAGAGTGGATTTTTCACTCGGTCGCCAGGTACTCGCCGAAGGTCGGGGTTTCCTTCGAGCAATGAGCCCGGTTTCTTCTCACACGAAACCTGGCAAAACCACCATGTAAGTGAAATAATCTTGTGTGCGGCGTAAAACATCAATCAATCAATCCTGAGGATATGTAAAGGCCCGTTCTCACTGTGCGATTTGTAGGATGCGATTAAAATGGATGCTTTAACTTGGTCAATATGATTTATCAACCAATCAAATGCATCTATTTTAATCGAATCTTACAAGTCGGTATGACAAATGGCACAGTGAGAACGGACCTTAACCCTTCATCCTTCCTCAATAGTTTTAGGTACAGAATAGCCTAACAGTAAGGATTATACATGCATGATGCATAGGCCTACTATAGCCTCCGATGGAATCTGCACTTGATAAACTATTTAAAGAGAAGTGCTATAGACGTGATTTATTAATACCTTTAATCCTATTGATTTTTTATATTTGCAGATTAAAAAATGTCAGATACAGCAAAGCCGTCTAAGAGCAAGAAAAACGATTCTGATGCGTAAGTACACACATAGTTTTGGTCCAACCTAAAACATTGGACTATTGTATTATCTAACAAATTAAAGCCAATCAATGGTCTGTGTCTTAAACACAAAGAAATTAAAGCATGCAGTGTGTAGTCAAACTTCTCTGAGTTAAGGCCCGTTCTCACGATGCGATTTCTCGTACCGATCAAAATAGATTTATTTGATTGGCTGATAAATCGTATCGACCAATTAAAAGCATCCATTGTACAATTGAAGGCAATTCAAGCAAGTTTTTATGAAACAAACTGGCTGTTCCTCTACTTGGTTTGTAAGTTTTATGTCTGTTTAAATCACAATTTATTATGAAGATCATGGTTCTATGGTATATGAATCTAGTTGTTTGTTTCAAGGTTGTTTCTCCTGATAAATGAATCTTCCATTGGCCACTTAAGAAGAAACAAGGTAAGGACTTGTTCATATGTGGGATATACATGTAGAATAGGAGGGATCAGAAGCACTATTGTACTACAGCCAGTGTGTTGAGAAATTCCTCACTGTTGATTGTTACAGACACCTGGTGAGGGTTATGCGATTCTCCATGAAAAAAAGCCAAACAATGAATTTATGTATTCCAATTTAATCCAAACCTGGGCCATGTGTCACAAAGCGACGTAGGGTAAGTTTACACATAAATGCTGTAGCAACCCATACTGTAGAGATACGTTGCTATGGCATTTACGTGAAAACACCCTACGCCGTTTTGTGAAACAGAACCCTGACCGATATCAAGAAAATGTGAACTGCCCATATGGTTGTTACCTGTTGCTAGCTTACAAATTAATAGGCAGGATTATTCCATATACCTGCAATATCTCAAGGGGAATTTGATTACCTTCACCAGGTGACAAACAATAACGAGACAAGTATTTCTCAGCACTCCGGCTTTAGTACAAAAGCGCTTCCGAGCAGGCCTGTCATTAAGAATAGACTGGGAGAGTTACAACATGCTCTCCCAAAACTGTCAGGGAGACCTGTTTCACCCTCCCCAAGAATGGTCTCCCAAAATTCAATGGGAGTGCACTTCCTCTCCCATGTTTTTCAGAGAAAGAACATGATTGTGATGAATTGTCGTGCAAATTCTGGAGAAAAAAATCTTTAACAAAATGTTATCCTAGTTTTTTTATATTATCATACAGTTAATTCCATTTTAATGGACATGAAAGGGTTGGAGAATAGTTTCATCTTGGGAGAGTAAAAAACATAAACAAGGGGCCTGAAACCGATAGGGAGAGTTAGGGGGAGTGATAAACAGGTCTCCTCAGACCCCTCTGGGGGTGTGTGGAGGGGAAGGAGAGCAATCACTCTCCCTTTAATGATAGCCCTGCTTCGTATCCCTCCCATTCTATACCCCATCTCTTATACAATTAGAGAAAGGTGATTGAATGGGAGAAAATTTAATGTTGCTTTCTACACTTTAAAGTTTTATTGCGACATATTAGAGAAAGGAAAAGATAAACAATGTAATAAAGCGTCGGGGTTTTACCCTTGGGAGATATCCTGTATTCCTCTTCTTCAAAAACTGAAGAATTAAGTCAAATAATCTTGACTGTGACAACAGTGACATTGAACATCAATCTCAATTAGTTTGAAATATTATCTAATTTCCACAGATTATAATTTGCAAAAGGGAGGTAATTTTTTGCTGGCATTATGGGAGGTTGGTGGAAGCTCACACCCCTAAAAATTTAAATGGTTTTCATTTGTGTATTTATATGAAAGGACCATACAAAAGTTCTATAATTACACACAGTAGATTGTACTGGAAACCAAATCTCAGTAATACTAATGACTTTTACACTCATTTGTTTCCAGTTTTGTACAAGACTGGATGAAGCTGGAGTCCAATATAAAATAAGGTCATTTGAATGTGGAGATTTTCAGTGGTCATGGAGATGTAACGATGAGACGATAACTCTTCCAGTTCTAGTGAAGACTGAAACAAAAGGTAACCTTTTCAAAAATGAGCTTCTATTCATCTTTATAATTTTGTGAATTAAAGTTATTTCTCTTGTAAGCGTGCAAGGACAGGGTTGCTTACAATGTACGTTGGTAACAGAAACTTCTATATGATTCTACAGCTCACCACAAGCCTCTTCAGGTCTTATGTTTTTCAATTGACCGATTGCTTGATGATGTCACTTGGAATTTACGCGCAAAGCATTTCGGGGGATTCAGGGATGTTAACATAATTTTTAAATATGGCGGAAGAATAAAGACTGTGTTGAAAAAAGACGTAAAAGGCGTAAAATTACCAGAAAAATGTGTGGATAAAAACAGGTTACGTTATCAATGTTTTCCCAAAAACTGACATCTACCAATAAACAGAATGGCAAACTGAGGTGCATTTTACCCAGAAAGCTTTGCGTAAATCGTCATCAGGCTCGGCGGTAATTGTTGGCATGAAAGATCCAGCATTATTGTGAAATTTAACCAGCAAAATTTGGCGTAACCAATTAAAATATAACAAAGTACTTATCCAGGCTTGACCGACAATTTTCTTGTTTTGTGAAGTTATAAATTTTGTTTTCCTTTGTAAATAATGCTATTTTTGTTCAACTTTTGGTCAACACAAAGTGACAATTTCCAAAACTTGAAAGGAAAACCACACATAAATAACGCCAAAACGTCAGTTAAGTACGACAGCCTTCTGGCCAAATCAGGTTGTTGAACATTTTTAGACCACCATGATCTCATGGTGGTCTTATCAAATCGCTTTTTGTCCGTGGTCCGTCGTCCGTCGTCCGTCGTCCGTCGTCCGTCGTCTGTCGTCCGGTGTCTGTAAACTTTTCTTGTGATCGCGATTCCAAGAGAACTACTGGTCGGATTTTCATCAAATTTTACAGACATGTTCCCCTTATGGTCTAGTTGTGCAACATCTATTTTGTTTGCTCATTTGCATAATTATATGGCCGCTGGCGGCCATTTTGTGATTTTTACCTACATAGTTTGTGATCGCGGAATCTAGAAATCCACCAGGCCGATCTTGATGAAATGTTTTTATATTGGTTCCCCATATGGTCTAGTTGTGCAACATCTATTTTTCTAAGCTCATTTGCATACTAAAATGGCCGCTAGGCGACCATTTTGTTTTTCTATTTTTTACCGCTTTTCTCTCTTGTGACCGCGATTCCAAGAGCAGTCCTAGTCGGATCTTCTTTAAATTTCACACGCACGTTCCTCCTATGGTCTAGTTGTGCAACATTTAGTTTGTTTGCTCATTTGCATATTAAAATGGCCGCTGGCAGCCATTTTGTGATTTTTATCTACATAGTTTGTGATCGCGGAATCTAGAAATCCACCAGGCCGATCTTGATGAAATGTTTTTGTATTGGTTCCCCATATGGTCTAGTTGTGCTACATCTATTTTTCTGAGCTCATTTGCATATTAAAATGGCCGCTAGGCGACCATTTTGTTTTTCTATTTTTTATCGCTTTACTCTCTTGTGACCGCGATTCCAAGAGAAGTCCTATTTGGATCTTCTTTAAATTTCACACGCACGTTCCTCCTATGGTCTAGTTGTGCAACATTTATTTTTTTTGCTCATTTGCATATCAAAATGGCCGCTAGGCGACCATTTTGTTTTTCTACTTTTTATCACTTTTCTCCTAAAGTAATGAGAGGATCTTCGTAAAACTTTGTACGCAGGTTAACCCTATGGCCTCGTTGCGTACTATGTTCTTTTTTGCTCATTTGCATATTAAAATGGCCGCGGGGCGACCATTTTGTTTTTCTTCTTTTTGTCACTTTTCTCCTAAAGTAAAGAAAGGCTAGGATTTTCGTAAACTAATTTACGCATGTTAGCCCTATGGTCTCGTTGTGCACTATGCACTTTTTTGCTCATTTGCATATTCAAAATGGCGGCCACTGGCCATTATTTTTTTATCACTGTTCTAAAGTAATGAAAGGATGTTCGTAAAATGTTATACGCAGGTTAACCCTATGGCCTTGTTATGCACTCGCTGCTCATTTGCATATTCAAAATGGCGGCCGGTAGCTTTTTCTGTGATTTCTATCTACATAGTTTGTGATCGCGGACTCAACAAAACTACCAGGCGGATCTTGATGAATTTTGTTTGTGTTGCTTCCTCATATGGTCAAGTTATGCAACATGTATTTTTTTCGTCGTTGACGTTTTCATTTAACACATTCGGTACCGCTGTCGCCATTTGGCGTTGGAACTTAGAGTGTTAGGCCTGCTTCATTACCGAAGACATCGTATGGCGACAGCAGAAAAGTCGGCTAAAACCCCACTGACGCCGTATGGTTATTTTTTCTTACAACTTCAACTAATTTTGAAAATGAGCAAATAAAATCACATGTTGCATCTGTTGGTTGCTTTGTGTTTTGTTTTTTCAATCTTCGAATACGGTTAAGAGGTTTAATTTACTTTAACGGACGCGTAATTCACCGATAACTTCCAACTTTGTCTAGGTTCGAACGGACACCTCAAGCATACGTATATAACAAGAAAAGGAATTCCTCATATTTACAGCTTCAGATCTTAATATATATTTCCTTGTCTCCAATATACTGACTATGGGTGAGATATTTAAATATATATGATTAAAAAGTGCTAAAATCGGGTGGTGAAATCAGTTTGCTAGTGCGATTTCCCGCTGTCAATCACAGGGCCCCTACCAGGCATTTTGAAAGCACGACCCAGTTAAAGACAGATAAGCTATTTTTGGCACTGATGACGATATTTTGGAATTTCCGAGTGCAGAGTAGTGAAAAACAAGACATTTATCGGAGCTTTTATAAACCCCAGAGTGAAATTGCAATCCTCGGGTCATTTTAAAACGTATAAAAATCGACTCCTTTCAGATTTCTAAGGGCGACTATAACTATAAGTACAAGAAATGGTTTATCAATATGCCTGTTCCCGGCCGCCACGGCTTGTTCGAAGCTGGTAAAATGGCCTATTCGAATTTGGGTTTTAATCGCCTAAATTCTTTCCAAAAATGTAACAATAATAAATATTTTTAAAGGAGAGTGTTCCCTAAGACACTTAAGAAGATCCATATTGTATTTTTCGGAGTGTGAAAGGAAGGAATATTTCAAAATGAAATGAAATACACGGCAACGTACAATCACTATTTTGCCGATCGAATTTGCATTCAGGCAGCTATGTACAGCAACTGACTTCGCAATTGTAAATGCTATTTACCAATAAAGTAACTGAAATGTGTTTATTCAATCATATATTTACATCAAATCGTGCATGAAGATTTTTTTTATGAGTTTACTAATTTCTGAACGAATCGGGACATTTTTGGCCATTAATTTTTAAACTGACTTTCGTCATGTGTAAATATTTTCTCATCAGACGAATGATACGTGGCCCATTCTTCACTTTTCACGGGCTGTTTTTGACAGATATATACATTATCTTTTGATTTGTAAACAAACACTAAATGCATCTTAGTAACATGTGTACAATCGTAGTGGATTTTGTAAATTTTAATTGTGTACAGGACTCAAACAAGCGATATCACTGACTGGCCTGTGTGCATACAATGTACATGTATTATGTAGCTCCGGTAAGTAGCGTAAATGTGCGGCCTCCTTGAAACAAAGATGGTTTTGAGTTTTCATATAACAGCCACTATCTACCGAAGAAACTTTGTTCTTGTCCAGCCAACCACCAACCGAAGAAATAAATTTCACATATCAACTTTGCGATCCGTTTACAAGCAGCCTCACTTTCTGATAGTGTTCTATGGTGGTCGCCTGGATCAGTTTAACTGATCTCTTGTTTTTGTAACAATTGTTCTCGGAAAAAAGGGGCCTTCACCTTCTTATTCTTTATTCCAGATAGTGGAAATTCAGCTGATCTGGAGGAAGAATCTCAGAGACTAACAAATTGGCATAGGGGATTTAGCCAGTATGACTTCTCAGTTTTGTTACACATTGTTTTTGAAAAGAAGCTCTCATGTACCTCAGCAAAATCACTGGTAAGTTATGAGAAATACTTGGATTATATTAATCAAGTTAAAGGTCGGGCATTCTGGAAATCCTGGGAGAATGCGTATCTTCTGTCAGATCATTTCCAGACTTATTGCCATGGTCGACATTTGGTGCTTTTTCATGTTTTTCTCTGCATTTCATACGATGTTTAACTTGTAACATTTGTTAATCTGATGTCTGTACAGGGGGATATGTCAAGCTTTGATTATTTTAATTTTTTTTCAGAAAGCGAGATTGGAAAAGAAAACTGATTTAGAAGTATCAATACACAGAACTGATAATCTTCAACAAACAGTGTATTTGTTAACCTTTTTCACAGCTGATGTGGCTCATAGGTAAGATTAATCATGTCCTTCAGAGATCTCCATCTATACACAGGTAACAAAGACCTTATACACCTTTGGAGGACAAAGTTTTGTGGGGTAACATTTTTAAAAGCTATAAGAAAAATATAATCCTCACGCTAATTGTGAATATTTTCTTGGAATTAAAATAAAAAACGTTTGAGTAACGAAGCATAACAAGGGAGGAAACCTCTCCTTGTTGGAAATATAACATATTGAGTTTGTTTTTCTTTGTCCTGAATTATGACATTTTATGACGCATCTAGGTTTGTTTTGTACAGAAATATCTACATTCCTCATATAGTTCTCTATTTTTGTCTCAATTTTAGATTATTCTGTGGAGAATTTGACAGCTTAAAGAGAAAGCGTGGATTATGTAAGAGTATTGATACAGGATATGTCCAAGTAAACAAACACCTGTCCACAGGTAAAGTGACGGAGGACCTGTCAGAGGATGACATTATCGTTGTAGAAATGTTTTCAAGTGAAAAATCTAGCTCAAATGGTGACTCTGAGAGTTGTGAAAATCAATCAAAAAAGTTAACAACAATAACAAAAAAATCAAATTGTGATGTTGATTGTAGAAAAAAACAAGAGAAAAAAATCTCAAAATTTGTTGAAAGTAAAAAGAGAGCAAGGGCTGTGACTCCAAGTAATTTTAAATTTGATGAAGAAGTGAAATTAGACAATGTTGTCTCCCCAGCTAAAAGTCCAAGGAGAGCCAAAGTTTACCTTATGAAAACTTTCAAGAGAAGATTACCCTGTGAAGAGGATTTAAATCCAGTTACAACAGTTCTCAACTCGGTTCCCAAGTGTCGCCAGCTGTTTACTGATTTTGAACTTTCTCGTAATACGGAAGGTAGTGATAACACAAAGACAGGAAAAAATAAAGCAAGTAGTTTTGTCTGTAACACAGATTCTTCATTGAACCTTGTTGATCAATCAAGATTGAAAGAAGCTTGCGAAAACATAAGTGTCAACTCCACTGCACTTGATCCAGGCAAAAATGGTAGTACCAACAGACGCAAAACTAACGTGGGTGGGAAAAAATCCAGACTAATTACCGAGATTAATGATGTTTCTAAGAGTTTTGAAAAGTTGAACCACAGGGATGCAACCACAGAAGAACTCAACCTTGCCAAGGGAGATAATTCTAATTATCATGTCAAGGGAGGTAACTCTATCAAAGCTGATGAGGTTACACCTTGTAGTGCAAAGTTTTCTGATTTTCAGCTTGACGATGAACTTCCAGACCTTGTGTTGACCACAAACAAAGAAACTAAAACAAATGTCCCTATATTTGATAAAAGTTTACTGGGCGCATGTAATGTACCTAGTGAAGAAGTTAATAACGAAAACAGTATGGGTTGGAGTGATAGTGATTTGCCGGATTTAACACAAGAGCCAGTCTTTAATGAATGGACAGAATACGCAAAGAAAAGTCCTTCAAACTTGATGGAGCTTGAAGTTATATCATTATGTGATGATCAAGAGTCGAATCAAAGCCGGTCAAATATTAATGTGGGGAATAACCTTCCAAATGAAAAGATGTCATTATCTGATAGCCTGCAATTGGATACAACCTTACCCAATCTCTCAAATACTGATTCTAACACCAACCCTCCAAACCATTCAGTCATGTCAGTAATAAATGACCAACAGATGAATGAAAGTCCATCAGATCTTTCAAGTGTTGACCACGAAAGCACTCCACCAAATTTATTGAGAGAGGAAGATCTCTGTTCACCTGATGAAGAAATTATCACTTTAAGCCCACCTCATTTGTCTGTTTGGTCAGTGGAGACAGATTGGGGCTTTCCTTCACATGGCAGTTCTGAATTAGAGCCGACAAACAATCACATAACAGCGGGCAGCTCAATTGTTACAGAGTCTCAAATAAATGGTGTTCAGCACATCATGTCATTACTACCTCATTGTGATGAAAAATATGTGAAACGTCTTCTGAGTAAATGTAATGGGGATATTACTGAGTGCATTAACTATTTACTGGATGCGCAGTAAGAAAGTGGTTAGCTCGCCTTACTGCCTATTCCATATTACTCAGTGTATTAACTATTTACTGGATGTGCAATAAGAGAAGGGTTAGCTCCCCTGCCATCTATTCCATGTTAGTGTATTAACTATTTACTGGATGCACAGTAAGAGAAGGGTTAGGTCCCCCTGCTATATATTCCGTGTTAGTGAATGAACTATTTACTGCATGTGCAGTAAGAGGAGGGTTAGCTCCCCTACCTGTGCATTAGCTATTACCGTGTGCATAAGCTGTTAACTGGATGCACAGTAAGAAAGGGCTAGCTCCCCCTGATATCTATTCCGTGTTAGTGCATTAACTATTTACTGGATGTACAGTAAGAGGAGGGTTAGGTCCCCTGCTATATATTCCGTGTTAGTGAATGAACTATTTACTGGATGTGCAGTAAGAGGAGGGTTAGCTCCCCTGCTATCTATTTCGTGTTAGTGTATTAACTATTTACTGGATGTGCAGTAAGAGGAGGGTTAGCTCCCCTGCTATCTATTTCGTGTTAGTGTATTAACTATTTACTGGATGTGCAGTAAGAGGAGGGTTAGCTCCCCTGCTATCTATTCCGTGTTAGTGCATTAACTATTTACTGGATGTGCAGTAAGAAGAGGGTTAGCTCCCCTGCTATCTATTCCGTCTTAGTGAATTAACTATTTACTGGATGTGCAGTAAGAAAGTGGTTAGCTCCCCTGCTATCTATTCCGTCTTAGTGAATTAACTATTTACTGGATGCACAGTAAGAAAGTGGTTAGCTCCCCTACCTGTGCATTCGCTATTACCAAGTGCATAAGCTGTTAACTGGATGCACAGTAAGAAAAGTTTAGCTCCCCTACCTGTGCATAAGCTGTTAACTGGATGCACAGTAAGAAAGGGTTAGCTCCCCTTTTTTTTATTGGCTATTTGTTTTGTCGTCTTATTGTTTTTTAACTATGGCAAGAGGCATTTCTATACAGTATTCAGATTCAAGGTATATTCTTAAGTTCAATGCAATTGCTTTCATGTTCCTTTGTCTTTGTGAATGCTCACAGTATTCAAGTTAATACCTCTGTCAATGGGGATGTAATATTGTGTTGCTAACATTGTGCATTTTAACAAACTGAAATAAGTATATTTTTTTTAAGCCAAATCAATGAAAGTGTGAACAATTACCTTTCGATAGAGAAAAGTAAAGTGGCTTTGAATGTTATATCTGTTAATACTACATGTAATGGGTTTTCATATCCATCGTTGAGTAAGAAAGAAAAAAGTCTTTGTCTGACAATCAGATTTTGTTCAAGTATTTGATTCAATAATTATAGATAGTTATCAATCATAGGTTGATGAAGTTGAAATCTCCAACATGTTTATTACACATTTAAACTAAGTTTTTAAATACATATATATATCAATAGTTGGGCCTTGAAAAGTAAGCTGATACAGTACAAAACTCAAATTTTTGTATGGGGTTTTGGATCTTTTATTGTAAATAAGATATGTGCCAAAAAAAATGTGCTAGCTTGTTTTTGATTACTTTTATTTTCCTGACCTAAATGTGGCCTATGTTATACTGCTGTATCTGCTTCCTTGCTATTTTTAACCTCATTTAGGATTGGTTGATTTTAATTCCCCATCAAAAATGTTCAATGGAATTTATAAAAAAAGTTAGTTAGTTAGTAACTCTTTGCAGGGAAGGTTAACATTATTCAACTAAGTTTATTTGAAAATAAATCTTTGTTCGAGTATCACATATTCAACTTTTCCTGTGATTTATATATAACAATTTAAATCATACAAATGTAAGATTTGTTTGGCCACAAAAGAAGTTATCTGAATTCTATATATCAACCCTTTAGTCATGTACAAGAGTTTGCAAGGAAATATTTTTTAAAAGTGTTGAAGACAAGAGTGTTAGAAACCAAGATTTTGTGACTTGTCACTTCCTATCATCATGGATAGTATGTGCCAAATATCTGAACCAGCTTGTCTTTTTATGTGATTCTGTTATTGATCTATTGTTAGCTTTTAAACTACATGTATTTTTGTTATTTCTTTTTAACTTTCACCAGATCATCTTTTAATCTTATTTCAGAAGTTTAAAAATGATCTTTGATCTTACTCACAAGTTACAAAATGCGAGGTTTTGTTTGAGTATGTTTTGGGTTTATTTAGTATGTTACAAACACCATTAGTATTATTTGCATTAACATGGCTTTCTAACTTTGTTGTAGTTCAAGTCTGGTTTTACATTATATGTTTGCTGTTTATTTTATATGAAGCAGCTAGGTCTACATGTTGTAAGGTCCATAAACATGATTTTACCTGCCATTTTGTATGTTACTTGATCTCAAAGATGCTTATTTTTATTGTTGCCAAATAAATTGTGTTAGTATATGTATTATTATTTTGGTAAATATTCTTATTTGATTTTCTGAAGTAGTTATTCAGTCTGATGACTTTACTAATTCCAGTTAAAAAATTCACTTGCAAAAAGGTTTTTTTCTTTATTCACTGTGGTAAATGTACACGGTTTAACAAGGTTACCTCCCTTCCACCACTCAAAGTTGCAATGCACATGTTCTTCATTTCAAATACATTTTACAGATTTCCATCATGTTCCTATCACATTTTGTGTTAATTTTAAGTTTTTGTTTTGTCGAAGTATTTTAATAAACGTTTACAGTATTTTAAATGGGCTTCATATTCATTTTGTCTTACAACAAGGAGAGTTATTCCCCTTTCACCATATCAACCAAGAACAGCTTTAATTTCACTTCGAAGTGGAGAAATGTTGAATTACCAGGTCAGAATATTTATCAAAATATTTATCACTGTCAAAGTAGATACACTTGAAATATTTAGTTGAAGCGACATTTGGATAGAATTGAAGAATATTATTTAATGTATGATTTCCCTATAGTTTTGTCCGTCTCAGTGAACTTGTTAACACACTCTTCCTTGCCAAGTAACAGTAACTAATGATTTGATCACTCAATGTTTCAGATGTTAAAATTGTTTTACACCTTGGTTAGGTGTTTTATAAGCCGTGTGCAAAATTAAATTTCACACCTTTTGTTAGAGCATTCCTAGACAGTCTCATTATGACTGGTTATTTTGTGAGAGCAGAGAATGAGTTATTGGGAAATAGTTCTTCATATGTGGTACAGTTTACGTAATTTGTCCTTTCTACCAAATCATCGCTAGTTAAATATAATATTGCGTAAAACTGGAAAACGGTCGTTCAGTTAGGAATACCATCCAAGGCATTAGTAACAAATATAATCAATCAATCAGACTTTTGTTCAGAAATATTGGACAGGGGGCTTGGTGGCTCAGTACATAGTGAAATTGTCTCGCAGACAAGGCTTTCATCGAGGAAAAAAAAAATCTTAATGGGGTTTTGCTCATTTGCTAGGTTTTAAACGTTTGTTCGGAGGGTGGGGGATTAACTCCAGGTTAAGTGGCTGAGCTTGGTTTACTTCACCTTGTTTTATGGCACCAAGTCAAATAATCTTAAGTTTAGCGTTATGTATCAAATTCATAGCTTTGATTTGGCAACTTCATTGGAAAACTAAGCCAGTTGCATCAAATGAGGATGTTGCCTGCAAGAATCAATTAAACAAGATACTTATTCAACGAAACTTTTCAGTCGATCCTCCAGAAACGTGCCAATAGTTTTTGTGTTCTCCTTTAATAGAATAATACCTATATTTTGATTACTTCCCTTCTTTCAAGCGGAGATCATTTGAGGAAATTATGTGGCCAGGTGTTGCATTTTAATTAAATTTGCAATACTTTTCAAGTTTCGACAAATTCAAATAATTCGTACGACAACTCATAATAATTTATGTCGGATATCCCAGACTAAAGTTGAAATGCTGGGCAGAGACAAATAAATAGAACAAACTCAGCATTTCTATAATTCCTCCAATAAGGCAAATGATTTTTTATTAAGAACAATAAGACAAATCTATAAGATCTAGCCTGTCTGCGTAAACACTTGTGAGAGTGACCCATTCAAATAATATTATATGAAGGACTGGACACTGAAATTCTGGTACAAAAATATTGCTACACTGTCTTTACATGAGGGCTAGTGTAATGAGTTAATGTGTGATGGGAAAACAATGGTACAATTGTCTACAAGCACAGTAACAGACATTTCAAACAGATTAAAATGCCATTTGATAAAGGCTTGGCCAGTAATTTGGATGGAGGAGATGAAATAACACAATGCAATGAAGCAATTCAGAACAAAAAAAATCTCTTAATTTACAAACAATAATTAAACTGTCATATTATGAACAAAGAAAACATAAAAACAAGCATTAATTTGTGCTAATTTCAGCACCAAAGCACTCTGGGAATCTCTGGTTAGAAAAAAAAAAATGCTCTCTGCAAAACCAACCAGGTTTTTATTTTATAAATAGTAAAACTGAAGTGCTCCAAACATGAATCCAGATAGTGAAAATGGTATGAATAAAATAATGGGGTGCATTTATTTCATGACTGGCCCCATTTAAAACAATGCTCTTTGAAAACAAGATTTCACTGAACAACTCCTGATAATGGAGAAATGCTCCAAAACTTTCAGCATACAAAATCCACTACATAAGCCTTGTACATATGTTTCCATTTCAATGAATATATCTGATCACATACCGATGTAACTTTTACATATATATTTATACAGATACACATATATAAATTTATATATTTATTTAAACTGATTTGACATATAATACAGCTAGTCAATGTTGCTGGTCTCCAAATTCTATATAGTTTCATTAATTTATCTCTTTTCTATAATGTAACCTTGATATCACATTGTGCGATCTATTATCACACTATACAAGCTTCCCTTATATTCACCAACTAGTCTACATCTTATTCAAAGGGAATAACATTAAGAGGGACACCAAATGTAGACAGGCAGTGTTATGTCTGGTGTTACTAAAACTACTAAGTATCACATGACTTTTAAAACTACACCCTAACACTGGCATACTCTCTGTAAAAGAAGCCAGTTTGTACAATACACATCCCTTTTTATCTTCAGCACTGAGCAGTTGTACGTTGGGACAAACACTAGGATTTTTATAGACCTAAAAGGTCATGTAAGTTTATGAAAATAAGAATCAAACAAATCACCAAAGTCCACATGAATTTGAAGGAGGAGGGGGGTGGAAATGTCAAGATTGTAGGAGAAAAAAACAATGATTCATGTTTATGTACATCCCAATCAAAGGGATTACCCCAGCTTGAATTGTCCAGTTTTAATGACAATTTTCACGTGATTGTACAACCCCGTTATAGGGATTGTATCAACTTGAATTATCCAGTCAAAGTAAGGGTTTTCATTTTTCATCTCTACCACATTGAGGGGAAATGAAATCTTTTGTCATATTTGAGTCAAAAGTCCAATCCGAGGCTGATATATCTCTGTTTCTCTTACTCTCAGTGCCCATTCACTGAAGGGAGAAGTTGGTAGGAGGTCTTGAATTGGACAGCACTAGAGCAAGGATGGGTCAATTGTCAGACTGATTTTACAAGAGGAACATCTAATCCTCTTCATCCGAGTCGTAATGGTTGAGAATTGCCAGGGCATCTTTTACTGCATGGTAAATAATGTTCTTGACCTAAAACACACAAAAAGTAGAGAAATTAGTCAAAACACTTCACTTGGCAGATGGTAAATATAAAGTAAGTTTACTTAAAAACACTTTGAATTAATAGAAAACTATTGAGAATAAAAGATAAGATTTTTTTATATTTAAGATGTATAAGGAGTAGACAACAAAAGCATTTATAACTACTGCCTGTATATTTGTTGGTTGGTGTTTTACACCTGTCAGGTTTTCAAGGGAAAACAGGCTCTATGCAGGGAGGAACGTACCTACATCAGTCAATCAGTTAAAAAAACGCAGTAATAAGATTAACCACTGGACAAAAAAGAGTAACTTACTTGTAATTTATCCTCGTGGTTTGAGTGAGTATCAGATAGGTGACGGAACTCTTGGGTCAAACGGAAACAGTGGTTCAGGTGCTCAGGAGAAACAAAATCTTCAGCGACCTTAATACAACTGTGTAGGTTTCTCACCTGGAAATAAATAAAGGACAGTTAGTACAATATATCAATATGCCACTGAAACTTGTTCTAAGGCTCCACTCAGGCCCAGTTAAAATCCTATCGTCATAAGATCCAGTCGGAAGTAAATCTGCGATTAATCAGTCGGATAATTTTTTTCAACCTGAGCAGCCTTGAGACTCTGACTGGTCAGAGATTGACCAGTCTTACAATTGTTAAGATAGAGAATGTTTTTTCCAGATCAGTCTCAAGGATGCAGCCAATCAGCAACCTATACTTGATAACGTCATCATTTTTTCTCAGCAAGATATTATTGACTTTCACATTGTTTGACTGTACCTGATGTGGAGCTCCAGCTGGGATAAAGATGGCATCTCCCATACACTGAATAATTGTATAACCCACAACATCATACTCCTTGTACAATCTCTCTCGTAACTCCTCATCCAGGTACCAGCTCTGGTCGTGTATTGGGTCATGATGGGGCTCAATCTCCTCACCTCGCTCTTTGCCAACCTGTTACACACAAATAGAACAATTCATAACAATCAGTACAGTCATCATTTTCTATATTTTTTCATCTTTTCGAATTTTAAGCAACTTTCTCTGTTAAAAATAATGAGGACTGTTCAACACGCAAGCCCATGGGACTGCAAAAAAGAATTTTATTAAATAAACTATCTGCATTTTTGTAAGTCTTCTTTTTTTAAATGTCATAGCAAATCAGTATTTAAGCATAATGTATTTTGAAATTTGACAAATTGTTGTGATGTAATTTGTCAAATCTCATGGAGTTGCCCATGAGTAAGACCTTACCTTATTGAGGAAATCCCTGATCTTGTCAGCATCTCTAGCATCAAATATATGCCAGAGAGCACCAGGTACTTCATTCACTTCACGAACTCTCCTCTTAGTTATCTCATCACAGCCAGCATTGTCTATACACTTCAGGGCAGCTGAAGAGAAAAACACAAGTTGTAAATAGAAAGAACAGAACAGTGTTAATTCACACAAGAAGAAAACTTAATTCACAGCAACAATATCGCGTATAGGTCCAACAGCTATACTATCACTGGCTTTGCAGAAGGTTGTGCTCAAACAAAGGTAAGTTCTATGCTAACTGACACGATATATAATACTTGGATTGAAGGAGAGGGATTATGCATGATTTCGAAACGTTTTTAACAACCCAACATTGTTAAAATCAAGTCCCAACCCTCTCAAGATAATTTCACTTATATGGTGGCATTAACAGGTTTAATGGGGGAGTTGAAGGTAAAGGTTTGTATAGAGATATCACTTCAGTACATATTGGAATAAGCAGGATCAAACTGATGTATTGACCTGAAGTTATTTACCGTTTATAATTAGTTCACCACATGAAGTAATACCACATAAATAATAGTGGGCTTTTCACATTCCCTCATTAAGCCAGATAAGACTATATAAAAGCCAATTATGTAGCAGATATTTACAGGGTAAAATAAGGTTACACTGGAGTCGTTCATCGTAAACAATTCTAGAGGCCGACAAACAAAGGCCACTTGTTTTCAAGTTATAGATTGCTTCAAGCAGTCTCATAACCTAGATATACACCTTTTTAATTAGCAAAGATTTAATTAACCTTAGAGATAAGACACACTGAGCTGTGACAATGTGGCTGGAGTTAAACAAAATCTCAAGCGTGTAATCTACGGAGTATTGTGTAAACTTTCTCACACAGCATGGTTAACAAGAGTGTGTAATGGATGGAGTTTTGTAAATGCTGCACACACACATATTTAGGACATCCTTTGTTAGCTGCGTTAACACTAATTAAATAACAGTTTACATTAAGCTATGTATGTCAGTTATTATTCATAATTTCTTTACAATACCTTATTTGTAGCATACAGATAAGTGCTAAAGTGGTGATACTGGAGTTTTCTGATCAGAAAAAAAATTACCTTCTTTATTTGGAACAGCCTACATGTACATTGCGCAAGTGTTTAAGTATGCAGCAGTTATAAGTATAAGTTAAAATCTCATCTGCAGCAGTTATATAATAAGTTAAAATCTTATCTTCAATATTTTCATAATTTAAAAAAATAAAAAAAGGTGTTTTTCATTAAATCAATAATAAGTTTTGAACCACTGCTCACATAGAGTGATCTAATTAGTTTGGAAGTGTTGTGAGAAGTGTTGACATCCTACCTGCTTCATGTACCACCCTGCCCCCAGGGCCATCACCAGGGATGCCCACATACATCATACAGTTGACAGCATCTGATACATCCAAATGTAAATTTGTTGTCCCTTCTGTAGCATTGTTGGCAGACCCTGAAAGGAGCAAACAAATATTTTGTCAAAATATATATATATATGTAGATTATTTCAAAGATTATTTAGAGTTATGGTTGCTCTATTTGGCAGAAGCAACAAAACAAAGTTAAATATTAAATCAAAAAATGCAAAATGCTTGATCACATTTTTCACAGTACAAGCCAGGGAGATCCTTTTACTAAAGACAATATAGTGGAAATAGAATTGGAAATTCTCTTACCGTATGCATTGTACATCTTCGGTCCCAAGTCTGGCTTGACAAGGAAGTCCGGTAGTCGTGAGGCAAGATTTAGTCTGCCATTTCTGTGTGTATATTCTGGTAACGGTAACACCCTCATAAGATCTTCAAACCTTGATGGAAGTAACTCACTGAAATCATCACCTGGAGGCCAGTCCTTCAGTTTTAATAACGATGGCTGACCTTTACTGTCCTTAATACGTTCTACAAAATCAAATAAGTTACTTTATAGACTTTGTTCACCAATTAAAACAATATGGTACCTCAATAATTCCTTGTGTTGAGTGACATGTTAAGACTATGCAAGTAAATTACGAATTATCATTCATTCAATTCCAATTTTGACATAAACCCTTTGAAGAAGGCAAATTTATATTTAACATTGTGTGAAGGTCCATTGAAGTCCTGAACAATATATAAGCTTGGTAGAGTCAGTAATAACAGTGCATTAAAATGTATTACTAATGTGGATGGTTTCATGCTTTGTGTTGCCCTCAAAGTTAACCATATTATGACCAATGAATTACGTGTATAATGAGCGACAGGATTATAATATGTTATAAGATGTATAAACACACTTTAGCAATAACATGCGTGAAAGGAAATAAAGCAGTAATTCCTTACTTCCAAGGTACTCAAATCCATCCCAGAAGTCTCTCATGTGATGGCCTACAAGTACAAGTCCAGTTCTTGTGTTCACCAAATCATTTTCTAAGGGTCCAAATTCCTTAGAGAAGGTTTCGGGTCTCCAAAGTTTACGATTAATCATTCTATCTACACCAGAGACCATCACAGGTTGTCCTCGCTTCCACTGCTCCTGGAAGATTTTAAAATTGCCCCTATGTTGAGGGTCATGCAATCGTAAGAGTCTACCATCACACAACCAGGAATGTGGAACATCAGGGTACTTCACACTTGTCTCTGTTAAATTTTGCACAGGTATAGGTGTGTTATTCACCATACTGGGACGGAGTTTGGGAATATAGTTTGTCAGTTTTAACGTAGGACTTTCATTAGGGTCTTTTGGTAAACTTTTCTCAACAACAGATTGTATAATATCATCTAAAGTGCTTGTCATTACTTTAGACTTCTTTTTATTGCCAGCCTCGGATTTCATTTTGCCAGCATTTTTTGTTAATAGTTCTCTTAATGTTGAGCAGCCGGCTGGATTCTTTTTCTCTTCCTCTGACATATCCTCAGATATTGGTGTGAACTGTTTAGAGTCTCCATCATTTAACCGCTTGTTATTTCCAATATCCATGGAGGCCACATCAGCCAGTAAGTTAAGAGGAGAAGCTGTATCAGGGTTATAACTAGATAAAGAGGACACTGGAGACTTGCCATTCAGAGCAGCATTGTTTGTACTAAACCCTTCCATGTAGGGATCAGCAGATTTCTTCGATCGCTTGCCAGGTTTCTCTTCACCTAATCCATTCACTAATCTACTCTTCTCAGACTTGTGGTCAGAAATCTGTAGAATTAAAAAAACGATGCTTTGAAGTATTTCACTTTTGTATTTTTGGGAGGAGAAATTGTACTATGTAGGGTAAGGGCCAGATCTTAAATTGACAGAAACAGATATTAGATAAGGTTAAAATGTTGTGTTTTTTTGGTTAAGTAAACTACATTGAGTGTGGTCTTTGGCCAATTTAGACAATTTAAAACAACCAAACATGGGCTATGTAAATATGGGTTGTTTTCACAGATTTGTTATGTTGTTACTGCTGACGTGACCAAGTGGTACTCAGACTTACCAATCCATTTTTAGGAGTTTTAGGGTCTCTGTTTCTTCCACATGGGCAGTCAGAATAGATATTCCACTTCAGTCTTATATCATGGATCATTTCACCTAGCTCCCATAGTGCTGCAAGTAAATCAATATGTTTATATTTACTTAAGTTTGAACACAATGCTCAAAGGATTTATTTTGTCTGTGTTGACAACAAAGAAATGTAATTGTAGCAAATAGCATCATGAAAAATATTTTATTTCAAGGAATATTACCTACGTAAGCTGTTGCATAGATGCCCCAAACTTGACTAATTGTATCTAGCCAAATTTATGTAGGGCCATTTAGTGGGGGAGGAAACAAGACTTTTTGAACGAGGGAGACTGATCTTTGGTGAGTACCTGACAACTCTTCCACATACAGCAAACAAGAGACAAATCCACTCAAATTTTTCATTTAATTTAATCTGAGTGGGATTCTAACCCATGCCGTGTTGTCCTAAACACCCAAGGAAGAACAATAATTGAAGCTTTATTTGAGGAAAATGTTGCAGCAAAAACCTGTTAAAAGTTTTGGAATGTTGATGCTTACCACTACAAGGTATAATCTGTGTTAACATTAGTTTCTCTGGCTCATGAGGCTGTCTGTTGGAACTACATTTTAACCAGTTGTGTTTAGCATCCATGAAAGCGGCTTCTTTGTCCGTATCTTTCTGCATCCTGACCTTGAAGCAATCGAGACAGACAACAAATCCACATTTCTGGCAGACCCAGTGAATGTTGAATAATGTTGTGTCACAGGCATCACACATCTCCCTCACTCCAGTCACAGCTCTCTTCCACGTGATTTTGGCTGAAACAAAAATCAATATAAACTTACATCCCATCTTCAAGTCATCCCATCAGAATACTTTACAAAAGTTATCCAATTAATCCGGTTTATTGATTCTCAAAAGTACAGATTCACCTCTTGTCAAAACAACATGAAAAGGCACCATGTGACCTTCATCAAACAATCAAGGCTCAGTTTTTAAAGAAACCACTCAACAGACCACCCGAAATTATTACGGTTTTATGCCGCACTCAGGATTATTTCTGTTAAATATTGTCTTTCTCAGGTTCAATAGAGGAGTAACCTGGCTTGATAGGAAAAAAAAAATTTCTTCAGCCAGATGTCTGGCAACCTTTCCACTTAAGGGGATCAAGTAACAAAACATAAAGTAAATTTTTTGAATCCGTGTATTTGAGTGGGATTCCAACACGCCATCCATTGATGTTTGGGTGAATATAATAACTTGTCTTCGTCATACTGCTGCGACCTGTTAGTGAAATTATGAAGCTCGTAAAAAGGTTTAAACATTGTACATACCTTCTTCCCCAGCCCAGGCCCGAGCTTCTTTTTCTTGCTCTACCAGTTCACAGAATTTATCTCCAACCTTTGCAACAATATATTTTGCTGTCTTGATATCTAGAAGGGGCTCCATAACTATAGGGTAAAAAATAATCATATAATCAGTTTAAAATATTAGAAGAGTAAAGATGATAGAAAAAGTTTTTTTTTTTTAATTTGTACCAATTGATAGTTCTGTGTTAAACACAGTACTTACTGTTACAGTTATTTCAATTGTATAGTGGTGCTATACAGGATTTTGGATGACATGTTTGGACAAATGAAAACATGAAATAATGAGTAATTAAAGACGGAAAAGAAAGTCCAAAATATTTACCTGGTACTTTTGGTATCCATGGACGGATATCTTCTGATTCAGCATCAGCCAGTTCAGAAAACCCAGCCGTTGTTAAAACACCTTTAGGGCTGTAACGAAGCCGGCGAAAAGCGTAGAATCTACAGAAAATGTTTGGGAGAGTCTTGCTTTGCTGTGAGGGAGTCATTTTACATTCTCTACACTTCATCAGTTTGGGTGTGACTTCACTACATGATCCATCCTGGAGGAAAGGCTCAAGGGTTTTCTTTAGCACTGATATGGTAGACTTCACAAGGGGCCGATTAAATTTCTCTACAACAATAATACAAACACAATTTTTTACTGAAAATGTTTACAGAAATTAAAAAAGAAAATTTCTTTAAAGCATATATGTATGTACATTTTTATTTTTATAAAAAATTGTTCACTCACCCATGCTTTTATCCAAGTCTTCTTTTGGCATTTCCTTATTTTTCCTCTTTCTTTTCTTTTCCTTTTTCTCAGAATTCTCAACAATAGACTCCTCTTTGATTTCTGTTTTAATCTGATCAAGGAGTTGCAATTCCTTAGTGCTGTTCTTGGCCATTTCTTTCAAATGCTCCTGCAGGATTTTCTTGGTAGATTCCTGAAGCTGCTCCCCTGGCTTCTTCTCTTCTTGCTCTTTATTCTCACTCTCTTCATCTTTTACCTGATGATCAACAATGATAAGAAACATCAATTTGATTTTCAAGCCACCATGCCAATAAAGTAAACTTTTGTGTCAATACTAGAGTGGATTGATCAGAAAAATAACCGAATGTAGTTGAAATCAGTACAAACACCCAATCCCAAAACTTGATCATCATAAAATCAAACAAATCAGGTAAAAAATAAACAGAATGAGTCTTACCTTTAATTTTTGACCCTCATGATTAACTTCTTTCTTAATCAGGCCATGTTTTTTCTTATTGGGGTTAACACCTTCCACATTCTCTAACTTTGTCTTCTTGGTCCCATTACTTCTCTTCTTTCGTCGTTTGACTCGTTTAAGGGGGTTACCATCACTACTCTGAAAAAGCAAATTAACAGGATTTTTTACTGAATTTGTTATACGCTAATAACACTCTATTCTACCAAGTTAGGCAGTCTTGAACATTTGTTTGGTTGGTATCTCACTTTACACTAAAGGTATTTTCAAAATTAGACATGGTTAAAGGCCATGGTCTGCTTACCTGTGTTCCAGTCTCTGAAGCTGAACTTGTAGAACCATCTTCCTTCCCCCCTTCACTGGCACTTCCATTTGGTAATTGGAGAGAGGAAATGGGAGTTACTCTACCTCCTTCCTTCTTGGGAGAAATATATGAACAGTTGACAAAGCATTGTTTCACTTTCTCTGGCTTTGTATCTTCTGGGGTTGATGATGGTGGTGAGGAGGACGGGGACATCTCTTGTTTAATTTCCTTTTTATCCTCATCGGAATGCCTTTGTAACCAAGCTTTCTTCAGTTTGGTATGATTACCAGATTTATGTGGTGAGGCATTACGGGAGAGTGGAGGTGGACTTGGGGCACTCAATGTGTCACTATCTGTATCAACCACACCATTCGCTACTCGATTGATTGTCTCCATAATGGAAGAACATGAGTTGGAATTCGTATTAACATTATAAGCGGGCGACATAGATGAACTAATGTTAACCTCAGACTTAACAATGACATTTGATGGTAGAGATGCTGGGTGACTGGGAGAAGTATGTGACACAGCTGGATTCTGTGCTGAAGGACTCATCGACTGGCTATTCTGATTGGACGAGATCTGATGCTGTGGTTGCGAGAGATGAAGAGGATTGGACTGTAGATGTTGATGTAACGTTTGGTGAGTTTGATGGGGTGGAGGTGGCTGTTGATTAGCAGTTGGAGCTACTGGTTTTGAACCTTCTAAAACACCTTTGCTTTTCGATTTTTGTTTATTTTTATTATTTTCTTGCCTGAAGGCATTTTGCACAGTGGTCTCCACAAATGATTGAAAACAGTCCAAGTATCCAGATGGTGGTAATGTTTTAGCTGAAGATACATTAGAAGAGGAGAAAAAACTTGAGGATCCTGAACTTGCTGGATTGGATGAATTGTGTACGTTTTGGCCACCTGTCACCTTATGAGGGTTAGGACTGTACAGGGAATGGCTTGGGGAAGACCTCTCCTGCATATCCACTCCAGTCTTGTGCTTTTTTCGGCTAAGCCCATCTTTCCCAGATTTTCTTTTACTACTGCCACCCGAAGTTGTCAAGTTTTGGGCAGTCAACTGTTGGTCATTATGAAGCCTAGAGTCACTCACTTTGGTATTTAAATCAGCACTTTGACTGTAAATTGGATTTGGTACAAGTCCTTGTTGTATTAAGCTATAAGTGTAAGCTGTATGGGGAGAGGACGTTATCGGTTGCCCAGCAGAACTGTTAACACCTGCGTAATGATTGGGGTTTGATACCACAGTTCCAGGTGCAGGAGAACTGATCATTTGAGGATGACTTTGCATGTTCTTGGGATATTCCATTGGCTTGATAACCGCTTCCGATAGCTGCTGTGGACTGGCTACGTGTAACGGACTCTGAGCACGAGATGTTGTAGACTTCTCTGTGGCTCTAAATGCTGATGCGTGTGATGGCATGGTAGAGAGAGGGGAGAACATTGGATGGGACTGAAGGTGATGGACAAGTGTTGAAGAGGAAGGACTAGAATGAGCAGAAGACGAAGATGGGGGCCGGTCATGCGGACTGTCCAGAGCACTTGAAGGGCGTGAAGAGCCAGGCATACCTGGAGAAAAGTTATGCCCTTGGCTGGAATGAGGACTACCAGATTTACTCCCATCTCTAGAACGATTATCAACAATCACGGAACTGTGCACTTTCCCCTGGTCTTTGATTAAAGGGGGTGGTGATGCCATATTGTTTGTCTTTTTGCTAAGATTTGATGGCGTACTAGATCGCCCAGAGTTCAAGTGAGCATGTTGGTCATGGGCTTGGTGATCTCGCTCTTCTTTTATACTGGCACCCCTGTCCTTGTCTGCATTATTCAGTCCTCGTAAGTGCAGTTTATCACTAGCGATATAGGAGTGCTGGAATGGTTGATAGCCAAAAAGGCTGAAATTAGCTTCTTGTTTGCCGCTGTGAGCATGTGAAGGGGAGTTAGTACTAGATGTGGGGGCTGTTGACACATACATGTTATTTCTGTATTGATATTGATAAGGAGCACAAATCTGTCCTGGTTTGTTTTCAATATTACCACTAGTAGACACAGCACTTTTTCCTGAATGAGCTTCAGGGGGCTTAGGAACATATTTATCATTGACAATCAAAGCCTTCTGTTGGTTCTGATGCATGTAATGTTGTTGACGTAGTATCTTCTCTTGTTCCAAAGCTAGTATTCTTTTCTCTTCGGAATGCCTCATGAGAAGTTCTTGGTGTTTATCAATTAACTTAGTTCTCTGACCCGGTGTATGAGGTGAGAATGAACTTCTGTCCTGCGGAGAATACGAAGCTCGGTCATGAGGTGAATAGGAATGATGATGAAAATCTTTTTCTCTTGCATCTCTCTCGGATGCCTGGAAAAGTAACAAAGAAGCTATGTTAAATAAATTCAAATTGGGAAAAATGTCATAAAAAATGCAAGTCAGACTTCAACATATTGATTTAACAAAAAATGTAATGCTAGCAAAGGATTCTAAAATTCTACTTACTTGTTTAGCACGGTCCTCCATACTTTTTCTATCTTTATGCTCAGACGATTTGATGTCTGCCCCTACAATACCTGAATGTGCAGGTGGGGGTTGATTGTGGGATACTTCGTTTGAACCCTTACCCGTTCCAAGTGTAATGGAAGGACTGGGCCAAACACCAGTAGCAGCAGCCTGTAATTATACACAAACAATAACTTCACTTGTTGTTGGTCTTTTGATTACCAATCCGTTACTTTCTAAATGGATCGGCTACATGGCAACTTTTCTACCCTTTCGAAAAAACGACATCATGGCTGCAGTTAATAATTTTGAGAGTAAACACAGACCAAACTTTCTTGACTATTTTGTTAATGTCAAGCATTCTAAAAAGTCTCCAAAACATTTAAAGCAAATCAAAAAGTCAACAGTTTCATGCCATGTATTTACAAACTTTCCCAGTCTTAATCTAGTTGTTATTCCACGAAACCTTGAAAAATTTAAACAAAATTGATACATCGTACATGTGATGGTGGCATTAGGGAGGCGAATATCGTGTCAAAAACTGGGTCAAACTCAACTCGAAATTTATTTTCCCATGAGAATTTATTTAAAAATATCAAAGTTCAAGAATAAAACTGGTTATTCAAGATAAACTTTTTCGAGGTGTTTTCCTTCTATTAATAGCTCTTTATTCAAGGTAACTGAAGAGAAAGTAGGTCAAGCCCACAAGAAAGTTGTCTGACATAGGTTTAATATTTGGTAGATGTTATTAAATGCTGATTTATGATCTGAACTATAGATTATTTCACGAGAAAATGTTAAGTTCGTCTAATTTTTAGTGGCAAGAAAATGGTAAATTTTTTTAACGGAAATCTCTTTACTTGTTTGTGGTACATGTGGAACCATCCATTAAATTGCGATTACAATAAACTGATGAAGAATGTTTTTCCTTCAATAAAAGCGACAGCCAGAGGAAAACATTAACAGGTGCCATATTATAGTTTTTCTTTCCTTTTTTAATTAAGTCAATCAGTACATCTTTTTCAAACTCACAAAGGTTGTCTAGGTCAATACTGTTTCATATGGCAGTTGCTTACCTTTTGCTTAGCTAGTCTTAATGATTCTGTAAAATGTTGGTTGACTGCAGCCGCGGCTTCTCCAGACTCTGTTAGTATTCTATGTTCCTTTCTATCCCTCTCCTGTCGGTTCCTCTCTTGTTTTTCTCTTTCCTGGCGTTCCTTTTCTACTCGCTCTCTTTCCCTATCAGCTCTCTCTCGTTCAAGTCGGTCACGCTCAGCTTTTTCCCTTTCTATGCGATCCCTGTAAACAAGCATAATTAAAATTCAGAATTGATCAACATGGATATAAAAAGTATACAAAATAATCAGATTAAATAAGATACGAGCAAAAATGTTTGAAAGAGCCAAACCAAAATAAATTTATCTACTAATTTGAGGGGGTTATCACAGTGTAGTATGTTAATCAGTTTTAAATACAATTCTGAAGGGATTTTGAATCAATTGATATATGTATCTTAACTACTTCTTAAGATACCGAAATAAAATAAAATCACCAATGTGTTTTCTAAAGAGCCTCAAGAATGTATGTTAACGTTATATTTGATGGCAACATGGGCCTAAAATCCTAGGGTTAGCCTCACATTCGTTATATAGAGCAAGCAATAATCTATCACCATAATTTGAGTTTCAGAAGACCAGAGTTTGGGTGTATCACAATTAAGCCATTCATTTAACTTCAGCGTTCATGGAGATTAACAGGTAACTGCGTCGTTTTGTCTTTAATAATTTGAAATTAATTCCTTTTATCCATAGATAGATCAAGTCCACAGGACTTTATTCCCGCCAAATTGTCAATTTATGCTATTCCATTGTTCATACATGCTTCTTTCGGTGAATGAATAAATAAATAAAAAAATAAATAAATATTATTTTGTGAAACACACCAAGATATATAGGAAGATGTCAAATGAGATTTTTTTCTGCTGACTGTCGATACAAGTAATTATATGTTTATATGCTTTGATGTCAGAACACAAAGGGAAAAACCTGTCTTATTTTGCACTCAAAACTTTCTGTCAGTCAAAAACAGGTATCTTATTTTTATGTATTGATATATCTAAAAAAAACAAACAGATTAAAAGCCGATCTAAATATGAAATAAATTAATAATGCTAACCAAGCGGCTGATCGGCCTATACCCTAAAGTAAGCACTGACTGTCTTGTAATATTAAGAACATCGTTTTGGACAGGCAAAAAAAAGTTGGATTTTTTTTTTTTTTTTACTATCAGTATTAATATCTTACTTCAATAAACTTCATAAGTTCAGATGGTTACATTATCTTTACAATCAGACTTGAGTTCACGAGAAAAGTCTGGTATCATTTAGTAAAAGAAATGAAATACAAACTGCATCCCACCATTTTAAACAAATAGGCCCTAAATACAATAAATGTGAAGCGTAAAAGTCATAAGCTCCTGTTTTATATAGAGCAAAATATTTTTCTTTTTTACTATCAGTATTAATATTTTATTTTAATAAACTTCAGATGGTTACATTATCTTTACAATCAGAGTTCATGAGAAAAGTCTGGTATCATTAATGTAGGGCTTTCAGTCACGTGACCTCTCGGCCTCGAAAAATCGGCTGCTGTTAAAAAATTTGCACAAGTTCAACTTTAAGAATTAATCTACTAATAAATATTTAACTGTTGCTTCTAAAACTTTACACGAAGCATAATAATGCATTCAAGATTTACCGTGATTTTTTTCAACACGCTCGCTTTGATGGATTGGGAAATTTCGTAAATTGTTCGGATCGATGTTTGGTCACCGCGTCGCTTCGGCTACCCGGGACCGTCGAAGGCGTGATTTGGGGGGTTTACACGAGGCAAAGTTGCGCCAATTCCGGGCTCGGCGATTGGTTCCTTGGACTTGGGAGGTTGGCAACTGTCTCCAGGACATCTCGAGGATCATTTCGGTGGGTGGCGGGAGTTTGTAGACCGAGTTAGGGCGATTTTACGATAGATTTAGTGCTTTTGGAGTCAGTTTTTTAACAAATTTAATACGGCTTTTTTAATCTCAACATTCCCGCCACCCAGATTTAAAAACTTCAAATACTCAGGAATAAATTTATATCATTTTTATAATTCAATGATGAAAAAACGAGCCCGGATTTTATTTTAAAATTTCGAATGCAGATTTGGAGCTGAATGCACTTCAACATCCGGGCACCTCGTGTGATTTTTCAAACGTCAACAAAACCTTCCTATTTCTTGGCGAAGTTTCTGCCTTTGACAACTGTCTTTGACAACTTTTTGTTCTAATTTTAACAGATCTATATTCATACTTCATAATGGATTTGCTTCATTGAGCTCTTTATTAATTTTATGGCTCAATCTTTGCTTTTATTTTTCTGTTGTTGTTGTTGCATTTTGACATTTGATTCGTTTTGACAGACTAACATTCATTGATTTTTTTTTCTGTTTTAACTTGAGCATGCTTGCCTTGTTCTAGAACACTCTTGGTATACCTTATTTGTATTTTTAGTTCAATTATTCTTGTTGACCAATATTTTTTAGGTACTTTGCTTGAAGTTGGAATTATTCAGTCTTTTTTTTTTTCACATAAATTTTTTCTGTACCCTTTTGAATTTGAGTTTTGATTGTTTTTATTCTATTAAAATCATTTCAAATTTCTTCGAAATTATTATACATTGTTTTTACTGTTACTAATTTTAAATAATGCATTAATTCCACTGAAGAGGTGTGGGGTTTAATCCCCCTACTGCCAAGAAATTTGTGCAGGTCTCCTCATGAATAAATATATGGGAATCGAATGCAATTTTCTAATATTAAGGCATCCTTCAAAGATCGATGGATTAAATTTCCTTTTTTTCCAATATAGTTAGCCCCCATTAAAGCAGACGAGATATCTTGTAAAAGATATATAACCTAAAACAATCAAGTGAACACCTGCTAATTGAAATTAAAAATCTTAAGATGATTCCGACAACTGGAACGTTTTTAATTGGTGCAGTTAGAACCTGAGACACAAACCTGCCCCTGATGGCACGAAAATGCATTTACCTTGGGTCTCGTAGATATGTACGTGGTTACCATGTCTGATTTGATGATAATCTGCTCTTCCTCAAGTAGGGTATTCAAAGAATACTGTACATTCATTTATTTCTGATATTCACACATTTTTAATGTAGGCTACATGGAACAGATTTTATATACATTTGCCAATCTAAGATATATTGTTGTATTTATATATTTATGAACATTAAAACACATGGGCACAGGGACAATTATTTATATAATGAATAAAGAGTCAGTGATTAGAGACTTGGTCAATTGGGTAACTGATAAACTACATGTCATACATAGGATTTCAAACTTGTTCTCTGTCATGTCTCCGCAGTCTTTTTTCTTGATGAGGCTTGTTCTGACACAGGAATTCCTGAGAATTAGCTGCCATAAAACTGGCAACGCCGCCATATAAGTGAAATCTTGAGCGAGGCGTAAAGCACCAAACAATCAAGCAATCATGTCATATACCAAATATATATGAACAGAGGAATAACTGTTCCAGTTATGGCATAATTTCCGAATTACTATGGAGTAATCATCCAAGTTTGATTTATGTTTGGACTTGAACCTGTAAAAGAAAGTACAAAAAAAAAAATAGTTTAATGGAATTCACATTTCATGAGTCAATTATTTAATGAATTTTCATCATACTAAAACTGAGCTTTCTTGACATCTTTCCTTGGTTCAAACATAGATGTAGACAGTATAATTAACCATAACAATAACAGTGAAATTCTAGAATGTTCTCTTCCTTTCCTGAAAATAAAAAAAAACATGACATGAAAGCAAAGGGATGATTGCATCAGAGACAATGATTGTTTTTGATTTCAGAACAATTTCTGTATGCTGTCCTTTAATTTATATGCAACTTTTATGCAAATTAAGTGAATTTATCAAGATTGACAAAACTTTGAATGTCATTAATAGATTCATTATCCAAATATTCATCTGTTGTGAAATTTTCAGCCCAAAAGGCAAATTACTTTTCGCTGTAAGAACGATTTTACAATAGCGTTCCCTAATTAATATGCAAATTTATGCAAATGAGGTTGATTAACTAAGTTTATGAACAGTTAATGCCATTTATAAATTCTTCATGAGATAATTAATATGTTGAGAAAATTTCAACCCAAAAGTCCCATTACTTTTTGTTTTAAGAACAATTTCCCAATATCATTAATATGCAAATTTATGCAAATGAGGTTAATTGGTCAAGATTGGCAAACATTTGATGCCGCTAATGAATTCATTATCAAAAAATTGACATATTGAGAAACTTTCAGCTCAAAAGTCACATTACTTTCTGTTTTAAGAACAAAGTCACTAAATCGTTCGCTTATTAATATGCAAAATTATGCAAATGAGGTTCATTAGTCAAGATTGACGAACCTGAGCATGTCAGTAATGAATTCCCCGTCAAACATTACTTGTGTGGTGAAGTTTTCAGCTCAAAAGTCATATAACTTTTTGTTCTAAAAATTTTTTAAAAATACCCTTATTTAATTAATATGCAAATTTTATGCAAATGAGCTTAATTAGTCATAAATGACGAACATCCGGATGTCATTAATGAATTCCTTATAAAAAATGACACATGCTGTGAAATTTTCAGCCCAAAAGTCTGAATACTTTTTAATTTAGTAACAATTTCTGCATTTTCCTATACTTGTAACATGGGGGTTTGTGCCATGAATATTTAATGAGTTCCTATCTTTTACATACAAATGAAATTCTAAAAATGACCCCTGGTTCGAAGTACTAAAACTGTCGCAGAATGAAAAATATTTAACGGATTTTAGAAATTCAAACTGTTTTGAAAATCGCAATGCCTGCCCTGTACAACAGCATTACTTTTAGATCAGTACAGAGCACTTTGAAAAATGGCCTGAAACCCCTAATTAATGATTTAAATTTTAGTTAAAGAAATGAAATACAAACTGCATTCCACCATTTTAAACAAATACATACAATAAATGTGAAGCGTAGAAGTCATAAGCTCCTGTTTTATATAGAGCAAAGTAAATTGATGCCCTTTACATATAATTTATAAACTGCGTTTACGCGTATTTTCATCAAGCATGTAGCTGACCTACATGCACATACCCAACGTTTCAGACAGAAGCCAACGTCAAAGTCTGCCACAAAGTCTGTCTACAAAGTATTTATTTCATAGATTTATATATGCTAAAAAAAAATCCGAACCACAGGATTAAGTAACTGATCAAAACCACGGTCAATATTTTGAAAGAGAATTGAGAATCAAGAAAGAGAGAGAGCCTGCATAAAATATACAGTTTTCAGTCTGATAACACGTTGACCTACATAGGAATCCATAGCACTATCACAGTATCAGCAGGCTTCCCTGCAGTCTGGCCTAAACAGTAAACGTTTACAACAAACACTCACAAAAACAGTCATTTCGCAAAAGCAAAAGTATCTGAAAATTGAAACAGTATTATGTACTAACATAACAAGTTGCTAAAGCTCAAGAAAATGAAAGCCCTGTGATGTACTTACGCAAATTTCGGTAAATTATCAAGCTTTCTGGGTGAAGCCAGCCATTATTCGGCTACTAAACTATGTGTGGATTACAATGGAGAAAACTACCTGCTCCCCCTATGTTCACCGAATGGCCTCTTCCCACTAAGGTTATTCACCTCCCCTTTCAGCTGGGCTTTCCCACTTTTCAATAGAAACAGGTTGAATAAGCATATAACCGTTCTGAATAAGGCAGGGTTTTCTTTTATACGATCAGGTTTTCGGAACAAAGCATTCCACAAATGACAACGATTCAACAAAGCCTTACTACTTCTACTTTCAATTGTGTTTAGGGAAGCCATATTTTCGGTTGATTGTATCACTCTAAAAACCGACCCAACTCGGTTTCTGACTACAAAATAATATATTTTTTTTTTATACTTCCAAAAAAAACAGCCGCCAGTATAAACTATAACAACAGAAAACAGAACTGCCAAAATGTTGATGTTTTGACGCTGCAGCAGTCAACATTATGTTGAAACTATCAGTTATTTTTTTTTATAGAAATACAAATTAGAAGCTCAACTTTTCCAACAGTGCTATTTCGGTTAAAATGTTCGGATTCCAACATCAAGCATTTAGCTCAAACAATCTCATAGATTGGACAATCAGAATTTATTAAAAATGTGTGCATTTTGGCAGCTAATGCTTTTTTAAAATAAGGTATTTAGGTGGGTTGAAACCCCAGTGTGCGAAATAGGATTGATGAACTAAAAAGACTGCAATCACAAAGTGCTCAATGAATTTACCAAAAGCTGTAACCACTTAAATTTTCATTGTCGAATCTGATGTGGTTTATAAAATTTACAAATTAAGATCATCAAACCTCAATCTGGTAACAGTTTACATTGCTATTGAAACCGATCAACTTATGACTCAACGTCTTGTAATCATATATTTGTTAAGGTTTAAATACCAGATATGCAGTCCAGGTTTAGTCTGAGCTTGTTGTCCTTATTCTCATAGAAAGAGGTTAGAACAGCTCACATCTGACATACATACATAGATAAACAGCTTTACTAAGCCATCTAAACTGGTCTCTGCTTGATATATCACATTCCTGGCACCTTGCCAACAGCTGCTGTTCACCCATGCTTGGTTATAATTTTCTTCAGGTTTGTTAAAATACACACACACCCAGTTTAATAGACATTGACAGGGTCAAGTCAATACAGACATAACCAGCTACTCCAAATTACCACAAAACAACACATACCCCTAGCGTTTAGAGAATTGATTGCAGTCAGTATGTAATTATTAGTCTTGGAGATAAGTAAATACACTAAACAAATACACAAATACTTTAATTCACATTACAAAAGACTACAACGCAACCCACACAATACCTTCGTCAGGGGTACAGTATATGTTTTATCACAATTAAATTAACAGTCAGCAAAATCAAAATATCAAGGCGTTTTTGAAAATGACACTTGGCTAATTAATACAGGTATTAAAAATCAAGATGTACAAGAAGCTAGCGCCTTTGAGCCAAAATCAGGTTTATTGGGTGAGGAAACCCATGACCCATTTTTACCTGACAACCATCCTGCTTTTGCAAATCAGAAGAGTCGGGCTGCAATTGACTAATTTAAATGTAGTTCTTTCATGATTATATTATCTGACAAATGGGAATAAGAGATATATGTTTAACATTATTAATATTTTGGTCCAAAAGATATTTTCATATGCAGCAGCAGAGCATTGGCTGAACTATATTGATCCTCTATCACAGGTCCGATATTCAATCAGGGACAATATACTAGTCTATACATATCAGACATATTGAAACCTTTTCTATGCACAAGTCACGAGAGGCAACTGAATACGACTACTAATTACCTTTTGTCATTGTGAAAATGAGGTTTGAGAGAGGCAGATCAGGGTTAGAATTTCGAAAAAATTTGCGAGAATCCAAGTGGATTCCCCTTGTCGGAGCTTGCGAGAATCCAAAGTATCCAAACATATAAAGGTGTCTGTTTAGCATGAAGACACAACCCCTGTGTTGCATTCTGCTGATGTTTTCACTTTATAACAAACCTCAAGCAAAAACTTCAATTTTACCAAATTATATCTAAAATAAAAAAATTAAAAAATGTGTTTATTAATCATTTTGTGAATTAAACATAAAATTTTATTACTCAGCAGGCTAAGTGTTTTTTTGTGTTTTCAAAAAAGCTAGGGCGTATTACATAAAAAATAGACCTATAACACTCTATAAAGTCATTAAAAAAACAAATACAAAAAAATCCAAGCAACCTTCCTCAACCTGATGAATGAAGAACAACACCTTGTGCTTGGTGTAATTTTTTGGTTCTAAAAGACAACACAAAATGAGCTACACGAAAATAAAATCCTTCTTCTGGTCCCAACAAACACTTTGTTAGGCTAGTTACAGTTACATGAAACGAAATTACTTTTATGAATGGCCTAAGTGATTAAAAAAAATCGAGTAACTGGATTAATATAAGTTTTACTTTGATGCTAATTTCACATGTTTGTGTTAACTATTTCTAAGTTTTTGAATTATGAATAGTGTATGGCGTTTTCTCCTTTTAATTTATCTTTAAGTTTAATGAGGACAAATATGGCTTTGATGTCCGTGTTGTTGTTGCAACATCGTGTCTGTTACATTTTAAGATCGCTGGTTACTTTTAAAAGTTTTCTTTTTTAACTAAACTCTGTTGAAATGAAACCACTCATAAAGTTTTTAAGTAGCTCTTGAGCAGAATTTTGAAGGGAAATCAATAGATTTTGCCGAATCTTAAGTGAGTGGTTTCACTTTCAGTTCCACTAATGCACTATGTCTGCTGAACAACACTCACTCCAGGCGGGGACTAGCCGTTGAGACTCCATGCAGTCTGCTCTGAATGGCATGCAGGGTAATTCTTCAAACAAACCATGCCAGTTATTCTACAACCAGCTTACACCCTATTAAAAATGGCATTTTATTACCAATTTTTTTTTTAACTTCTAGGTTTGCGCGAATCCACTTGGATTCTCGCAGACTTGCATTTGCGCGAGTCCCTACGCGAATGGATTCCCGGATTCGCGTCGAAATTCTAACCCTGCAGATGTTTCCACGGTACTTGATCAACATATAGCTTTATTGATTAAATGAGAGCTGTTCAGCACTGTTGTGGTTTGTAACACATGTACATTTTGCATTACTGTTATGTACTGGATTGGCTGAATTTGTCGCACATACATGTAACCTAAATGTGCCAGCTGTACACACTGTATGTACATACATACCCATGTAGCCTGTATATGCCACGGCTATGATCAGTGCTGTACACACTGTATGTACATACATGCAACCTATATTATGCCCGCTATGATACAGGTACATGTAAGAGCTGTATACACATACCGTACATGTATGTATATGTATATGCCAGCTATGATCAGTGCTTTACACTGTCTGTATGTCCATGTAACCTGTATTTGTCAGCTATGGTCAGTGCTGTACACACTGTACAGTACACCAAAAAAGTTACCACTAAAAAAACGCGTGTCGCCTGCACTACACACGCGTGTGCAATAGTGGTAACTTTTTGGGTGTACTGTATGTACATGTAACCTGTATTTGTCAGCTATGGTCAGTGCTGTACACACAATACATGCACATACAAGTAACCTGTATATGCCAGCTACATGTATGACCAGTGCTTTACACACTGTATGTAGTACTATGTACATGTAACCTGTATTTGTCAGCTATGGTCAGCTGCACACACAATACATGCACATACAAGTAACCTGTATATGCCAGCTATGATCAGTGCTGTACAAACTGTATGTACATGTAACCTGTATATGTCAGCTATGATCAGTGCTGTACAAACTGTATGTACATGTAACTTGTATATGCCAGCTATGATCAGTGCTGTATTCACATACATGTAACCTGTATTTGTCAGCTATGATCAGTGCTGTACACACAGTACATGCACATACAAGTAACCTGTATATGCCAGATATGACCAGTGCTGTATTCACATACATGTAACCTGTATTTGTCAGCTATGATCAGTGCTGTACACACAGTACATGCACATACAAGTAACCTGTATATGCCAGATATGACCAGTGCTGTATTCACATACATGTAACCTGTATATGCTAGCTATGATCAGTGCTGTGTGCACATACATGTAACCTGTATTTGTCAGCTATGATCAGTGCTGTACACACAGTACATGCACATACAAGTAACCTGTATATGCCAGCTATGATCAGTGCTGTATTCACATACATGTAACCTATATATGCCAGCTATGATCAGTGCTGTACACACAGTACATGCACATACAAGTAACCTGTATATGCCAGATATGACCAGTGCTGTATTCACATACATGTAACCTGTATTTGTCAGCTATGATCAGTGCTGTACACACAGTACATGCACATACAAGTAACCTGTATATGCCAGATATGACCAGTGCTGTATTCACATACATGTAACCTGTATATGCTAGCTATGATCAGTGCTGTGTGCACATACATGTAACATGTATTTGTCAGCTTTGATCAGTGCTGCACACACTGTATGCACATACATATACATGTAACATGTATATGTCAGTTACATACATTCATGTGTCAGATTTAAGTAGTTTTCAGTATACAAGAATGAATAAAGAGACATATTTTAAAGCATATATTACAAAACACAAAATAATTTCTTTAAATCAGAATAAAACACAATACAGGTCAAATTCAGCCCAAACATTATTATTTGTATTATGGGTTATTATTGAGTGCAGAAAAAGGTTACAAGGGCTGGGATGAGGACTGAGGGAAATCATAATATATAACAGAAAGTTGAAAGGATGGGATGAGAGTTATAAGTTAAAGATCGAAAGACAGAAATAAGGCTTATTTCAATGCTGAACATTTAATTCATGCATTTTTTTTCAAGTATCATGTGCTTGGATAAATTATGATCCTAAAATATTCAGAGCAAAGATAAACTTTATCTGAAATGCATGAGCAAAGATCATACTACATATCAAGTATCATGTGACGGTGGGTCACAAAACAACACCTACATGTACCTGGTTATCTTCAACAAAACCTTTACACTTAAACTCAGTATGTATAAGCACACATTTTAATGAACATATGACCTTTCTCGTTGTTAAATATGATACAAACATGATTAAGTTTATTGGTCAGAATGAATTCAGAGTAATGTGTAACTGTTACACTTTGACAATAAACCGTACTACATTGTATATGATAGAGTTTTAAAAGAAGCTCCGCTATGTATTGTACTTGTTTCTGCCTGAGTGAGGCTATGACTTTAATAGCATTGTGAAAAGACACACTGGAGAAAAGAAGCAATTGACCATGACAACATTATTCAAATATCAAAGAAGAGTTAGAATTGTAAAAACATGCCCCAGTTCAAATACTAAAGACAGGAAGTTTAAACAGAGGATTATAAAACTTTGAGGGCACTTTCAGACCAATCCTAGTCTACTGAGTATTAAATTCATATAGCAGAGACAATGTCTGTAACATTAGCCTATAATAGTAGTACTAAGGAACACAACATTGAACAATTTGAATAAGGTTAAAAACATATCTTTACTTGCCACGATAACCCATTTATATTCCTCTATAGGTCATTATAATATCAGTTATCAGGTTTCAAAAATGTATCAAGTTCAAAGATAGTAAAGATACACTTTTGGGGGCAGGCCACAGCTACATGTATGACGTAAAACCTAACTCAATTAAAGAGGATCATGGAAATTGAAACGCCCCAAATTCATATTTCAATATCTAATTATTTCAACCCTAGGAATGTATCTCATTGTATCAACTCATGTTCTTAAGAACAGGAAATTATAAAGGAGACAATAAAGGAAAGATAAAAATATTTAACACAGCTATGTTAAATAAAACATTTCAATGGACAATATAAGTTTTTTTTAAATTTGTTTAGTAAATGATCTAGCCTTGGAGAAAATGGCGACCCTTCTTTCAAGCAAGAAGGTTGTTATTGATCTATACAGAGATGGCTACCTTGCTGTTGTAGCCAAGTCAACACTGACACCCTGCACGTAAAGCAAACAGACAAGGAAAAACACACATTGCTCTACTGTTTATCTTCACATGAGTAAGGAAAATTGTCAGTACAAGTACACAGGCTAGCCAAGTGAAAAGCCTCAATACAATTCCAAAACATGTCTGTTTAAACTTGAAAAGACATTTCCCTGTCAAGCTGTGACATTCCACATACAAGTTTAACATGCTGATATCTTACAAACCAGACATATAAAAACTAAATGCTAAAACATGATGAACATACTACAAAACCACTTAAAACATAGACTTACCGTTCTATTTCTCTGTCCCTTCTTTCTCTCTCTATTCGTCTTTCCCTGTCTCGTTCCTCAGACAGTTCACGTTCACGGAGAATGGAACCATGGATGAGATCTTCCTGATATTTGGCTAACATCCATTGTGGAGGCACAGGCACAGTTGGATATTTCTGCTGCCATAACAGTTCTAGTTGTGCACTATTAAGATTGCCAGGAATAGGTGTAGCATATGAAGTCAGTGGCATAAGATGTTGACTTTGGTATTGAAGAGCTATTTGCTGTTGCTGTGCCAAGCTAGTTATTTCCCGAGCAGCAATAGGATCTAATTGAGCTGAGCGAGGTAGGGACATATGGGGTAGGCTCAATCCCGATAGCTGAGGGGAGTACTGCATTGGCAACATTGTCCTAGATAATGGGTGATTAGCCAATGTTGAAGCTGGCATAGAGCCTGGCGGGCCTGGAATGGGTTGGTGAACATTTGGGTAGCTGGAAGACCCTATTGTTTTGGGCACCCCCAACATACTGTGAACGGGATTTTTTCTCATTAATTCAGGGTCTCTATACGGATGGACTGGCTCGTTTCTGTCAATTATTAAAGGGCTTGAAGCTGGACTGTTTTTTACAGTCCTGAGATCATCAAAACGTGAACTTGGTCTTTTCTCATCACTGAGTCTAGATACGGGTCTCTCTTGATTTGCACTACCTGACTGAGAACCTGGACGGTCTTCTATTGTTTTCCCACCTGAAGCATTGGGCATAGTATTCAGCACATTTCCCTGAGAATCTCTATCTGTTTGAATCACTCTGGAGGAATGATCTACACTTTCAGCACTTATATTATGATTTCTATTTAAATCTTGAGACCTCTTGTCACTAGAGGATTCAGGAATACTAGGATGCGTATTATAATTATCGTTTTGTTGATGTTGCACCTCAGACTTAGCGAGTTTAGCAAATTGATCAATAACTGACCTGGTGACGTCTATGTTTGCACTTAATGATGATTGAGGAGTTTTCTCTTTTGAGCTCTCCCCTGCTAACAAATGAAGCTTCTTAAAGTGCATGTCTTCACTCTCTTCACAGTTAACCTCACTCACATTTT
The DNA here is from genome assembly GCA_963971465.1 of Lepidochitona cinerea. Classification (NCBI taxonomy): domain Eukaryota; kingdom Metazoa; phylum Mollusca; class Polyplacophora; order Chitonida; family Tonicellidae; genus Lepidochitona; species Lepidochitona cinerea. Next base: position 32,694,514 of record OZ020553.1, read on the forward strand.
TTGAAGTACGCTCTTTCTTCACGATATCTGTCCTTGGTTCACTTGCAGAAACTTTTTTCTCACTTTGAACAAGTGAATTTCTTTTCTGTTTAGAGCTGGAGTCTGCATTCACAGTTATATTTTTAGAGTTACTGACACCTCTAGGTGTTTTCTTTCTTGAAGTAGAGTCTGTTGATAAATTCTCTTTTAGATTTCCAGTATTCCTAGAAAGTTTGTCACCAACATGTGGAGACTTGGTAGTATTGTTAGAATCACTGTGGTTATTTTTAACACTGATAGGAACCTCACAGTCTATAGGAGGCACCCTAGGTGGTTCTTCATTTATGGGGACTGCCTGTGGACAAATGTCAACAGACACACCCTTCACTTCACCACCAGTCCTATTTTTCCTTGAGATATCTTTTTGCTGCTTTTTCACTGAATTTTCCCTGCTTCTGCATTCCGGTGAATTTGCCTGCTTGGCCTTGTGAGACTTAGGAATTTCTTTCACAGACTCCTTTAAATCAGCTTTCCCTGAGGTTCTATCTTCTGTTTTTTCCGTATGTTTGTTCCTCTTCACAGATATATCTGTTGGGCAAGATGATTCGACTCGGGCAAGTGGCTTTGGCTTTCGTTTCCTCTCTTTTTTCACTGCGGCCTTCCCTTGAGTCAACTCTTTCTCTGTAACAAATATTTAGAAATGCTTTATTTTATGTAATATTCATACTTCCGAAGAGCTCAGCTCATCTTCAAACAATGCTGAATCCAAAATATCAAAAAAAGCATGTATCATAATGCACTAACAATAAAGGTCACTTGATAATAGAGGGATGAGCCTGTCATTCATTTCGTTTACTTAAAGGTAAAAAACATACATGTAAAGATTTTTCATCCCAAAACATAACCATATTTTTCAGAACAAAAAACAGATTTTACCAATCCTACTTTCAAGACCAATCCTCAAGATATATATGATACAGTTAAAGTTATTTAACTGTCCCAAAGCCAGAACTATTTATTTATGACCTTGATCAATTCCCTTTGTCTCCAATGACACTTGCACTTTGTACCTGAGGAAGATCATAAAATGTCCTACCTGTAGAAGTACAAAACTCTCAAATATATCCATATGGTAATTAGAGCAACACAGACAAATTGCAATAAAGGTCTGTTTAACCTTTGAAATGTGCTGGTTTTGATGCACTTGTAGTCATTATAAGTTAGGGTAGAGTGGAGGTAGAGCCACGTCTTACCTGGCTGCTCCACTCAGCTGTACTGTAGCCTACAGCCAGCCAGGCCCAGGAAGGTGGAAGGTCAGAAGGGGCAACTAAAGCTCTCTAATACACATTTCAATGACAAAAGACACATTGAGTCAGCGCAAACAGCTCCTGCTCTTTCTGTTTATCATGCTTTATAGCCGAGCTAGTTCATAGAACAAATCCAAGCACAAGTCCCTCAGCCTGCATCAATGTTGGCTGGGGTAGTTTTAACATACAAGTTAAGGGCTGGTTTTCCAATCTGCATCACACACTGTCTGAGAAATGTGTAAACTTAAGCCAAAAGACAACATTCTTGTGTCGGCCTATGTTTGCCTCCAGTTATTTGTATATGTTTGTGTTGACTGAATCTCTGTGAGTCCTAGTCTACTGAAGTCAATTCCCCTTTCCTACTCTTAAGCGAGCCGGGTTGGTTAAAGAGAAAGGGCACCTGTCTGCAGATATGGCTGACACATGGGATGGATACTGACTTTAGTATGTCACATTCACTCTCTCCATTATAAAGCACAGGTCAGGTTATCTCTAGTCAAGAGAATTTCACCCCCTGCTTGACCCAGCAGTCAAACAAAGCTCTCCCAGGGAGTTGGGGAGTTAACAGGGGAGGAGGTGGTGATAGGAGTGAGGTCCAATTTACATACTCTAATGCCTCCCTTTTAAATAACTAATCCCAGATCTTATCTTTGATGAACAAAGCTGAATGGTATGTGAATGCAACAGGACAATGCCTCTGACAATGGCTCAAAAATGAACTCCATCAAAGCCCCCTTATGTTAATGCTGTCTGACATGATTATTTGAAGAGTTGGTCTATTTTAAGGAAGATGTATTCTCAGGTTGTATCATTACAATTCGTGATATCACTCTGGTTAAAGAGAGTAGATTTTCCTGTTCAACCACACTATCTTGATAATGTTAATTGACAATTACACACAATATATATGTGTCCACAGCAGGTGATCTTGTCAATGTAAATAGAACCACAAAGGGGACATAAAATACCACATTGAGACAGGAATAAATTGCATCATTGTTATCAACATATAAAGTTACAAAAATAACCATATTTATGTGCCATTTAATACTGTGATCGTGATTTTTACACCATTATAACATAAGGGAAGCATTTTCAATACAAGATATAAAATATAACCTCTAGTTGAGGATGAGAGTAAAATGACATACCTTTTTCAGAATCTGTATTACTGCTGCCTGATGCTTGACGTTGACGTTGTTTGCGTGAATTACAGTTGCGACTTAATGGTGCTGTTCCAGAGCGTGATGGACTTTGTGTTGTAGTTTGCCGTGTGTAGTGACCCTGTAACAATAGAGATGACACTTGTACCAAGTCCTATGTACAACTATACACTGAAAAAGAGGAACGTCCCCTGACCTAGCTGTCACCTCTTCACTTCATACTCAAATAACATTGCAATCTGGAGCCTAAAGTCCCATGTGACCCTTCAAACTGGGTCATAATAACTCTTGAACAAGATGGTAACTCCTGCCAACCACTTTCTAATGGCACTATCACTACTCCCTGGGTGGCTTATCATGTTCTAATAAACAAAGTATTTGGTTCATAACTGATCTGACGGTTAAGTTTGAAGAGATCAGCCCAGAACCACCTGTAAATAGAACTTAGAAAAGAATGACTCAGTCCTGTGGACTATTGACACAAAGACAGAGCTGTGATAAGACACAGGTGTACAAACCTACCTTTCCTGTTAGGCTAGAATATATATCACCTGATAGCCAATGAAGTGCTAATTAGAGTAGCACAGCCCAACAACACACCGCTAACACATAATGTGTCTACATTCATTATCTTCATCTCATAAATCTAAATAGGCAAAAACTATGCTTTTTGTGTGGGTAATGAATTAGGTAGAAAAATTCAAATACTCAGATAAGGTATAGGACAAAATGGCAACTGACTCCTGTACAAAACTGACTTTTTCACATACCCTTAAGTAAACAAGAGTGGCCAGTGAATTCCTACAGCATATTTGTCAACAAATTAGAGAAACAGTGAACAGCTTGTGCTATGCAGTGTCTGTCTGCGTCTGGGGAGAAACTGGAAGAGAAAGCTGCCAGAGGATTAAAGGCTTAGTCTAAGCATCAACTATGTGGAATACACAGCCACCTGAGTTGGCTTTAACACTCACTTGTTTTTCTCTGTCAATTCTGTAAGAATCAAAGGCAATCTCAATAAGTTTGGGTTTCCACGTCAAGCTTTAAGGCAAAGGTACAAACCAAATCAATATCTTGCAATTGTGATGAATGTGCTTCTGCCATAATTATCACATACAGATCCTGCTAACCAAGGGACAGCCCAGTAAAGGCTATTACCATACCACTGACAGATAGTCCTCCACATTCAGCACATTACTAACAACTACAGACCTGAAGAATGCAATCCCCTGGGGCACAGCTGGCAATGGAATCCCATTGCCCCCTCAATACTTCCTTAATTTCAATAACACTGCCCACATGCACATGGTGTTGTTAGTATATGGGGTAATGAATGATTTATTCCTACCTGCAAGCACACAATAATCAGTCACTGTGGCAGTCAGTGTTCATATAAGCTAATTAACATTTAAAACGCCTGCTCATTCAAAAGCAGTAATAAAACAGTTAAAATGATAATTACAATTAATAGATGACAAAAAGATTCACAGCCTTTTATATGTAAAGAGAGTCAACAAAAAACAACTCCCCCCACCCACACACAAAAAAGCAAAAACATATGAACAAAAACACAAAACTATACCCAGCTTACGGCTGACTATCAATGTCGTAATGTTGAAAATAAGGAGGTATCATACGTAGATCCTAACCTCCCCTCCACTTAAACAAGAAATGAACTACTCCTCCAGATTTCATCAATACTTGGCAAGCTAGAGAGCCCAGTAACCAAGTACACAAAGAATGTCAATATGATCTGAGTAAGGGAGCACCAGGATTCTAGGGGAACATATTGACATCCGTCTAACACAGTATATATATAACACAGATTATATACAGCTGACCTTCAACAAATTGAGAAGAACAGCTGTGGTTTATATGTATGAACGCCTCTCACTATGTAGTATTTTGGCCTTGTCAATAACAATAGACATAACACACACAAAGAGAAATATTGACTGTAATGCAAAATATTAGCCAGTCAGAGCATACAACCTTACCTAAGCTACAATCCGGCGTGAAAAACATGTGGATATGTATAGGTGATCACCGTAAAATATGGTTTGTAAAGGTAAGGCTTATCAGTTGCCTGAAGGCGTCTTAGGAGTAAGGTTTAAGATGCTACTTAAAACCAAGAGGACTGCAGATTTTGAGTGAGAGCCAACTGACTACTTGTGTAATGGAATATGGACTGCTAAATGGGGAAGTTGTGTTAATGGAGAGCTCAGTGTCTTGGCAGCATGCCCTGTGCTTCAGCCATATCACCTGGGCAACTAGAAATAGTGTGGGTAATCTCAGGCTTTCTGTACACAGGTGTCTCAAAGACAGAAGAGAATAGAATGACAATTCTCTCCCATGATTAACAATTACATGGTTACCAGGACAACACTAAATGTGTGAAGCATATTGAAGCAGTAGCATCCTAATCATTTACACAGATTTATCTCATCAATACAATCTTTACTGTAATAGAAAGTCTACAAACAGGTTTATCACCCAGTTTCAAGGATCAGGATACAACTCAACAAATAATAAAAGTAGCTAGTTTTTGGACTTGGCACACACAGTTGGCTTCATTGTCTTCATTTTTAGGGAAAACCTGAGGCTTTGAGGTTTTAATGATAAGCAGTTTACAAGTCATACCTGTGGGGTTTTTTCTACACAGCCTAGCAAGGTTATTTTGGGAATGCCACACAGTGTCTATGTGAAATCCTTCAAGGATACAAAAACAACTTGTGGTTTATAGTGTAGCCCCGAACATGGATAATAAAATCAACAAGTGATAAGAATATAGCCAATAGTAGGAAGGCTCTAACTGCCTACATAATAACTACATTTTATACACCTACTCAAAGAAAAAGCTAAAACGATAAAAATCCCACAATAATGGAAGTCACAAACCACTAACAGACCCTAAATGCAGCACATGTTTTTTGACATATTACATATTTACTATACAGTTTCCAGGATTTTTCACCTTTACTTCCACTTTAAATAATTATTTTAATAATGATTTGAGATGTTTTAGGTTCTCTACAAAGGGTTAAAAGCAATACAATACTGAAACCATAGGAAGGAAAGACATCATAACTTAAGATGGTATTACACCTTGAAGGCTGACAGAAGCTAGATAAGGCCTGATAGTACTGACTCATCTAACTCAATGAATGATTCACACACAGATTTCTATCAAGTTGACATGGAAAAACTGCTTAACCAATGCCAATCAAAAGGACTACTTTTACTACACATTCTTTTTTAATTCAAATAATGTATTCACAACTGAATAAAATGCCCATGTACATCTTACACATGGATGTAATTTGGTTGTTGTTGTAGCTTTAACCTTTATATCAAGAAGGGAAAATTGTATTTAACGGGAAAAAAAACTACCAAGCAGGAAAAAAAACAAAAAAAATTTAGCTCAACCAATACAATTAAGGGAAAAAAACTTATGTAGGTCACGAGAGCCCTAAAAGAAAGAAAAAATAGAAGGCAAAACATTTAACATGGCTATAGTGTTTTAGTTCTATGATTATACCTGAGGCGATCTCAAGCTGAATAATGCAATTTGGCTAGATAGCAAACAAATCTCTCTGCTAAAAGCATATGTGTCTTGGCCTGGTGAGCTTTTAAATGAAACACAAAAATAGGCGTTGAAGCTGAAGAGGATTAGTTAAATGTACTTACAGATGAGTTGTATGATTGATTAGGTTTCTCCTTATTACTATTCCTTGGTCTTCGTCTTGGAGTAATCCCTACTTCAACTCCCCGTAGAATAGAATCCACAACTGAAATAAAAGATAAACATGTAGCTGACAAGGGTTTCTTTAGCTCTGAACCACTTAAACCTTTCCTGTGAGGCATGGTACTCAGTAAATCAGGATCTGGGTACTTTTTCACAAAATACTCTCAGGGAAAAAAGAAAGTAAAAGCATAAGAACGGAAAAAAAGAAACTGGCCACACTAACACAGGTTAAGTACAGTAGATTTAAAGCTTCAGTTACATCCACCACTCCTTCAACAACAATATCTCCTGACATATAAAGTCAAGCAGTCAAACATTGTAAACATATACGTAGATGAAGACAACGAACAATAGCTGGTGGAGTATCTTAATTGCTAAATGGAGATGTTTTCCTAAGGCATCTTACATGTTTGCCAAAGCGGATGTCATTAATATGAGCTTTAGCTGTTACGGTCTGACCTCCCTCTCTCTATCAATCTGACTCATGCATACAGTATAAGGTGGGCCAGCCTTCACTGGAGGGAGCATGTGTACCACACTCTTACACAATGTAGGACATACAACTTTCTCTCTTTCACATATGTTACACTTAATAACAAAATAGTTGAGGAAAACTAGATAACATCTTCATCATCAAATGGCTATAAACAGTCTATATCAAGGAAACAGTCCAATACCTGGAATTCCTATCCAGAGAACAGGGTTCAAAGTTCATCAAATATAGGGAGTTACACTTACACCACTTCTGAAGAAAGTTAAGCTGCGGAGTCAAATCTAAATGATTTAATTCCAACTTAAAATCTTGATATGGGTATCAGTTACAAATAGGCAGCAATACAGAGTAGTTTCATGATGTCAAAGCTTGAGTTGGCTGTTTAAAAATAGCTATGAGTGTATGGAGAAAGATAGGGCTGGTGAACAAAGAACCAGTCTGCTGATTTTAAAAGGCAAACAGGCTGGCTCTGGTTCTCATTAATCCACTGTGACATTTGCCAGAGTGATGGAAAACAGATAACAGGTTCAGAGCAACAGGTCAACACTAACCCTAAAATCAACCCCAGTTAGATATCAGCCAATGTATGAAGCTCCACTTGTAAATATCCCATGTGCCTGTACAGAGGCAAGACAGCTTATTACAACTCCACAATGTTCACTCTCTCTTCAGGGTGGGTTACTATGGGCTTGTATAAACAGGACAGGGGAGAGGGGGGAGAGATGGCCCCTGATGCCTCAGAGGGTTACATGAAGAGGTCAACAATCTAGATGGATTCCCTCACAGTTATAGTTCAAACCACTCTCCTTTAAACTAAGCATTCACTGGGACATGTGGCTAGTAAATGACTATTGAGGTGTAACATTACTCCATAGCTATCAAGTCCCTCATCCAAAGATATAACTTTTCTTAATGAACTGAAAAATCTGCCTTGATATTGAGAAACAGTATAAGGCAGTATCTATATAACATACAGCAAAATCCCAAACTAGACCAATAAAGTTCACAGAAATAATAGCCTTATCCAAGTTAAAACACCATAATTGGTAAATGATATAGATGACAAATCAGTAATAAGGTAGGCTTTTAAGCCAATGAGTACACCATTAGCTTGTGCAAACAGACCAGAAAGATAACCTCATCCAGTGCAGAAGACCAAACAACAGTACATTAAATAGAGTATACATGTAGATGCATTGAAATACTAAAAGCATCAGATGAAATATCAACTAGATCATATCTACATTTAAATTTTATCGAAATCATTCATTTTTTTATTTTATTTTTAAGAAAAGATATCAAATTAAAAGTAAGCTGATAAAAGTAAACGTTACAATTTTCTTTTCATATTCAAAATGCTATAATTAAATGTCAAGTTCCTTGGTATTTTCACAAATGATGTTTACTTATTTTCTTTCACATCATAAATATAGCCTACAGTATTTAGATATACAGTCATGCAATTCAAAAAGCTGTTCAGTAAACATAAAGGTACCCTATCAAATCTGTTGACTGTTAGAGTAACCCACTAAGGCCAGAGCCATCATTTTGCAAGAGTGATTATCGATCAGAAACCCCTCCCTGACAACAATTGACAGTTTGCTGAATAAAAGTATTTATGAATTTAAACTGCTGGAGCAAGACTTTACATTCTTTCCCCCTATCCTCCCGAGTGAAACCGTCGTCTCTTGGTAACCAGTTATCTATCTTTTGATCGAGAAGCTCTTGGACAATTATACAGTGTGAATACCATTAGGCCACCACCTGCCATATATTTAACACCTAATGTTATGCCCAATGTTCAGCTTTATTATATTGCCCAGAGGATAGCAGCAATTAATAGCTGGTCTATGACTCTATGAATCTGGTCAATGGAGGCAGATGGGGATTGTAAACTGAACAAGCTCACAGTGAATTATACACATTTTAACCAGTGTGCCATCAGCATTGAAAATAACCAAGCAAACAAAAGACTGGCCTGACAACAGGCCCTTTCTATAACATTTGAACTAAGGAGTAGTGATCATCTGCCTGAGGCCATTTGAATGTGTAGAGGGATGGGAAGATAGCAGGACCAGACAGCCACAGGGGGGGCTTTCTCTCCATAACAAAAGACCTCTATATCTTAACTTTGTAAAGAAGCTTGCTTCAAGACCAGTTCTAGGGTACAAACTGGGTCAGGGGGTGGAGTTAACATCAACTGGCAGACCAATGAATCTCGTGAATAAACATAAATATAGACCTATGCCTTATGGCAGCCTTTACATTTAGAGTGAATATTTTATGTTTTGTCATATGTCAAGATAGACTATCTGGGATAGACATAAAAAAGGAAACTTTCAGCTGTGGTTTCTTATCATCTGAAAAGGTGTAAATAATGTTTGGTCAAAAGCATCACACAATATTCAATGATGTAAACAAAATACATAGCTGCAGATGTATTTTCTTAAATGTACAAAATGTAGTTTCCGAACAGGCATGTCGTTCACATTAACACCAGTATTGACAATCAGCCAACACAAATCAGAGGTAAAGGCCAGAAGAGGTCTATTACACAAACTGCCCGAGCTTTTCCAAGAAAACCATTTGAAAATAGAGTATTAAGTAAACAAAGGTGAATGCCATGTTAAGTAGAGAGCTGTGGGCTGTTTCTCGGCACCGACGTAACTTTGCGCCTAGTCGTAACGCCATGGCAAAATATACCTTCAACATTACGTTACGACCAGGCGCAAAGTTACGACGGCGTAAGTTGTGTTGAGAAACAGCCCCCAGAATCTCAAACAGAAAGTGATGAAATAGTTAGAAACTCACCACCATCATCTATCAATCGCATCTGCACCAAAGCTGGGTCTTCATTATGCTCTTCCAAAACCGTATCATCAGTTACAGCTAAAGTCTGCAAATAAAAATCCCACCTTTTATGTAACAATTAAATTCATCATAACTGGTTTCTTTTAGAATGAAGTGAAGGGGGGGGGGGGGGGGGGGGGAGTAACACACCCAAAATATGTGTTAAAATCTCAGGTGACAAAATCACATAAACATTCTTGAAAATATAATGTGATCTGTTTTTCAGGAGTATTTTTCTCCACTAATGTACATCAAAAAATATATATATCCTATTTTAAATGGAAATCAGGTCATATAAGATCTATCGGCACATGATCATACACACACACACACACAAAATCTTGTATTTCATGTCACCTTCATGGACAGTTATAAGGCAATTAAATAGAACAGATGTTGAGTAATACAATTTTTAACTTTCAAAAACAATGCAGGGATGAAGCTTGACTGTCATAACAGAGCTATGAATTTCAAAATAAAATCTGACAAACAATGAATTTGTGTTATCAGAGTGAGAGCTTTGTATGACATATATACTGTACCTTTCACATATATATATATATAATGTATGAGGTAGTGCATTTGTATAGAATGTACATCTAACTGGGACAATCTAGTATATAGGAAAGTATTGATTTGTGATAAACTTATTATTAGAGATATCTCTGCTTAGTTCAGCTTGTAGTCAGCTTTACTCAGTCCAGGGAATATAGTACTAGTTTTTCGCCCCTATTTGACCTTTGAATCTGATGCAATCTCATTACACAACAACCTATAATGCAATTTCCTCCCTTGAAAGATTCTCCTGTTGCCTTTTGCTCTTTATAGCAAAGCTCATACATGTACATAATAAGTATTACAATAAAAAGACTGTAGAGAACCTTTTAGTAGACTCACCGAAAATTTTCGATATTGAACAGTTGTTCATATCACATAAACAATGGTATTTTGAACTATAGGTTTTGAATAACTCTAATAAGATGTTGATATAGATGGCAAAGAGCTAGGCATCTTGGGAAGTCTCTTATCTAAGCTGTTAGATAAGTACTGTGAACTTGCCATTTCACCTTACTAGTTCATATTTAATCCTAGATGGAGCATTACAATAACAAACTGATTTGTACAGTGTATATCCTACTTAAGGATTTAGTGTTGAGGAAATGCACATAGAAAATAGAATAACAAGAAAACACTAAGGTATATTGAAAGAAAGACAGTTATGGTTGAATTATCTTACACAATTTAACCACAATGAATAATGCAACAAGCTCCAATGAGTTCTAAGTAGTTTATACAAAGTTTCAAATGACCTTCACCTTTAACCTATGGAAATCAAAACAGTCAAGGTATCTTGAACAGCTGGCAAAATGCCACTGGTAACAGAAGCTTAAAGGAATGAAGAAGAATAGCCAAAATATCCTTTAACCCCAGCTAATTCCTTGGCCCATGTAATAAGTTGGGTTTGTATTGATTTGATCTGTATAATAACCAAATCCTGAAGCTATTAGAGTAACTGTTTGTTCATGGTAATTGGTCCTGCTGATATGAAAGGTCCACAGACACTGACAACAGTGGTATGAGTACAGTCAATGACATTTACACACACCAGTAATTGTGAGCAGGCCACATCTAAAGTCAGCTAAGTCAACCTTAGAGATTAACAGCAGTGATATATCTTTAAATTGCTCTACCCTAAAACAGGCAATGAGCATTTGAGAAAAAGCACGATTTTAACCTTTTACACTGTTTCATCAGGACATGCTGACTACTACAACAGAAATTCTTTTCATCTTTAACAATAGAGGGATTACCAAGCCCCCTGTAGTTAAAAGTACAGCGTTCAGTCCACAAACCACAGCTGTACATATTGAAAGATTAGATAGCCAGGGTTTAAGTTGTTGAAATGAAGGGTTTCTTAATAAATCACAAGACTACAGATTACATGATACCATCTGAAAAGCATTCTTCTTTGTAAGGTCAGAGAGTGCTTTTGGATTGGATACTGTTAATTTATTTTTTCACTGTATTTACTATGTACTTAAACAACCTTTGTTATTCTTAGATGGCTGCTGTAAATATCTTAAAACCACCAAGTCATTTACAGACCTATTGACACTAAGGGAGTAACTAGATAGGCTACTATATTCTATAATACAATTGTATCCTTACAGGTCACTTCTTTCTAGTCTTAATCAACTTTGTGAACCTACATGTAATGGTTAGCTACAGATTAATACAGGCTGTAAATGGCATCATTGAAGGAAATAATGTGGTTATAACACTTGACTGATCCCAAAAATTACTTCCAGTCATTAAAGTGAGATTGCCATGTATACTGGAATTATTTCTTGAAATTAACTTCTTCTAGCAGGTGGAATGATATCTGGTGTGGCTGTGTATTTCTGTAACCTTTGTACTTTTCCTGACTTCAATATTCAGATAGGTTATCATTAATGCTTAGCCAGCATGCTTGAGCCAGGTATAACCATTCCACGAACTGATTTATTATGTAGAACTCAGTGAAATCAATATCACCCGAGAGTACTGGGCTGTTGTGACTAGACTCACAAAAGGAACCCAGATCACTGGAAATCTCCCCCATTAAAATAGGAGCTGTCTGGAGCAGATGGATTGGTCATTGATTCCAACCTCATGCATTAAAGATAACCTGTGTAATAGCTGGAGGGTTCACACAAGTTTATAATGACCATACACAGGCTTATCATACCCAATGTCATTTAATATAGCTCCAATCAATCTCCACGCAAAGGCATATAAGGTTTCTACACAAAGTGCAGAGACACATAAAATTACAGCTACGGCACACTCAATTTATACACAACCCTCACATTTTTTTGTAAATGAGAAATATGATAAACTTACCTTTGTGGTGGAGTTGTATGACTGAATGACAGCAGTGTACCACTGAGTTGTCCCTTCAGCTCGGTAAACCTCAACACGATAACCAGAGAGAATGGTAGGTGTGGTTAGAAGAATTTGCTGGCCATCCTGGTAGTCTTGCCAGTCTTTGATGGCTTTCTTTACATCGGGGTAATTGTTTGCTGCGGGATACTGGCTCTCATCCCCTTCCTGGAAAACACCAAATACACGCTAAAGTGAGAAAGGAGATGTAAACAAAACAAAACACTTGGCTCATTCCCTGTTTGATTAAGGAACAAAGAGAAAAGCCTTAGAGCAAGCAGCCTCTGGACATCAACATGAAAACAGCATACATCCTGAGGTCAGTACCCATATTACATGGGGCCTATCCACTCACACAATTTCTGTTTGATAACGGTGACAAGTAGAGATGAAGTGTGAAGTGCAAGTTGTGCTTGTGTTGGCATGCATATAGTGTACATCAGTTAACAGCTTTGGCATAACAAACATGTAGGGTTTTTTGTTTTTAGCTAGAATTTATGTGAACAGCTGGAGTTCACCAATAACAAATACCTCTCAACAGGCAAAAAACAAAACAACAAGGTTTACATGTACAACGGCAGCCTTATTGCCCAAAAGTAAATAGATATCTCAAAATCTTACAAATTAGCCTAAACATTCATAAAAGCAAGCTAATAAATCACTGCATTTCCATCATTGTTCACAGTATCACTGAATGCCTGTTAGGTCTAAAACTTGGAATGCCTGTGCTACAAGAAGACATGACCAGTCATTTAACACAATCTACATCAAGTCTAAATTCTGCTGTGGAACATTTCCAGATGGTGTGTTTTGATGAAGGTAGCAGGTGATGTATCTGATAGCACTGAGTGCATGGTTGTATCAGTTTACATGCTTCCATAGACTCCCTTGGAGGCTTCATCAATCATACATACTGCACCTCTTAGTGGAATACCATCACAGCAGGTCTCCAAGTCTACCAAAGTACTTAGTGTAACCCTCCCTCTACTCTATTCCTGGTAATTATTCTGTAGAAATTCCTACTTTAAAGCCCATAGCTCATCACCTCTGTCACTCCTTATGCCAACACATGTGGGAGAAGTGGTCCAAAACAATTAACCCAGAAATATACAGTAACTCTTTTCTTTCCAATTCATTCAGTTATTTCCATACAGCATTAGCAAACTGCCTATCATCAGCAAGAATGATCTGTATGGCTAAATCATTCAAATTTACTTCAGAAAACAAGTCCATGGATAGTAGCAAACATTGAGATACTTGAGATAAAAAAAAATATATTATATAAGCTGTATATTTTGATTGCAAACAAAGTTGAACAAATATATTGACCAGACACCGCCCATTATTAACCATTACAGTACCGGTAAGTATGATTGTCCATTTAATTCAGAGAACATATATATATGCTGGAATTTACCTTTAACTTATGATTGAGTATAAAGGTCTAAATGATATACCCCGTTTTAACACATTAGAAACTTGTCTCCATGGTTATTTTAGACAAGAAAATTTTCCCTGTACCTGTGTGTTTTAGTGTTCATAATATATATATATACATTTAGAGAGGCAGAATAGCCACATGGCTGAGAACCAGAATCTGAAGGGCTACTTAAGTTACACCATCAATGGCTTCTTTGTTGGGAGGCTTTCAACTACATATAAGATGAAGAGTAATCACCTTGACAGAGAAAACTAAAGTAAGCTGGAGATGTAACTATTATTAACTGTACAAAAGACTGATGATCAAGAGGACTTAACGGACTACTTTTACTCATGCCACCCAGATCATAATTGAATCACAAACTGCTCTTCCTTCCTTTATAGGAAGCATATTTGACTATATTTTGTCATAGGTTTGATGTAAGAAATGTTTGAAACTCTCTTTGAACGTGGGTTCCATACTAATGATAAAAACTTAAGACATCACCATGTCACCATATACATTATATTCAGTTACACTTGACGAAGACACCGGCACAGGTGTCGAAAGCTCGTGTTGTTCAAAAACAGCTGACGACGTGGTGATGTCTTAATTTTTTATCATTAATATATTTTCCCAGATTTTAGGTTTTTGGAAATTCAAGGTTTGAAAAAAACAAAAAATTTCTACATGTACATGCAAAATTTCATATGCACAATAATACCATCTGTCAAAAAAAAGACTGCTGAGACCGACACGTCTAAACATCGACATCTTGTCAACTTCGACCGGTCCAGGCGGTCCGGAAATATATACATGTTAAATAGATAGACAAACACTGACACTTGCTATTCTGAACACTGGCTGGGATTTTAAGCAAAGCCTAATATAATACATGACATAAGACATATTTCATTAGGTAGTACAAGTATATGTAGGTTAATGTTTAAGAGGCCAGTAAGACTTTAATATTGATTGTAAAAACCTGATTTATTTAGAGCTGGCTGTATTCCAAGCACTGAGGAAAGCTTTGCCATGATGAATGATCAAGTGGTATCAGCCAAGGTAATCAAGCAAGTTTCATTAGACCAGACAATCCCTGTCGATAAAGCCCACCCAACATAACATACAATATCCATCACACCAGATGGATTGCTGGAAATCACTGCTATATCCATTAACAAAACTCATTGTCCGTAGGCTAGGCCTATCGAATGATCAAAGTGAGCTAAGTGAAAATATGTTAACCAACAATACTGCAGCTAAAACATATACTCCAGCATGAAAGCATGTTGATTTGCAGTTCACATTCATAGCATATGAAACAATGTTATTTTATCAAGATAAGCCAACATAAAAGTCAGTATCAGCTCCAAGCTTTGGGTATCGGTAAGAGAGTCAGACATTGTGTATGAAGAACAGCTCTTGACTATAAACTGAAACCTCTTCTGAAAACTAGTACTTAATACTGCAGTCAACACTTCTACACTTACCCCTCCCAAACAACCCCCTCATGAATGCTAGGTGACCAATTTTCATTTTCATTTTGATTAACACAAATTTATCCATAACTAACAGGTAATGCCCACATTTACAAGTCAAATAGGATCATGTGCCAGAATCAATGTGAGTAGAGGACAACTCTACAGCTGTTCAGTAAAGATGGCCAAACGAGTGCCTGCTATTTAATATGCTTAGGTAGAAATTTACCCTGATATAATCAATGAAGCCTGGGGGTTTAAAAGGAGATCTCAAATGTTGACATACAGGTACTTTGGTATTTTTATTCTTTATTCACTTCCCAAGTCAGATGAGTCATTTGTCTATTCTTATTACAACCTTTCCAGGATAGGCTTGTCATAGTAGTCTGACATTTCACCGACTAATCGGTTTTCCCACACGCTTAAAATTAAAAGACAACAGTCATAATATTCTCCTCACCTACGCAGACAATTTACAGGCAAAACAACTTGGAGTGCATTTTTTACGTAGGTAATTGTTAGTGTTTATTAGCTGTTAAAATTTACTCTTTTTTTTTTACTCGTTGATATTAGACACATTCCTACATGGAAATGTAAAAATAACTTCCCAGACATGATCAGAAAATCAATAGCAATGTTATGTGTTTTCCAGTTTATTTAAAGTAACCATTCAATAACAACCCTGGCTAGAAGAGAACTTTGTAAATAAGCCCAGACACTCAAATGAAAGACTTGCCTGGTTTTATTTAATAGCAGCCTTCTATTTGGCAATCTATCATAATATAGGCTGATTGGTTTGGCTTCTATCCAGTCAAATTGTGGGACAACTACCCAATTTTTCAAATCTCAACATTCTATTGGAACATAAATCATTTTTATGACTTGGCGTGGGGAAATATAAGCCAACTATTATCAGTCTAAAGTCTCTTATTTCCTATCAACTTTGCCTTATATAAATCATCTAGAGCGGTAAGAGTAATCTCAGAGGTATCTTAACAGTTCCTCTCTCCATATCAAAATATTCTGGAAAGCATAATTTGAGTGAAACTCATAAAAAAAATGCAGATATGATGGTGCCCCGTTATAGAGAACAATATAATTAAGTAATTAGACTGATTGAATGTTTGTAAGTTGTTGTTTAATATAAAAGTAGTCTAAACTTATTCAAAAGTGAATAGTGTGATAAGATACAACCCATGACAAAAATTTGATATTTACCGATCATAACAGAATTAAATGCATGCAGCTATCAAATCTCTATATGTTACTAACCGCATATAGACAGTTTTTCTGTATGAAAACCTTAGAATAATCACCTGACACCATAAACTTTTCATTGTGAGATTGATTTTTAACCTTTGTCATTTCATAGATACAAAGTCTGTCTAACTTAAAGTACATGGAAGAAAGAGATGCAATCATTCAAACATAGAACAAAATATAAGATCCGATGACACATAGGTGTTCAACAAGAACATAATGTTTTCAAACGTAATCATAAAAACTACACAAAGAACCTTTGATATCAATGGGTACTTTTTCTGTTGTCTTGCAGTCAAGCAATTATAATAAGACAGTATTTGTGTTTCCAATGATCTCCTAGTCTACTAAATATAGTTTAATTACCTTTGTATATACAAGGCAGGTGTTGTGTTCCCAGGTAAAGAAGAAAGGTGATATCTGTAAAAATGAACTTTGATCCGAGGCAATCAGATGAAGACTAGCAAAACAGTTAGCATGATATGCCCCTTGGTAAAATTATGTAGGCCAAGCGATTCAATTACACTGTTATCTGGAGTGAAGTGGCCAAAAAATTGACAAATGTAAGGCAAGCAAATCATAGTGAGTGACAGCTCTCTACAAATGGGTTAGGCCTGAAGTGATGATTATGCTCAAATCAATAAGCCACTCAGAACACCCCTTTTGTCAACTTCTATATTGAAATTGGAAAACCAGTTTTAAAATAAACACTTAAAAAGCCTGCTGTATGTCTGTAAGTTAGATAATATGTTCAATACCTTTTAACAGACATATTGACTAGCCGGCAGAATCGTGTTTGCATTGACGAAGCACAACAGGGTGAAAATAACCAATGAAAGAACTACTTTTAATATGAATCCAAATCTTTCATACACAAGAAAGAAAGGTTTTGATGTTATTGGTTTGAGAACACACTCAAGGAATACTGACCAATCCAGTGATTTCACGTCCTTTCTACTACAGTATGGGAGAGATGATGCCTTTTTGAGTTCGAACAATCTCAGAGATTTGTAATCCACGCATGTTTTACTAGGAATAATTATGACCCCAAAACAGCAAGACATAAGTTGTTTGAGTGGCATTCTAGAAGTTGATGAAGACACGATAGGCAACTCAAATTCATGGGAAAACAAACTTATATTTATTAAAACAGCAACATTTAGGTTTTCTGCAGCTTGAAATTTATTAAACAGAAGTTTGTTTTCCCATACATTTGTGTTATATGTACTTATCATGATGCAAAGAAGCTTTTTTAGACAAAGATAGTCAATAAATTGAAGATCAACCTAAACCTAAGTTTTATAAATGGATTGGCATAATAATGATGGTTTTGTAGTCAGTTGTAACAACTATAAATATCATATATTCCCATAAGGTAGGTTAAAAACAGAACCCCAGAGAAACAGATATTTATCATCTGCCCAAATATAATTAAAACAGTCTGACGTCGCATAAGATGAATATAACCATGCTTCTACATAAATAAAAAACGTTTCTGATTTTGAAAGCGATAGCTTCAGGGCAGAATGGAGAGATAAGCGACAAAATTTCTGTCCATGCATAATGCAACATTTTGTTTTAAGATACATGACCCCTAAGGGCATGTCATAAATCATGATGGGATATTAGAAATCTTCCTTTATTTTTCTATTACAACGCTTTGTTTCTTTTAATAGAGACTACAAGACAACTGCTGCAGGCTACAGAATAGGTCTTCCCAGTAAAACGACCCTTGTATGTTATTTACAATTCACTTAGCCAAGACTGACTATATGGTCAACTAAACACAAAACATGGCAGCTTAATGCTATAAATACAAGGTTATTCAAACCAGATGAAGATACAAATATTTGGGAGAAAAAATGAAGTCTTACATCTTATTGTAATGAATAAAGTCACAATAGAACAGGCACATTCACAAGAATGGTTTTTTTTACAAGAAAAGCTATACAGACAAGTTTCTATAAATTCTTTTGTGTCGCGTAGGCCATCGTTGACCTATAAACATTAGAATTTGTTCAACATAATCTAAGTGTTTGGTAGAAAGGAAAGAAATAGTACAGTACCCAGTGAGTCTAAAATTCATGTTTTCAATGTTTCTCTATTTGTTTAAAGAATTGCATCATAAGGTAAAGATTTTCCTAGACAAGGCTTTTCAGAGTTAAAAGTATATACAGTAAATTACCTCCTATTCTGTGCAGTGGTTTTAAAGATAACCCACAGAGCTCAGAGATAAACTAGTGAGAGAAGGTAGTACTCAGATGGCTGGAAGATCTGGTGTAAATAGCTCCTCTATCTTATCTCTCTATTCAGGCATCCAGTTAACATGAGGTTTTACCTTCCCTATCTGGAGAGCACATGTTCAGTATACACAGCTCGCTTCTTTCAATAACAGTCAGCTTTATAAATAGCCTACTAATTTGGAAACTCCTCCAGATACAGAGGAAGGGGAGAGGAGGGAGGAGGGGGGGGGGTACATTTACACAAGCTGGATTTCCCTTATTTGAAACCTACAAGATGACAGTTTGAAGACTCCAGGGTACAGAATACATTATTTAACATTATTAGTTTGCTGTGTGAATAGAATATTAATTACTATTAGACAAGGCTAAGACCTCACCTGTTTTACAAAAAATTGACATTAAACTTCCTCAAGCAGAACCATGAAGACAATTTTATGCATGATTTGTTCCTTTCTTTACCTTACATAGAAATATCATACAGGCCTGTACTTAACACACTATTTATCTACGTATATTAATAATGTGTACACTAATTAAGGCAGAATATAAACAGCTACTGAACAAAAAAGAAACGGGTCACTGAAAAGGCTGCTTTCCCTAAAAATAGGTTACACAGTAAAGACAAAGTGGATATGGATTAACACCTTTCCTAAAGACACTAAGCTAAAATAAAATTAATTTTTTAATTTGCATGGTTAACTCCGACTAACTGATATAATGGGATATATCAATGAAAATATGCCTGTGCAAATGATGTAGAATGTGTAAGTGAATTGCCCTGGAGTTGTCAGAACTTCAGTTAAAAGCAAATGAAAATCCATTGGCCTTGAGGGCAAAGGGATACAAAGTAAAACACAGCTAGAATTTCTGCAGGGAGATCGATAAGTTGTTTCTGAGGCAGGATCAATAAAGCAGAGTAGTGTATTAGTGTGAGGGAGATGAAGCTGTTGTCAAAGGCAGGCGTATATAACACACCAAGCCATAATAGGATTTACCTCCAGTAACAGATGCTACTCATTTGCTCTATTAGTATTGGCATATTCATAATTACACAGCAATCAATCTATATGTATATATAAGGCGTGTCAACACAAAATATCAAACAAAATACAAATAATTCAATACATATTTGATGTACATTGTAGTTCAAATTGGTTGGTTGCCATTTAAATGAAACATTTAGAAATCAACAATGGACAATTCAACAGAATCAATATATAGACTATGCAAACTGATACATTCATAAAAGTACATTTATTTTTTATTGACAAAGGGTTAGGTTTTACAAGTTAAAGAAAAAACACAGTGAAAGTCTTACTTGATATTGAGCAGTATCCCCCTCCTCTACAAAACTCCTATGTCGATCTACTAAGAATTCCACAGGCTTTCGTTTTCCTCCACTTATCCCCACCTTGTCAACTAATGGCTTGAAGCTCTGTGAAGTGAAGAAGACAAATTTGTGCTTAGAAAATCAATAGGACAATAACAAGAGCAGAGAATTACTTTTAGAGTCCATGCTAGATTGATATAGAATAGGCACAGACAGTGGGTTACTCAGCGCTTATCGACCACACATAAACAACAGTTCCAACAGCAATGAGTGGGCAACCAAATCAGCTATTTGATACACTTTATCCAAGGTAAAACCCATTTCATACAAGGACACATCTTATTTATGACAGATCTATTACATTTGATAACACTATCTTATAGAAATTGAAAATGCTTAAATTAATACAGTTATCAAACCAAACACAGTCAAGGGGGTTACAGCCAACTTTCTGAAAGCTTTTAATTAAAATCATAAAACAGCCTCTAAAAATAAAAATGGTTAGGCCTAATTAATTCAAACATGTGCATAACATTTTTTAACCTTCTTGTTTGTGTCTGATTAAAAATATCCTGGTAGGATTCTTAATCAAAACAAGTGGATTATTTACATTTTTTTTCTTTCTTCTTTCGTTTTTTAATTACTTTTTGTTTGTGCAGTTTAATACATATTGTTGACAAATGGTTCTCAAAAAGTCAAATTTCTAAAGCATTATCATATTTGAAAACCAATGAAAAGCGTTAAAACATGTAGGCTGAGTCTTACATTCAAAATTATGATACATGTACTTATGTGAGGAACGATATATATTTTTAGATCAACCTTTCTTTGGTGTTTATGTACATGTATTATTAAACTTTATCATTCAAAGTAAACATTTAACATAGTGTATCCTTATCAAAAGAAAATGTCTCTGTTAAATGTTTAGACTAAGTAATCTTGGCCTTCATATTTTATTGCACAAATAATTTATTTTACCTTACAGTAAATAAAAACACTGGAAAACAAAGATGATTGATCAACATTATTAAGGAAAGAATGTAACCAAAATGTTCATGTAGACAGGACTTCAGCTCATGTTTCCAGGTACAATTGAGACAATGCTGACATTACTTTCTTAGAAAACCAATCAATGGGATTAAGACTGATTTCCTCTACAGTGAGTCTTCTGAAGCACTCAACTCTTCTCGGAGTTGAGGACTGCGCAGCAGGAAACTTCCCCGTGAATGACTATTGATCGACATAGCGTTCCAATTTTCTTCCTCAAGTCCCAATCTGACCAGCTTCGGTCAGCCAATTATCCATAGCAAATATGGCTTGGGAGACGAGACTGTCAAATGGGTGCGCGGATCTCAAAGGATATCCACCAATCAATACAAAGGGTAAGGGGGAGGGGGACTCTATTTCACTGATAGACAATGTCCTGAGGCTGAAGGTGGCAGCAATATTGATTGAGGTGGAAAGTCTGAGCCACACTGGCTACCATCACTTGCATAATGGATCATGGTGAGATTCTATCAACATGACAAACTCCTCTATAACAACTTTTACTTCCCATAAAGGCTCCAAGACTATTCTTCTCCATAGGAAAGTCATGATCAAGGCGGCATCTTAATACCACTTGATATATGTATACAGTGTCTATAGAATGGAATTGGAAGCAGGCAGAGGTGGCTTATACGAGAGAGAGAAATCAGAGCAAAAGTCTAAAAAAACAGCTTATGGGATTCAATATTGAAGGCGAAATTTTTGCCACAGAAGATAATTGATATTAATAAGAAATAGCCATCTTAATACCATGATTGAAAAGGTTTCTTTCTCAAAGACAGAATAATTGATGTTCTTGGTTGGATAAATGTGTGGGCTGGTGGAGTAAACATTGAGTGATAAAGACAACATTTCACTTGATATCATTCTGTACTAAAAATGAATGGTTTGTCTAATAGCAAATGTAAACCAACACCCTGTTTTCCCATACAATAAACATGAATGCCCAATAATTGGACAGATTATCTTTGAAATAGGCATGCACTATTGTGAGTGTTTATAAGTCTGTAACTGGATTATTTGAATACATAAGATTAAACAAACAGATGAATGTGAATCATATTTAAAATTGTTCATTATCTTTATACTTGACCTCATAAAGACATCATGAGTTTATTAATATTTAAATGGTTCAAAACTCTTTTTGTTGAGTTTAATGCACTACAATCAAATATATATGACTTAACTTGTGTATAATTACATGAATATTGCATTTGAAAGATGAATGATAAGCTACATAGACGTAGTTAATTAAGTGTACCCCAGCGCCTTCATGATGAGTCTACGGTAAATTGCCAAAAGTCATTAAAAGTGTAAATTAGACAAAGTTACTATAGACATCAGTGTAAAATGAAAATTTCAAAAACTACATAACCTAACAGTAGGTTGTTTATTTCTTTACAAAAAAAAAATATGTGATAGTCTAATGTATCAAACAAAACACACACGATATTACTAAACTAAGTGCAAAGCTCTTAAAAGAAACCTGAACAAAACTTAAATGAAAAGTATTCATAAACATAAAAAGATTATATATCTGAGGTCATATTGAGCTCATATTCAAGCAATTTTACTACATAGCACAATATATAACCTAATAAATGGTAAAACCAAGTGTTAAAATTTTCCAGATTCTCATTTAGGCGTACTACGATATAACTATACACTTTCTTGGTCAATGTATAATCCAAGGATATTTTTTAGGATCAGATGAAATGTAGTTATAGACTAGCCACAGTGAAATTGATAATGTAAACAGAAAAAGATGTGAGAAACTTACCAATGCTGGCCAGTTGACCAGTTGAGGACGTGTCTTATGAATGTCTTCCCTTTCAGCCCACAGTAACGTATTTTCCACAATGAATACTTGAAATGAATCGTGTATTCGAACCCACTCTCTCCTCTTCCATTCCCTGTCATCAAATTCTACCAAGACCTTAAAACAACAAAATGTCAGAGATTGTAGAGGAGCAGTCTTATAAATATATATCTGGTATCATAAATCAAACAATGCATTTGTAACAATAACATAACCAACATGCAAAATTGGAGTGATCACATAAAATATCAAAGTAACATTGCATACATGTAAATTTATTGCAGACAAAGAGATAGTTAGGTCAAGTATGTAAAAGAAACACATTTTTTTTTTATTACAGAGTTACATGTATTCATTGAAACAGTTTTCGTAAGATGTAATGGAATTTTAGCAAGTTTGTGCATTAACCATTGAGCCCAAACAACTTTGGTTCCCATATATTTATCTCATTAAAAAACACAAAGTTTCTTAAAACAATTTTTTTTAATGATTTTTCTTTTCAGAAAACAAAACGAGTTAAACAGTCAAGTAGCATGTAGGCTTGATTATGTTTGATAGATATTAAAATACCAGACTGTATTTAAGCTGAACTTCCTGTCCATTAATTTGCTGAAGATTGTTATAAAGTCAATATTTAAAGGTAGATCCCTACTGAATGATAATCAGCCTCGATTTATTCTAACAATAACAATGTCTATTTAAAGAGACAGCCTCATGGCATGACCTTAGAAAGAGCTTTTATATTATTTACACGAGAGTTCGTCAGCTCAGCATGTGCCCCATAGCCTGCTGGCAATCTGCCTTTCTGAACTTAAGTTGCTTGGCCAGCAACATAACATTTATATTTCATATCGATCAGATTGATTGATTGGTGTTTTACGCCGCGCTCAAGATTATTTCACTTACATGGCGGCGTCATATCGATCAGAAGAGATTGCCAGAAACTTGGGAACATTTACCGATACAACTACATGTACTAAGAATCAAGTGAATATTGTTGCAACAAGCACAATTTACAGGTTTCTTTACTTTTTCACGAATCTAACATTTTTAATAATCAAAATTAATAGAAATGTACAATTAGGCTGTCAATTAACTATGAACAAGCAGCAGAATAATGTGTCAATATGAAATCCAGATGACAGATACATGTACAATGTAGAACACAGCACTTTAAACTACTATCAGGGCAGTCCATAATATCCGCAAGGGAGCAAATGAATATGTACTTGTAAGCAGTTCAAGAGCTACCATATCCTGTATCGGAGTAGATAAACAGTCATCATATTATACATAACATGCATGGAACAATGAGACAGTTTTAAATAACAGCCAGTTACCTATGTCAACCTAACCAGTTGGCAAACTAAATATATACACAGTACAAATATATAGTTTCAGCTGCTCTCCTTAAAACCATTCCAAAATCATTTGACACAAATGTACGTAGGATAACAAATTATACATGTATTGGCCTACAATTTCAGACAATTATGGACACATAGTGACCATTTTGTTTAGGTTTTGCCTTGTTTAAATATCAAATAGCCTGTACACATAGACATAGAAAAAATAAGGCATAAAGCCAAACCATGAGCACTAAGGCTAAATGTCCCAATGAGAATGGTATCATGAATGGTATCATGCCAACCCTGCTAATGTCAGGGTTGGCAATAAGGGCAAGCAGAATTTACATATGGCTACAAGAAAAATACTGACAGCTTGCCAATGGATCATACAGAAATCATAAAATAGGGAAAAATGGCCCCTAAGGTCCAACCCAAAATTTCATGCTCCTAATATACGGCCTGTAAATGTAACAGAACTTAAGTTGGGTTAAGTTCTAGTAATAAATCGAAATCTGATAAATGAATGAAATAGTAAGTTCAGTCAAAATAAATAAAGAGGACGAAGGAAACTAACAAAAAAAATGTTTTATTTACAATAACAACTTTTAACCATAAGCATTTCAAAACATTGATTATACTGAAATTGCAGGGGGTTAGCCAGATATTTTAGTTAGGGAGTCCAAATTGGCTTTTTTGGAACAATTTACCTTTAAGAAAAAGCCCAAATTTAAAATTTTCCTCTCTGTTCCACGTTAAAAATGCTGAAAACAGCCCACTTGTACAAATTTGTTAAATTTCTAAACTGCTCGTCCACTTGGATGGGTAGCTGGCTAACCCCATGTGTGTGTGTATTAATTATCAGTTTTATTGATCATTTAAAACAATTTTCCGAATAATGAACAAGTAATTACTTTATTGAAGATCCCGATAAAGAAAATAATGGATGAAAAGGGGGTTACGAAAATTGAAGGATTAGAAAGTTCTGCACTATATTAATCGTATTCAACATTACTATGCAAAAAAAAAAAAAACATCCCGTTGAACGGAGTATACATCAGAAATCTTATAATATTGTGTATGAAGCCCAGTGGTATTTGAGAAGTTCTAGGTCAAACCCTCTCAGGTAAATGCTGTTTATCGGTGAGCTGAAACATGAGGAGTCTATTTAAAAACCCACCCATCAGAAGTCAGCTCTCAACTCTCTGGCAACAACATTGCACCAGGGCATAGACAAGCCCCTGTTGTGAGGGAATAGCCGTGGGAAAGTGGCTGAAATCCTAGCTGAGCTAAAGAAATCTGTCCTGGGTAAAGCTATAAACATGTCTGTAATGCTGGGTAATGTGGAGAGGGGAGAGTTTGATGGGGAGAAGAAGGTCTTCTGTTAGAAGTGACAGCCTATCATCTGACACATCTCAGGCTACATCTGAACTAACATAGCTCTCCTAAACACCTACCAGATGGGCTCTTTCAAAACATTAGTCTCTCTATCCCAAAGCCATAAAAAGAAGACCAGTAAAGTATAAAATGTCTCCAGCAAGGAAGAAAAAACAAAATAGGATTCCTAGTGATAGATCACACCAAGATTAACCCCATCTTACAAACATAAATGTATGGTAGTGTTTATGTATAACTAAGCGATTTCTTATTCCTGCAAGGTATAATGGTTTAAATGTCAGAAAAAAACTGCTTTGTCTTGTATACATGTAGAAGTCATTCTTTTTACCAATGGTGGCTATCAAAATATAAAGGAAAAGTTTAGAGAATCAAGACTCAATAATGTTAGGTAATATGGAAAATAAATAATATTGTATACATGTCATGCATATATAATCAGCTCAAGGCACAACCTTGGTGCTTCTTAGATTTCAGTAGTTCTAATAATACACTGCAGATGTAAGGGTCCATTTCCCATTGAACTATGAGTGTGCAATACAGGGGAGACAACTCAAGCATTATAATAAGTTATTCTGGATATCAACAACATGAACAGATACATGTTATGTCTACACTGTACAGTGTAAGTGGGTTCCCGGTTGATTCTTAAACTGCATCAGGCTAACAGAAAAAATATAAAGAAGCTGCAATAAAGAAGGGATCAAAAAGATGGATGAGTGAATTTAGAATGTTCATTAACAAATCAAATACCCGGTACTTTAAAGGGGCATGAGCTGCCAAAATGTTGATTTTTTGACGTAAACACAGAATGTTGAAATTATCGGCTATTTTTCTCAAGACGTATAATTCAGAAGCTTTTTAGTCCTTCTAGACTAAAAAATGTACGATAAAGTATTGTTTTGAACTAACTTTGACTTAGAATGAATGAATGGTCGTCCCGGTTATTTAAATTTTGCTACTTTTCGAACACGTTTTCGGTTCGTACAGGGCACATACTGTATGGATTTTCCTCATTCCAACGCCGATCATTTAGTTTTTCGATGGCCTTCAAAGCCTCTTACTGTCGTGACGATTAGAAATTATGAAAAAAGTGTGAATTTCGGCAGCTCATGCCCCTTTAACAGTCTTGTGAATGGGCGTATCTTCAATCAATATCTTGGAGACGAGAGGTTCCAAAACAGTAAAAAGTCTAACTTCTATTTTATAAATTATCACCTTTCATACACTCAGATATCATACGCTACATTTACACTATCACTGTGCCACCTGTCTTACCAATAGATTACACAGTGAGCCATCCAATCTTGACATATACGTTGTATATACAGTTTTCTAATTTACAAACAGGGCCTAATCTTGGATAATTTTGAACCCCATATATGCGGTTGGACGTCTGCAGTCTGGGCGGCCAAACCACAATATGAGAATTTTTTTTTTTTTTTTTGATCGTTGCTTTGAATATTGAATAGAAGTAAAAACATAAATATTAGGGCCATGTAAGACAGAAATGGTAGTTTAAAGTATGAGTTCTCTCTCTCCATGCAGCCTTCATGGGCCCTGAGATGGTATTGTCAAGCTTTACTATAGGTGCCCAAACTTTTGCCCTAGAGTATACCCTGACAAAGCATACTAGATATTAAGCAGCACAAATAAATTATTATCCCTAAAAAAGACAAGAATACAGAATTCAACTGATGTAAAACCATATTATACCCCCTACCGGCAACACACTCAGACAATGAGAACATGAAAAAATACTGGTTGATTTATGTAGCAGGAGGTGCCACTTTAACAACATTGTAGAAGGAATAAAATGGAAATGAATCTGTACAGGAAAGTATAGATGTGCAGTCATGTGTCACTACAATGGGTTTAACAAAGTGGTCACTTCAAACAAAATCCCGTTTTCATCCCATTAATTTTTTCGAGTGACTTTATTAGGTTTTGAACCGAAACAGATTGATTGATTGATTAGTGTTTTATGCTGCACTCAAGATTATTTCATATATACAATGTATAGCGACGTTGCCAGGTTTAGTGGGGGTGGAAATTCTATACATGGCGAACAATCCACTCAGAAGTCTAAACAGATTGAAACAAAGAATATAATCCCAGTTTAATACATTGTATTAAGAACAATGTATATATTATTGTATTCTACAACCAAAGCAAATGTAGATAGTGGCGATTGTCGAGACAAAATCTGTAATGGGCCTGAGTTGAAGATTAACAGTACTGATAGAGTTATTGTGTGTGATTACATGTATTCTCATTTTCTTTACAAGACCTAGCAGTTCTGGGATATCTGTATTCAACATGCTCCATTCAATCCTGGGAGACCACATTTTGAATTAGTTCTGATCAATAGTGGCCACAATCCTTGCTAATGCAGACTATGCTTTGGTATGGGAGACAGGCACGATAAAAGCCAGAACCAAACACCATCCTGTGAGCAAATCTGACATCAGGACTTTTTTTTTCTTGACAAAAGAATTGATCATTGGCAGTTATTTTAGTGTATTAACATGTTCACTTTCAAACAATGAGTGTCAATTAAAACCATATACAAATGTATTTGCGCCAATGCTAACCAAACCCAAACAAATAAGAATCATTGAAAGAAACTAGAAAGAAATATAGTACAACAAGCTCAGTATTAACTTTTAACTAAAGACTCCTCAAAAGTGGACCATGTTAAAAAGATTCCCATAGGTCACATGGTTTCAAAAAATGGATGAAATGAAGATGAAAATCAAGTTGGATAGTCAACATTTGCGGATATTGTCTTATTGACATTATAAAACAAGGAATTAAACAAAGTTGTAAAAATCCTAAAAGTAGGTCAGCCCCTAAAACCAGATCCCAGAAAGCTGGCGGAGATTACAGAGGCTGTAAATGGGCAAACAAACTGAAGCTACACACAGTTAGACAAGCGGTAACCATGGATACTGGCTGACCAAATGATATGTCCAGTCAGCTGATGGAATTCCATAATCAAATAAGAGAGGAACTTGAAGGGTCAGTTGGGAGCAGTAAGCTCAGTGTCAAGTTCAGAACTACTTCCTATACATGTCAGCATTTACAGTAGTTTTCCTAAAAAAATTGGACAGACTACCAAACATTTCGTTTGACTATTGAGAACCCAAACAAAACAAAACAGTAACCTGAGTTAATAAACCTTTAGATACGAAACTGAAACACAAAATACATGAAGTGACAAAGGAGATATTCTCAAGGACATTTCTCGCTCATAATAGAAGCATGATCCATGTGTTTGTATATACTAAATGTATATTTGAAAAACATAACTTGAAACGAAACAAGTTCCTCAGTATGGTAGACAAGAAAGAGTGAGGAGGAAATATGCAGGTTTTTTTGGGGTCAAAAGTGATGACCTTCGATGTGTACAAACTGTCATGAAGACAAGTGAGAATGTGTATTACATCACCACTCCCAAGGTGCATACACCACTCACAAGGTACATGTATGTAATGATTAAATATACTTTTTCTATGAATTTCAAATACTTGTATTCCCTAAAATCAGAATTCATGATTACTTTTGACAGCTCAATTAGGAACACTTCTAATTTTTTTTTAAAACAGTTCAAACTTAATTAAATTCAGGATGGATTTTGATGTGTGTGTGCATTAGTCATCTATTCCTCGGATATTAACAAAAGACAAGATGCAATCATCATCAGGGAAATTACTGAAAGACAAAGTGTTTCTGAACTTTCCAGAACATCAGGCATATTTTTATCTATAACTCAAATACAATTTTTGGGGAAAAAAAACAATCGCGAGCATGTGCACTTCCTTCAATTTTAAATATGGTTTTACAGTTACACCATCATTTAGTAACTCTAAACATAACTGAACATATTTTATGTGCACCATGTTAAATGCAGTGATTCTTGGTATCATAAACAAATGAAATTGAACTTCTGGGCAAAATGTCCGCAAGCCTTCAGCAGCAAGTGAGCTTTTAATTCCTTACAAAGATAAAACTGTGTACATGTACATGTGCCTTTCAAAAGCATGCTGATAAGCCTGTACATGGGTGACCTACATTCCAGAAGGACAAAGGTTAAAGGTTATTTACAACATAGTCCCATGAAGGTAAAGATGTGTACAGTTATTCTTTTTCAACCTCTAGTTATCCATGATTATATGGTATAATATCAGCCCTATGCTTCATGTTACTCTATTTGCATTACTCTCTGGCTTCTAAAAGACATTAACACAGGTCAGATAAAAGGTAGGCTGTTTATCTGGATGTTAGTGCTAGCCTAATTACTGAATAGGGTTATTCAAACAACAGTAAGTCCCCTAAAAAATTGAGATAACACTTTGGGTTTATCTCTAGAATTTGAATATAAAGCAAACTATGAATAGTTATATAAAACAAAGGTTAATACTATAGACAATGTTCTAGGTTCCCATGTAAAAAACTTGAGACAAAATCCTAACATGGAAGGACTTGAATTATTGATGAAATATCTTTAAAAATGTTAACAAATGATTTAGTACCATGCAAAGCAGCCTTGTCTCGCAAAGTCGGACTCTCCAGGTGTTATACAGAAATAACGTTTGCGGCTATCGCTAAGAATTCCCCCACCATACAGAATGGATGAATCCTCTTTATTTCAATCAGTCAGTCATATTATAGACTTCAGTCAACTGGATTTCTATGGCCAACTGAGTCATTTTTCATCAACCAAAACTCCCAAACCAGGAAGATATAAATACAAAATAGACTTACGTGTACAGGTAACATGTAATAATTTTATATTTCATGATTGTAAGCAAACTTGAAATGCAAATTGATTTTTTGAATAACGACTATTGCGATACATGTAAATACACGACTGTACATCGAGACAGCTCTTTTATTCATTACAAACAAATTCAGATTAGACGTTATGTATAGACTAACTGCTCCCACACCCAAACAGACAATAGAACTGTAACAGGTTGTGAATTGAATTCTATAAACGTCCTATACAATGAGTACAAACTAACTACCGAATGTTTTCTTGTGTCACAAATAAAAAAACCACTGGACTTTTGCCAAGCATATGTGTACAGGAAATCTAATGTGGGCTTGAATGTTTTAAGGTTTATGTTTTTTGTTAATA
This sequence comes from Lepidochitona cinerea, assembly GCA_963971465.1. Taxonomy (NCBI): domain Eukaryota; kingdom Metazoa; phylum Mollusca; class Polyplacophora; order Chitonida; family Tonicellidae; genus Lepidochitona; species Lepidochitona cinerea. The sequence goes on from OZ020553.1 coordinate 32,725,454, forward strand.
ATCTGAGTTTACTTTGAAATGAAAATACTTTTTTGCAACAGATCAGAATACAATAAGTATGACTGCAGTGTAGAAACTACATTATATTTGTGGCTCTATGTAGAATGAAAATTAAAACATCCATGTTATATTCAGTGAATCGTCATTTAGTGCTGCATAGTCCATAAATGCATGTGAGGATTTATTCAAACTTGAACATAAATATATACAATATTAATGAATGAAGATGGTAAAATGACTAGTCTACATATTTAGCCTTCACACACCATCACAGTACCTGATCAATGTTACATGTAAATAATAGATGAGTGTATATTTCAACAGTTACATGGTTTCTACATGAACAAGCACATACCAATAGCAAGAGACAGCCACTGAAACTGGCGAAACCAGTTATTCCACAACATGTATTGGGGTCAAATTTGCCGTAAAAACAATTTCTCATGTATTTATTTTTAGTCCACTAAATAGAAAATTTCTCTTCAAAGCCAAAATAGACAGACTGTCAATTTTAACATTGATATTTTTGCTCCATTTGTTTTTTGTTTTGTTTTGGGGGTTTTTTTTAAGAAAAAGTTCAGAGGTAAGAATTTTAATGGATGTTCGAGGATTCATCAGCTGTCATTTTTTTTTTTTTAAAGACAGCTCTGGACTACTCTGGTATACAGAAAGGAAGGATGTATTAGTGACAAGTTATTCTGTTTAACAGTACAGTGGCAATTAAAGAATACTGAAGTCAAAAACTATTTAGATGTAATGTAAACATTTCTTTTATTAATTACCACTGGTTGAATAACGACAACAACAATGATAACAGAGCTCCTTATCAAAAGCTCAAGACTTGAGATTTTAAACAACTTTTTAAAAGCTAGTGATGGTATTTTGTTTCACTGCAGTCTGCTGTTGGTTATATCAATAGTAACACAGGTTAAAACCCATTACATGCTTTATGAGGTGCATTATAAGACAAGACAGGATCTACTAAAAATTTCTAATCTCTGACTATCTTTGAATTAATAATTTTCAACTAATCCAATATTTATCAAAACGACTGATATTATTTTTCACGAACATATATAAAAATCAATTTTTCTTGACAAAATAAGTGTTTTTAAAATTAGATTTATCTGAAAAATATTGAGGGGTTTATAGCATTGTATTTAATTTTTGTTACTAATTTTTACTATTAACTTTATAACATTTATTTAAATTAAAATACATATACTGGTATTTAAAAGTACCAAAGCACCAAAAAAGCCAGCACAAATTTCCATACATGTTAATGTAAATCTTAAGCTGGAAAAAAAATAATTCTGACATCTACATCTATGACCAAATGAGCATTTGTGTGTACATCACACAACATATGCTTATAATTACATGTATATTAGTCTGAAACACCTGCAGTTTTTTGTGTGTTTCTTTCTAACCTACTGTAAAATATCTTTAGGCACTGAAATGCATGTCAGAAACAACAGTGTTTTGTCAACGAAGTGTAACCTACAGCTGTGGCCAAATGTAAATGTGCTCCTATCAACTGGACAAATGACCGATAGCTGACCCTCTGGAATGACCGAACAAGAGAGGTGATCTCTCAAATTAGATGGCCACTGTCAATAAATCATCAGAATTGTTCACCCTTCATTTAACATATAGTATTGAGTGTGGGTCTGATCGACCTGTTCTGATTTATTATACCTCTATACCGTAAACAGTTTAATGTAAATTCCAGAAAAAAAGACTTCTTCTCTGAAATCTATATCTTAATCCAGTGGCCAGTTGACCACAAAAACATAGAACTTGTGAACATCTACATTTATAAACATGTAATATTATGATTTTAATCTTTAAATTGACCATATGTATCGCTTGAGTAACTATCAAAGAGATGAAATCATCCTTTGTATGTATAGCGTAATACTACCATATTATAATCAATTAAGCCTGCTTTAGACCCAAAGCTCTGGACCCAACAGGAAGTGGAAAAGATATTGGACTTATTTAACACTAAAACACGCAGGGCTGACTGAGGCACAGAGAAAATCTTCTTGTCTAAAATAACAATGGAGACAAGTTTCTAATTGTGTTAAAAAGAGGTATGTCGTTTAGAGCTTGTATACATGTGCACCGATTGAGCAGTTCCACCATAATAATTTTATTTAGCAAAAATAGCAATTAGCAACTTTCAAAGTGTTTGATCAATTTTGACTAGAGCTTGATTAGACATTTATGCAGCTAAAACTATATGGTTCACATGTGAAGGTGTGAAAGGATGCGTCTTTAGAGATGAAGATCGGCTAATAATTTCTGGTACTACTGTATGTTAATTCATTTGGTTATCTCAACTTAACCTGCCTAGCAAGCAGGTCTAATACACAATATGAAATTGTTGTTAAATAAGCCACATGAAACTAAATTATTGCATTGTAGAAAATGTTGAGGGGCTTAAGTCCGTCTTTTTCTTTGATTCGTGGTGTAAACATGCCTGCCAGTTACCGTGCATAGAGGATCGGCTGAAAACTGTTTATGTCTGGATTATCTTTTATAGGCTAATAAAATATTATCCATAAAACTCAACCAGATGTCTCATAGTTCTTTTCAACGCACCTTTCTTGCAACAGTCACTTTTACGAAATCAGCAAAAGTGTATGTGCAATTGTAAAATACAATACTATCCGCCATCTTGTAAAATTCTAAGTTGGGATAACTTTGAGGACTACATCGAAACGCCGTCACCCAATAAACCAAGAAGTTGTTACCCATTAGTAAGTCTTCACCTTATTGCAAAAAACGTTCACTGGCCTTTCTGATGTATTTTACAAAAGCTTACTACAGCTAAAATTAAACATATGTGGGTCCAGTTATGTTTAAAATGTCTAAATGGGGGCGTAAAAGCATACATAGACTTGAATTTAGCATACAACAACAACGTTCATATGAAACAATAGATTCTATTGAGCTTCCAAATTATTAAAAAAATTACGAGTTTGATTGATATCTTGCCTAATATACATGTAGAGGTATTCAGTTAAAATATATGAAAGTAAATATCACCACATAACAATCTGGTTATTACCACAGGACAAAAGATATTTTCTTTCAGAAGATCTAACAAAGCTCTATGTCTAACCCAGTGACTTAGAAAAGGAGACAGGGATAGGTTGAAAATAGAGGAAAACTAATATTGATAAAGACTGAGTAGCTTATTGTCCAATGGTGTTTATTTAGCCCATGGCCCAACCCCTAGTTGGTGGATGGTGTCTGTTTTCATTTCAGCACATGTAAAGTGGCTGTCACCTCAGCTGACCTTGGTATTTAAAGTGACAAGAGAAGGCCCAACCAATTGAAAGATGGAGGATTGAGGTTAAAACCCACACAGGTATAAATATAACTAGTAGTTAACACATCAAAGCTTTTGAATTATTTTTACCATTAGTCAGTGGCCTCTGGCCAGTGATTCTTGTTAAGACACACTGACACAGTAACAGTTTATCGAAATTTTTTTAACCAAATTAAAAGGAATGGCTCAGTGTTTTAGTTGAATTTGGACATCCCAAAATTAATGAAAGTAACATGGATAATGGCCAGATAATTTCAGTGTCGGTCATAAACAATGAATCGGTTCCGTGTATTGAAATGCTGGGAAGCAACCAGTGCTGATGCTAGTTTCGTTACGCATCATACCATATATACTGGCTTTAATGATGGGTAACAGAATTTCATTTCAGGAGTTTTAGAACAACAGTAACAACAGGCTACCGGAACCTATTGTTACCATGAAATCCTATTGCCTGCCATTCATGTACAATAGTGGCTCAATCATTAAAGACAGAAAAGCAAAACCAGTAGGGGACACCAAATTTCCAACATTTGCCCAAACAGTATGCTTGGATTAAAATTATGGATCCGTTTGCTGAGACAGGGCAATTCCTGGTTAAGTTAAGGCTGGCAAGAGAAACTACATTGATAGATTATCTGAACTTTCACACCGTTATTTCACTTTGAATTTTTCTTATAATATTTGTTGTATTTTGCAGTGGGTTCTGTGTCCTAAATATAGCAATAATTTAAGATAATTACAACGAAATACAAATTTGAGCAGAAAGTGTCATGGATCAAGTTACATGTACTTTGAAGATCAAGCAGCTTTTGGAGGGGAGCCCTCAGCCCCATCCATTGATAACCAGGTTACATGTAGCCGATCAAAACAACTAAACAAGTGTAATATTTAGAACCTATAAGAACAGTAAAAGTGATGCCAGTTAAATTTCATAATAATCAAATAATAGTTAAGAAAAAACGCAATTACTAGATCTTATGGCCAGTACCAGTGTCAAGCACAGCTCTGACACGACTATAGCCATTCATTTACCTGACAGCTCTATTTTTACCTTACTCAAAACGCTATTCTATGGCTGTTGAGTTCTCACAGTAAACAGGTTTTAATTTAGAAACATCTCTACATTACTTTGGCTTATTCACACTATTTATACTGGGCCACATCTAGAGACAAGGATAAGCATGGTACATGCCTGTAACATACAGTTGATATGTAGGTCAAGCATGGCTGAGAATAACAAAGCTCTCTCTACAATAAATCTATATTTCACACTCTTACTATATGAGTGGACAATAATGTAACCAACACATGATAGTACAGTAGGTTTAATATGCCTGTATGTAGTATACTGTATCTTTGTTGCATTGATCGAATAGTTACTTGTACATATAGTTTCCTAGAAAAAAAGTCTAATAATTAAATAGAGCATATTTGTAAGACAGCAAGCATACATTATTTCCCAGATCTCAAAAACTCGTGGGATATTTCTAAACATCAACATAGGTTATCATACAATGCAGTTATTTCTACAGAAGAGACATAAAGAACGAAAGCTGTTGGATATTATAAAAAAGGGAGAAATTGAAATTGCTATTGTTACGGCCAGATTTTCACCTGTGTTCACATCTGTGATGTGAATTTGATTTTGTTGCTTTGGAAAAATGATAGGAAAACAAATTAGTGTGATTCTATTCCACAAGCGAGATAGATATTTTAAAAATGTTTTTTCAGTCAACAAAAGAAATAAGTTGACGAAGTCGTAGTGTTAAAGATTTGCTATATTGGTTTTAGCTGCCTGAACTTGCTTAGTACCTGAAATTAGACAGTAAACCTGTCACCGAACACGGTCCGACAGTAAAAAGGGATCAGATTTCTCAACATCCATATAATATGATATTTATACATAAAATAAGTTCTATGAAAAAGAAAATGTTAGAAATCTCTAGATAACAGGAACAAAGTTTTAAGTTGGACAAGTGTTTCTGAGCGATTTTCCATATGTACATGCATGTACATGTATCTGTAGGTCATTTATGGATAACTTAGTAACAATGTTGAGTAGAGACATAATATTTCAATACATGCACATTTAGCTTTAAAGCGATTAAAAAACATATCCCAAAAAAAACTTTTAAGGAGTATGTGAACCACTATGATGACATAGTGCAAGAAGCTTTTTGGACATAAATTACAAACCCCAAATGTTTTTTTCTGTAAATCCTGGTTACATTACACATGCTACTAATTCTAGACAAATCAGCAATCTATCAAGTCTATATTAGGGAGTATGGGCATTGGAAATTTAGCAAATACATTTCTGTCCAGCAACTATGGTAACACAGAAAGCTAAATGTCTCAGAAGGAGGAAAAGATGCTGAGCTCAGCCATCTTGCAGTAGCCATGTGCCATGATGGGTTTCAGGGTCACAAGAGGTGGGATTCAATCACAGCTGATGTCCTCAATCTTAAAGCTTCTCCCACAGAAATGAATCATCCAATGTGCTCTGTTATTACATCTCTCTATAGGAGTTCTGAAGTGGGGGGCTCCTATAGGGTAGATCGTCACATCTCTTAATATTTATATGTATTGTGAACAGCACTAACTAGAGAAGTATCAGCTGGAAAAGCTTAGATGTTCTGTTGGTAAAGGACTGTTTTATGACAAAAACAACAACAAAACTTAAAGGTATGATCCCTGTCATTAAAGTGTTACCCACAATCATCCTTATATACCACAAGTGGAAAATAATGAGAATTCAAGTTCAAAACAACCCAAAATATGCCAGGCAAGGCAAAGTAACTGTAGCCATATCAAAGCCTCAAAATTTTGCGCAAACAATCATTTTGTTCGCACACAGGATACACAAAATTAAAATAGATAAACATTAATAAATATGCAACGAACATAGCGACAAATTTCATATGTGATATTTGACTCAAGAACATTACAAATCTGTTGGTTCAGAGAAGAATTTTTCAATAAAGTGAAAGTCGACAGTGATATGAGACTACTTTCTATGAAATCTGCTTCTAGCACCTTGCTGACATACCCTGTGATGTCTAACGATATGTAAAGGTGCCCTCATGATGTCCAACATACAAAAATGACCGTCACCCCGAATGACCGTCAACCGTAAATGCTGAAAAGGGCTAGGCTCATATATATGATTTTTTTTTTTGCCAACCCTTTGCTTAACTTCTTTTGTTTACCGTTTTCTGCGCAACCCTTTAACATAACCCATAGGTAAGTAAACAATTTTTATTAAAAGGAAAATGGGTATGAGGTATTAAGGAACATAATTTTACAAACTATAACAAAATTAGGTACATAATGTCTGACACAAAATATAAGGGTTGTAACTTGTAGTTCCTCAGAAAACAAATTGACACTAAATATTAAAATATCCGATGAGCATGTCACCTTAACGAGCAGAATTTTTTTAAAAAAGAAAATAAAAGTTAATCCAGTCAAGCATAACTTTTGAATTTTCGAGGCCTACATACCAAAATAAATCCTTCCATATAATACATATAGAGGAAGGCGGTTAAGCTTAGTAAAAGGCCATGTTATGTCAACAACATCAAAACCTTAATACATGTAGCAAAACCTATAAAAATACAGTGGAAAGAAATTGGGACAGATAACAGAGTATGACATGTTGTGATTGATTGATTGTTTGGTGTTTTACGCCGCATTCAAGGACATGTTGTGAAAAAGAAAAGATCAGTAATATGTGTGTACAGACAAGACAATACACACATAAGTACAAATTATTAAGACTTTTAAGGTTAGGTGCACATTTTAAATTACATGTACATTAGATAACACATTTAGAGTAAGTGTCATGTTAAACACAAATTTTACATGTAGGATCTTTAGTCCGAAATATTACCAACTAAAAAGGAATTGTCAGTATGAATTTAAAATATATTGTTTATAAAAAAACTGAATTAAATCCTGGCAAGAAACTGAGATGGATCTCAAAGCTAAACGTCAATCGCTAACTAAACAAGTCTTGATATGTTACATTTTCCAAAGGCAAACCCAGATACCTAGGACCAGCTGTCAATTGAATGCCATAACTAAATTCAGAGAAAAGCCTCACACATACAAGCCAACACTTGCAAACCTCATCTCCATAAAGTTTATCAGCTGTTACTAGGCCTGCATATAAAACTGGTGGACCAACATTTGCAAAACAATTGTTCAGGAGTTGTTAGCCAGTGGCATTCATTTTTGTCCGCTATCGGTCAATAAGAACATTGTCCACATGCATACCACCTTACACATCCACAGTTATTGTATTATTACAATCATACCTGGCCTGCCTATGTCCACCATTATATAGACCATTATCACCATTGAGAGAAAATTCTTGGCATTTGATTGGTCGAAACGCCCAGAATGTGAGTCTGCATCCCAGTGCTTTCCGTGTATATATTTGATTCTGTATAACCCCGGAGTTAAGATCTCACGCGCTGTTATTACCACGGAGTGAAGGTCTTGGTGCGTCACAGCAATCTTCAGTCAAGACGAAATCCTATTGTGACGTCAGTTTAGAATGTCGTTTCGTCAGCATTGAACGCTATGCTTGTCTCAAAGATCGGTATAACTTTGCAACGTCACAATAGAATTTCTTTCTTTCGCGACGTCATTTAGATCTTGCTCAATACACTCAACCCATGACATTTTTGAGAACTTATCGAATAAAGAGCAGCTGATTATACTCAGTCTTAAGTAAATATGCTGCTCTGGATGGTGATAAATTCGTTATATGACGCCCCTTGCGTGGGTATACGGGTAGATATTTGGTGTCTGACAGATATTTTTCCTCGGCTTCGCCTCGGAAAAATATTAATGTCAGACACCAAATATCTACCCGTATACCCACGCAAGGGCGTCATATAACTAATATTATTATACAACCAGTATTCATTAACCAATGAAAGACTAGCATTTGTACCACGTGTCGATCATATATCAGTCGATATTGGAGCCGAAATCGATATCGGATAGTGCTATTGGATTTTCATCCGGGTATCGGCAGAGAAAAGAACGACTACGTCAGTTCGATGATGTGTAACGTTCGAATCTGACGTCACCGCGGAGTCGTCTGCTTCGCTCCTGTCGTTTGTCAGAAGCCTCATATCTCGGCAAGATGTTAGATGATGCTGATATAGATGAATTTGTCGAGGGTCAAATACCAGAAAACACTAAAAAGAAAACGAAATGCGACGTTAAATTATTTTGTAACTGGCTAAAAAATGCAGACCCGGGTGAACACCGAGATCTTTGTGACATACCGCCCACGCAGCTCAACAATTTTCTTCGATCGTTTTACTTGTCGGTGAAGAAAAAGAATGGAGATGACTACGAGCCTGACAGTTTGAAATGTATCCAGACAAGTTTGGACCGATATCTTTGCCAAAAAAATTACCAGACAAGCTTAATCCGGGGTGAGGAGTTTAAGTCCAGTCGGGACGTTTTACAAGCTAAGAGACGAGCACTGAAATCGGAAGGGAAAGGACGAAAGCCAAACAGAGCCGACTACTTAACGGAGGCAGAAGAGAATGTAAGTTTCAACTTTTCTTTTAGTTAACTTAGGCCTATACATTATTACCTTAACGCACGTAATTTTTAATCAGACCTTCAGTTTGAATTTAATTTTACTGATCAGACCTTATACTATAGGCCTATTTCATCTTAATAAGCTTATTTGGCTTATTAAAATCTCTATTAAAGTCCGAAATTTTTTAATAATAATCTGATAATTGTACTCATCGACATGACGTCCTAACGTCGTCCTAACGTTGTACATTCAAAAATATAATTGAACTGTTTTATCGTTCTTTCTCTTGCCTTTTCATAGACATAGCTGCTGGTTGGCAAAATATCCTTGAAATGTTTCAAAATAATGTTAGACACGGTCGTTTGCAGGCGTCCGTTGTTTGATATATTGAACATAACTTAACACATTTTCATTTGTTTACTTAGTGTGGCATGAGCTGCCAGAATGTTGATATTTTGACGTTAAAACACAATGTTGTAATTATTGGCTATTTTTGTCAAGACGTATAATTCAGGAGCTTTTTAGTGCTTCTAGTCTCGAGAATGAACGATAAAGTATTGTTTTGAACTAACTTTGGCTTAGAATGAATGAATGGTCGTCCCGGTTATTCAAATTTTGTTTACTTTTCGAACACGTTTTCGGTTCGTACAGGCCACATACTGTATGGATTTTCCTCATTCCAACGCCAATCATTTAGTTTTTCGATGGCCTTCAAAGCCTCTTACTGTCGTGACGATCAGAAATTATGAAAAAAATGTGAATTTTGGCAGCTCATGCCACTTTAAAAAGTTAAAGGCCTAGTCATTGAAATTAGGCCTAACCATTTAAAAGCAGCCATATCCGCTGATTTTGGTAAAGTGAAAATATTTGTGACTGAAAAGTGGCTCACGACAATGCAATTTTTTTTTTCGTTTATAGGTGTTATGGGACAAAGGCATCATGGGGAAAAACAACCCTGTTGCATTGCAAAATGCGATTTGGTGGCGAAACAACTTTTTTGGCATACGTGGCAGAGATGAGCACCACAAAATGCGTTGGGGGGACCTTTCAATTGAGACAGACGTAGAGGGCAGGAGATTTGTTCAATACAGCGAAAGGGATACTAAAACAAGAAAAGATCCAAGAGACGAAAGAGCATTTTCTCCCAGAATTTATGAAACTCCACAACAGCCTGACACTTGTCCCGTTTTACTCCTCCTTGAGTATACACACAGGTAACTATTATCTGCATAATTTATCAGTGTAATGTGAGTACAGTTTCAGCCAGTGCAGTATATTTTCATAAATTTTACTATCATGGTATATGTTCGAACTGAAGGAAGAAAAATAATATTTTGATCCAAAGTTAGGCCTACTATTCCGACAAGTTTCTGAATGTGTTTAAACCGTTGCATGTGGATGAAAATGTACAGATGGGAGGTTCGTTAGGGGTATGATTTTTCAAACTCCTCCAAATATTTGACGGGCACGGTGGAGGTGATCACATCCTTCAAAAACAAAAGTCTGAAGTTTTAATAACTTTTTGGCAATCTATGTTTGTAGATCTGTTGTCATTGAAATTTTTGAACAGTTTTTACAAATTTGTTTTGTTTTTCATGTTGTTACAGGAGACCATTAGAGATGGTAAAGCCAGATTCCCCCTTTTATCTTCAACCAAATCCATTTTACGCGACTGGCAAACGGGGAATTTGGTTTAAATGTCAGAGGATGGGGGTACACAGTCTGTCCGAAATAATGAAAAAGATGTCACAGGAAGCAGGGTTACCCGGGCGCAAAACGAATCATTCAGGGAGAAAGACGACCGTAAAGCGTCTTCGAGAGGCCTCGATAGACACGGTAGATATTATGCAACTGACTGGCCACAAAAATGCACAGAGTTTAAATCACTACAGCAGCGTTACTGACAAAAAACAACGTGAGATGTCCGATATTTTGGTGAGCCGGGGCAATCAGCCTTCTACCTCAACAACAGATGACCATGCAGCTCTAGATGACAACATCCAGGAATTTTCAGATGACTTTGATGCCGATTCTATTTTGAAATCTCTTGAAAATTATGAAACTCATATTGATGAGAAAACAAAAGACACTAAACAACAACCAAAAGAAATAAATTTCACTTCTCAGCAGTCTCTAGGTTTAGCCACCCCCTTTTTTCAGTCGTCAACTATTTCAGGGTGTAGTTTTAACATAACCGTAAATTTTAATGGAAAGTAAACTACTATGCGGTATGTACCGTAATTTGTAATTTGGCTCTTGCAGGACTTTCTTTTCTAATAATTGTGAATACGTTGAATATTGAAATAAATTATTGTGCTTTAAAGTTTAAAGTTAAACTTGAAATAATTGTTGTTGGCGTTTGATTGCATATGTATAATAAAAAGATTATTATATGACTTCGCATCCAATATGGATATTGATTGTACTCGTCACCGTTGGGTTGAAAGTCGATATTGGACTCGACGCCTTCGGCGTCTCGTCCAATATCGACTTTCAACCCAACGGCGACTCGTACAATAAATATCCATATTGGATGCGAAGTCATATAATAACCTCATAGTATATAGACCAGTACATATTCTTTTGAACAGTCACTGGCTCAAATAACACCCAATATCACTTTTCAATGTTGACATCGTCTTTTTTAAATAACTTAAGAAAATCAAGTTCTAAAATGATGGCCTTGCTTGGCCATTCTTGTTTTAAAACACTACTCAAGTTTGTGTCACAATTTATAAATTTAGACTACAAACTTTTTGCTGTGTCCGTGTGTTTAACTTTTAGTGTTCATAAGTTTATAAACTTACATAGAGCCTATAGTCAAATTTATCCAGACAGCTTGTTAAGTCTCACGATCCAGGAGAAAAAGAAATTAGAAGGATTGGGAAAGTCTTAATGCTTGAGTTGATCTACTTCCTGTTAATGACGTTATGTTTCAACAGGTGACCATGCATTGTACTGATCAAATGGCTATAAAGACAGGTAAATAAAATGTCATAAAATCATGATCGTGATAAGATAGTAAAAAAATGAATTTCGGCTAAAACCCACGGTACTCTATAACTAGTAGTGTGGTAGATAATTTAGAACAACTGTCATTTCCAACTTTCCTTGAACTTGAAATAGGCTTGAGTTTTAAGAGGATAATAAACAGAATCTTATTTTACGGTCATATTTCCTTAGTTTCCAATGGCCATCATTAAGCAATGCATTTAAACTTGAGGCAGGTAAAGTCTATAGTTACACGTAGCTAAACCAAAAAAGCGCTGTCTGCTGATCAATGTAGAGAAGCAAGGGATTTCTAAGGAAATACGGCTTCCCTGTATTAAAAGCGAAAACCTTACAAGACACCAACAGTCAAATATATATCCACAGCGTATGCTGAAAAGGTGTCACTGTTTTTACGGAAAACGTACAGGTAGCAATTATCAAACGGTGGCTAATACATATTTTTTTTACTGAATTCTGAAAATATAACTGGTATTGCAGGTTTGTAAAAAAACTGTGAAAGTGTACTGTAAGTAAACTAAAATGTTAAATGAAATAAAGAAGAGTCAAGACTATTATCAAGCTGACCCATTGACGAATGGAAAAATTGTGTCAAAACATAACTTTAAAATATTTTTCATTGCAAAACTTGATGTGTAATAAACTATCTCTTCCTGAAAACTTATATTCATGCATGATCTGAATTTTAAAGAACAATTTTTAGAAGATTTACAGCATGTGTCAAAACCTTGACTGACATTCATTTGCATGATTTTTTTCACCTGCTTGGAACAGGCAAATGAGATTCAGAAATATATATTTTTTCGTGTAACAGGCTAACATGAAAAGGTAAACTTCATGATCTATTTAAAAACTTAGAATATGAGATGGTGGATTGTGGGTTATGTAAAACTGAAAAGACAATGATGGTAGCATGCTGTATACTACTACAATGTACATGTAAATTTCAATACCAGTATGTCAGAAGAATTTCACAAGTTCAAATATTTAGTTGTCCTTGTTTGGGATTCTAAACAACGAATAACTGAGGGCATAAAATACAAATAAGTGTTTATGGTCCCATTTGTGACAATTTAAAACTATGATACATGTAGCTGTCTGTTGTCAGAAATTTACAATATTTAGCTAATCAGTTGAAACCCAAGTTTGTAAAGAACTGTATGAGACAAAAAACATAATTGTACAAACTTTAACAGAATTAGGTACATCATGATTGTCTGACACAGAATATAGGGGTTCTACATGTAGCTTGTAGTTCCTCACAAAACTGACAGACACTAATATATCAAAAATACCTGACAAGCATGTGGCCTTAGCTAGCTGAATTTTTGTTTGATAAGGAAACTAAGTTAAATAACAAGAATATGCACTCAACCATTCCTGTATTATGTTGCTTCATAACATTGTCAATTTAACATTTTCTAGAAAATGGTATCACCAAAAAGCTTCAAATTTGTGGACATCTCTAATTTTAATTTTTCAAAAATTCATTTGAGAGAAAAAACATAATATTTAGAAAACAAAATATTCTTCTGAATTTTGGTCTATATTTAACAGAGAAAGTAAATAGGTTAAAAAAAGTATTTAATCGCCCATAATAAAAAAAAAACAACAAAACGAGACCTTTAACAAGAGATATTTACTGAGCTACAAAATTTTGGATTTTTTTCACAAATTCTGATTGTTAACAGAAGTTCAGCGCATGAAGTACATGTACCTTGAAGAACTAAAGGATTTACCGATAAACTAAAAATATTGGATAAAGCCAGTAACACGTATGAGAAAAAGATATGTGCGAATAACTGACCAAATTCCCATAAATGGGCTGTATGAGAGCATGGGGTTTTTCATAAACTAATAAAACTACCTAAACGTATATACGCAACATTGGTATCAGCGGAAAGCTATTTTTTTGTACTTTTTGCTAGAAATGACAAACAATTAACTAATTCAGTTTCACCAAAATTTGTCATGCCACTTAAGATTAACTTTCTATTCAAAATAATATTTAAAACGTATAAATTAAGAATTCTTTAGAAAATTATGTTTCCAAAATCTAATTTTTAAATCACAAAATAAGTTTTCTATTTATATTTAAAACAATAACACCAAAACCATGATTAGTGAATTCATTTATGACCAGTCTCAATACAATTAAAATAATTGAAATCCTGTTACATGTATCCTGAATACATGATTTTTCTAGGCTAGAAACAATCTAACATTTTCTAAATTGTTACTATTTACCTTATTTTATCATATAACTTGTTTAGTTCAGTCTGTTTGGAATATCACAGAATTTATAATATGTATTAACCAGAAAGATGGACTAGGCCTTTCTGGAAGATATTTTAGTACTTGAACTTGTTGAAAAGGGTCCTGGGTGTATTTTTCAATCTCTACCTAAAAGTTGCAGAACTAATAGTATTACTATACTCTACAGTTGAAATGCTAGAAGGTGTCTAAGTTTTTAATTTTCCAATCCAATTCTCTCCTAAGAAGATTAAAATGCTGAAACAATCTGTAAAAATTTGTTCAGTAATAAACTAATAATAATATTAATATGTGTCACATATTTGTATTTTGAACAAGTGTACTGTGAAAATTAAACACATTTACACATGATGATGAATGAATGTATTTCTTACAATTACATTACAAAGTAACCGGCAAAGTAAGTAAACCAGGATAGAGACACACGAGTGCGGCTAGCCCCAGGGCCCTGTCTTACAAAGCTGGCGTAAGTTACGTCGGACGTAAATCAGTGTTAAAGCTATAGGAACTTACGCCCTAGTCGCAACTGGTCCATGTTGTAGGCCTATGCGCAACTTTACGCCAGCTTCGTAAGACAGGTGACTATCCTGCCATTAACAAATTTGTTGCTTTTTGTTTGAATTATTCAATTTATTGTACATGAATGACTATTTATAGTATTATAATTTATACATATTTTAACAAATATGCTGTTGACTGTTAAACAAAGGAAAGATATAGACTTGCTGTATATTCGTGATGTCTAAATGTAAAATATACTATATATACGGTTGAGAAAAGGCGAATAAGGGGGTGACACTGATTGTCCGTATGGTCCTGACAGTGACAGCTACATGCATAGTTTTGCCGTAAAACTGAAGGGCACTGGCTTGCCAGCAGAGTAGAACTGGAAAACCAGGGGCGGTTCAGATGAATAAAATGAGGTTCTCAAATAAATATTATACAAAGACACCGCACTGGCATCTGGATGAAAATCTATAGTAACTGTCTATCGAAAAAATGAAGGTCAAAGAGAAAAACACTTACCACTAGATCGGTACTGAAAGAATCCCTGCATGAAACCGCTCGTACAAACCCCGACAACCATTCCCACTCAGAAATTTTACTGAGTTTCAGTCTTCCAGAATTCGGTACAGCAAGAAAACGCTTGCCTACTACTTCTTCTCTACATTTGAGCGCCATTTCATCCATTAAGTATCCATTTTGGTGTAATATACGATATTCTGTGTAGACATTTACAACAAATTTCTCTGGAATGTCTTTCCTCTCTCATTTAGGCAGTCCTACAGTGTAAGGATACAACCTCCACCTACATGTCAGAAGGCTGTGTCAAAGGTCAATAGACCTCATCGTCTTCCGCCAATACGGAACATAGTTCTCTCTGTTAGACATGCTTAAATGGCCAAAGACTTTGATATTGGCGTTTCAGATGTGAAATCACGATTGAAACTTTTGATACAAACTACACCAAACCATCACATTTTAATGTGGTTCTGGAATTAAAGTTTGTTTTTTTATGTAGGCGGAGCCTAAATTTTGTGACAGATGTTCATCTCCCCGAACATAACTCCACTGCCGAAGGGGAAAATCATATGCCAAATCCTTGCTTAGAATAAAACTGATCTATTTATTTTTTCGCAAAGGTAAATAAGGCAATGATTAACAACTGATGGGATTCGTGTATCGTGAATAACATACAAAATACTAGCAAATTATAACTAGGCTAATGCATATTTGCAACGTGTTGATCAGTGGAAGCATGACAGTGTTTATGTCATGTGACAACTTGTAGAGGCTGACGTCAGCTTCAAAATGGCTGCTTTATAACGAACGAAACCAGGCGATAAACAAAACAAGAAGTTAGACAAATTGCCGTTAAACCGTTTTACTCATGGAATAGGAGTTGTGAATGTAATCAGCTATGGTTTCAGCGTTAATCTCTCGTCTTGTGATGTAAGTATGTTAGCCTACTGTTCTCCATAGTCCTGCATTTACATGAAAATTCGAAAAATGTGGCTGGCAGAAATTTGCAAATCATTTACTCACTGATTTAGTCTAGAAAAGATCTTCCAAGAATAGACGCTATGAATCGCAAAGGCATGATTATTGTCCTAACGATAACTGCCAAAGATATGGTAAAGTTCAAATCAACCTAAAAGGTGTTTAGCTAAGTGGAGTAAATACACGACTAGTCTCCATTTGGATTTGAATCCAAATTAAATTTTAAACTCAGTCATGCCATGACTTTGTGAACCAATGTTGTGTCCCCCCCCCCCCCCCCCCCCTTCAATCCCAAGCAAAGTTAGCTCATAATATTTATGGCTTATAACTAGTACAAACCTAATTACTCCACGCGAAATATCGTTTGGTTACGCGAAAAAAAAAATCATGTGAACTTCACTGTTCACGCATAATTCAACAAGTGAAATCCGACTCTTCATCTCCATTCAGATATTTAATGGTCATCAGCCCTGGCGACATAATGAATATCAGATTATTAAACAGGGAGGCAGGTAAGGAATTCACTTTTGGTGGATTCCGTTCACGCAGTGCAGACCTAAATCAGCACAATAGCAGATAAGAACATTGAACACCAGTGACCATGTACTGGTTCTAATATGTCATCGTACCACATCACTTCATACAACACAATTAGTTGGACGTAAATCAATGCAGATTTTTGCCTTTGAAAATAAAAGCTAAACATACAGTCAGACTCGGCTAAACACTCAAGTGTACATAGAATGTAAAACAGCCATAGCTTGGCTGCAGTCTATACATTGCTAACTGCGATGTCTTTGGAATATTTAAGTCATTTAAAACTATTTTAAAAGCGATTTAGAACTATTTTAAAAGCGTAAATGAACGAAGATCTTTAAGTGAAGCAGTTTACGAAACTACATGTATGTGTACATGCTACCTCGGTTTCGTGCTTTGTAGCAGGTGACACGTTTTCTCGCGAAGTCTGTTTTCCTCAACGTCAACTGAATTTTCAACGTTATTTGGGCATCTCTTTGTTTATAAAGGTCAGTTTTTGGAATTGAATGTGTTGAATAAAACTAGCCTTATTTAAGGGCAAGTGAGTTGATAACCTCAGAAAACACTGAATGTCGGGCAAGATTTGACAAGTCTGTTTACAAAAAGTCAATATTTAGATCGGTTAGTATGCAAGATTTTGTTGACATAACCAAACAGTTGGTTATGCATGTTAAATTTCGTGAGAATTCCTTGAAATTTACTGTACACTGATCTCAGAACTGACTGTCAGTGTGCATGTATTTGAATGACCAAGGACAAGTTGTTGACGTGTGCATACAATGAACCAAATTTCTAATTTCAAACCCCATAGTCATATCGCTAGTACCGATGCGAAGTGGTACCAAGGATTATGGGTAGAGCCTGGTAACAAGATGACTCAAGATCTTGTCGTAGACAACCAATGGCAGAATATAATTTTAAGTAAACCAGTAGGACTGTCAACCAGGGAGGCAATTTACTTTTAATGAATACATAATGAGTTCCATTTGGCAATTCTTTGGAAACGATTTAAGCACTTGTCACTACGGTGGGTAGTTGAACATGAATCTCTATCAAAGCTCATTTTGTAGCACCAAATTAGAAAACAAGTGTTAAAAACAGCGATCATGTGCCCCAAAACACCTTGATTAATACATGTATCTGGGGTATGGCAGTATGAGTAATATTGGTGTTTTACCGAATTTCTAGATCTATTGTTTGTTCATCACATATTTGCCATTTTGACTCTTGCTAGCTTACAAATAGGCATGCACAGTTAATATATCCCCCAGGGCCTTGCCTTTCGTTCACGATTCATGTTTGACGTTACTTAGCCATCAATTCTTGACTTGGACGCAAAAATGCTATGAGAAGGGTCTAATGGGATTCGTGGGTTTCCTCTGGGCATAGAGCCCGGTTTCCTCCCATAATAAAACAGAAGTGAAATGACTGCGGCGTAAAACACGACACAATCAATCAATCAGAGGGTATTTGAATGTCCTCTCCTGGTATCTCAAACAATATAGCGTGGTGAACATTTCTTTGGTACAAAAGTCAGTAGTGCTTCCATACCTCAAATTATTTACGATTTTGCAGCTTTTAAGTACTTTATTTATTATACGCCCGACTTAAAAAAAGTCGGTCGTATTATGGTATCACCAGCGCCGTCCGTCCGGCCGTCCGTCTTTCCGTCCGGCCGTCCGTCCCGGATTCCCTTCCGCTCCATAACTTGAAGAGTTTTGATCTAATGTTTACAATTCTTTCACAACATATACCTTGTGGGTAGAAGGTGTGTCATGAACCATTTATGACATCGTCGATTGCATAATGTGGCTTCTACATTGGATTATGTAGTATTCTGTCTTAGTCTATATCTTCGCTCCCTTCCGCTCCATAACTTGAAGAGTTTTGATCCGATCTTTACAATTTTTTTTACAACATATACTCTAGGGGTAGAAGGTGTGTCATGAACCATTAAGAACATTGTCCATTGCATAATATGGCTTCTACATTGGATTATGTAATATTCTGTCTTAGTCTATATCTTTGTTCCCTTCCGCTCCATAACTTGAAGAGTTTTGATCCGATCTTGACAATTCTTTCAGAGTATATACCTTATGGGCAGACGGTGTTTCACGTACCATTTCTGACATCACCTGTTGCATAATATGGCAGGCCTATTGGATTATGTAATATTCCCTTTCGGCTCCAGAACTTCTTTCGTTTTGATATAATCTCTCCAATTCTTTTAGAGTATATATAACGTATAGGTAGATGATGTGTCACATACCAAATTTCATTTGGGTACACATATTTTTTGTCTGTTTTCAAGAGTTTTTTTTGTCAGAAATGTGTACCTGATGTTTAATATATATATATTAATATATATCAATGCTTTTTGGAGTACACTTGGTCCAGAGTAATACTGGAAGCCAATTAATGTATACATTCTGAGACGGTTTTCTTTGATAGTTTAATGTGTACTATAATAACAAAAAAAGACCATTTTCACAATTTATTACCCATCTGGTATTTATCAGAGTGGCTGTTTAGATATAGATAAGGGGACAATGACATCCAAGGTTTGTATATTTACACACCAGCATATCAGTGGTCAGCCTGAAGATTGTTTGCTTTGTAATAAAACTACAGCTAAGTCTAATAGAACAGTGTCCCAGTGAAAACTGTTAAAATTCAAGAATTGTAAGCTATTGTGTTGATTGATAAGAGCAATGTCAAAACAGCTACAATATTTCAGTTTTTGCAATTAAAATGTGATTGAAATTACCTGAACAGATAATATATGTGTACTATAACGTACTGGTATTTAGTTGCAGCTTCATCAAATATAGAAAAAAAAACTTCTAATGTGAACAAGAAATTCTAATTGATGAAATTATAACAAATGTTATATTAAATGTTAAGTTGTTAATCGTAGCGGTTCGACTTTGCCACGGCGGGCGTATGTTGAGTTTACTAAAACTCTTGTTATACATACAATGTAGTACTATATAATTTTTTTTCAAATTAAGTTATAGGGAAGAGTTCAAGACATGTTTAGGTCTCAAACTCTCTACATATTATCTTACCAAGGTGCATTCATTAGTTACAATGTACATGTAGTTATATTTTAAAGTAAATCATTGTCTTTATATAGATGAAGTCATATTGTTTATTCTGGAGAAATGCCTGACCTTCGTTATTTGAGTTAAGATTTCATTGGTGTAAGTAAGCAGTGTTTGAGAAACCAGCCTGTGGAATCTACTTCACATACTGCATACAGTTGCTATGGAAACCATCTGGGTTAGAGAATATTTTCTTGTAAATAGCGACATGAGGCCAACAGAGGCTAGAAAATAGGCTGTGAGCAGCTGATAGGTGTACATGTGTAAGTATAGATTCCCTAATGCAGAGCGCAGTAATCAGGTGTGGATTTTTTACACTACATAAACTTGGTTCACATAATTGGGCGTTGTTCCTTTTCTCGTGTCTCTGAGTATGAGTGTACGTTACTTGTAAACCATGTAATCAAGGATTTGTAGAACATCCATTAATGTACTCGGCTAAGTTATGCACCAATACTTACTATACAGCTGCTCTTGAAAGAAGTCTGAAAGTGGTTAATTTATATTTATGGACACTAAAACACACGGGCACAGGGAAAATCTTCTTGTCTAAAATAACCACGGAGACAAGTTTCTAATTGTGTTAAAAAGAGGTATATCATTTAGACCTTTATACCCCATCATAAATTGTTGTAATAAAGTAAACCTATGATATTTCATTAGGTTGACGACTGACAGGAGCTTGGCCTTAGTCAGTAGAATTTTCTGGAACACTTTGTATTACATTGACAATGCTTACGCATCTTAAGCTATAGTAAGAATATCGTCAGACTATATAGTATGCCCCCCCCCCCCCCATACCCTTTCCCAGAAAACCTAGGTAGAAGGCAGACAGGGGAGTTTAGCCCTGACCAGTATGTCTTTCAAACTCTTGTTCTTTTTATAAGCAATGACTGGCCTTTGGGTCAGAGGTCGAGCAAGTTTACTTTGAAGTAGTTTGTATTCTTCTACTATAATCTTGGCCATAGCGATGCTAGCTTTGTTATACTGAAACACAAATGGTATTATAGTTTTTTCACGACATCTTCCGGGGTCCAAGTTCAAACCCAAAGGAAAAATAGTTTGTAATGTTTGAATCCAAAAACTTTCCCTTTCCAAACGTTTGTGCTTCGTATCTGCAGCGGAAGTGAGAAATGGGATTTTCTCAATAGGCATGATTTCAAAATGGTCCTTGACCGAATGACCTTGAGTATTGAAATGTTGCGCCACGGGTACATCATGTTTAAGTCTTATGCTAGATAAATGGTTGGCTGCTCTTTGTCGTAGAGAATTCTGAGTTTCTCCGACGTACTGTTTGCGACATTTTTTGCACGTGATTACATACACGATATTAGAGGAGTCACAATTAAGGTTCTCTGCCATTTGATATTTGTTGCGAGTTTGTTCTCCGAAAAAGGTTCCGCGATCGGGTACGTATATATCGAGTTTGCATCGCGTCTTAAGGCATTTCATTGATGTACCTGAGAGAAATGTTGGACGGTAGTGGTACACTCGTGAAGGGGAGGTAAGCGTATCGGGGGATGAAGGGGGAAACATGATTTGTCTTACTGTGTTAGATTTCATCCTTCGGAGTAATCTAATAGAATACTTCCTAGGGAGGAGAGCTTTAAAAAGAACAGAACAAGCCTGGTTAAAAAAATCTAAAGAACTACAGTTTCTATAGAATCTAAAAATCTGAGATTTAATGACCCCCTTGAAAGTGTGAGGAGGATGGTATGACCCAGCATGTAGTAGCTGATGCGTGTCAGTAGGTTTGAAGAATACTTTGTAATCTAAATACCCAGTAGTATGATATGTATGACCCTTGTAAATAGTTACATCCAAAAAATCCACAGAAGTGTGATCAATAGTAGGCTGTAATTTAATGCTTGAGTCGTGAGAATTAAGAGTATCGATGAAAATATGAAGGTCTTCCAACGTATGTTGCCAAATGATAAAAATGTCATCCAGATACCGAAGGTAAATAAAAGGTTGTAGGTGACATTTGTGAAGAATATCACTCTCCCACTCAGCCATAAAAATAGAGGCAAAGTTAGGACTAAAACGTTTCCCCATAGCACACCCTTTAATTTGCTGAAAGATCTCCCCATTGAATTCAAAATCGTTACCTTTTAAGCTAAGTTCCAGCAATTCTAAAATGTCTTTATCCGGACGACGGTGGTCAGGATATCTTTGGAATGCTGATTTTATGGATTTAAGACCCAAATCTATGTCAATGTTTGTATACATAGACTCCACATCCAGAGTAACCAAAATCACATCTTGTGGGATGGATTTCTCAGACAATTTAGCCAATAAATCATCCGTATTCTTTATAAAGCTAGGATGCCGATTCGCTATAGGTTTTAGATAGTAATCAATTAGCTCTGATATTCTATAACTTTCACTGCCACAATCTGAGATAATAGGACGCCCAGGGGGCATTGTAGGCTTCGGCCATTTTTCAATGGGTTTGTGAATTTTTGGAAGAATATAGAAGACCCTGTTTTTAGAGTTATGATCAGATTCCAAATAGCGATACTGTTTTTCATTAAGTAAGCCTTTATCTTGAAGAGAAACAAGAATTTTATTAAACTTCCTAACATTTTCAGGCCACATGTATGCTGTTTGGGCAGTATTGAGTTGTACTAAATTGCAAAACGTTATTTTTTCTTTGGTCTCAATAAAGTTAACATAACTTGAATGAGCTTATTGGTAATTTTATTTTGGGGCCTTCTATTGCTTCAACAAGTTGTTTAATAATACTGAAAGATTTAGCCTGTTTTAAAGATATACTGATACTTTCATCTACCTGCCCAGTGGTCCCGTAGGTTAGAGTGATCTTCCCTCAGTCCATCGATGTGGCTCGGGTTCGAGTCCCACTCAGACCAAATGAAAAAAATTGACAAATTTCTGAGTGGATTTTTCACTCGGTGTGAAAGAGTTGCCGGGTACTCACTGAAGGTCTGTTGTGAGTGTACATGCATGAGTCCCTACCCTTACAGAGTCTTGGCCAATCTGCAATTGTCGAACAAAACCTCAGTGTGTACACAATGCATTGAAAATCACCTTTACTTTATTTGTCCCCTAGTCGTATTGTGCGACTGTCTGACATTTTCATTAGTTGCAATAACTTTTACACGCATCCAATCAAAAGTCGATGCTTACGTTCTTTTTCGGTAAAGCATGGAATGGCTAAGGGGATTTTATCTTGTTTTGAGAAGATACCTTTGCTGTCAATCTCCTGTTAAACTGTTTTCTTTACCATACACATTCACACAGCGTATGACGTGAAACCAACAGAACCTATTTCATGACTTTATATAATTAGGCTCAGTTTTGTTGAATAACCCATGTTGAATAACCCATTATGACATTAAAATATTCCAACCAATAGCC
The DNA here is from genome assembly GCA_963971465.1 of Lepidochitona cinerea. Taxonomy (NCBI): domain Eukaryota; kingdom Metazoa; phylum Mollusca; class Polyplacophora; order Chitonida; family Tonicellidae; genus Lepidochitona; species Lepidochitona cinerea. Next base: position 32,748,666 of record OZ020553.1, read on the forward strand.
AAAACAATCATTTTGATCTTTACAGATTATTAAAACCAAGACATAGCCTTTGGAGTTTGTAAAGTTGTGCTTTTCCTGGTTTGTCAAGAGATAGCCTTTGGAGTTTGTAAAGTTGTGCTTTTCCTGGTTTGTCAAGAATTGTTCATTACATGTAGAGAGGAGGAATTTGTTTGCTCTAAAGTTCAACTACATGCATGTATGCAAATTCTGTCTAAAGGTCGCTTGAGTTCGTATAAAACACTGGCTTCAGTGGCTTGTCTTACTTTTCAGTGATACGGTCTTATAGGTCTGAAATTACACATTTGAAAAAATCCTTTCTATTTGGCAGAATGAGAAATATATTTTGTTCTTAGTAATACCTGTATGAAAAAAATTCTCAGTAAGATAGAAAACTACAAGTCTTAGTGTTTCATTTATTTACAGACAATGAAAAGTAATAATGTTCATTGGCAGATAATCACAGCAAGAGATAATATGGGTGATAAAGCACTGTAACTATGTCCTTTTAGTTCCTCATTACGTTATAAAAAGAGGCTTTTTGCGGGTTCATTGTACTTGTATTATCATTTTTTTCATGTACCTGTTTTCATAAACTTTCCAGTTCATGGGACTAACAATAGAGATAAAAACAAGTCACTGGACAATATTTGTAAAGAAAAGTCTCTGGATAAAAACCCCAACAGATCTTGTTAATCAACAGGTGTCTTCTGATGCACCTGAGTGACATAGATTGGCGTTGTGTCAATATCATTGCTTGATTATGAGACATTTTTTAATCCCCTCAATAGATCAATGAGCCAGGCCCCATTGGCCACACACAAACTTATGTATATATGTACATCCCAAAAAAGCTTTTCTGTAGTCCGGCATATCTGACATGCAAGACAGCTTTTTATGTATGACTGTTTCTTTATTTGTGAATATTGATGAAATATTTATTCCATGAAATTATTTTGGTATATCGAAAAAAACAACCTGTAATATGGGTATCCCCTATTATAGAAAAGCCATTCCAACAACCCTGCATCTAACTCTTCTTAAACCAGGCAATATCACCATACCTGATGGCTACAGGAGATGTCGAAGAGACTCAGTAGTCACATAAAATCAATTCAGAGTAATTGCAGTTTCAAAGTCTGGATCTTTTTTTTATACCGAGTTCAAATACTTTACTTGTAACTCTACATGTATTTGATAATAGGGTCACTGTTGAACATTATATTATATTATATTATATTGTATTTTGAAAATAAAGTCACAATTGCACAAGGACATTAACAAGAATGATACAGCCAACGATTCATTGAAAAAAATCTGAATTTGAATCTGTTTTCTATAAAAAAAAAAGATCTGTGCATTACATTCTGCTTGTTGAATGAAACAAATTCCATGGTTATCTCGGATATACAGTTTACATTAGTGGTAGGTTTACAAAGTCATACTGCCTGACTTCCTCTTATAAATAGCATTTTACTTGGCCCATGAATGGTACATGTAATTAGCCTATAGCTAATCCATTGCTGGATTTTAACACCAAACCTGTAGTTTGGCATCCTACGTCCAGATACCAAATATTAATAAGCTAGTCACTTTCAGAGAAGTAACACATTAGTCACTGAGCAACTGGGGAATATCTTTCGTATCCTCGATCCAGGCATCCCTTACAACGACAACAGCAGGTGTGAGTCTCATTTACTTTCGTCTTACTGGTCCAGCATATTGTCGATGTCGGTGAACTTTGGACAAGAAACTTCTCATCAACCTGATCATCTGTTGAAATAGAGGCTTGAGATTCTATGTTAATTCCGAAAGGTGAACAAAACCACCATGAACCTGAAGCTGTCAGTTCATCATATACAGTTACATATACTATGAGCATAGCAGCTCTTTATGGCTTACCATAGGCATTTCTCTAGTTTCAACACATTTCCTGTACTGTTTACCTAGCAGTGGAGTTTTACACCAAAAACTGGCCTCAGGATATACTATCATTTTATACAAGGCGCTCTAACTCACAACTGGAGTGATTTTACCAACCTTTTAGTTTACAAAGAACTTCTCAGATTATGCTTGTGCTATACGTACATTTTACCATTGATATTTTGCCAACTGTTGATTTATCCATCATAAATGTAGATTTATTATAGAAGATATTCTTGACCGGGGAATAGTAAATATATATGCAGGATTGATCACCAGAGAAAGTTCTGCTATTTAAATTTTTCCAGACGTTCTTGATTTTATAACAGTATATTGCCATTTGCCGAGTGAATACATACAATCAATCAAGTACCATGCTTCTGTCTTATATATTTTTCGATAAACTGGTGTTAGGATATTACAAAACAAAGATGATGGTTACTTAAGATGTTGATGAATATGTGGACTTTGAAGATCAAAGTATCCTACATGTAGCTAGTGTCTGATGCCACCTTGTGTCAGTGTTACTGTATGTCAGAGGACGAGTGGTCCTCCCTGTGACCATTTTTGGAGTTTCTCTCTATTGAAGATACATGTACATGCGCATATATCATGACTACTGTCTGGCACCACCGTACATGTATATCTGTGATCTTTTAGAGGACTTTTAGGATACTGTACCTTGTATCTGTGTTATGTTAGAAGACTGGTGGCCCTCCCCATCTCCTGTGAAGGGATTTCTTCTCTCTATTGAAGCATTCATTGCTCCTTACTTTTATATTGTTTGCAGACTGGTTTTTGGGACCCTTTACCCTGCATATGCTTCATACAAAGCTGTCCGGACGAAAAACGTCAAAGAATATGTAAGTATTAAACATTACTACTTTACAATTATGAATTCAGTTTTTTGCCCCTTAACAACATGAAATATATGTGGTAAAATTCTTTAAAAATGACATCAAATTAAATTATTGATGAACAGGTACATGTATAAATTTGGGTTACGGGGTCATTTTTTGTAGGTTTTTGCTGTCTAACAATTTACCATTTTCTCTTATAATTTTAAGCTTAAGCGATGATGTATGTAAAATTGTAATGCCTTGAAAAATACTTACCGTAGATGTATTCAGTTTTTTTTCATTCTTAATTTACTGCAGTTCATAATCTTAGGCCTATTATGATACGTGTATGGGATGTCTTTTATTTTATACAGAAGAAATTTTTCATTCATATTCATCTTAATTGAGTCCCATCCTATAAATGTTTAGGAGTTTAATATGTTTTTTATATTAGACATATTTCATAATATTTGTTGAATATATTTATGAACACTAAAACACACGGGCACAGGGAATTTTTTTTAAAATCTACATGTATGTATATTATGTATTCAAGTCTCCAATTGTATAACTGTCTTCGAAGATCAATGCCCATCTCCCTTTTTTTTCCCTAGCAATTTTCTACAGACTACATGTACATGTCTTGGATATTACCCTAGTCTATCTAAACAGAAGTTGCATTAATACAGGGTGTCCAATTGAATATTAGCCAAAAATTGTAATCCAGAATACATTAATGATTTATGGTACTTAATATCATGCATGCCTTTTTTCTTTTAAATAATATGACCAGCGTGAACCACTCAGTTTTTCCAACATTATTTGTTGCAAAGACTGTATAATGTATAATATCATGTAATGGCCCTGTATCTGTCAAGCTACATCCTGTGAACTGGCATACACACATGGTTAATAAGTTGAAAACTAATCTCTCTTGTCTGCAAATCCATCCAGAAACGTAATTAGAGGTTCAACATCAGCATAGGGCTTACATGCTGAACAGGCTAACTCTGTATTAGGAAATTTGACAGGCTTTATCCCCTGCTCTGTTGCCAAATCATGCCTTCATTTTATAATATAGGCTCTCGCCAATATGTACCAATACAAGGTGAAGTACATGAAGTTGTCTGACATCTCTGTATATGTCCCAGGTTATTAAATCTCCCAGTCTCGTTCATGTGTTCACCTGTTAACCATTATATTATTGACCAATTATTTAATTCTCCTGACGATGACTTAATTAAAGTTGAAATATTGAGAATACACTATGAATTTTTATGAAGTTCCTTACTACTTTATTATAGATTCTTTAAAAACATGGCCTTAGTTCTAGGAATTCAAAGTTGTACTGTTCATATTTTTGTACAATTCATTTACAAATACATGCACGTACATAAAGACGATACATGTATACACTGTAATTGCATTTCCGGTCTTTGCTAATTCATACCACCGAAGACCTTTCTTACAAAGCTGTCGTAAATTCTGTGGACTTGAGTGAGTTAAAACTATAGGAATTTACACCTTGGCCACAACTGGTCAATGCTTTAGACCCATGAGCATCTTTCATCTCCTGCAAGCCAAATATCTAAATCTATTAAATCAACCAATATTTAGTTTACCAAATCAAATATCATAGACTAATATCTTGCCATTTAAAAAAAATGTATGTGATAAAATTTCTATTATGACTTTATCAAGTTCAATGGCCTCCATATTTTGCCAATCTATGTTAATTCTACATAATTTGTTGCATATTTAAATAATCAACCCAAACCATTCCTTCATCTGTGAAACAATAAACTTGACTAGATTTGGCCAACAAATCAGGTAGAAACTTGCAATACATGTATGTTCTTGGCTATTCCACACCATTTATTTGATGGGAGAGGTGATAATCACTGTCAAGACTTCAGAGTCGCCCTGGTAGAATTTGTGAGCAAGGAAATGGAGGTAATTAAGGCTAGGGGCTGTGTCTGTCTGAGAGGGCTACAAATCTGAAGCGGGAGAATGAAGGAGGACTAAGGTTGGACAATGGATTCTAATAACCTTTCTACCCCCTGCCTTGTCTACCCTCGCTCTCTTCTCCTCTGGCTGTCTTTAATCATAATAATTGCCGATCATTCATTCCACATGATTTTCTTGTAGAGGCCTGGCATATTAATACAAAGAAAACTTGAGATTCCCAAATTTCCTCCCATCACATTGTGTGGTCACCTTCAGGCTTAGAAAGCTGATCCAGACAAGAATATTGCATAGATAATTTCTGGAACTATGTTCGGAAGAGTTGGCCTCAGGCAATTTTCATCCTCAGGGAAACTGTAAAGATTTACATTCATGCTAGGTTAATATCAAGGTTCTGTGTTCTAAAGTACTGAAATCAATAGGTTTGTGGAAGTCAAATATAATACAGGTCTTTTGTAGTATACTATTTCCAAGTCCTGACGGAAAATATAGATATTTTCAATTACTTTTTCTTCATGAACGTTGTTTTGTTTCAACATTTTATAGATATATTTACATGGTCCAAAATGACTTGATGGGTGTATTTTGGAAATACAATACACCTGTCAGTAATGAGTATACCAAAAAGCCATTTTTGAGTCAGAAACCCAGACTAATGTTTACATACATGTAGTCAATTTGCAGTTACAAAAGTCATACAGAGATTTAGGTATTTCGAAAAGAACTCTTCTTTTACTAGTATCTTTAAAGGTTTTATTCAGGATGGAATGTTTGATGTTGCCATGTGGAAACAATGTACTAAAGTAATATAGCAATTATAGTCTTAAATAAAGAAATGGATGGACAAAGACAATCAATGTATATATCATAGATTATTCAACTAATGAATAATTTCCAATATTACATGTAGCTCTTGTAAGGAGATGTATCTTTGTAAAATTGTTACATGTGCATCATGTAAACGGTCATTTTTGGAAATTAGGTACATGTACAAAGTAAATCTGTATAGCTTTATTCCAAACTGATATGGATCCACTCATAATTGGAAAAGCTTTTTTATACCTGTTTTTAAGGTCCAGGATGCTGAGCAATATTTAGATCACCAATCCTGTCTCAATGATAACTGCAGGGCATTTATACCATGCTACTGATGAGAACATGTTCAACTTCTGATATATTTACTTCAGACCAATCAAACATGGGGAACTGATGAAACTACTGATAGTGATACCAACTATTGTCGATAGTATCCATTCCATAAAAAGTTATCAATGCACATATATTTTATTATAAATTGCTATGACAAACTAACTACCTGGATGCATCATTAGTTCTATAAATCATGTAATTTACTTTAAACCCAGACCAAAAAAAACATTGGTTTACAAGTACTATGTTTTGAAGATATCCCTTAGTGCTTCTTGTCTCTAACAAGTATTTATATATATGAATCCATCCATTGTTTGCTTCTCATTTTCGTTCCAACTCACAATAATCAAATGCCATTACAACTTTGGTTTATCACATTTTAGGGTTTTATAGTTTAATCTTTGTATTAGTAAACAGAGAGGCTACCTGTGTTGAATACATTTCCCTGGCTATTTTTCCCCCATGCCCATATTATGTTAACAATATCCTCTGTACTGTGATCGCCAAGCTGGTCTCCCCGCTGACACCAAGGAGTCAATTATAGAGGAGCATTATGAAGACTTGCCATTACCAGGTCGGCATTCCCGCTGGGCTTTGGCTCCGAACTGACTGATGAGGCAAAGTGTTCCATTTACTTCCTCTTCATTTCATCTGCTTTAAGTAGTGGCCAGGATTAGACCATTTTTCTCTGTGTTTTATTTCTTCAGGGAGCGCCTTTCTGTAAGGACTTGGCAGTCACAACAGCAGTAAATGAGGTTAAGCTAGGTCAGGAGTGCATCAGCCACTAACTTTACTTCATCATTTATCTAGATCAAGCCACTGGCTGACTGAAGTTCAACATTCAAAATAACTCCCTTTTCTTCAACTTTCACCCCCACCATCCTCATAATCAATTTAATCTCTTGAATTATCCAGCTTTGTATCTTCCACTTGAACATGTACATCAACTTCTACACAGGATACCACACATAATGGCTAGGGTATTTTATACCTTCCTCATCAAGCAAAAATAAAATCTTTGATTTTCTGGGTTTTTTTTATATATCATTGGTAAAAACACTTGTTCTTAAACAGCACAAGGAAGAGTAGGATTTAATGTATTAAGAATTTCATCATATTGACAAGCATGATTGAAGACATACCGGTACCCTACTGGCCTAGACATACCCGTTATGTACACTACAGTACAGGTAAAAGGCCCTGGATTTCAATCAACAGTTCATCAATTTTAAAACTTTTTTCCTCAATGCTTTAATTTTTTTATACACTAAATGCATTTAAGTGATGTTTTCGGTTTCCTAACATTAGCAAATTACTGGCGCTCAAGGTCTTGTTTTACAAAGCGTTGTTGCGTTAGTTTTGGGTAACTGCAATGGGAACTCATATTGTAGAGATACGTTGCTATGGCAATTACGTAAAAACTTACGCTATGTCGCTTTGTTGCACAGGCTCCAGATCAAAGGGGGCATGTTCTTTGGACATGTTTGGTGGATGTTTGAATTAAGGCAGAGTTATTTCACTAGTACCTTTTATTCTATAGCCCTACTACATGTATATTAGTCTGACAGTCCCATATTAATTGGACAAGCTGAGCGATTTTTGTGAAAGACCTTACAAGAGAGTCCCATAGAGAAAGCAATCTTACTTTCATTAGTCTGCATCGAGTGGTCCAATTTAGAAAGTGAGGTCCGGAAAGTCGTTGTCAGAAGTGACAGATCTCGGGAAATTATATTCAGCGTTCCAAGACATGTCGGGAAAAACTGAGGCTTAGTTCTTGTTGTGGGGATGGTTAGATAGCATGCTGATAGAATGAAAGGTGGAATATAGCTGCACAAGGGACCAGTGCCACATGAGGCCTAGTTTTACAAATTAATTCTAAAAAAAAGCATTTGTATGGGAAGGAATTTGTGCTATATTGTTTGATTGTTGTATCTTGCTATTGATGTTTCATTCCAGCCAATAACAAGCAGATTCATCATTCCTTTGAATTCATACATTCATTCGAAATCTGAAGTGAGGGTGTTCATTATTCCCTCCTGTGGGTAAATAGGTGACCTAACACACATGTAGTTACAATTTCAATTTTATAGTTTGTTCAAATTGATCTACTGGTGTAATATTTATAGCATCATGAATGTGCTGTAATTATAGATTTTATGCCATATTTCGTTCTCCCAATACTATACTACTTTATACTGTATCAGCTGTGAAGAAAGGGAATGTACTCTGCTTTGTGTACGCCCCTCACCTTTTCATATCTACATTCAATGTTTATCATGACCTATTTTCTTGTACTATGCACAACATAGTAGATGTAGGTATTTATGTATGCCAAGAGAGAGTAATCTTTGGCCTGCTGCCAGATCTGTGGAGACTGATAGTTGTGTTTACTACACTTACTAGATGTCATATGACTCCTGTCTGAGCAGCCACTAATTAATTCAAGTTTAAATTTTAGGACATTCCATCAGTCATGTACTGTCTATTATGTCCACAACCTTTCAGGATTACATGTAGTCTCTAATAAATGCTTTCATAGATTTAATGTATTCATTGACTGTATATTATAATATTTACGTAATACTCATTGCTAAAATGCTTCCCTTCCGTTGTATATGAATAATATTACTTTAAAGACAGAAAAATATCTGCAGGCACAAATACATGTACAGCTACTACAGGTGTCCTCTCAATATCATCTCTTTGGATATTTTTTTTAATCCAGGTTATTACAGCTGAAATTACAGCAGTATATCCTCTTTTTTTTTTTTTTTCTTTATTGGGTCTTTAATTAGAGTGGTCTGGCTTTGTAATAGGTTGATGAATAATGACTGATTTCTTCAGTGCCTCAGGGATGATTTTCATGCAACTTTGCGGACAGTGCAGATGAAGATTTTATCCGTTCTCTCTTTGTGGCTTGAACTGCAGTGGCAATGCTCTCCTTTGATGCTTATCAAGTCTCGAGAGAATATTAGAATTCTCACTAGCCTCAGTGTGAATTAGATCTGTCAGATTCGACCATTCACAGACCTCCATAGACAGGCATACGCTGATTTCAGCAGATAAAATATTAACCAGGCCAGAACACTATTGATCATTTATGACTAGTGCCGCTTTGGCATTTGAATACCTGTATCCATCTGAAACCATTTTTGTTTTTTAATAGAGCGCTGTACATGTCTATTATAGGTTTTATAGTTCCAAAGATTCTCCTGTGCCATTATATTCTAGTACTTTGATTTAGACACATTGAATATTTTCCAGTTGTAGCACTAGTTAACATAGTTTCATCGCTGGTTTCCATCAATTTCAACACTGGTTTGCATCAGTTTTAGCACTGGTTTGCATCAGTTTCAACACTAGTGTGCATTAGTTTCAGCACTGGTTTGCATCAGTTTCAACACTGGTTTCCATCAGTTTCAACACTGGTTTGCGTCAGTTTCAACACTGGTTTGCATCAGTTTCAGCACCGGTTTATATCAGTTTCAGCACTGGTTTGCATCAGTTTCAACACTGGTTTGCATCAGTTTCAACACTGGTTTGCAAGAGTTTCAACACTGGTTTGCATCAGTTTCAACACTGGTTTGCAAGAGTTTTAACACTGGTTTGCATCAGTTTTAACACTGGTTTGCATCAGTTTCAGCACTGGTTCGCATCAGTTTCAATACTGGTTTGCATCAGTTCCAGTACTGGTTTGCGTCAGTTTCAGCACTGGTAACAGGTTTGCATCAATTTCAGCTCTGGTTTGCATCAGTTTCAGCACTGGTTCACATACTTAGCTCATTCAATTTCTGTCGGTGAAATATATTTTCAGTTTTATTTTAAAATGAATAATCTGGATTGTCTTATCTAATATAAATTAATGATTGTTTTAAAAAAAATATGTTTTAAGAATTTCTTAAATTATTAGAATAACAGAAAAAATTCTTTATCTTTTTAAATTGAACAGATGGGTTTCTGTCGGGTTTTTTTTATTTTCCTTCTTTCTTTTTGGCAACATCTTTAACTGAGGTTTTTTTTGTGTGTTGAATTTGATTTGTACCTCTCTGTCAGAATCAAGGATTATTGTATTCAATAGTCAGTTAATAGGACTCTTTCAGAAGAGAGAAACACATGGTCCCCAGCCAACAAGTCACATCTGCCTCGTTTTTATTCCAAGTAATACATAATTGAGGTATTTCATGATATCTCCCTTATCAAATACTCTCTTTTTGAAATGCTACAGGGAAAAACATTCCCTTTTTTTTTTTTTACTTAGATTGGGGATATTATTATATGGAGAATATTTTCTAGATTGAGGTAAAAATGGTTCTGTCTCAAATTGTATTTTATCATAAGCTATTTTTTTTTGTTCAAATCAAACATGTACATTTTAATTTGTTTGTGAAGGCCATGTACACAATATGCATGTAACTAAGATCATGCTGAAAGTCCAGATGTTTGCCCTTTGTAGGATTAGAATGATGTACATTGGACATTATTTGAGCAGGTTTTTGTGAAACTCATCAGTGTCTCATGCTTAGGATTTAAATAAATCTATCTTCATGATGGAATTTCAAAAAATAAATACAGTGAAATCCAAATAGCCTCCCCATGCTCACCTGCCAGCTATTGTTTGTTATATAGGTCACAGTAATGAAGAGAGGCTTTATTATTGCTATTTTTGGTCTTGGTCTGTAAACCAATAAGGCCATTTGAGACTGAGTGGTCAATGGTCAGCCAGTGGTAACTAGGTCAGTGGGACAACCCTGAGGAATGTGTGTAGTAATGACCAGTGGTGGGATGTTGTCTGTCTGCTTCTGGCCACACATATACTCTATTTTAAACAAGTTTTTAACATGCTCTTTTATATGGCCAAAGTGTGCATCGAAATCATGCTTAGTGTTATATCCATGTTTGTTTTAAATAAATGTACAGGTCGATAATTAGAGTCCTCAGTGTGAAGCATGTACATTAATAGCCATTCTCTCACGCTGACACCATCCCTCTCTTAATGAGTTGAGAATCCCCCCCCCCCCCCCCCCCACACACATAAAAAATGACTGGGTTTTCATTTGATGGCTATGTTTCGAATGGTTGCCAGGTATATGCTAGACTTCAGGTTTCCTCTCGGCGCAGAAACCTTCCCTCCAAACTCTACCACACCGAAGTTTAACACTATTGCGTGGCGCAAAACAGCAATCAATCGAACAGTTCAGTATTTATGTACATCAATGCACTTCTGACACACTATGCGATATATACCATTCACCATACATACAATATTTATATATTTCTATGAGTTTAACATACATACACTAACTAAGAACTCTTCACGGAAAAAGTAAAAAAAACCTGGGGGCTGATTTATAAAACATCTTTTACTGACCATAATCAGCTGACTGGCTTAGTCAATCAATGATGATACATGTACGTTATACAAGTGATGAACTTTTTGTCAGCTACATACAACATGTATAACTTTAACAAGCTTTAAGAACATAAATATATTTATAGACACTTAAACACACGGGCACAGGCAAAATCTTCTTGATTAAACATATACTATAGATACATAAAGCCCTTTATACAACAAACATCAATCTCTAACTGGTTAACAATAAAAGTCCTTTTGCTATTCAGTATTGATTATTTCAATCTTCCTGTTTCACAACTAACCCACCATGATATATTGAAGTCCCAGGTGCCCATCTCATACACATCATATATCGTAAACAGTTCTTATAAATTCATATTCATAGGGATAAAATAAGCACACTTTGTATGGCCGTTTGCCAGAAGAAACTATATAAAGATACAGTTCAATCTATTTGATCCATTGAACAACTTAACATAATAAAGTAGTAAGGAAACTCTGTAAATGATGTACTCATAATTCTCCTGACAATGACTTAATTAAAGACGTCGAAATATTGAGATTACACCCTGAGTTTCCTTACTACTTTACAGTTCAATATTATAGCCAAATGAAGATTGTAAAAAATACCCCTTCGAGGGAGATTTGTCTGATGTCCAGAGTTCTTTGTATTGTGTTATGGTTTTGGTCTTTATCAATGACGCTTTTGACCCTATAAGAACTAATCCAGCCACCCGTGTATCAAATTCATCCATGGTCCCACGGGATGATCCTCTTAACCTTATCTCAGTTAATCATATACAGACTTTGGCTTGAAGGTAATCATTCATTATAAATTGCAAGTACCATTGTATGAATCAATCCATGTTAATCCTTCTCGGCGTCTAAATGCTCAGACTCGCTGACCGGAATTTGACTTTGAAATTAGGTAGTATAACCTTGTTTCTACCAGCAGGAAATTAACACACAACTGGCTGATGTTGGCATGAAGACAAGTAGTTGTTCAACCTGGTTATATACTCTCTATTTAGTGGCTATTTCTGACTTCTCTTCAGCCCTCCAGACGTCCAAATGATTTCGTCTCTAGAACAATAATTTTACAACCATCATTAGACCATTTATCTTCTTAATTGACAGTGCCAGACTAATCTCTGAAAACAGTCTCATTTGTAGAGGTATATTTAAGGTGCCATTCTCGTCCGTGCCCAGATTTTTTTTCTTCGTCTATAGATATCGGTTATTAATTAGTTCAGTAATTTCACTAATTAATATTTAAACAAATATTTAATTAAATCCAAAAAAAATCAAAGGAGTCCCAAATGAATCCCTACTTTAAATATTTGTGGATCTTAAAAACATCTGAGCAGTTTTCTTTATGTTAGGAATTGAAAATCAAAAGACTTGGAAATCATTTTTTTTTAACTTTTAACTGTATTTGTTTATTTACATTGTATATACATCAATGTAGCTGTATTAAAAGATGTTACAGTAGAATTAAAAATCTCCCACCTTATGGTCATGGAAATAATATATCCACAATGTCCTAGAAATGATGTCCAACTCTTGCCTTTTGTGTTTCAATCATTTACATAGAAATATATTCCAGCTGTTTCATTTCTCCCAATTGTGTAATGTAAATGCTGGATTCATCCTGGATAGTGGACAATATTATATTTTTATGTTTGATTTATATGAAATTAAAGTCTGCACAATGTTGTTCATACAGTCTTTCTATTATCACATGTTTATCTCTTTAATATTTCAGGCCTCTTTATTTTAGTTTTGCTATTCCAATATGTAATTCCTTTAACTACAACTATTTCGTTTCTTTTTCTTTCTTAATTTCTGATAATATTTTGTTTCTTATTTTTGCAGGTAAAATGGATGATGTACTGGATTATATTTGCCTTATTTACCTGTGTGGAAACATTCTCAGATATGTTTATAGCATGGTATGTATTCGGCAAAATAAAAAAATACTTTCCAACTTGACTGAATAAAAATTCAAACTACAAACTTTATTTATCATCTTTTGATCCATATTTGAAGCATATTTATAAAGACATTTAAAAATGGCTAGACCTTAGCTTGAAGAGAAATGGCATTTAATCTGTCAGATTTTATTGTGAGACTAAAAAAATGGGTCTTAATACAATTTTGTTTCTTTTTATCGTTGCAAGCATCAAATCTATTACCTTATTTTTATCCGTTATACCTTCTATGCTTACGAACACTAAAAAGACATTTTATAATTTGTGGTGTAAGGCTTATACATAATGATGTATTTTGGGTATCTGTTGTACATTGTATTGGGAAATTTGGTATTCGATAGTACTGCCTTGTTCTTAATGGAACTCCAGAATGTCTTTGTGTTCATTCACCATCATGCCAGTGTTGTGGTGCTGTGCAATGTCATCCCTACCTCTTAGGCAAGAAACACAAACACATCGCATGTGTAACTGCCGTTTCCTTTTTCATTCAGATAATGCATGTAAAAAATGATTTTCTTGCACCCAATCAACAGAGGGCAGTGGGAAGCCACTCTAGTGTTAGCCCTGAGGGAAGGAGGTGTAAATCAGCTGATTCCATTGTCAGATTCCCACAGCAACCAATTACAATGACTCACAGCAGAATTTTAAAGTGACCCTTTGCCTTGTCAGCTGTCACCAAGAGCCAATCTCTACCAAAAGGAGATAGAAAAACTGAATACTTGACCTAATTTTCCAGGTCATGTAATGATAATGAAAACCCTTTTTTTGCCCCCTCCAAAATGGAGACTGTATATTTCTGTCATCATTCTCATACACGTTTTGAATATAGCCTTATGCAGCTTCCAACATCAAGCTCTTTAATAAACGAAAAGGTCTTTGATCTTTTTTCCTCTAAAAATCATTCAGAAAACCAACATACATGTACGACTTTTCAAAGGGCCGAAAATTTTTTAAAATTTCCTGTTTACATATAGTTTGTGAATATTATTGCCTTTGACCACTGTTATCACATAAAAGAAAATATTGTCTTAAAGACTTATTGCTTGATCAGTCAAGTATAATGCCTTCGTCTAATTGTACAAGGCACTAGTCTCCTCTTAATATTGGACCTCTCCTTATTTCACTCCCTTTGGAACTGGACATGTCAGAGTTGTCTCCCTCTTGCTAGTGTTTTATCCATTCATACCCAAATCCTTGTCAATGTAAACTACATGTATTCTTTTTGAATTGGTCACAAAAAATGAAACCTACTCTAAAACTACATTAAAGGATTTATAAACAACCTTTGGAAATATTTTCTAATTTGCGTTACGTGTGTTGTAGAACATGTACTTTAAAAGTCTGACCAAAAAGAACATTAGAATTCGGTCGCAGCACATACAAAAATTAAGCTACATTTGCTGATCTACAATGCTTACGAAAGTTAATTATCTGAGGGACTCACAGCGATGAAGGAGTAAATGATTTCTGCTGTGTTAGTACGTCTTTGTGGCAGTTAGTACACATCGAATTTCCACCCCATTTTTTTTTTACTATCAGGGAACTAAGGCGAAGGTTGTTTCGTTTCAACTGATGTTTTTCAAATATACATTTAGTCCATAAACAAACACAAACCAGCTTTTGATCCTGTTCATAAATCCTTTAACTTATTTACATTTTTTTTTTTACTGTACTTTATTTCATAGTGCTAGATAAAATTCAATTTGATCATAAATGAACACAGTTCGCCATTACAGCTCACAGGCAGCTCCTAGGAAGAATAGATAATATTCTTTAGTTGAAATATATTCATTTATACTCAAAGTTACAGAGAAATGTTGACATGAATTCAAGTGGTGTATCATTATTTTTCTTTGTGTTCACAGGATCCCATTTTATTATGAAGTAAAGATAGTGTTTGTTTTATGGCTGCTATCCCCTGTTACCAAAGGCTCTAGTTTTCTCTATAGAAAATTTGTCCATCCACAGTTTTCCAAACGAGAGAAGGTTGGTTAACAGATCGTTCATTCGTATTATTTTTATGAATTTTTCTTTTCTTTGATGTTGTATGAATTTCAAGTATTATTTTTTTTTAAAATTATGATTCCTTGAGATTCTGAAAATGGAACACATCCACCTAGTTTTTATTTATCTACATTTTACTGTTCTTCATTTTACTGTACTGTTCTACAGTTCTTCAACTGGTTTGTTCGCCCTTAATGTGGTTATTTCTATTCATGTTGAATGTTCACCCTATCAAGCAGACGTATCTGTGCTTGTTAAGATTTCTGTACTTCTTGACTTTTGTTTTGGCAGGATATAGATGAGTATATAGCCAAAGCCAGTGACAAAGGTTATACTACCCTCATCAGTTTAGGCTCTAAGGGCATCACATATGCTACAAATGTTGTCCTACAAACAGCCATAAAGGTGAGTTTATGTTTTACCTGCTGGCCTTTGTGATGCTTAGGTATAGGTTTGAATAACACTAACGTCCTGAAATTTACAGACCTGGGGACCGTTTCACGAAGCCGTCGCACAGTACGATCAATCGCAGTTGTCATGACGTCGTATCTCTTTAGCATGGTACCCGTTGGCAACTATGCCTCGTTTGCGATGCAACTGCTTTGTGAAATGAGCCCCTGGTTGCACAATGTCATCAATTGCAGTTGTCAGGACGTATCTCTTTGCCATGGTATCCATTAGCAGCTAGACTGCTTTGTGAAACAAGCTCAGATTCTAATATGTGTGACCTGGGTGGATTGATGGACTGTTATTTATTAAAGTTTTCTGAGTGCCTTTCCACTGTATTTTGATTGTATTTCTTATTCCTCTTATTATAATAAGGTTTGAATTTAAATGAAGGAGAGGTTAATTTATTTTTACAAGTCAGGGGGCTGTTTGTCAACACCGGCGTATCTTTGCGTTTGGTCGTAATGTAATGTTGAAGGTGTATATTGCCATGACAATTAGGCCTTGCATTGGACTTACGTCGGGCGTAAATGTGTCGAGAAGCAGCCCCCAGAACAACAGCTGTAAGACCTGTAGGCAATAAATACACAATCAATATTCCTCCAACTTCATGCAGTATTACAATAAACTGTTACAATACCGGTACAGGGCACCAAATGAACAGTTGCAAATGTCCGTATTGTTCTCCATTGAACTATTGTGATAAATCGTCCTCATCTCTACACCAGTTTTTAATGTTCTTGATGCATCTCTACATCAGTACCGGGATTTGCTTTTGGCGATTGCTGCCATAGTCTGGGACTCTAAAATTGGTAAAGGAATTTTTTTGCCATTTTTCAAAATTAAATGTGTCATCCAAAAAATAATCAGAAAACTTTTGTACTCACTTTCTAATAGAAACGACCAAATTAAACTACTAAACTGAAATAGCATTAATCTTGAATTTAGGTCTCACCAATGTTTTCTTCGATCAAATTAGATGATTATAGTTAATGATTTCCAAGTGTTTCAATTTATTTAAATCAAACTATTTATTTTACAAAATTTATTATTGTCAAAAGAATTTTGTTTTTTTAAAAAAGACTTCAGGTTCCAATGTAATGGAATTTGGCCTAGTTAAAGCATAAAAAAAACTGAGCATTGAACAGCAGTTCTCTCAGCCTAATTTGTCTGGGTTTTTTTTTTCATTTCCCAGCTGTACTTTTTTGCTCAATTGTCTGCTGATTTGGTTCTGATGAAAAGGTACAGGCTCCAAAAAGTCTGACTCTAAGAAAGTAGTCCCTAGCAACGTAAGTGTTGCCAAGGAACCAATCACTCACCGGATTTGGCTATCAGTTTTTTTTTTTCCCTGAATAATTCCATTATGAGTACTGGCTGAGTTGACTCTGATTGTTCCCTTGACAGTTTCTTTGTTGAGATTTATAACTCTACCTACTCAATGGATATCCAATCTATCAGATAGATCTCTTTGCAAAATGAATTTCGTTTTAGCAATACGATGTTCAAGAAGATTACAGTTTATCAATACCCCAAAAAAATTATGAAAATCGGATACAGGCAATTGGCTGGGGGTTTTTTTTTGTGTGTTTTGTGTAGAAATGTTACAGCTTCAATTTGTTTTTTGTTTTTTTTTCAATATATTTATACCAGTACTTCATAAAAAATTTGTATAACGAGAAAACCCCTTAACCCATTCCTATTCAACCAATGTGAATTTCACCACATAAAATATATTGGTATTAAATGTATGAGTAATATTAGTTATCATGGTTGGTGGAGGGGGGATACGAAGTATTTACATGGTCAGCGTGGTAATTGATAGCGGTCGAGCCGTTAGGCGAGACCGCTATCAATTACCACGCTGACCATGTAAATACTTCGTATCCCCCCTCCACCAACCATGATAACGAATTTATTATCTCGAAGAGCTTTACTTTTGCGTAGAATTAGCCAAAATATCGCTCGTTAATTCAATCACACACACACAAAATAGTTGCAAATGGTGACCTAATATGAGCACGCGCTACGACGTCATCAAACGACATCGCCAAAAAAACGTCGACATAACGTTCGCCCGTCACCCACAATATAGTTGAAAAAGGTGAGTGATGTCAGCACGCCCTATGACGTCATAAAACGACGTCACAAAACAACGTTCAAAACTTCAAATTAGACTTTGCACGACGCCGTATCAGGTGTGTGTGAAAACGAGGTTTTACCGTATTGGGTGTGTAGGACACCTAATACGAATATTTATCGGATGGCAATTGACCAATCAGATTGCAGAGAAACTACTCTGAGGGATAATAACTAGTATTTTCAGCCCAGTGATTTCTGTCAACGGTTTGCAAGGCTTATACATTGTAGATAACTTGCTTGAATAAAATCATTCAAGAAACTTATATAAATATGTTTTTTTAGTCAAAAACATGATTTTTTGGTTTTTGTCCCATGTGACAGTGTGACTTTATTTTTAACTTAATACCATGTGTAAGTATGGAGGAAGACGTTGACCTTTGGCTGGTACCTGGTAACCACATTAGGGGATCAAGTGAAAGACACACTCGTAATTTTTATACGCCCGGCTTGAAAAGCGGGCTGTATTATGGTATCATCTCCGTCCGTCCGGCAGGACGGCAGTCCGGAAGTCCGGAAGTCCGGCAGTCCGGGCGTCCGCTTTCCCTTCCGCTGCATAACTTCTAAAGTTTTGATTCCATCTGCACAATTTTTTCTAAGTATATACCTTATGGGTAGAAGGTGTGTCGCAAACTATTTTTAACATCACTGGTTACATAATATGGGAATTATATTGGATTATGTAATATTCCCTTCCGCTCCATAACTTCCAAAGTTTTGATTCCATCTGCACAATTTTTTCTGAGTATATACCTTATGGGTGGAAGGTGTGTCGCGAACTATTTTTGACATCATGCATTGCGTAATATGGCAGCCATATTGGGTTATGTAATATTTACTTTTTCTCTCCATAACTTAAACAAATATGATCCGATGTTTTCAAATCTTTCATGTTACATACCATATTAACAGACAGTGTGTAAAAAAATTGTTTATGATATCAACTATTGCAAATTATTGGATTATGTACATTCCCTTTTATTCTTACTTTCATTTTCATGAAAATAACCTTTAAATTATAAAATGGCTTCTACTTTTCCGATTCTCATCAAAAAAGGATTTTTTCAAACTGCAATAATGTTTCTAAATTGATTAAAACTATTCTTAAATCAATATATAATGTTTTAATCAAATGAAAAATACATATAAGGATCAAAGTTTTATCTACAGACCAAGAGATAAGTATCCCAGCTTTGGTCTATTTACCTTGTCAACTTACAGTTAGCTCTCAGTCTCTAGAGCTTTTATGGCCTAAAGATTTATGGCCTCCATAAAACAGTGTGTGGCATTAGCAATGGACCCATAGCCAAATCTATTGTAAATCCATTTGGTCTATGATAAAATTAGAAGTAATAACCTGTAGGTATTTGGGGAGATTTAAAATATTGTCA
Organism: Lepidochitona cinerea; assembly: GCA_963971465.1. NCBI lineage: Eukaryota > Metazoa > Mollusca > Polyplacophora > Chitonida > Tonicellidae > Lepidochitona > Lepidochitona cinerea. Next base: position 32,767,864 of record OZ020553.1, read on the forward strand.
AGATGTCTATGGTGAAAATTATGCCAATGTCAAACACTGATAAAATTAAATGTAGGCTATTAACATGCCCAACTGTTATATATTTTTTGTTGCCAAATAATGTAGATAAAAAATATTATGAGAAAAATTGTCAAATCTATTTGAATTGGTGTGAGCTGCGAAATTGCCAATTAATTACATTTGTTTAAGTATGATTAGTAAATTATAAACTGCTTTTCTAAAAAATTTAAACCTTTTAGTGCAACCTATATTGACAACAAACAATGTTTAACATCATGATTTAACAGCAGCGAGAATTGATGACTTGTACATGTACCATGTACAAATCTTGTTAATAATTGTTGATCCAAATAGCCCATTTTAAATTTGATACAGATGGATTTAAAAGGTTTTAGTGGTAATATTTCATTTTGCTGACATAACATCACCTTTTTACCAAGCTTCACCTAATAAAACTGGCATTGCCGCCATATACATGTAAGTGAAATAATCTTGAGCGCGGCGTAAAACACCAAACCAATCAATCAATCATTTACCAAGCTTCAACCTCTTCCCTCTGAATTTTGAAAATTAAATTCAAATAAATATCATATGGAAGGATTTGTTTTGGTATGGCTGCAGTTACTGTGCCTTTCCGGGCGTATTTTGGGTTTCCCGAAACTCTTGTTTTCTTTTTGGATCGAGGGAAGACACTATGGCTCTACTCAATGCATTATTATAATTGTTAGCTAAAAATCCTTTCAGGGAATTTCTATTAATTGACAATGAAGTGAATGGGGATTATTTTTATACGCCCGCTCTTAAAGCGGGCGTATATTGGTATACCGCTGTGCGTCCGTCCGTCCGTCTGTCCGTCCCGGATTCGTGTCCGCTCCATAACTTAAAACCTATTGCCTGAATTTATTTTTTTTTATTCTGATATATGTAGCTTATGGGTAGACAGTGTGTTGCGTACCAAAATTAAATTGGAGTCTCAATATTTTTGGCGACCAAAACAGCCACCCAGCCTTTTGGCACTTATAACTATTATAAATATTATAAATATTCGATGGATTTAATTTTTTTTTCAGATATAACTAGCTTATGAATATATGGTGTGTTCTGTACCAAAATCAAATTGGGGTCTTGATATTTGCGGCGACCAAAACGGTCACCAGCCTTTTGACATTCAGTAAACCCAGAACTATTGCATGGATTTTGAAATTTTTTTTAGTTATAACTGGCTTATGAGTAGATGGTGTGTTCTGTACCAAAATTAAGTTGGAGTCTTAATATTTGCGGCGACCAAAACAGTCACCAGCCTTTTGGCATTGAGTTACTCTGGAACTATTTGATGGATTTTAATTTTTTTTTAGTTATAACTGGTTTATGAGTAGATGGTGTGTTCTGTACCAAAATGAAGTTGGAGTGTTGATATTTGCGGCGACCAAAACAGTCACCAGCCTTTTGGCATTGAGTTACTCTGGAACTATTCGATGGATTTAAATTTTTTTTAGTTATAACTGGTTTATGAGTAGATGGTGTGTTCTGTACCAAAATTCAGTTGGAGTGTTGATATTTACGGCGACCAAAACAGTCACCAGCCTTTTGGCATTGAGTTACTCCGTAATTATTTCATGGATTATAATTTTTTTTCTTCTAATATATGAAGCTTATCATTAGACGATGTGTCCTGTACCAAAATTGAATTAGGATATCTATATATATGTGGCGACCAGAATAGTCACCAGCCTTTTAGCATTGAGTATCTCTGTACTTATTGCATGGATTATCAATTTTTTTTCACTTATAACTATCTTATGAGTAGACGGTGTGTCTAGTACTAAAAGTAAATTGAAGTCTCGATATATGTGTTGACAAAAAACAGTCACCCAGCCTTTAGACATTCAGTAATTGAGGAAATGGCTGTTATTCTGTCTGTGGTTTCACAGAATAGCTTAGTTATATCCAAACAACTTATTTGATAACCAAGATGACCAAATGAGTTGTGACCTTCTTTCTATTGTTTAATCTGTAATTAAATGAAATTGCTGTTGTATGCCTATATGTAGTGTAGACACTTTTGCAAGTAGCTTTGGTACAGCTTTCAGATATAGGTAGCAGCTTCTGTCAAATACTAAAATTCACCAAGCCCCAGTCTAATTTAGCTGACTGAAAGATTCTACCAGCCAAAATTCTGTTTAAAGCATGTCTTTAATATTGAATATTAAGATAGTGTGCTACAATGAATTTACCCTTGCGGGCGTATTATGAGTTTCTTAAACTCTTGTTCCTCTTTTAATTTCAAGTTGTCAATTTTCCTTTTTTCCCTCCCTCATGTATACATTTATATATATATATTGTGTTTCGATCTTTAATGTTTATCTTTTTTCTTGTATGTGATGTTTTAGGGTCAGTCTAAACTGGCTGACCAGATCCGTAAGAGTTACAGTTTAAATGACCTGGCTGCCTCGTCCTCAGCAGGGGATACTTTAGACATTGTAGATGCTTCTACAGAAAATAGTGATGATGAGTTAGGTGAGTGCTCTTTTATTACATTGATCTCCTTGTGAATTTTGGAAGTTATCCCCCCTTCCCCCAAGAGGTATTGATCTATGATCAATTCCCTGATAAACTCACAAGGGAAGGAATTCAAGAATTCCTTTTTCCTGTCAATGTGTAAGACCATGAATTGGCCTGCTTGATACGATTGCATGTTTTTTTCTTTATTGGTTTTCTTAATTTTGCTGAGCTGATAAATGTCATAAAGTAAAAGAAAAAATGTGCAGCTTGTTCTTCAAAGTATCCAAAAATTAAACTTTCCTTACTTTTTATTTTTGCTGTTGTTCTCACATATTCTACCTGTATCATATTACCACAGTCTTTGTTTTTACCTGCATTTTAAATTAGGCGAGGATGTACCTGGTAAGTGTCATGTCTGTTACAACATCTGGAACATTTCCTTAATTAACAAAGAGCACCTCAAACTTTCAACTGTCACCAAGGTTTAACATTTAATCTAGCCATAGCTCTAGTCTAAGAAATGGATCTGCTCTTCTGTAAAGTGGTTTCTATCGTGTTAATGTTTATCAGAAAGTTCTGTAATTTTTAAAGTTGTCATTTGTCTAGTGGGTAAAAGGTTTCTTTTGAGTGGCATTTAGAAGTTGGTGGTACATTGTATAACAAGTCAACAAGTTACTTTTGGATAACAACTTCTCAATTTATTTCTGGTGACGTTAGGATTGACATCGAAACGTCGCCAGAAATAAATTAAGAAGTTGTTATCCATAAGTAACTCGTTGACTTGGTAAAAGGTTTGTTGTTAGTTGTCTAGTGTAATATAGCTGTAACATTCTGGTGGAGACGTCTCTCAATGACAGGCAGAGTGTTTGTACAATTTGCTGCGTCTATTGTGCACAGTGTATTTGATGAGTTAGAAGTTTACATATGTTGTTACCTCCTTGTAGATGTTAACTGTGTGTCACAAGATGTACCAGGTAATTAACTACCTGTATGTTACATTCAATAGCCCTCACCTTCTCCCCTCCCAGCAAACTGACTAGGGAGGTGGTTGTTTTACGTAAGCGCTGTTGGCTTACCTGACCCTCAAAACACTCTGACTGTGTGTAAACCATGTCAATTAGATCCCACAAGCATGCAGCCTGTAGTTATTAAAGTTAACATTCCCCATTAACCCTAAAAATGTGAATGTAAATTAAAATGTAAACAAAGGCAAAAATGTGTTCCCTGAACCAATCAACCAAAGACAACAAGTTCCCTCCCTTTTAAACATCACCATTCTCTGCCAAGTTATTCGTAATATTATCAAGGTGTTTGTTGTTATTTCTTTTGTACTAAAAAGACATGGCATGAAGGTATAGACTTGATTATCACTCAATTGTTCATCTTAACTTTGTTTTTGTTTCAGTTTCAATTTACTCAAACTTATTTTATTTTTGGAAAACCCATTTCTTTGTTATATAACATTCTCCACTGATCAATGGTTTTAACACGTTGACTGCCGACTAAGAGATATCTCGCAATGGCAGGCGCACCGGATTATACTTGGCGTACTGAATGTAACGGGTAAATCTCACCGCCAGATACAACATATCTCATACGGGGGTTTTCTCACAAAGCATCAAGGGAAACCACTCTGTGTGTTGCTAAAAATAGCACAGTAAGCAGACCTTGGCCATACGCATAACAAGCTTGGATGGCAAATGGGAGAGCCCTCGCACTTTTGAGTTATCTCGTAGAAAGCAGTCAACATGTTAACAATTTTTTTTTAATCTGTTGATATATTTATGTAGATTTATTACTTGATTGATGTTTGACCTCGATGCCAATTCTGACACCACTTATGAGGAAGTTTATCCAGTATTCTGATCATAGTATGCTCCAGAATTGACAGTAACCATGGCAACCAAAGTAGTCATTGATAGTAGGCTATAGGTCAGTTTGACTAAAAGTTTTTTGTTCTGTTTTTTTATTTCCAGACAACAGATTAGCTGAAGATAATCGTGAGTTAGAGATGAAAAGGGACCAGCTTCAGAAACGGAGAAGGAAAGTTCAAAGGTCATCTTCATCAGCAGGAGGTTAGTATTGATGCCAAATGTTGTATATACAACTACATATTCAGCTTGGTCATGTTTAAGTTTAAACCATTTCTTTGTACTTCAAAGTATGTGATGCTAAGAGCAAAAGAACAATTACTGATGCAAATTTTGATAACTTTTTGGGGAAAAGTTGTCAGGTACTCGTCAAAGGTTGTGGTTTTCTTAAAGGCAAAGAGCCTGATTTCCTACCCCACTAAACCTGACACCACTATATGAATGAAATAACCTTGAGTGTGGCGTATAACATAATCAAACAATAAACTACAGACTATTTTTGCTTGCTAATAGTGGGTACATTTGTGAAAATATAGAAATGGAAATGAGATACGGTGGCTCTTTCATAACTATTAGAGTTATTAAGAAAAACATTTTAGGCCTTTTTTTTTTTAGTGTGGAGAGGAAACCTCTTTTCAATGATGTGAATTTATGCGGCATGGGTTCGAATCACACTCAGACCAAATAAAAATTGAAAAATTTCTGAGTTGATTTTTCACGCTATCGCCGTATGTGAAAGGGTTGTCAGGTACTCGCCGAAGGTCGGGGGTTTCCTCTCCCACTAAACCTGGCAACGCCGCCATATAAGTGAAATAATCTTAGAGTGCGGCGTAAAACATCAATCAATCAATGATATAAAAATCATGTAAAATGCAAATATTATTCTCACGTCTTACTTTTATTGTTATGTGAACTTGTAGCCTTATACAGCTTATCTGAGGAGGAGAATGAGACCGCTGTAGTACATCATACATCCAAAGATAAATCCACTCATCATAAAACTACCCGTCATGAAACACGCTATTCTACCAGAAGTTCCTATTCCAACTCAGAGGTAAGCTTTATACATACAGACCTTCGAGATTCCACGGGGGCTTGTTGGTGGCTCAGTCAGTTAGAGTGATAGTCCCTCAGGCCGACCATCGATGTGGTGCAGGTTCAAATTCCACTCAGACCCCAAACAAAATTGACAAATTTCTGAGTGGATTTTTCACTCGCCGAAGGTCGGTGGTATCCACCGGGCAATGTGCAGGATTTCCTCCCCTACTGCAACGCCTCGTACATGTATAAGTGAAATAATCTTGAGTGCATCATAAAACATCAATCAATCAATCTACATGTACATTCTACAACGGCTCTTTCACGAAAAAATATCTACTTATAAAATGTACACATTTATCAATATTCGCTTACTAACAGTAACTATTGTCTAGTTTGAATTAAAAACACCAAGCTTATTTACCAATAATATCAAAAAAAATTTCCACCTTGCTGGGAACCCAGGGCTTATCAAGAGCTGATATACTCCACAGATCTTTTTTATAAAAAGTCAAATCAGTTGTTAAAAGATTTCAGCTTGTTACCACAAGAAAGTTATCAAACATTGATTGTGTTCTGTCACTTTGTATTTGACACATTCAGTTTGAAAAGTTTTTTTTTTTTATTTTATTTTCTGTTTAGAATTTTTTGTCTTTCCGCTATTTTTTCGCTTAATTTACTATTCTTTTCTGTTCAAATTTAATCATCTTTTATTTTTATGTTGATTTTATATTTTTATTGTTATTTACTCTTTTTTCTATCTCTAACCCTGCCACATTTAGTACCTCAATATCTCGCTCTCTATATATACCAGGTGGCTCTCTTCCGTTCCTATTCCAGAAGATCAGCATTGCAGGGTTCACACAAACCTTATTCTCTGTCGTCAAACCTATATACAACAACAACAACATCCCCCAGCAGTTACCCTAGGCTTTACTCTTCTGTTGGAAGTTTGGATTATATTTCGCCTTCTTCTTACTCTATGTCTAACTATTCTCCACGGGATTCCAGTATCCGTGGATACGGTGTCCAAAACTACAAATCCTCAACGCTGATGTCCTATTCCTCAAAGTCAGCTCAAAATTTGAGCTTTTTTTCTCATTCCAAGTACTCGTCTCTTTTGCCAAAGTATCGACACTCATCGTGGAAGTAACAAGCGTAAGAGGTTAATGACATGAAAATCCCTCCCTCACCTATTCCAACTTGTTGGCTTTTATATTGAAAGTTTAGATTGGCTGTTATATTTGGTTTGGCAAGTTCTTTAAGTCCTTCTTCATTGTTCCTTCTTTGCCATAGGCAACTTTTGCTGACATGCCACCTTGTAGAAAGCTCCTTCCCCATCCCTTCTCTAACCTGGCTCTGAGATTCAAAAATCAAGCTTGTCTCTTACCTAAATCACATGACAATTACCTTGAATGAAAACATTATTTCTTAAACACTATTTCCCTTCTATGTGCCAATATTTCTATGAAAGTTTTGTTTATGAAATGATCGTGATGTGGATGTGCCTTTGAGACTCCTCCAGCAGGTTTCCACCCTTGAGTTTAATCATATTTATACCACGTTATTTCACATTTATCAACCAGGTCAAACTTTTGGAAAAACAAATTGTAAATGTTTGATATTCTCAGGCTTTACATCTAACATTTTACATTGCAATGATAATCGCTGAAGAATTGGGTTCTGTGGGGGTGTGAAAGTCAGTTTCAGTTATGTAGGTCGTGTGCAAGGATGCTCAAGAAGCTTTGCAAAGAGCTCTGGTTAGCAGGAAATTTAAACATAATGCTGACAATCTTCCCATTTCAATGTTACTCTTTCTCAACCCTGCTGACATGTAGGCTTATTACAGGTTTGCATCTGGTGGCAATTATGTATTATTAGTGGTAATTTGTTAGGTAGTTGTGCTATATTATAAAAACTCAGCAGCTTATATTTTGGCTTCCTGCATGTTTTACAGGTTCAATTGTCTGCTATTTGGTGAATATAGTAGACTTTCTGTAAGTCTCTTTTCTTTTTTGCTTGTCCACACATTTTTCACCACACTAGTCTAACTGATAAAAGATATAAATTCCCAGCCAAAATTAGTGCGACTTTCAGTCCAAAAAGACTGGTTTCTTATCTGATCAACTTGTATCTGTGAGCTGGTTGCCACACTTTAACCGACAGTCCCAATAAACCTGGGAATGCGACGTGTTTAACTATCTTGAGTGAACTTCATTTTATTATCGCGGCACAGTATATAGCTCTTTTCATTTACACAGCGGTGATAAACACTTCTCGTTTTTTCTTTGCCGGTAATGATGTTTTAAACACCTAGAGATTGATTGATGTTTTACACTCACTCAAGATTATTTCACTTATTTGGCAGCTTTGCCAGGTTTAGTGGGGAGGAAACCCCTGACCTTTGGCGAGTACCTGGCAACTCTTCCACATACAGCGATCGAGTGAAAAATCCACTCCGAATTTTTTTTATTTGAGTGTGATTCGAAACCACGACGCATGGATGGAAGGTCTGTGTGGGACAATCACTCAAACCCACTGGAACCTCAAGGCCCCCAAAACACTTAGAGAAATGAACAATCAAAGCATATTATTTATTCACTCCATACACTTGAGAATGGACGTTTGTTTCTCTTCCTTGGACTCCCCCCAATTTACTTGCTAATTTGCCAGAAAAAAAAGTGAAATAATCTTGATTGTTGTGTTAAGCATAAATCGATCAATCAGACTTTCTATGGATCCTTTAGTATGATGCAACAGCAATGTTAAACAGCACTTAGTTTCATCAATAACAAATAAAAACAACACATGATCATGTCAGTAACCCTAACAGTACTAAACATATTCTCTGTACAAAACTAAACTGAGCCAGTCATCAAGGCCCCGTCATGTGGGAAACTCCTTATTTTATACTTGAGTCACTGTTACAATCGATATATCTTTAGGTTTTGAAAGCTATGGGTATCTATAATCATGTAAGTTTTAATATAAAAGTCATGTGAGTTTTGATATAAAGTTCATATAAGTTTTAATATAAAACTCATGTAAGTTTTGATATAATATTTATGTAAGTTTGGATATAAAATTCAAGTAAGTTTTAATATAAAATTCATGTAAGTTTGGATATAAAACTTAATCTATATTGAATAATGAAGATTTCAATCTCTGGTTTAATATTTTTGAAGTTTAGAAGATGGAGATGTTGTTTACCTTGTCAACTCATGTTTGGTAGCCCTACTTAATACTAATAGCTTGTCATAATTTATTTGTTTTAGGGCTAAAGTTTTCATACGTCCCAAATCACACTACCGTATCTGTATCTTTTCTGGAATTAGTGTTATGTAGATTTTAAGTAAATTTAACGCATATAAATTATAAATTCTTGTTTTTGCAGCAAAAGCAGATTGATGCCTATGCCACAATGCCACGGAAAAGGGTGAAGAAACGACCAGCCATTAAACAGATGAAGGAAGTGGCCTGAGGGGGGAGGGGCTTCAACAGCAGCTGGATTATGGGATGTTGGATCTCGGACGATCTTTTCGCTTTCTGAACAAGACATTCTTTACATTTTCTCAACTACGATTGTGATAAAATGGCACTATGCAATGTTGATGTGATAAAAATACTCTTAAGAGCGGAAATTTTGTTACTTTATTTTAACATGAAGTTTACAGAGCTGAAAGCTGTCTGAATATTCTTTAAATGATAAATCATGTGGACAAAGGCCATGTATACTTTTATGTTCAGATTTAAAGAATTAAAAACATGATCGCAATGTATATTTTTATTAAGCCCACAGTGCATATTTTAAGTCAATTTGAAAAAAAAAGCAACATCAGCTGAATCGAACAAAGGGTGTTTGTATAGAAAATTTAAGCAAAGTAGATCATGACAGAATGCCTGTCAATTTTCAATGGACATGTTTTTTTTTTTAAATAAGTGAGGCTATAAAAAAAAATCATGCTTGCTTTTCACTTGTGGAATTGTAGACTGTATAATAATGTGTCAAACTGTGTACATATGTTAGAGATGAGAGCTTGGTGAATTAGCTTGCAATTAAAATATCCCCCCCCCCCCCCCCCCTCTTCAATTTTATGTTGTTATCTGAAATCCACTGGCAGATTTTTACATGAAGTAGTGTAGGTCAACTTAGCAATTTCAAATATGGACAAGGCTATGAAATACTGTATATAAATGCAAGTTGTTGTGTTAGAGCACTATTACAGTAGGTGGTGGTCACTTTCCCCGATTAGAGCTATGTTAATCATCAACAACTAGTCAATAATCAGTTTTAAAATGCTTATTTAGGTTTATTGTACTTAAATTTTGCTGGAAATATCTTAAGCTACATGTATCTGTATGGCACCTGCGTAGAATTCAAATGACTTAATACCAACTCCCTCCATGTTAGTAATGCGCTATTGAACCAGGATGAATCAGTGGCTTGTAAACTGTATGTGGCCAACTTCAGTATCACTATTTCGTTTAACTTTTCAGTGTGAGCTGTTGAAATGCCATGATTATGCCTTGCATAATGTATTATTTCTTTTAATATTTTTGAAGAAGTTTTTTTATGGTGCATTTTTTCCAGTTTTTGCTATATATCACTTGCACTTGACATCACTTCCGGCTCCAGTCTGCCATTTTGTTGGTTAACTTACCACAGCTACGCCTGATCAACACCGACAAGGAACACGAGTATGTAAGTTAGGTTGACCTTCAAAATGGCAGATTTATTACCCAGAATGCAAAGCTGTGACACCAGTGCAAGTGATTTATAAGGTACTACAAACATCCATATATCTATACTGTTTCCCTGTGCACGTGTTTTACTATTAGATCTACTCTGCAGCTGGTATCATAACATTTTAGCCTTTATTGTTCCTCTCCATTTTAGTAAAGCCGCCAAATCTTTATGAATTTTAAATGAATACATGTATATCTTGCTAAAAAAAATCTCAAGATATCTAATAGAGCTATTTCCACAACTTAAAAGTATCTTATTATAAATATGATTTTAAACTCTGATGTTGCCATGGTTTCCCAACTTTGTAAAGCAGGAAAATGTGACACTATTTAATTTCATATTTCTTTTAAAATAGACCAGGGCACTTTCACATTGCAGTTTTAAAGAGGTAAATTCTGACAAGGTTGTTGATGGACCACATGACGTTCACTGGATGTCAAGTACCTGCCGTATGTCGGGTTTCCTCTGACCGACAGCATCTAATCCTTGCTAAGCTGCATTGCAAGTGAAATAATCTGAAGTGAAGCGTAACACATTAATCAAGTGAAGAAAAATTAATCGTGGTAGCGTATATTATCATCGATAGTTTTCAAATAAATTACCATCTTCAGATAAAATGGTGTTAAAAGACTACTCCAGACCCTGTAATATAGGTCATGGGGAAATCTAATATTATATTGCCGCACTGAATCCAAACATTCCACTTCCTTCATGGAATAAAGAAATTAAAAACGGATCACTTTTCAATTTTGATAATCTTCACGATTAATATTTTCATTTTCCAAAAAAATTTTCCTTATTTTTCTTGTATATATATCTTTGCTTTAGTTGTACACTGCACATTTGCTAAAAGTTTTGTTGCACGAATTGATCTCTTCTTTTTATTTTCACGAGCCTTTCTGGTTTAATATAGATATTTCTGCACCTGTCTCGCTACTTTCCTTAACTCAATAGTTTTAGTATTAATTTGCATTTGAATTGTACAAAGGGTAATTTTTAGATATGCATCTTTTTAAGTACTTATATAATAATCACTAGATGTGTTCACAACATAATACACTTTGCACGATATGTAGATTTTACAACCTGATATTGGACAGAAATATCATACTTAAGCAGGACATTTTTTGTTGTTTAAAACATAAAAAAGCTATTAAATAATCTTGTAAATGTTATATTTGACCTTTTGTTTGAATAATGTATATTTTGTTTCATTGTAAACCTGATGTCTTTCGACTTGTCAAACGGACTGATTTGTTTTTACGCCCACAGCAAATCATTTTCTGACAAGGCTACATTTGTAGTTAACGAGGTTGTGGAATAATTAGCTTAATAAATCTAAGGAATTTATGTAAACTGTTACGGTCAGTGATTTGAGTGGTCGAATTTTATTCATGTGATTCGTTTCCCTTTTTGTTTCCTTTTCAATGTTATCAAATTCAAAGATTTTATCAGTGGAATTTTAAGAGATATGTTAATATGACCGGGGAGAGGAAAGATGCAAGATTCAGACATTAAGCTGTCCAAGTTCTTTTTCTTGTTTTGTATATACCTTGTCTTACACTTTATGAATTCATAATGTTACATATCATCTGAAATTGTATTATGCCAACTTTACAAATATCAGGTGACAAGACTTAAATAAAATACTCCCAAGTATTTTTTAAATTTTATTTCACACTCAGCAGCCGGTTATTAACCTACATGCACAACCCTTTCTGTGAATATTTTTGTCCCAAAGATGGGTTTGTATTTGAGGTTTTACATCGAGATGCTGTATTTTACAGATATTAAGCATAATTCATATCAGGCTTCCTCATACAAATATATTCTATTTTAATAAACGCTGGCTTCAGTAAGATACTTTATCAATATTCCTGTGCTTGCATTAAGAAAATCTGGAAACAAGGCTGTATTTTTATCTTATATTTTTACATCCATTGCGGTTGAGGAAATGTATTTTGACTGTTTCATAATTATTAATATCATGGATGGGTTATAATTGAGAAATTGCACTTGTTATGGCACAAGAAAATGTTCATTTTTACAAGTACTTCGTCGCACTGTTGACGATCATTTCCAAACTAGAGTACATGTAATACAGTATTTATGTTGGTGGAGTTGTGTTGAACTCCCATATCAGTTGCATTGGCATCTTAATTTAACTAGTTGAGAATGGTCAAAGGATAATGCTGGTTATATTTTCTTTATGGTATTCACCAGTTTAACCATAGGGATGCAAGGTCACATGAAAGTGAATCAGACTTACTAAATTCTGGTGAAGAAAATTGTCAAAAGTTTCAAACCAACCAATGTCTGTTAAACTCCACAATGGAGAGTTATGGAAGTGAAAGACACCCAACACTTTCAACAGTGTCAAGTAACAAATATCCTGTCACTTAAGTGAAGTAAAGGCACTTAGATCAATATCTTGTAAGAATTGTTGAAAGCATCTACAGAATTGTTCAATTAAATGTGTTATAAGCGTCTTTTGGCTCATAATGTCTGCATCCAAACATCGCCTGGTAATGGTCAATGTGATAGATGAAACTTGACAAACGTAAGTTACCATACCATATGTATAGACTGGTGATCGTCAGTTATTTTGTTAACAAATTCGGATGAAACCTAGGTTTAAAGATCTGTTACCATTTTTAATTGCCATGTATATTGTGAGGAATAAAGTGAAATGAATGTGTACTATTGGGCCCTTTTTGTGTTGTTTAGTTTGGTTGATTGATGCTCATTTCACATTGATGGCAATGTTGCCAGGCTCTTGGCTGAGAGAAAACATTGGACCTGAGATACGTGCAAAGCTCGACCTTCAGAGAATACCTGGCAACTATCCCAAGTAAGGCGACCAAGTGATCAGTGACAAATGAACCATTTTTTCCTGGATTGTGGAAATTTTAACACGTGTCAGACTATCGTGACAAAGCTCAAATAGCTAGGATGTAACTATACAAGGAAACTACCTTGATGAACATCTCCAAGATTAGAATCAGCAGAAAGCTTTTATTTTGAACTTCATCATAAAAATGACGAACCATTAGTTAATTCTATTTCAACGAAGTTGAACTTCACATCGCTTCAACCGCCCAGATACTCAACAAGCCCTGTAATTGTTCTATTCACAAACATATTTACAGGCTAGAGGACCATTGGTAAAAGGTTGAAAGAAAAATTAAATTAAATCTTCTCTCACTCTGTTCTGGGATTAAGATTAGAGGGGTTAGAAACATCTTTGAACTGCAACCAGTGTGCTGACCCCCATCCACTCCAAACCTAACCGATATCAAGGATATTTAAAGCGCATATATGTGGGTGTTTTCTGTTGCTAGCTCATCGCTAAGGTTTGGAGTGAATCTGAATACGTAATGCAGGCCTCGGCTATCCACAAGGGAAATCCGATTAGCCCAACCAGGCGCCAGAAACAAAAAATTGTGAGTTGAACAATTGTCAGCCCATTTATCCCTCCAATCTTATTTCCAGCTCATATAAAGGCTTAAATGGGCCAAGCCAAGCTGTGTATATCTCTTTGGCAAACAATGGACCAATCCACTATGTATAACTTGTTAGCCACTATGAACCAACCCACTGTGTATACCAACTTAGCCCAATGGACAGATCCACTGTGTATAACTCGTTAGCCACACTGGACCAATCCACTGTGTATACCTTGTTAGCCACAATGAACCAGTTCACTGTGTATACTTCGTTAGCCACTATGAACTAATCCACTGTGTATACCTCGTAAGCCACAATGAACCATTCCACTGTGTATACCTCGTTAACCACAATGGACCAATCCACTGTGTATACTTCGTTAGCCACAATGAACCGATCCACTGTGTATACCTCGTTAGCCACAATGAACCAATCCACTGTGTAAACCAACTTAGCCACACTGGACCGATCCACTGTGTAAACCAACAGCCACACTGGACCGATCCACTGTGTAAACCTCGTTAGCCACAATGGACCAATCCACTGTCTATACCTCGTTAGCCACAATGAACCAATCCACTGTGTATACCTCGTTAGCCACAATGAACCAATCCACTGTGTATACCTCGTTAACCACAATGGACCAATCCACTGTGTATACCTCGTTAGCCACAATGAACCGATCCACTGTGTATACCTCGTTAGCCACAATGAACCAATCCACTGTGTAAACCAACTTAGCCACACTGGACCGATCCACTGTGTAAACCAACAGCCACACTGGACCGATCCACTGTGTATACCTCGTTAGCCACAATGAACCGATCCACTGTGTATACCTCGTTAGCCACAATGAACCAATCCACTGTGTAAACCAACTTAGCCACACTGGACCGATCCACTGTGTAAACCAACAGCCACACTGGACCGATCCACTGTGTATACCTCGTTAGCCACAATCGACCAATCCACTGTCTATACCTCGTTAGCCACAATGAACCAATCCACTGTGTATACCTCGTTAACCACAATGGACCAATCCACTGTGTATACTTCGTTAGCCACAATGAACCAATCCACTGTGTAAACCAACTTAGCCACTATGAACCAATCCACTGTGTATACCTCGTTAGCCACAATGAACCAATCCACTGTGTATACCTTGTTAGCCACAATGAACCAATCCACTGTGTAAACCAACTTAGCCACTATGAACCAATCCACTGTGTATACCTCGTTAGTCACAATGAACCAATCCACTGTGTAAACCAACTTAGCCACAATGAACCAATCCACTGTGTATACCTCGTTAGCCACTATGAACCAACCCACTGTGTTTACTTCGTTAGCCACTATGAACCAATTGAATGTGCATACCTTGTTAGCCACAATGGACCAATCCACTGTGTATACTTCGTTAGCCACTATGAACTAATCCACTGTGTATACCTTGTTAGCCACAATGGACCAATCCACTGTGTATACCTCGTTAGCCACTATGAACCAATCCACTGTGTATACCTCGTTAGCCACTATGAACCAATCCACTGTCTATACCTCGTCAGCCACAATGGACCGATCCACTGTGTATACCTCGTTAGCCACAATGAACCAATCCACTGTGTAAACCAACTGAGCCACACTGGACCGATCCACTGTGTATACCTCGTTAGCCACACTGGACCAATCCACTGTGTAAACCAACAGCCACACTGGACCGATCCACTGTGTATACCTCGTTAGCCACAATGAACCAATCCACTGTGTAAACCTTGTTAGCCACACTGGACCGATCCACTGGGTATATCTCGTTAGCCACACTGGACTAATCCACTGTGAATACCCCTTTAGCCACACTGAACCGATCCACTGTGTATACCTCGTTAGCCACAATGGACCAATCCACTGTGTATACCTCTTCAGCCACAATGGACCAATCCACTGTGTATACCTCCTCAGCCACAATGAACCAATCCACTGTGTATACCCCTTTAGCCACACTGAACCGATCCACTGTGTATACATCGTTAGCCACAATGGACCAATCCACTGTGTATACCTCCTCAGCCACAATGGATCAATCCACTGTGTAGACCTCCTTGGCCATAATGGACCAATCCATATATCATATACTTGAAAGCCAATATTGGGATATAAATGTATTTGAATACATACATGTTTAATTACAAAAAAGTTACATGGTGGGGTAGAGCCACTAACTCCTGATAATTTTCATATCACCAATCAGTATATCTCCTTAGTCACAATGGACCAATCCACTGTGTATACATTCTTATATAAATGTCCAGACTAACAGTTTTGAAACAAATTAACTTTGTGTGACAGGTAGTTGGGCATTGAGTTCAGAAGTCAGTGGCCACATATACAAATCTTTACTCTGCTAAAATCCCAGTGTGCTTTACCCCTATGAAAAACATATACAAAATTAAATGTTCTAAATAAATGATAAAATGTCAAAACAAATAGAATGGTGGCCAGGTCATCTCCATTGTTATGGTCAGGACAAAAGATAGTATGATGATCATGATGGATGGAAATCGTTAAGTCACCTGTCAAACTCTGTCCAACGACTCCAACAAAACAATACTGTTTCCACGTACAACCTGAAATCAATTAAAATGAAAAAGAATAATTGTTGTTATTTCTTTATCGACTGTCAATTAATGAGCGAACTATATTTAAAAGATGAGAGGGGCATTATACAAGCCAGACTAGCAAAGGCTGCGTTTGCCTGATAAACCCTGAAGCTCTATATGCCCTTAGAAGTTCTGACCGTTTTCCATAAACAATAAAAAGCTTTTCCCTATGAAGGGATACATTTTTGGGACACTTTTGCCAATAAAATTGGTGAAACTTAACACCCAAATCTTGCTTATAAAAGACATAAACCTTTCTTCCGGGGTGTTACTATTCATAAACAAAGAATAGAAATTAAAAACATTTCAATGACAAGGATTTTAACAACAACAAAAATCAGTTTCTAAAAAAATCTACTAACCACCATGCCTATGCTGTGTTTTTCTCCTTGTTTGGTTTCTTCTGTACATTCATCCATCACCAGATTCATAAAAGGATCAAAGCCTCGAAGTACACCACATACTTGTCGACCACCATTCAACTTTACTGTTCAACACAAAGTCAAAAGAAATGTTTTATCAGAGTTGCCAACAGGAATAAGCTGGATGTGGTCTCATCAACAAATAGACGAAAAAAACTAGGACAAATTATCATATATACTACATGTACCTACTGCTGGAAACAAGTGGCATCTTTAGCCAAATGTTTATTTAGCATGCACTTTCACTTTGACAGCAAGCACCACTCTGTCCGTTAGAGTGATCGTCCTTCAGTCTAAAGTCGAGTGTTTCAAATTCCTCCTGGCAATGAACCCGGTTTCCTCTCCCACCAAACTTGGCAACGCTAGCATGTAAGTGAAACAAGGCATCGCAAACGATACAAATCCCCTCGCGTGCTAACACAAGAACTCTGACGCAAAATGGGGGGTGGGGATGAAGTTTGGTCAGAACCCATTTAAAAATGAAATCCCAAAAGCGGTGACGCGTTAGAGGTATTGCCATGCTGGACCAATAGATGATGTTTGGTCAGGATCCGTTCAGAAGTGAAGTTGCAAGAGCGCTGACAAAGATTTTCTATAAATAGTAACGCTGACCATGACCTTAGCACCCTGAAACACGATCTGGTTAGAGGTATTCCCATGCTGGACCCATATGGGAAGTTTGGTCAGGATCCATTCAGAAATGAAGTCGCAAGAGTGATGACAAAGATTTTCTATAAATAGTAACGGTGAACTTGACCTTGACCTTGGCACCCTGAAGCATGAACTTGTTCCAGGTATTCCTATGCTGGACTCATATATGAAGTTTGGTCAGGATCCGTTCAAAAATGAATTTGCAAGTGTGCTGACAAAGATTTTCTATAAATAGTAATGGTGACCTTGACCTTGACCGTGGCACCCTGAAACACGAACTCTTTCGAGGTATTCCTATGCTGGACTACTATATGAAGTTTGGTCAGAATCCGTAAAAAATGAAGTTGCTAGCGCTGACAAAAGGTGAACATACGTGCGTACGATTTTCTATTAATAGTAACGGTGACCTTGACCTTGACACCCTGAAACATGAACTTCTTTGAGGTATTCCTATGCTGGACTCATATATGAAGTTTGGTCAGAATCCGTTCAAAAATGAAGTCGCTAGAGCGCTGACAAAGATTTTCTAAAAATAGCAACGGTGACCTTGACCTTGACAGTGGCACCCAGAAAAACAAACTTGTTCGAGGTATTCCTATGCTGGACTCATATATGAAGTTTGGTCAGAATCTGTTCAAAAATGAAGTCGCTAGAGCGCTGACAAAGATTTTCTATAAATAGTAACTGTGACCTTGACCTTGACCTTGGTACTCTAAAAAACGAACTTGTTCGAGGTATTCCTATGCTGGACTCATATATGAAGTTTGGTCAGAATCCGTTCAAAAATGAAGTCGCTAGAGTGATGACAAAAGGTGAACATACGTACGTACGTACGTACTTACGTACGTACAAACGCAACGCTATATCCCTCCCCGACTTTCGTCGCGAGGGGATAATAATCTTGAGTGCGGCGTAAAACACCATCAAATTTGACTGAAAGTTGATATGCATATTTCACATTTGTAAACGGGTAACTGCTGTCATTATTTAAAATATATACTCACAATTAAGCCTTTTATCCATGTATCTGAAAAGCAAAAATAAATAAATATTTTAGCCAAGAGTATTAAAACAAACGCTGGTTTTAACAGACTATGAGAAGGTACGTTGCAATCATCATCAGAAAAATTACTGAATTAGTAAACTAATCGACACTGATTGACATAACATTAAACAAACTCTTTCTGGATTTACTTCTATATGCCCCTCAAACAAACTGATTGACATGGAACAAATTCCAGGACAGGGTGAGAATCGAACTCACGACTTTGGGTTACCGTCCCACCGCTCTACCAACTGAGCTACCCGGCCCTGCTGGAAACGGTTTGCTTGTTAGATTAAATCAAGCCCATTGGAATGTATATTTAAATTTTAATACGTGATGAAGTCAGTGTATCGAAAGTCCCACCCACAACCTTATTCTGTGGACCTATTCTTTGTCCGTCAGCAGTGTAGCAGCTGTTTACCCACTGCTCAGTAGTCAACCCTGCACAGATCGTCAACTTTTCCCAACTGGTGAGTCAATCTGAATTAAAACCTAGTCCCAGGTGACTATCCTTCCATTCTGTTGTTAGGACACAGATTGCCATTCGGCCCGGAAGGGTAAAGAATACCAAGTGAACCATTGTGGGAGGAGCAGCCGTGGGAAAGTTTTTAATTGCTAGCATTCATTGGTTCTTGACTAAACGCTGCATAATTACAGGGGCGTTGATATTTTAGGAGTATATAAAAGTAGTAGATGGGAATGTCTGGAACCGTTTTTTTTTTTCTAGTTGCATCCACACTCAACGGTTCTTGAACCCGTACCTTGCCTATCAGATGATGCACTGAACCACAGGCGCACTCAAAAAGAAAGTAGCATCTTAGCACTAGACTAACTAACAATACAGCGCTACAGGTATTGAATTTCTATGTGTTACCTGAGCTGTGATACATCCATGCGCACTTTTGATTTATATACCCTTTGACCAGCGACGATGTATTTGGACAAATCCAAGCGGGTCCTTCGGTTTTTGGAATAAACATGGCTATACCTAACCCTTTTCTGTCAATAAACCCTGTTGAGTGGCCTAACCCGAAGTCTGTCTTTGATGTTATGTCAAAAAAAGATGCCTAGACCTAACCTTATTCTGTCAATAAACCCCGTCCCTAACCCCAAGTCTATCTTTGATGTTTTGTCAATAAAACATGCCTAAACCTCACCAAAGTTGTTGACAATTGGGAGACACCGTAGTGAACCTCCGTCTCCGGAGAAGAGTTGGCTGACAAAGTGCAAAACGTCATCGACCGCAACCCCGCCTTAATCACAGCGGGATTAGTTGATGAATGTACTGACTATCCGCAAGTTTTATGTTACCTACGATTCTTTACCCAAGCCTACTTTATTGACATTTCGGGTGTCCAGCTTGAATTCCCAATGGTAAAAATTCAAATTAAAGTCTGAATATTCTTCCCAAAAGTCCAAAATTGCTTACGCTCCTTCTGTATGACGTGCTGTTGTTTCATACATGCATGAGCTCCACTGTAACTAAAATTTCAGTGTGGGATACAAAACGATGACATTTTCCACAAATCAAGTCAACACATTGGTTTGACAAAACTATTCTAAACGATATCATGTGTCAAAATGGATCATAGAAAGAATATTTAGACTTTTATTTGGATTTTTACCATTGGAAATGCAAGCGTCAATAAGTATCAATAAAGTATTTTATTTAATCATAGAAAGTTCTAATGCAAGCGTCAATAAGTATCAATAAAGTATTTTATTTAATCATAGAAAGTTCTAATAAAGTTTGAACCATCCTACAAAGTCAAATGGCACCGATCTGTGACTATACAACCGGTGCAAATATAGAATAGGTCCGTCGTTTTTAACTTCTCTTCAAATTCGTCTTTTAGATGTTATTTCTTTAAGTAGGGATGTATGGTGTACCCCACGTGACACCTCATCGCACACCACTGAACTGAAATGGAAAAGGCGACTTTGACCTCATTTTGATTCTCTTATATGATTGGCTGGGATTAGTTTACAGAGAAAATGTATGAGTCAAAGTGTTTTACAAATATTTCTGTTTCTTGCGGGAAATTTCATTGACAAAATTTTTTACCAACAAAATTTATCAATTTTATCACAGCAACAACATTTTGAAAAACTTGTTTAATTCACATCATCTTTGTACAATTTTTTATATTTTGCCAAATTGGAAAAACGAAAGACTTTCCTTAGATTTTTTAGTGACAATGAAAGTAGAAAAAATCTGAAATTTCTGGCTTATTTGCAGCTGCGAGTGTCTTGTTTTTCTAACACAATCACAAATTCCTTTTTTTTTTTCAATCTGCTGAGAGGACCTTGAATGGGGAAAGCGACTAGCACTATATGTTTCAACATGTTTGGGTTTAATGTTTCTTAATAAGGTCTTGTTAATAATTATCACTTTTTGTTATTTTGGTTAAGTTGCCTTTTTATGCATTTCTTTAATGTTTTTAGGAGATTAATCAGTTTTACTTGGAAATAGTCTTTTTGGATTCAGTACATCTCTCTAGACCCTCATCCATTTTTTCTGGAATTTTCGGTTAGCTCCCCCTTCTCAAAGAAATCTTCTGCTTGTGGAGGGCAATAATTTCATAGTTGCCTTTCACAGGGTCACATCAGTGATCTACATGTTTAGCATTGAGAATGGATATTTGATGTTTGAATGTTTGAAGACAAATTAATCATAATTGATTCATCCAGTAGCAGTTTAACCACATTATAATGAATTAGTAAGTCCATATCTATTCTTTAAAATTCAGTTTTTGAAAGTTGGACAGTGCAACCCTACTTTAAGCTTTTAGTAGGGATAGTTTAGTTTTAAGCTTGTAATATTGAATTAGTCATAAGTTCTAGAAGAAATGTATAAAACGGGGGGTTTAAGGGGGGCTTGCCCCCCTGACGATTATAGCGGTTTGAGACTGACGGACCTATTCTATAGTCTGTCCATACAACCAAATGGCAGGATAGTCTCATGGGGCTAAATCAAAACCCAGTCTTCGTTGTTGATGTTCAAGTTGTTGTTGTTGCAGGATTACATGAAACTTAACATCACTCCGAATTAGCAGGATTAATAGGATACTTACTTTTTTAACTCTGGTGGGTGCGCTTTGCTCATTTTTACTTATAGCGATATATTTATGGGGAAAATAAAAATCGCTAAATACTCCAGTTAATATTGGACACTGAATAACGAAATTCCCACGTTTAGTCAATAACAATGGCTGCCGGAGTCGGTGCGTGGAACTCGTACCTTTTCCGGATACCACATCAATTTTTGACACATTTATAGAAAAGAAAATTAATATTTCTTTCTATAAGGCTTAACAGTCAATTTGATTTCGGGCTTTGTAGTTTTTCATTTACCTTTTTTAATGAATCATGAAAATGTTCAAAGAACGACGGACCAGTGAACAATATTTTTAAGGTACGAGTGCAATTTTATTTTTATCCAACAAAGATTAGAAATCCTGCTGTTTGTCTAGGCATTTTCGATTTAATTCTTCATCAAACAGTAGATAGATGCTTAACGGAGATGAGTTAATCTAAATTGAGATTCCCTTTCTCTAACTTTCATTTCGTAAAACCGGACAGTAATTTTCTGTATCTCTGACGTCACATCTTCCACAGTCGCCATTTTATCGCCTTTGGTTGGTCAAACGGCATCCAACCAAAATTTCTCCAGGTATTGTTGTCAGAATCATTCTCATTTACAGTCAATCGCGGGGATACGAATTTGAAAACATGTAATTAAGTGATCTATTTATTGGGTGGAGTATGGGTGATCTAACTACATATGAAGAGTGATTTGTTTTTGCCATTTTGCCAACAGAAGCATAAATTATTTTTTACGACGTCAGTGATATGTTAAAATTCAGTGTCCAAACTTTTTTACGTGAACATTTAAATCGGAAATGGTTGATTTCAGTAGTCACCATCTGTAGCCGTGCAGGCTCCCTCCGCTCTATTGGGATGTTTTTAGCAATTTTCATTTTTCTAAATCGTTATTAAAATAATTCAGGTTCTAAATTATTTAAGACTATTAAGTTTTAACCTAGTCACGCAAAGCAATGGTGTGAAGGGTGCATAAGCTCAAGCATGATAGAATTTATTTTAATATATATTAATTATTATATAGATAATATGTGAAATTAGGAAATGGGTTTTTCACGAAGCAATTGGTTAAAAACTTTGAAGGCTCATGTTTTACAAGATAATTGACCTCTGTCCACATATTGGTTCACGGGCACAGGGAAAATCTTCAGCTATGGCAAGACTATCAGTATCAGTTAACTGAGATTAAATCAAACATGATCATCAGAAAAGAAAGTGAAAATTTGGTTCCATCAGAAATACCTAGCGTAACCTAGGTAACTGACAGACAAGGGAGTTTAAACCTGGATGACTAGTAGATCTTTCAAAGTCATGTTCTTTCTATGAATGACTCTTCTTGGCTCAGAGGTCAAGCCATTTGACTTTGAAGTACGGGTATCCGATCAGTTATCGTACAGAACCTATTATCGCACACCTAACACTTATGCGTGTTTAACCCAAGCGATCAGGCTTTCCCGCCCATTACATCCGGCTTACTTATCGATGCATCTTCTTGCAAAAATTCAAAGTGTCAGCCGACCCAAGAATAGTCGCCTTCGGTCGTGTCTGGGACTTCTCAAACACAAGAAATGACGTCACAACAGATTTAACGTTGGAAGTAGGATAATTATTGGTTCCCGTCACTCTACATAAACATGCAGAAGAGCGGGTGAATGTTCGGTCCCTAAAACTTCATTTCAGAGTCCTGGGAGAAATTAAACTATTTCAACAAAAGTCGGCTGAGCCCAGCTTCACTTCTGTGGAATTTCTTGTCAATGCAAACACTGATGTAAATTTTAGCATTGAAAACCCAGCAAAAGTGTACAATATCTTATCGGATGCCCGTAGTTTGCATTCTTCTACCATAATAATCTGGGTCAAATTCATGCTGGGCATGTTATTCTGAAACACACATGGTGTGATACTTTTTTCACAACACTTTCCAAGTTCAAACTCAAAGGATAAACAGTTTGGAATGTTTGATTCCCCAAAACTTTCCCTTTCCAAATGTTTGTAGGGCCTCATGGTCCAATGTGTCCCTGTTTCCTCGCACACTAAACCTGGTAACGTCGCCATATAAGTGAAATAATCTTTAGTGTGGCGTAAAATATCAATCAATCAACCAAACGTTTGTGCTTGGTATCTGTAGCGGAGATGAGAAAAGGGATTTTAAGGATTAAAAAATATAATGTGGATACAAAACAAGCTTCCTGTAAGGTCCCAGGGAATGTACACATGTATGACGTCACAACAACAATGATAATAATGTACATATCAGATGTCAACTATGACGTCAAGGCGCTTATCTTATTACTTTCAGTATAGATGTCGTAGAAAGAAAAGAATGGGCAAGAATTTTCACAGAAATCTTTTTGGCCTAGACTTAAGACTTGTTTCACACACATTTTATATGAGGTATTGTCTTAGTGGGCTAGCTGGAATGATGGAGGACTGTAAAATGACTCCACTATGCTAACCCCTGTTGACTAGTAACATAGTGTTTAATTTATTTTAAGCCTCCTGATAAGGTTGAAATTGTTGAATTTTGCTTTTCCTGTTATGTAGGTAGCTGAAAAGAAATAAAAAGGTGAAAATGTCTGAAGGGGATCATTTTACTATGTATGATGCGGAAACTCAACAACCTCTCACAGTCACAGTTAATACAGGAGATGATGGACAAGGTATAAGTTATATTACACAGGATACAGGTCAAGTGGGCACAATTCAAGCATCATCAGGAGAAATAGTTCAGGTACAGTCATTACAATCAAATTGTCACTTTTGGTCAGACTGTTGTCCAATTACAAGATGTGTTTCCCCTCTGGAACACAGAGTAACGATTGATTCATTGATATTTTTCACAACTTTCAAGATTTTTTCACTTACATGGCTGCTTTGCCAGGTTTAGCGTGGGAGCAAACCCGGACTTTTGGTGAGTACCTGTCTACTCTCCCACATAGCTCTCAGAAATTGTACCCAAATTTCTTGGACTGAGTGGGATGCGAACCAGTGATACATGTGGCTTTTGTATTTCATGGCTTTATATGAAATTTTTGCAACTTTGAGAATGTGATTTGCCGAAGGCACGAGTTCAATATGTCTGCAGTATAGCCCTTGTATCTGGATAATCTGGGGCTCCTAACCGTATGATCTCTTGACCACGATATTGGCATTGTGCACTGTATCAATATTTGGGCGAATAACTATATTTTACACCAAAACACATGGGAAGTGGGAACAGGGAAAATCTCCTTCACTAAAATAACCATGGAGACAAGCTTGTAATTGTTTTATATACATATTTTTGAACCAAATGCCATAAAATACTTCAATTGAGAAAAATAATAATAAAATAAGATGACTCCATCATTATAAGATGCCGAGAAAATCTTTTCAAATCAAAATCTTGAGCGAAGAATGATGTATTTTTATACCCTTTTTTAGATTCATGGGTATCTCGGGTACAGGGGAGATTACAGGGGCCGCCTAAGGCCCCAAACACTCTTTAGGATCTAGATTGCCAGAGTACTTTATAGCAGTTTTCCTTGAAATAAATATATGTGGATTTTGGTTTCATTTATTTTTGGTCATGAAACAGTTAGGCTGCTGTACCTGCACAATATTTACTAATATGCCGGAGACAAAAATTGAGAAGTTCATAGATTTAATCTATCTGTTTTTTATTTGAAGGTAACAGAAGCAACGCCTTCTGGTGTTTTCACAAATCTAACCAACTCCACATTAGGCAGTACTG
Source organism: Lepidochitona cinerea (assembly GCA_963971465.1). Taxonomy (NCBI): domain Eukaryota; kingdom Metazoa; phylum Mollusca; class Polyplacophora; order Chitonida; family Tonicellidae; genus Lepidochitona; species Lepidochitona cinerea. The sequence goes on from OZ020553.1 coordinate 32,793,079, forward strand.
TGGTATCCTCAACAGCAGCACCTCAAGTTTTAACTAGTGGAGGTGGTGGAGTGCCTGTGATGGTGTCAGCCCCCAATTCTGGCTTGTCACAACAGGCCCTTGTCCAACAAGCTGGTAATCTGCTTCAGCAACAGGTCCTGCAGCAGACTGGTGTAGGTGGTGCACCAAACCTGGCCACTAATGCTGCCGGTGTCCCTCAAATGTTGTTCCTAAATCAAGTGAACATAAATGGACAGACCTCTTTTGTTTTAGTCGACGCCAACAACAAGCCAGTGCAATTACCTCAAGGTGAGTCCTTAAGTGGACCAACATGTTTTCTGTATCAAAAAGGATTCTTTGTTGAGCTTCGATATCAATTATAGTCCACTTATTGGAGAGTGATTTTCTGATTTGAAGCAACCGTTGACAATTTCAAAATCTATTGCGCTTAAACTTCACATAATGTAGTACAAGCAGGGTAATGGTGGGGAGTGCTCAGAAAATGGTGTAATGCCGGAAAGTTTCACTCTTAACCATCCATAGACTTCTGGTATAACACGTCAAAATGCTGAAGTTAATACAGAAGGATCTTTTGTTCTCTTCCACTTAGGGTATTATTTGTCTACAGCAAATTACGTCATTTGTAAATAATTGCCAAACCTCTGTATGATAGGATCGATTCATATGAAACCTGACTTCTTTAACTCATTAAAGTGGCATGAGCTGCCAAAATTCACATTTTTTTCATAATTTTTGATCGTCACGACTGTAAGAGTCTGTGAAGGTCATCGAAAAACTAGTTGAGTGGCGTTGGAATGAGGAAAATCCATACAGTATGTGGCCTATACAAACCGGAATAGTGTTAGAAAAGTAAACAAAATTTAAATAACCGGGATGACCATTCATTTATTCCAAGCCAAAGTTAGTTCAAAACAATGCTCTATCGTACTTTCTCGAGACTTAAAGCTCTAAAAAGCTTCTGAATTACACGTCTTGAGAAAAATAGGCGATAATTTCAATATTCCGTTTCAACGTCAAAATATCAACATTTTGGCAGCTCATGCCACTTTAAGGTTTTGATAATAGCCCCTTTTGGTGTGTTCTGATCTGTTATATTTTTGTTTTTCTCCAGGAATCCAGGTGATAAACTTACCTTCACAGCAGTCAGGAGGAGCAGCCGCTGCAGCCGCACCCTCAATTGCAGGACAACAATTACCCATGGTTAGCCAACAGGTAGCATCATTTTCAGATGCTTTTTATTCTCATAAAAAGCCATCAAGTCTCTCAGTCCGACACAGGCCTTCCATCTATGGGCCTCTGGTTCAAATCTGTCAAAGCCCAAATAAAATTGAAAAAAAAAATTTTGAGTGAGTTTTTCAGTTTGTCACCAAGTTACTTGCCTTAATTGGTGTTACCTCAGGGCAAAGAGCCTGGTTACCTCTCCCACTAAATCTACCAATGCCGCCATAGGAGTGAAAGTACGCTGTAAATCATCAATCAATCGATTATGCTTCCTTAAAAATTTTGAAGGTTTTCAGATTGTATTTTTGTTTGATTGTTTTCTTTGCTATTTGCAATACAAATATTCGTGCTGAAATTGGTTGCAAATGTTATAGCTGGGTAGTGTTAAGTGTATTTACCAAATGGCATTTGAAAAGACTTCAGATAACCTAGCTTATTCAGAGTTTTGTCAAGCCACAAAATGCAACATGTTGGGCAAAGTTAAGTTTACAAATGAAAAAATGGGTCTTGTGTGAAATATATCGCAAACTTAAAAAAAAGAAGATGGTGTAAGTTTAATGAAATAGGCCTTCAAAAATGCCTACAGAAAGTTTTTCATGAAACCTATCTGGAAAGCTTGCAATGCCACAATACCAGTGAAATAATCTTGAGTTAGTCTTAAAAAACATCAATCCACCCTGCACCTGGGGACATGAATAGTGAATTTACATTGTGATAATTTGATTTCAGACGGGTGAGTCTGGTGAAGAGCCTTTGTATGTTAACGCCAAACAGTATCATCGGATTTTAAAACGCAGACAGGCCAGAGCTAAATTAGAATCACGAGGAAAAATTCCAAAAGAAAGACAGGTAATGCATTTTAAATCTTAAAAGGAAATAAAACCCACAAAGTGATTGAAGTTGGACACAAATATGTGGTAAAGCAGTTCTTTACCAGTTAAAAAGTGATATTTGTACCCATTGAGAGTTTGCAGCATCTAAAGGCATCGTTTAAATCAGAGGTGCCCCTGCAAAATACTCATCAGAGATGGGTTAGCTATCATTGGCTTTACCATGGTGATATGTATATGTCTGATTGTTCATATCCCCAAACTGTTCTGTATTTTACTACTTGTCTTATAAAACTATAAATTTTGTAATATACTAAGTAGTTTGAAATGGGTCAACTGTCATGAATAGTAAAATTAATTTTAAAAACACTTCAAAGATGTAATATGACCAACTTGCATTTAGTACTAAAGTATTCAAAAGGGGGAATAGAATGTGTCAACTTGTCAATGCGGTGAACTCAAAGCCATGTTGGGCTGAAGAGAAACATGTAACTGAAAGGCCAGCTTAGTTAACATGCGGCCTGCAAAAATCAACATGGATGATTTACTTTCTCTAATGCCAAATTTTTTAATCTCTCTAGAAAATTTGGTTTAAGCTATTGTATATGTTTGTGCCTGGATTGTTCATGTCATCATCCTAGGTTGAATGTCTGAATGGTTCAGGTTGTGTCAAACCACCCACGGTTGTATCCCAGTCATATGGCAAATGTATGGCAAAAGGTATATGCAGTAATTCTGAATGTTAGTTGTCACCAGTCTGGCTATGCATTAAGAGTTTGCTGTCAGTTTCTCCAATGATTATTGGTTTGTAAATTAAGCAACCGTTTCATTTTATTTTTATTTTTTTCATTTCAGAAATATTTATACGAATCTCGACACAAACATGCCATGAACCGCCGCCGAGGAAATGGAGGAGTATTTGTTCCACAACATCTATTGAATAGTAACTCAGATGACTCTACAATTGTTAGTGCAAGCAATGGTACAAGTGCCCACCAAGCCTTGCTTTCATCGTTAGCAGCATCGTAGTTCCACCGATCCAACCGAATCACAACATGACACATCTTGATGATAATTTCCCACTGTTTAATTATCCCTACTGGACATATCATGTGACAATTGACTGATTTGGAAACTTCAGTGGAGTGTGTGTTATGTGAACTCTATTTTAATGATTGGCTTGGTGCTGATTTTGTTGATTATTAGTGGATTGAGGGCTCATAATGTGAAAAACTGTTCAAATAACAAAGGCTAAGAATATTTGTGAATTGACAACTTTTGTCCTTTTTTGGTTTGAGTTCAAGTGCCATGAGCTGCCAAAATGTTGACCCTTTTCAATAAACTCAATATAGACCATCTGAATATATTGGTAGGGAAAGCTATAATTTCGACAGCTCATAGCCACTTTGAAGATACATACATGTATCATATGGTATATCTGCTCGTTCAAAAGAGTGACTTTCAATTCAATTTATTGTTACTTTTATTTCAACATAGCTGAAACTTACGCAGATGTAAATATTTATATATTTTTTTGCACATAATTTTCTGTTATTGTATATCATTTTTACCTTTGTAAAAATAATTTAAAGGTCTTTTTTGTCAAGGTACCATTCATTATTTAACATATGTAAGTGTATTGTAAAATTGTTAACAAGCATCATTTGTTTCTGGCCAAGAAGAGGCTGGGCTCAGTATTTTTTTCTCCTACTTTTCTTGTAAAGTAATTATGAAGGGTTTACCCTGGTAGCATTGGGGTAAACTCTGTGCTGCTACAAGCACCTCCCCTTGTTCATCACACCTGCTACTGCACTTTGTTTTAAGTTGTGTGGATATCAGAAGACCTAGCTGGTAAAACATAATTTTAAAATATCCACCTATGAAGACTTTTGACCGGTAGTGTTTACATCAAGATCTGGGTTGACTTTGTGGTCAAGCCTGCAGCCCACATAGTTTTATAAAGAAAGTATCGACAAACTGAGTTGAAAATTACTGTCAATTATTTAAGTTCACTCAAGTCTTGCCATGCCAACAAGCAACACTCTCAACTTTGCACTTGTCGTGACGGCCCAGACTGAAAATTGTACTCTGAATATCTTCCATCCATCCTTCAATATGCTATTTTTTCCGAGTGCATGTTATCCATAAAAAGTAGTATGTTTGTCCTCTGGACTGAGTTATGTCAAAGCAAATTGATCAACCCTCCTTGAAACTGGCTAGTGAACTCATAGGCCAGCGCATGAAGCTGAAAGTGGCATGAGCTGCCAAAAATTTGATATTTTTCCTTTAAAACAGAATGCGAAAATTATCAGCTATTTTTCTGGATACCTGCTTTTCAGAAGCTTTTTAGTGCTACTTGTCTCGAGCATGTATGTTAAAGGAGTGTTCTGAACTAATTAAACTTAGGATGAAAGATCGTTCGTCTCGGTTAGATAAATTTTGTTTACTTTTTCTGACACCATTTCAACTCTTAAAGCACTCCGGCTCTTACTATCGTGACAATCAGAATTTCCGAAAAAAAGTTTGTATCCTGGCAGTTCATGCCACTTTGAAGTGAACGCTAAAATACACTGAACCTCATTTTTATAAACCATTTTTACCCGTTTACCAAAGTAACCAAACACGTTTTGAATTAGTGATCACATTCAGGCGAAATTTTGACGTCTGGTTGCCTGGGAAATGATACTGTATTGCTATTTTTGCAGAAATCGGACATATGGTAGTTTGGTTTTTTTACCGTGAGCTTCAGGAAAGTTTAAACTTCAAATATCCAGATAGAATTTAACATTTAGAGTAAAACTTTTACCAATAATAATTAAGAGCTTTCTTCAAATCGGGAAGATATTTTCTTTAAACGTGAAATATGATATATTTGATCTAAATTGTTAACATCAATGACGTTTATACTCGGGGAAATTAAAGGCTCAAAAAGGGGTGGTGTTTGATGTAAATATAGTCCGGGGTTCCGACTCCAACGTATACGTCAGTCGGTATGAAAAATAGTCATTTTGAAGTCAGAAACCCTGACTAAAGTAAAAACTTTTCTGTGCAGAATACTTTCTGTTGGTCATGTTGATCCCTCAATATACCCTGATGTTTATTAAGCACTCTGTCATATTGCGGTTATAGGTTTCCCGGTTAGAGCCATCCAAGTTTTCTGAAGGTACCTGCTTGTTCAAAGAAATGTACCTTAAAATTTAAGTAAACAATCTATTATTTTGAAAGGGGCACACATCATCAATTGATCCAATTGTATGTAATTGACACACTACAGATACGGACAGATTTAAACCAAATAGTGTTATTTTTTTAAGTAAGGTGTTGCTTGAAACACAGCAATCATGAATACAGTGTTTATTGTACTTTCTGACACACATACCACCAATAATATGTCCATCTTACATTGGGTATATTTATAATTGTTTCGAAGCACTGGTTTTAAATAAAGACATGTTATTGTTAAGATGTTCTCTGCTTTTAGTATTTTCACATCTATTCTCGAATCTTCACGTCCTGTTTCAAGAAAAGCAAGATTTGTAAAACTAGCATTTACTCTCAATTTTGACGTTGGCCAATTTAGACAAAGGGCCTTTTATGGGAACAGATAATATTTTACGTTTTGGGAGAAAATAATTATCTTAAACGGGATCTATTTACATTTTAGATCCCCACCCTATATATTGTTTAACAACGTTTACAGCCAATCTTAAAATGTATTAATCTTATGTTCTGGGCTGAAGTACAGGATAAGTCCAGATCAAATATTTTTGGAGAGATGCCCTAGAGGATATTTAGGTCTGGTGCCTGTGAATCACGCTGGGGAAATCAACACCAAATCGCTTATTAATATTTCGGAGAGAATTTCAAATTTGTTGTTAACGGATGAAATTCAGAGAATTTCTGAAAGGATCACTAAGTCAGAACTTGACAGTGGGTGATGACATCAGGGACTATCACCAGCAATGTTATACCATCCGGCTAAAGACAGATTGTCCATGGGTTGTTCCCATATTACTACCGTATTTCATCCAAAGATTCGGCCGAAATTTGCCTTTGCATCAGACAAAAACGGGCTTGAAATACATGTACTTCTAAGTTTTCGACCAGTCTGAAAAGTTAACGCTGATTTTCCCTCTATTGGCCGAACAGTCGGCACACTTCATAGGTTGTTCCCATATTACTAGCTATGTTCTACCATCCGACTAAAGACCGATTGTCCATGGGTTGTTACAATATTACTAGCTATGTTTTACCATCCAGCCTAAGACAAATTGTCCATGTGTTGTTTCAATATTACCACCTATGTTATACCATCCAGCCTAAGACCAATTGTCCATGGGCTGTTCCTATATTACCAGCAATGCTATACCATACAGCCTAAGACCGATTGTCCAAGGTGTTTTCCCATATTACCAGCTATGTTTTACCATCCAGCATAGGACTCATTCTCCATGGGTTGTTCCTATATTACCAGCAATGCTATACCATCTGGCTAAAGACCGATTGTCCAAGGGGTTTTCCCATATAACTAGCTATGTTTAACAATCCAGCCAAAGATGTATTCTCCATGGGTTTTTCCCATATTACTAGCTATGTTTTACCATCCAGCCTAAGACATATTCTATATGGGTTTTTTCCCATATTACTAGCCATGTTTTACCATCCAGCCTAAGACCAATTCTCCATCGGGTTGTTCCCATATTAAAAGCAATGTTATACCATCCAACCTAAGACTGGTAGTACTTGGGTTGTTACCGTATTACCAGCTATATTATACCATCTGGCTCAACACAAACTGCCCATGCGTTGTCCCCATATTACTAGCTATGTTCTACCATCCGGTCTAAGACCGATTGTCCATGGATTTTTCCAATATCACCAGCAATGTTATACCACCCGGCCTTAGACAAATAGGTGATGACGTTATTCAGCGACGTCACAAATACAGCTGTATGTAGTACACCGGACAAAGTATCCTGTTTTTAACTCAAAATTTTCATCAATTTTACAACATATTTTACAAAAGAAACTCCATACTGTGACAGTTTATGTCTGAAATAATCAATAAATGCGAAACAACCTTGCATTGTTGCGCGAAAAACTGGCGAATGGTCTATATTACCAGCTATGTTTTACCATCAAGTCGAAGATAGATTGCCCAGGGGCTGCTCCAATATTACCAGCTATGTTTTGCCATCCAGTCGAAGATAGATTTCCAGGGGCTGCTAAAATATTACCAGCTATGTTTTACCATCCAGTCGAAGATAGATTTCCAGGGGCTGCTGTAATATTACCAGCTATGTTTTACCATCCAGTCTAAGATCGATTGGGATTAGGCCGGGTGGTTCGATTCACACTGAGCAAATAAAAACCTGAAAAAAATTTGATTGGATTTTTCACTCGGTCGCGGTATGTGGAAGACTTGCCAGGTACTCGCCGAAGGTTGGGGGTTTCCTCCGCCCGGTTTTCTCCACCAACAAACCTGGCAACGCCGCCATATAAGTGAAATAATCTTGAGTGAGGCGTAAAACATCAACCATCAACCAATCCAGGGATTGTTCCACAATGCCAGCTTTGTTATATCATCAGTCAGAGGCTGTTAAACTCTGAAACCCAAAACAAATGTTAATCCACTCCCAAGGGAAGTGCGTACCGGTATGAACAATGTATCTGTGAAGGTTTTAGCCCAATGCCAATGCAATTATCCTGGACTTGCAGCTGATTTTTACAATATTTTGAATGATTGTCTACTGGATATTTTTTCACAATACTATACATAGCTAGAAAAGCGTTGTACCCCCAAATGAAAACCATCGGTACATAACCAAATCTAAATTATTGGAAACTACCCTTGAAGAGAGTTCTACAACTGATCTGCGTTTGAGTCCATTATGTTTTACATGAGGAACATGGTCCCATAAACGTGGCATTCTCAAACTTCAAAGCATGCGACCTGAGTTTTGCAAAATGCAGTATCTTCCTTCAGCCAGTATTGCCTATAAAACCGGTTCTCTGGTAGACTTAACCATTCCCGGATAAACGAATGACTAAAGCAGTAAATTGGCAGATTGTTTGGCAAGCACAGAGCCATACTTTTCTCTATTGAGATTGTCAGAAGAATAGTACGTCACCTCTTCACAGAAAGTCGTTGGGTACGAAAACATGAACAAGTAACCGCAGTCTACCTTTATGCAGACCACGTGACGTAATACCTCTGACGGAGATGAAAGAAGTTTGCTGAGGCCAGTAATTCCCCGTCATTGATTTGCTTCCAGTTCACCTTGAAACGTCTCTGGCCCATCCGACATCGTCCGCTCAGCTACCAGAGAGTAAGAAATCGCACTAAACCCACAGACAATCACAAACGATTTCTTCTGGATTCGTGTAGACAGAGATGCAAATTGGGATCTTGGAGAAGAGACACTGGCCCGACGAGAGAGTCATACTGCATGCCATTGGTAACCGTACAAAGCAACCTACTAGGGGCGCCAGAAAGTGCTCCGTCCAGTTGTCGACCCACATTTCAATCACCACCCATTAGCCACTATTCATGGATGATAACGCTATAGGCCTCCTCGTTCAACAGATGTATCCAGTTTATCCATAGCAATGCTACCTAAATAACATTGCCATGCAATGAGTCCGGGTCCGAATCCCCTGGAACACGCGAGAGAGCAGGACTCTTCTCACAAAAAAGAGAGGTGTCACCTGTCCATTGAACATTTCCCACGTCTTGTGATTGGGCATGAGAAGGTGACTAGAAGCTGTGATTCAAGTGTTCGGTGGAAGTTCCTGTCAGATATTGACTGACTGTATATCTATCATCTCCATATGACTTTTGACCTCTCGGCTCTCGTTACAGTTCCGACAACATTAAATTTTTAGATTACTCAATACTTTCATGCAAATTTTCTGCTTAGCCAACTTTAGAAGATTTTAATCTGATATTGTTTAGATCTTCTTGATATGGATGAACGCTGTGTATTGATAATCGATTCAGCACCATTTTAGAAAAAATCTTCTCGCCTAAAAGATGAACATCCTGTTGGTGAACATATTATAGGTCCTATTCTACCTCAGAGTCTAGCACGATCAAACAATCCAAAAGTTTGTAGAGAATGAAAGCTCCCGTCGCGGCCATTTTGAGTCAGATCCAAGATGCTGGGATGAAGGACCAGGGATCCAGGCCCTGTAGCATGACAAGGCAACATTATAGTACTCGATAGCCCGTCTCTATTGGCCGAACAGTCGGCACACTTCATAGGTTGTTCCCATATTACTAGCTATGTTCTACCATCCGACTAAAGACCGATTGTCCATGGGTTGTTACAATATTACTAGCTATGTTTTAGAATCAAGTGAACGGCAATTTTGTGTGCGGTGTTGTTGAAGGTGCGTGAAGTGCACAGCCAAACATACTGGCATTTCGTGTCTTTTAGAAAGTGAATATAACAGTATTCTCGTTATTTTGGGATTACGTCGATTTACAGGAGGCCGGTTGGCTGAATGGATAAGGCAGCCGACATTTAGTGCTGGCGATAGGTGCCATACTCTGGGGGCCATACTCTAAATTGTTAACATCAATGACGTTTATACTCGGGGAAATTAAAGGCTCAAAAAGGGGTGGTGTTTGATGTAAATATAGTCCGGGGTTCCGACTCCAACGTATACGTCAGTCAGTATGAAAAATAGTCATTTTGAAGTCAGAAACCCTGACTAAAGTAAAAACTTTTCTGTGCAGAATACTTTCTGTTGGTCATGTTGATCCCTCAATATACCCTGATGTTTATTAAGCACTCTGTCATATTGCGGTTATAGGTTTCCCGGTTAGAGCCATCCAAGTTTTCTGAAGGTACCTGCTTGTTCAAAGAAATGTACCTTAAAATTTAAGTAAACAATCTATTATTTTGAAAGGGGCACACATCATCAATTGATCCAATTGTATGTAATTGACACACTACAGATACGGACAGATTTAAACCAAATAGTGTTATTTTTTTAAGTAAGGTGTTGCTTGAAACACAGCAATCATGAATACAGTGTTTATTGTACTTTCTGACACACATACCACCAATAATATGTCCATCTTACATTGGGTATATTTATAATTGTTTCGAAGCACTGGTTTTAAATAAAGACATGTTATTGTTAAGATGTTCTCTGCTTTTAGTATTTTCACATCTATTCTCGAATCTTCACGTCCTGTTTCAAGAAAAGCAAGATGTGTAAAACTAGCATTTACTCTCAATTTTGACGTTGGCCAATTTAGACAAAGGGCCTTTTATGGGAACAGATAATATTTTACGTTTTGGGAGAAAATAATTATCTTAAACGGGATCTATTTACATTTTAGATCCCCACCCTATATATTGTTTAACAACGTTTACAGCCAATCTTAAAATGTATTAATCTTATGTTCTGGGCTGAAGTACAGGATAAGTCCAGATCAAATATTTTTGGAGAGATGCCCTAGAGGATATTTAGGTCTGGTGCCTGTGAATCACGCTGGGGAAATCAACACCAAATCGCTTATTAATATTTCGGAGAGAATTTCAAATTTGTTGTTAACGGATGAAATTCAGAGAATTTCTGAAAGGATCACTAAGTCAGAACTTGACAGTGGGTGATGACATCAGGGACTATCACCAGCAATGTTATACCATCCGGCTAAAGACAGATTGTCCATGGGTTGTTCCCATATTACTACCGTATTTCATCCAAAGATTCGGCCGAAATTTGCCTTTGCATCAGACAAAAACGGGCTTGAAATACATGTACTTCTAAGTTTTCGACCAGTCTGAAAAGTTAACGCTGATTTTCCCTCTATTGGCCGAACAGTCGGCACACTTCATAGGTTGTTCCCATATTACTAGCTATGTTCTACCATCCGACTAAAGACCGATTGTCCATGGGTTGTTACAATATTACTAGCTATGTTTTACCATCCAGCCTAAGACAAATTGTCCATGTGTTGTTTCAATATTACCACCTATGTTATACCATCCAGCCTAAGACCAATTGTCCATGGGCTGTTCCCATATTACCAGCAATGCTATACCATACAGCCTAAGACCGATTGTCCAAGGTGTTTTCCCATATTACCAGCTATGTTTTACCATCCAGCATAGGACTCATTCTCCATGGGTTGTTCCTATATTACCAGCAATGCTATACCATCTGGCTAAAGACCGATTGTCCAAGGGGTTTTCCCATATAACTAGCTATGTTTAACAATCCAGCCAAAGATGTATTCTCCATGGGTTTTTCCCATATTACTAGCTATGTTTTACCATCCAGCCTAAGACATATTCTATATGGGTTTTTTCCCATATTACTAGCCATGTTTTACCATCCAGCCTAAGACCAATTCTCCATCGGGTTGTTCCCATATTAAAAGCAATGTTATACCATCCAACCTAAGACTGGTAGTACTTGGGTTGTTACCGTATTACCAGCTATATTATACCATCTGGCTCAACACAAACTGCCCATGCGTTGTCCCCATATTACTAGCTATGTTCTACCATCCGGTCTAAGACCGATTGTCCATGGATTTTTCCAATATCACCAGCAATGTTATACCACCCGGCCTTAGACAAATAGGTGATGACGTTATTCAGCGACGTCACAAATACAGCTGTATGTAGTACACCGGACAAAGTATCCTGTTTTTAACTCAAAATTTTCATCAATTTTACAACATATTTTACAAAAGAAACTCCATACTGTGACAGTTTATGTCTGAAATAATCAATAAATGCGAAACAACCTTGCATTGTTGCGCGAAAAACTGGCGAATGGTCTATATTACCAGCTATGTTTTACCATCAAGTCGAAGATAGATTGCCCAGGGGCTGCTCCAATATTACCAGCTATGTTTTGCCATCCAGTCGAAGATAGATTTCCAGGGGCTGCTAAAATATTACCAGCTATGTTTTACCATCCAGTCGAAGATAGATTTCCAGGGGCTGCTGTAATATTACCAGCTATGTTTTACCATCCAGTCTAAGATCGATTGGGATTAGGCCGGGTGGTTCGATTCACACTGAGCAAATAAAAACCTGAAAAAAATTTGATTGGATTTTTCACTCGGTCGCGGTATGTGGAAGACTTGCCAGGTACTCGCCGAAGGTTGGGGGTTTCCTCCGCCCGGTTTTCTCCACCAACAAACCTGGCAACGCCGCCATATAAGTGAAATAATCTTGAGTGAGGCGTAAAACATCAACCATCAACCAATCCAGGGATTGTTCCACAATGCCAGCTTTGTTATATCATCAGTCAGAGGCTGTTAAACTCTGAAACCCAAAACAAATGTTAATCCACTCCCAAGGGAAGTGCGTACCGGTCTGAACAATGTATCTGTGAAGGTTTTAGCCCAATGCCAATGCAATTATCCTGGACTTGCAGCTGATTTTTACAATATTTTGAATGATTGTCTACTGGATATTTTTTCACAATACTATACATAGCTAGAAAAGCGTTGTACCCCCAAATGAAAACCATCGGTACATAACCAAATCTAAATTATTGGAAACTACCCTTGAAGAGAGTTCTACAACTGATCTGCGTTTGAGTCCATTATGTTTTACATGAGGAACATGGTCCCATAAACGTGGCATTCTCAAACTTCAAAGCATGCGACCTGAGTTTTGCAAAATGCAGTATCTTCCTTCAGCCAGTATTGCCTATAAAACCGGTTCTCTGGTAGACTTAACCATTCCCGGATAAACGAATGACTAAAGCAGTAAATTGGCAGATTGTTTGGCAAGCACAGAGCCATACTTTTCTCTATTGAGATTGTCAGAAGAATAGTACGTCACCTCTTCACAGAAAGTCGTTGGGTACGAAAACATGAACAAGTAACCGCAGTCTACCTTTATGCAGACCACGTGACGTAATACCTCTGACGGAGATGAAAGAAGTTTGCTGAGGCCAGTAATTCCCCGTCATTGATTTGCTTCCAGTTCACCTTGAAACGTCTCTGGCCCATCCGACATCGTCCGCTCAGCTACCAGAGAGTAAGAAATCGCACTAAACCCACAGACAATCACAAACGATTTCTTCTGGATTCGTGTAGACAGAGATGCAAATTGGGATCTTGGAGAAGAGACACTGGCCCGACGAGAGAGTCATACTGCATGCCATTGGTAACCGTACAAAGCAACCTACTAGGGGCGCCAGAAAGTGCTCCGTCCAGTTGTCGACCCACATTTCAATCACCACCCATTAGCCACTATTCATGGATGATAACGCTATAGGCCTCCTCGTTCAACAGATGTATCCAGTTTATCCATAGCAATGCTACCTAAATAACATTGCCATGCAATGAGTCCGGGTCCGAATCCCCTGGAACACGCGAGAGAGCAGGACTCTTCTCACAAAAAAGAGAGGTGTCACCTGTCCATTGAACATTTCCCACGTCTTGTGATTGGGCATGAGAAGGTGACTAGAAGCTGTGATTCAAGTGTTCGGTGGAAGTTCCTGTCAGATATTGACTGACTGTATATCTATCATCTCCATATGACTTTTGACCTCTCGGCTCTCGTTACAGTTCCGACAACATTAAATTTTTAGATTACTCAATACTTTCATGCAAATTTTCTGCTTAGCCAACTTTAGAAGATTTTAATCTGATATTGTTTAGATCTTCTTGATATGGATGAACGCTGTGTATTGATAATCGATTCAGCACCATTTTAGAAAAAATCTTCTCGCCTAAAAGATGAACATCCTGTTGGTGAACATATTATAGGTCCTATTCTACCTCAGAGTCTAGCACGATCAAACAATCCAAAAGTTTGTAGAGAATGAAAGCTCCCGTCGCGGCCATTTTGAGTCAGATCCAAGATGCTGGGATGAAGGACCAGGGATCCAGGCCCTGTAGCATGACAAGGCAACATTATAGTACTCGATAGCCCGTCTCTATTGGCCGAACAGTCGGCACACTTCATAGGTTGTTCCCATATTACTAGCTATGTTCTACCATCCGACTAAAGACCGATTGTCCATGGGTTGTTACAATATTACTAGCTATGTTTTAGAATCAAGTGAACGGCAATTTTGTGTGCGGTGTTGTTGAAGGTGCGTGAAGTGCACAGCCAAACATACTGGCATTTCGTGTCTTTTAGAAAGTGAATATAACAGTATTCTCGTTATTTTGGGATTACGTCGATTTACAGGAGGCCGGTTGGCTGAATGGATAAGGCAGCCGACATTTAGTGCTGGCGATAGGTGCCATACTCTGGGGGCCATACTCTAAATTGTTAACATCAATGACGTTTATACTCGGGGAAATTAAAGGCTCAAAAAGGGGTGGTGTTTGATGTAAATATAGTCCGGGGTTCCGACTCCAACGTATACGTCAGTCAGTATGAAAAATAGTCATTTTGAAGTCAGAAACCCTGACTAAAGTAAAAACTTTTCTGTGCAGAATACTTTCTGTTGGTCATGTTGATCCCTCAATATACCCTGATGTTTATTAAGCACTCTGTCATATTGCGGTTATAGGTTTCCCGGTTAGAGCCATCCAAGTTTTCTGAAGGTACCTGCTTGTTCAAAGAAATGTACCTTAAAATTTAAGTAAACAATCTATTATTTTGAAAGGGGCACACATCATCAATTGATCCAATTGTATGTAATTGACACACTACAGATACGGACAGATTTAAACCAAATAGTGTTATTTTTTTAAGTAAGGTGTTGCTTGAAACACAGCAATCATGAATACAGTGTTTATTGTACTTTCTGACACACATACCACCAATAATATGTCCATCTTACATTGGGTATATTTATAATTGTTTCGAAGCACTGGTTTTAAATAAAGACATGTTATTGTTAAGATGTTCTCTGCTTTTAGTATTTTCACATCTATTCTCGAATCTTCACGTCCTGTTTCAAGAAAAGCAAGATGTGTAAAACTAGCATTTACTCTCAATTTTGACGTTGGCCAATTTAGACAAAGGGCCTTTTATGGGAACAGATAATATTTTACGTTTTGGGAGAAAATAATTATCTTAAACGGGATCTATTTACATTTTAGATCCCCACCCTATATATTGTTTAACAACGTTTACAGCCAATCTTAAAATGTATTAATCTTATGTTCTGGGCTGAAGTACAGGATAAGTCCAGATCAAATATTTTTGGAGAGATGCCCTAGAGGATATTTAGGTCTGGTGCCTGTGAATCACGCTGGGGAAATCAACACCAAATCGCTTATTAATATTTCGGAGAGAATTTCAAATTTGTTGTTAACGGATGAAATTCAGAGAATTTCTGAAAGGATCACTAAGTCAGAACTTGACAGTGGGTGATGACATCAGGGACTATCACCAGCAATGTTATACCATCCGGCTAAAGACAGATTGTCCATGGGTTGTTCCCATATTACTACCGTATTTCATCCAAAGATTCGGCCGAAATTTGCCTTTGCATCAGACAAAAACGGGCTTGAAATACATGTACTTCTAAGTTTTCGACCAGTCTGAAAAGTTAACGCTGATTTTCCCTCTATTGGCCGAACAGTCGGCACACTTCATAGGTTGTTCCCATATTACTAGCTATGTTCTACCATCCGACTAAAGACCGATTGTCCATGGGTTGTTACAATATTACTAGCTATGTTTTACCATCCAGCCTAAGACAAATTGTCCATGTGTTGTTTCAATATTACCACCTATGTTATACCATCCAGCCTAAGACCAATTGTCCATGGGCTGTTCCCATATTACCAGCAATGCTATACCATACAGCCTAAGACCGATTGTCCAAGGTGTTTTCCCATATTACCAGCTATGTTTTACCATCCAGCATAGGACTCATTCTCCATGGGTTGTTCCTATATTACCAGCAATGCTATACCATCTGGCTAAAGACCGATTGTCCAAGGGGTTTTCCCATATAACTAGCTATGTTTAACAATCCAGCCAAAGATGTATTCTCCATGGGTTTTTCCCATATTACTAGCTATGTTTTACCATCCAGCCTAAGACATATTCTATATGGGTTTTTTCCCATATTACTAGCCATGTTTTACCATCCAGCCTAAGACCAATTCTCCATCGGGTTGTTCCCATATTAAAAGCAATGTTATACCATCCAACCTAAGACTGGTAGTACTTGGGTTGTTACCGTATTACCAGCTATATTATACCATCTGGCTCAACACAAACTGCCCATGCGTTGTCCCCATATTACTAGCTATGTTCTACCATCCGGTCTAAGACCGATTGTCCATGGATTTTTCCAATATCACCAGCAATGTTATACCACCCGGCCTTAGACAAATAGGTGATGACGTTATTCAGCGACGTCACAAATACAGCTGTATGTAGTACACCGGACAAAGTATCCTGTTTTTAACTCAAAATTTTCATCAATTTTACAACATATTTTACAAAAGAAACTCCATACTGTGACAGTTTATGTCTGAAATAATCAATAAATGCGAAACAACCTTGCATTGTTGCGCGAAAAACTGGCGAATGGTCTATATTACCAGCTATGTTTTACCATCAAGTCGAAGATAGATTGCCCAGGGGCTGCTCCAATATTACCAGCTATGTTTTGCCATCCAGTCGAAGATAGATTTCCAGGGGCTGCTAAAATATTACCAGCTATGTTTTACCATCCAGTCGAAGATAGATTTCCAGGGGCTGCTGTAATATTACCAGCTATGTTTTACCATCCAGTCTAAGATCGATTGGGATTAGGCCGGGTGGTTCGATTCACACTGAGCAAATAAAAACCTGAAAAAAATTTGATTGGATTTTTCACTCGGTCGCGGTATGTGGAAGACTTGCCAGGTACTCGCCGAAGGTTGGGGGTTTCCTCCGCCCGGTTTTCTCCACCAACAAACCTGGCAACGCCGCCATATAAGTGAAATAATCTTGAGTGAGGCGTAAAACATCAACCATCAACCAATCCAGGGATTGTTCCACAATGCCAGCTTTGTTATATCATCAGTCAGAGGCTGTTAAACTCTGAAACCCAAAACAAATGTTAATCCACTCCCAAGGGAAGTGCGTACCGGTCTGAACAATGTATCTGTGAAGGTTTTAGCCCAATGCCAATGCAATTATCCTGGACTTGCAGCTGATTTTTACAATATTTTGAATGATTGTCTACTGGATATTTTTTCACAATACTATACATAGCTAGAAAAGCGTTGTACCCCCAAATGAAAACCATCGGTACATAACCAAATCTAAATTATTGGAAACTACCCTTGAAGAGAGTTCTACAACTGATCTGCGTTTGAGTCCATTATGTTTTACATGAGGAACATGGTCCCATAAACGTGGCATTCTCAAACTTCAAAGCATGCGACCTGAGTTTTGCAAAATGCAGTATCTTCCTTCAGCCAGTATTGCCTATAAAACCGGTTCTCTGGTAGACTTAACCATTCCCGGATAAACGAATGACTAAAGCAGTAAATTGGCAGATTGTTTGGCAAGCACAGAGCCATACTTTTCTCTATTGAGATTGTCAGAAGAATAGTACGTCACCTCTTCACAGAAAGTCGTTGGGTACGAAAACATGAACAAGTAACCGCAGTCTACCTTTATGCAGACCACGTGACGTAATACCTCTGACGGAGATGAAAGAAGTTTGCTGAGGCCAGTAATTCCCCGTCATTGATTTGCTTCCAGTTCACCTTGAAACGTCTCTGGCCCATCCGACATCGTCCGCTCAGCTACCAGAGAGTAAGAA
The DNA here is from genome assembly GCA_963971465.1 of Lepidochitona cinerea. NCBI lineage: Eukaryota > Metazoa > Mollusca > Polyplacophora > Chitonida > Tonicellidae > Lepidochitona > Lepidochitona cinerea. The sequence continues at coordinate 32,810,844 of OZ020553.1, forward strand.
ATCGCACTAAACCCACAGACAATCACAAACGATTTCTTCTGGATTCGTGTAGACAGAGATGCAAATTGGGATCTTGGAGAAGAGACACTGGCCCGACGAGAGAGTCATACTGCATGCCATTGGTAACCGTACAAAGCAACCTACTAGGGGCGCCAGAAAGTGCTCCGTCCAGTTGTCGACCCACATTTCAATCACCACCCATTAGCCACTATTCATGGATGATAACGCTATAGGCCTCCTCGTTCAACAGATGTATCCAGTTTATCCATAGCAATGCTACCTAAATAACATTGCCATGCAATGAGTCCGGGTCCGAATCCCCTGGAACACGCGAGAGAGCAGGACTCTTCTCACAAAAAAGAGAGGTGTCACCTGTCCATTGAACATTTCCCACGTCTTGTGATTGGGCATGAGAAGGTGACTAGAAGCTGTGATTCAAGTGTTCGGTGGAAGTTCCTGTCAGATATTGACTGACTGTATATCTATCATCTCCATATGACTTTTGACCTCTCGGCTCTCGTTACAGTTCCGACAACATTAAATTTTTAGATTACTCAATACTTTCATGCAAATTTTCTGCTTAGCCAACTTTAGAAGATTTTAATCTGATATTGTTTAGATCTTCTTGATATGGATGAACGCTGTGTATTGATAATCGATTCAGCACCATTTTAGAAAAAATCTTCTCGCCTAAAAGATGAACATCCTGTTGGTGAACATATTATAGGTCCTATTCTACCTCAGAGTCTAGCACGATCAAACAATCCAAAAGTTTGTAGAGAATGAAAGCTCCCGTCGCGGCCATTTTGAGTCAGATCCAAGATGCTGGGATGAAGGACCAGGGATCCAGGCCCTGTAGCATGACAAGGCAACATTATAGTACTCGATAGCACCTGCAATTCCCCCTATTTGTATCCCTTCATTAACTTTTAAAAAGCCGATGTGACACTGGATCGAAACACGTTCCGGTGCGTGTTTTACGCAATTTCCATGTGAAACCGGGGTTTTCTTCGGACAAAGCGTCGGATCCCCCCTTCCATGCAATAAACACGGCAACAGCACCATGCATTCATATATAAGATAAATAATCTTGAATGCGTCGTAAAACACGTAGTAGCCTGTCATGCAGTCATTTAGGCCCATTTGTGATTTTCCTATGTATACATGTTGGGGTATAGTATATTGCAAGCCATCTGAACATTTATTCAGTATTTCCAGATGTCTTGAATTATTTGAAGATATCTTGAATTACGGTAATAACTATTTTATTTTTAAATACGCGCTTTTGCCATTGAGCCCCAAAAACCCCTGTAATCCGAAAATACGGACGATAACAATACAATTACATTTTCACAATACCATCTGATTATTCAAAGAAAACTAGAGTAATACGGCAAAGGGGCCCGATCGACGGAGACCTGGAGTTGTGTTTAAGGATATATAACCATTTTCAAATGGTTTGTTGCCAAATTATCTTAGAAATCCATCCCACGGGATAGGCCTTTTTTACTATAGTCAGTGCTAACTCCCAATTGTCTGTCTATTCTAGCTTTAGGAACCAAGTTATATATTTTCATTTACTTTTCACTTTATCATATTTTGTTTAATTTCAGTTAACCCGACTTCTTGCCATAGCTGATGATCCATGCAACTTTGTCAATATATTACAAAGTACACCAGAAAAGTCTACTGAATATAAAGCCGAGCTCCTGTCTCCTTTAAATCTGATGAAATATCATGGATTTTGGGCATAATGATTAGGCATAAAGGTTTTTTTTCCTCAAAGCTTTCTTTATAATTTAATGTAAGTTTTGAGAAACTGAAAACAATTTTATGGAGATAGGAATGCTTTGAAGACAGTGAAATTAACCTGGGTTTAAATGGGAGATTTTGAAAGTTGACCAATTTCTTTTGTGTATATGTAACATAATACGGTATTTTATAAACTGCATCATGTCCCATGAAAAAATAGCAAAAATACGTGTTTAGTACCATTGGAAAGGAAAAATAAGCACGCTTCTTCTGAACCATAAAGTATTTTTTTTTGTTTTCTTTACCTTTAAGCAGAAAAGTCGCTTCAAGTTCTTCTTAGTTAAGGGAAGGGAGGTAAGCATGTGGTCATGATTGATCAAGGACAAGTGCGTATTTAATCACGTGACATACTTGCTGGCAGAACTTGTTTGGACCGGTTCGAGCCAGTTCTGATTGCTTGTTGAAACGTTGTTTTTGATTGGTTTATATTCATACACTTGAGTCATATGTCTTGTACCCGCCAATCACAATACCCTTAAGCAAAGTCTAGATGATTCTGTCAGTTCCATTACCAAACCCAACCAGATAGTCGAAGAAGACATCTTGTAATCTTGAATCTTGAAGAAAACGCCTAAATTTTCTCAATAATTGGGTCCGTAAAAAGCTGTCTAGCCCATGATATGTTGATCAGAAACGAAAACCTTGCTATGACGGGCTCAACGAGCGAAGACGACCTTCTGAATCAAGTGAACGGCAATTTTGTGTGCGGTGTTGTTGAAGGTGCGTGAAGTGCACAGCCAAACATACTGGCATTTCGTGTCTTTTAGAAAGTGAATATAACAGTATTCTCGTTATTTTGGGATTACGTCGATTTACAGGAGGCCGGTTGGCTGTATGGATAAGACAGCCGACATTTAGTGCTGGCGATAGGTGCCATACTCTGGGGCCCGGGTTCGATTCCCGTTTCGGGCGTCACCCAAAGATCGGTAGAAGAATTTCTACCATATTTTCAGGAAACTTAAAGTGTAATCCGAGGAGGCCGGTTGGCTGAATGGATAAGGCAGCCTGCATTTAGTGCTGGCGATAGGTTCCATACTCTGGGACCAGAGTGTAAACCCAAAATAACGAGAATACTGGCATTGTACATGTTTTGGTAAATCATTGAATTGATAGATATATCCGAGAATTGCTGGACCGTTCGTCACTAAACGCACCGGACTATCAAATTCTACGACCACAGTGCATGTTCCAAGCTAGCCACACTCGTGTGTCTCTATCCTGGTTTACTTACTTTGTCGGTAAGGTAGAGCCACACATTAAACCGCCATTATAACATAAGGATGAGATAACTCGTGTAAAGTCATTCGGCCAATTTTTATGCTATGCTTTACAAAGAGCGATTTAAGTTTAACAACGAATTTCGAAGAAATCAACTGGTTCAGTGAAAAGAGGAATGTCTCAAAGATATAATAGGCGGTAATACCTGAAAGGTAGTTGAGATTAAGGATAGTTACGACTTAGCTTAATTCTGAAATCCGACTTAGCTTAAATCTGAAATCCGAAGTCCTTCCAAATAATTCATTTAAAAGCCGTAACTAGTTCCAAGCTTTTTGCGGAGGGCTAGCTCTACCCTCCAGGCTAACTTGCTGTCTGCGCTGAAGCTGTTGAAATTTGTTGCCAAACGAATTGCACCATTTTAAGCATGTTTTTAGATAACCATCTCTACTCACATGGTTTACCCTCTCGAGTAGCGAAAGTTCTGTCAAAAATGACCACGAGGTGTAAATCGACGTCCAAACAAGGCTGAAATTGTGTTGAAAAAACTGAAAGCGTTAACCAAACATGGAAGAGAAAAGGTCAACTGAGGTCATTCAGAAAGAGTGACAGGAAGTTCTATGTTAGTTGGCCGCAAAACAACAATTTTAGCCTCTTTCGTGGATGGATTTCCGCCTTGTGGCCATTTTTGAAACTGCAGAGCAAGCTCTATATGTGGACAGGTCAAACATGGGAGTAGATATTTCAATTTATTTTAGAGCACATGCGTAAAATGAAGTAATTTGTTTGACACTTAATTTAAGAAACAAATTTCAACCACATCAATGCACAGGGCGAGTGGAAGGTTGAACTAGCCATTTGCAACAAGTTTGGAACACGCACTGTTGTAGAACTTAAAAATACGAGAGGAAATTGTTATCTTCGCCTAAATGTTACCCGTCAATCGGTAGTGTAGCAGCTGTTCATCCGCGTCAATCCCATTTCATCAATTCATGGATATCCATTGATTCACAGATTTCCCCTACCTGGCTGAAATTTATTAAAATGGGTCCTGGATTTATCTGGGCAGGCCAGGGCTTGAAATGATGGGTGCACATCTTAAAAATGTGAACCGGTTTTGAAAATCTATCCCAACCAACCCACGGCCAGTCTTGACAAGAAGTCAACAATGAAGGCAGGTTTTCTTATGGCATACAGCTACTGGAATGGCAAAGTTTGAAAATTTAAAATTGGATACCACACCCCTAATAATAGGGATGTTGTGTCAAATTTGAAATCTTCAAGATTAAAGGCACGTTAAAGTTTATGCAATATATATGACATTGTTTGTTCACATAAGTTTCAAACCTGCACCAGGACTTCGAGATTCTGAAAGATCAGCCTTCAAACTTTGACATTTTAGTAGCTGTACATGCCTTTATTGTTGACCTCTGAGAGCTGTTAGAACCAATCAAATGATGCTGGGCCAGTAATGTTAACCTCTCAGCCAATCAGAAAAAGTCGAGATAAGGGCATGTTCAAAGGGCTTGCATTTAGGTGCACAATAAGGTGACAATTAAGACAGTCCTACTCATTACAAAAGGCAGGTCGGGTCAATTTTAATCATCCATAGTTTGTTTCTAAAACCTATACCAAACTATTCTTAACATAGTTTTAAGATGTAATTAGAATTCCGTTTGACATGTATGATCGTATTTACTTAGAAAAATAATATTTAATAAATCAGGGGAGACCACTTTTGTCTCTAAATATGGGCCTTTTCCATGCATTTTTATGAATGGTAGTTATTTTTCTGTTCAAGCGAAAATGAGCAAACAGGGTCCAGTGAAAGGGCCCTGAAAAAATATACAGACTACACTTTTTGTTTTATTTTTAACTTTTGAGACTCACACTTGGTTTTTAACTTTTATGATTGAATACCATGTACCAACATTTGATGACGTCACCGACCTGCCTAATTACAACATGTATTTGTAAACCATTTTTTACTGATTAAGCCCTTTTGCATTTCAGGTTTCTATGGCCGGCCTTGGACTTCAGAGCAACGCCGATTGTTGTTTAAATGGTAAGGCAGAACTTTTTGACTTCATCCCATTATATTCTAGATATTTGTTACTACACGTGTTGAGTCTTGAGAGGTATGGAATAGACGATAGACTTTTCCAAACAAGATGTCAACAGCAGACAAGTCTACGTTATGTTATACCCAGGCCTGTGCTGTTGGGACGAACGGACCGAACGCGTTCGTCTCGCGCTCGTCTGAACACAATTTAAGACGACCGGTTTATCGGTTATCCAAAATCCTGCGACCGCTCGTCTAAAAATTTTACCTTCCGAATTTTTTATGATCAGCTCAAAAAAGTAAAAGAAAATAATTCAAGTAATCGAAAATGCATCAAAAAAGCGAATCGAAAACAAGTTAACTTTAATCTTGCTATACCTCCAGCCTTCAGGCTTTGCCTTGGCTCAGTTGCCCCGAGTGTGGCTGGACTGTAGCCCAATGGATGACTTCGTTTCGTTATCACGGCATTCAACTTCCGGCCATTTGAGTTTTTTAAAATCAAAATTTAACCAACAGCGAAGAATTAATCCTTTTAATTAATATCACTGACAACTGTAAACTTTCTTGATAGTTCCGATTCGAAATAGGCTTACGGACATTGTCTCGCTTTCCCACGTGGTGCGTCGTAGACTGAACCATAGAGATCTTAAAATAACTTTTAGATCTCGACGGACTGAACACGGCGCCCTACTCCATGTCTGTCGCACGCAAACCGACAGAAACTGTAACAGAATAAAACGTTAAAGAGTTGGCCGTTCTGGGGTTAGTTTTCCCACGAAACAAACGACAATGGAAAAGTCGAGAACGTAATTTGCATGGCGTGTAGCCTAGTCAAAACTGGGAATTTGTGGAACAGGAGGTTGAGGTGCAGTTAACTACGTCAGTATACGGTACCCACACCGATCAAATCGCAAACGGCATTTGTCCAGCGCGTGTGGAATTCCCAGTCAGATATTGAAAATGAAATTTGAATCTTCATAAGTTGTTGGGTCTACCCAAAAACGAATTGACAGAGTGATCATTGATAAAAGTGTTGATATTTTCACAAGGTAACCGTAAGCCAAAGCCCTAGCTAAAACATTTGTATTTAGGCATAAACAAAAAATTCTTTGTTTCAGGTAACACTTTTTCGAAAAAGTTTTTTTTTTTTTTTTAATTTTCCTCCATTTTTTGGAAAGTAGAACTAAACTAGTCATAGTATTTTTTCTTGTACCACACTATTCACATTAAAGAAAAATAAAAGTCTTTGCTTTGACGTTTTAGGTTCTTAGTCTTACTTTGGTTTTATCAAAGTACTTTTGGTTTTATGCATTTCTTGTTCATTTTAAGCAACTTACAAAAGTGAAAATTATTTTTAAAATGGCAAGAAGTTTACAGGTTATCCTAGGAGGAACACAGGTTATCTAAATTGCGCGACAGCATAACCCGTTTTCAGGTTATCTAAAGTAAATTAAGAGGACCTCTTTTCAGGTTATCCCGGAAAATCTTACAGCACAGGCCTGTATACCTATGAGTGAAACCTTGAATCACATAATTTAACCGAACAGACATGATAATAATATAATGTACGGTAATACCTGAGTTAATTAGAGGACTATGCATGTTGCTAAATCCTCAATAACAAAAAGGTTCTGAATGAGATTTAAATTTTCAACACATCTCAGTACAGGGAGATCATTGACCAGCAGTTAATCCTTGAATGCTTTACAAGCTCTCTTGAATTAAGATGAGAATCTGCACTCTTCTACTTTTTTCCAGCACTTGAATTAACTCAGACATTACCGTACTCAAATGTAGACAAAAATCTCAATTTGATAAATTGCTATAATCCTTTTCCTGTATCTTTTCAGGATGCATGATATGGGGATGAATACATACATGTATGCACCAAAAGATGACTACAAGCATAGGGCTTTTTGGAGGGAAATGTATTCTGTGGAGGAAGCAGGTTAGATCATCTTATGGGCTCTTTTCTTTGAAGTGAACTGGAGCTAACCATGTGACTAGCTTATAATGCAAAATGTTATGTAACTTTTGCATCAGATCAAATTTTGGTTAAAACAGTTGTATTTATTATGGTGCTAGGACACGTTTATTTGAACTTGTTTATTTGAATCTACTCTAAGTTAAAAACATTTTTTTTACTTCAGATAATCTGACTGGGTTGATAGAAGCTGCAAATGCCAACAATGTTACATTTGTTTATGCTATTTCTCCTGGATTAGATATTTCTTTCTCCAGTAGCAAAGATGTGCTATGTCTTAAACGCAAACTTGAACAGGTAATTTTTTAAATATTTATTCAAATGTTGATTTTAGGGTTCTGTTTGTCCATCTCTGATTTCTCCTTAATATCGAAGAAAATAACTGCCATTCTTATTGACACAGCCCAGCACTTTCATACACAATCTTTTTAAGTATCCACTATTAAAGATGTTACTTGCAAGGAAATGAAACACCTCATCTGAATGATTATTTATGTTTATCTTTTCGTAACAGGTAGCCACATTTGGATGTAAAGCCTTTGCACTGTTATTTGATGACATTGATCCAGATATGTCTGAAGCTGATCGTGCCACATTCCAGTCAAGTGCTCATGCCCAGGTGTCTGTTACTAACGAGGTCTATCAGCATTTAAACCAACCAACATTTTTATTCTGTCCCACTGAATACTGTTCTACAAGAGCTATTCCCACAGTCAGCAGCTCAGAATATCTCACAACTTTGGGTTCCAAACTTCTTCAGGGAATTGATGTTATGTGGACAGGTTCGGAAATTTTTAAATCTCACAACAGCAATCTCTTAAAAGCTACCCTTCGATCCCCATAGCTCACTCTGTAAATTATATTTTTCCGGCATTTTTTTAACCAACTTATTGTTCCATGCACAGCCAGTTAGCCCAATTGGTTCGAGTTTGGGAAGATTTAAGTGGGGTACGTCTGATGGGTTAAATTAGCCCCCTTCCCCCCCCCTCTATTCTCCCATGATTTTTTTTTGGTAGTTGGACGGAGTACATCGATTAAGGCTTCTGCAGTGTAATATGTTATGTTGAACTTAAATTGATGGTATTATTTTTATAGGTCCAAAAGTAATCAGCAAAAGGCTCACTATCCAGACTCTAGTAGAAGTTGCTCGTGTTCTTCAAAGGCCTCCACTGATTTGGGACAATATTCATGCCAATGATTATGACCCCAGAAGGCTTTTCCTCGGCCCATATGATGGACGTTCTCCGGAAATAATTCCTTACTTAAAAGGAGTTCTTACAAATCCAAACTGTGAATTCGAAGCCAACTACATTCCATTTCATACCTTGGCCCAGTGGAGCAAGTCTAATGCTAAAGGACTTAAAAAAGATATTATTACAGGTGGGTTTATCACTACCAATAAGCTAGTTCCACTGTTAAAACATTTAGTTTCAAATTAAACGTTTATGCAGAATTTCGCATCCTTTTTGTTTTCATGCCAAAACAAGCACACATCCGCTTTGTCTCTTAACCTCTCACTGCCTTTCTTCAGATCTAATTTCTAACTTGCAATTGATTTGATTGTATGAAATTTATCTTTCAGAAAACCGATTAAGCCCTGTGTCTTCAGACATTAGATTAGAGACGGAAGAATATTTTGAATCTGATGACGACATCCCTACCAGATTTGATAGTCGATACCAACCACACAGTGCCTTAAAAACAGCCCTCTGTGAATGGATTGGTGAATTTTCTGCTAACCGCCATCCTCAGAAAGTAGGCTGTGTAAAGCCAACTGTTGTACCTGTTCAATCTGTCAATACATGTATGACCGTTACTATGCCAACAACTACTGCCCCAGTAGAAGGAAATGTTCCTCCAATTCTTAATGGAATTACCAATGTGAACAATTTAAATGCTGTCGGGGACTTGGCTTCTTTCATGCAGCCCACAATGAACCCAGTGAACAGTCTAGTTGAGGAAACAAATGAAACCAGTGAATCTCCGAACAAAAATACTGAAGTTGTTGAACCCATGGATTATGTTCCTGTGATTCCGTCTTCCAATGACATTAAAAATAAGATCGAAACTGAAATGCTGGTAGATGGTGAATCTGAATCGGAAATTGACAATGACCTGATTATACGCACTGGAGATTCCTTTTGTTATGAGGATATGGAACTACTAGTTGATCTGTTCTATATGCCTTTTGAACATGGGTCCAGAGGACTAAATATGCTTCTCAATCTCCATTGGTTAAAAATGAACGCACATGTTTTGGCTGAAGCTAAGCACAAAGAAACACCAGAGGTATTAGGATTTTGATCTCATACGCCAGGCTTTTAGTTTTAGTTGAAAATTATTGATTTGAAAAACAAAATCTGCACACTGAAACCTTGCATCAAGAGTTATAAAGCAAACATGTCAACACATTTTTTCAGTTCAGCGCTTCAAATGTATTAGACCAGCCCCGATAGCTCAGTCGGTAGAGCGTCCGCTTCAGGCCTGGGAGATCCGGGTTCAAGCCCGGGTCGAGTCAGACCAAAGACTTTAACAGTGGTAGCTGTTACTGCTTCGCTTGGCGCTCAGCAATAGGAGTTAGAGCAGCGACTGGTTGGCCCAGTGTCAGTATACGGTGACTGGGTGAGGGGGCTTGTTGGTTGTCTTCGGCAAGTCGTCTCGGTGAGACAGCACCTAAAAGAGCGGTGGAAATCCGCCCTGTCACAAGGAGACAACGTCTTAATATAACCGAAATACTGTTGAGCAGGACGTAAAACCCCAATCACTCACTCACTCACTCACTCAAATGTATTATGATTAAATGTAATTTTTGACAAATGAAAGTTTCGGCTTCTATGTACCGGACATTTTATGCTTTGGCTCTAAAAAGAAATACCTTTACATAGGTGAACAGATCTGAAGTCCGCTGTACTGTATTTCACAATGTTTTGTAAGTTGCAATTGCCTAATGTTTTACAGAACATAAATCGGTTATTGTTTGTTTATTTTTTGTGAACATTGAGACATTTAAGCAGTCGTGATAATTTGGGTTTTCTTTGTCGGTAAATCTTAGCATTAAATCATTTGCTAAATCTTTTGCAGGTGGAGGAGTGGCACAATAGAGCGCACGACTTCGATAAATTTGTAAAAAGTGTGGAACGATTGATAAAACGTCTCGTCAAAGTATCCAACAAATCTCTTTCGGCAGATGTCTACCCTTATGTCTGGGATATGTTGGGAGTTCTTTCATCTTGCAATGGCTACGTCAAGTGGTTAGGTAAGCATCCAAGTTTAATCAACTTTTACTTGTTTCCCATCGTTGAACTAGTTTTGTTTGTGTCCCCTGTAACATACATTTTGCAATCTCTTTAAATCTCCCGTAACAGCAAATGGGTTACACTTACATCAAGCTTACTCGATCGTGCAAATGTTTTGACTTGTCTAGGAACAGCAAAGAGCATGTTGGATGAAGAAAAATGAAAATCAGTAGTCCAACTAATTTGTTCACTTTTGTACTGTTTCAGGTCAAGGCCAGGTACCCTATCTGAGTGTGTTCCACATGCAGGGCTGTCTTACATGTACGAACCCATGTTAATCTCTTCCTCTAAGTATAATATGTTTACCCAGTACAAGACGATGCTGATGGGACCTGGCTAATTTTTTTTTAATCAAATAACTGAAGAATTCTTGAAACCATGTTTGCATTTCTCTCTCTATACACAAAAATTATCTGCAAATTGATAATACATTGCTTTATACTACAGAAGAACTGATTCTCTGGCGCTCTGGATAAATTGTCCATCACCAAAAACCTCAGTCCACCCAATCATCTGTATCTCCTTGGAAACAACCACCTGATCATCTGTATTTTCTTGAAACCTATCCTATATTCAGAAGACTCCAACCAATTTGCATCTTATTATTTTTGTGCATTCCATTAGTAGGTTAATCAAGTTTGCCCATGTTTTACACAAAACTGTTGATTTAACCAATATTTACAACTAAATCTAGGAAATTTATTACTAGAGAATGGTTCTTCTGTATGTAAAGCAGTTTTTCATTCCAGCCAAGATGTCTAACTGATCACAGCTCAAGCGCTCTTGCGCGCGATATTTCTTTGACGCTGCGAATTTTTCAAAAGCCAAACTACTGATTGTTGTCTTTTTGAACAATGTTTATTTGAAAGTATGTCCTAAATTACATTAATTCATTCGGTACTGCATTTTAACAGTCTGCATTTCAGTGGAAACAAGGATTCTGGCTAATCTTTAAAGAAAAAAAGGACAACAATTAGTATTGTTTGGTCTTGAAACATTTAACATTGCTTGCTGCTAAACTCTGTCTACTTTTGTTTCATAAACTTGTGGAATTTTCCAAATTTATTGAAATTCAAATTCACCACTCAATTTTAGCATGTGATACAGCTGCCTTCAGTATTGAAGAAATTGTTTTAGGTAATTCTTTGCCAGCATATTCCACAAGGTTGTGTGTCATTTGTAAGATGTAGAGTGCGCTGATAGCCATTGTTTGAATATATATTTTAGTCTTTCACTTGTTTAAACGCTTTTTCAAATACATCATACTTTGAAGCTTGAACAAAATTGGAAACCTAGAATAAATGGAAAATAAATTCTATATTCTTCGAACATGTTGAATGATAATTTCGGCAAGTTATTCATTTACAGGACTCTATATTTAAAATATTACCAAATAATATATTGATCTTGTGTTATGCCCTTAGAGAGTCATTATTAAAAGTCAGTTATAACATGGCTTTTTTGGTTACAGGATTTAAGAGCTAAAAGTTCACTGTCACAGAATGTATTTGCAAAGCGTTGGAATTGGGATTCTAATATCAATGTATGGTGATGAAATGCTTGCTTTTCAGAGCAGAGCTGTGGTCAGTTTTACCCTTCTGTAGATGGCTTGCCGCTGAAAAGAACAATAATTTCTTTCCAATTTTTATTTTCAACTTTCTTGTATGAAAGAGAAATGCAAACTGTTTTAAGAATGTCAGGATTGAGTGTATATATCCAGGCAGGTAAGATAAATCCAAACGGATGAAATTACGAAACTACATGAACATCTGTTTTGCAAGGTTTCTGGTCACTGTATATATTAACTCTAATAGTCTCTTTTTGTATGCATATGATTTATATGTAAAATTTTCTACATAAATGACAGGGAACCATGGAAAACAATGAGTTACCCTTGGTGTTGTGAACTGTCAGACTAGAAAGTTGTCAGGAATGGAATGCAAGTCTTAAGTAATAGGTCACCAGAAACCTTGAAAGTATGAAATTTAAATATTGTGATTAAAACTATGCTGGCCGTTTTTACTTCACTAACCAGTCTTTCCTTTTTCTTTAATGCTAATACAGGGATGACAAGGGGCTATAAGGAGGCATTCCTAAGTGGTGATCAGGAACCGTGGATGTTCCGCAGTGGTCTGCAGGGAGAGTTCCAAGTACGTATAAGGGAGAGAACTCTGTCCCATCCAGTCTAGTACAACAACAGATGGCATATCTATGGACACCAATTCTACAACACAACCATCACCACATTATGTCTGGTCTCCTCGTTCAGATGGGGCTCCTATAGAACTGTGGTGCACCTAGCTCAAGTTTCTCAAATTTCAGACCCGTCGCTGCGATTTGGCATATGCAGGAGTTTATAAGTCTCTACTATTCTCTGCCTTGTGTTCTCTCATTTGCGTTTTTGCTGATTCGTTATAATTTTGTTACAATGTTGTTTTTTACCACTGGAAGGTCAGGCGATTCCTTGGAACAGTCTGCCCTCTCCTATTATATCTGGCTGTGCCACCATTTAAGTGAAATAATCTTGTGGTTTGAAATATCAATCTTATGTGACATTCCCATCAGGTGCATGAGCACTTTTAGTACAGGGCAGAAATAGTAGTAATTGTAAATTCCTGCATTGATTCTACAGTTTAACATCTGAGAACTTTCAGGTACCAGCGCGCTCATTGACAGTTATGATGTTCACAAAGCTTTGAGCTTTTCAGTCAACTTAAGCAAAACATTTTATCAGTTAAAATTTTAAGATGCATCATTTGAAGCAAAATGGTTCCAAACTATTCAAGATCTATACCACTGCATTGTTTGACTGAAAGGTTTAAGCTTTGTGCATATGTTTGTTTTTTTGCTAATCTAAACTTGAGCTAGGCCTACAACAGTTCTCTTGACAGCAATTTGAACTACATATTTTGGCCAAAATCTTCCCAGTTTCTGTTCGATCAAAATCTACACTAGGCGCTCTTCAATTTGCTGTGCAGCGAAACCTTGACTGGCTTGTCGAGTGCGCTTTTGCGACTTTGCGCTTGCAGTATGGTCATATATTTGTTTTGATAGTTGTTTAATGTTTGACTTCCCTTGTTTTATTCAGCGTATGTTATTGGTTGATGGTGCTCATGACTTGTTCATGCTTAAATCTCCCGATGCGATGACTTGTAAATCTTACACAATTCGGCCATACTTGCCCAAAGACGAGGTAAGGCTTTATTCAGGCTGAGCATATGTGACAATCTGTTAACAGTTCTTTATTCAATCCTGATGCTACTTCTCTGTATGGGGATATAATGTTAGTACTGTTATTTCTTCCAGGTGGATGTCTACAGAATCTGTCGTTTGACCTCTGATGATGGGATGGATGGCACAGAAGCTTTCCCTGGTTTACCTGATCTAATCGGAGACAAGTAAGTCATTTAATCTTCTGTCACAAGAATAATCACTGTGACAGAAGACCACTAGTCAACTCACCCTTATGCCCTAAAAATGTGGCACATCTTGGCCTTGGTATTCACTTAAATCACACTCCCAAACGATAGAATTTAAATAATAATGCACGAATCCTATTGCAAGGTTTGATATAACTGTCCTATTATGATTTCAGGTTGATAGGTAGTTTGGTAGCTTTGAGCTCCGACTATTGTTTTGTCTTGGAGGATGAGGATGGAATTTTTGGTTATGGAGCTGCAGCACTTGATGCTAATCTGTTTTATCAGAAACTTAAAGTAGCTTGGTCCCCCTCTCTGTGTGAAAAGTATCCTAAGCCAGAAAAGGATGAATTAACACCTGCCGAGGTAAGCTTTTGTCACCAACATGTCTTCCGGATTAATGGATGTATGGCTATTATCCTCTTTTGTAAAATAAAGAGCTTTGAAACAATTTGTGCAAATTCCAATATGGCTTAAGTATGAAAAATTAAGTGAGTTTTCATCCAATCAATGGGTTGCAGGTACCAGTGGAAATGTATTTTTGTGTCTCAATAAGTCTGACTAGACCATTTTACTGCGACCCAAAACATGAACAGCCATTCTTAATGATCGATTTGTTAATGTTTAAAGCTGATAATGTTGAAGCTTCTACTATAGATTGTAATGTGTATTCTTGTTTTAGGAATTGATCACTGCCTTCCATGATGAGCCTGTACAGATTCCTTGTAGTATTACCTCTCGTTATCCATCCATCTCACGGATTGATGTCTTGCCAGGAAGATTTGAGGATGAAGCTGTTCCCAAAAGGCTGTTGGCCTGTATGATATCAGCTCTCAAGACAAACGGTTCTATTGGACTACACTGTTCACTTAATGTTGGGGACAAAACTCTGTTTGATCAATATACAAGATTAGGTTTCTGTCCTCTGGGAAACGCTGAGGGAAATATCGAGGGATCTGTCTACCTGGGCCGCATTATCTGACCCCCTCCACCAGCTGGTAATGGTTTAAGATCTGAAATTCAACTGCAAATGTCCTAGCTCATGCAAGGGATAGGTCTCTCCCTTACTGTTGGATGGACTGAATGCTTCTAGTCAAATAAACCGGGTGCTCCATTCTGTCGATGGTGTAAAGCTTCAGTACATTAAAACCAAGGCTCTGGTCTGATTAGTTGGACCTGGGACTGAAGACTGAACTCTCCATGTGAACCTGGTATTGGAATCTATCTGTGATAAAAGAACTTAACCAAACCCCTGGTTTCATTTCATGAATACTTAAAAATGTTACAAATATGTCAGTATTGCCCTTATAAATCATTGCTTACTCGTGGGTGAGAAAATTTTGATTGTTTCTAATCGATCTAAGAGTAAAAAAAAATAATGTCTGTTATTTATCATTCTTGTCCTTAGCATTATGTATAACATTCATTTCCTAATTTCATTCTGATAATTTGGTAGTTTCATTGAAAAAAAAATCCAAATTTCTTGTGCCATTGATTTGTGATAATGTTGTGAACTGTGAAGCGAATATCTGAAACACAGAACGAAACGAAGGGCAATTTGTCAACTTTTGATAAGTTTTGTTAAGTGCTAGTAAGTCTATATTTATCTTTGTAATAAATGTTTTAAAACTATTTTCTTTGTGTATGTCTTTGTTTAAATAATGAATTTCACGAAAAAGATATGGTTTATAGGACGTCTATTAAAAAAAAAAAAGGGATGAAAAAATCTTGTTACATTTGTGGCTGGTACCGGTGGAAATATTTTCCCCAAAAGTAAGCATTGATTAGTAAAAAAAACTACTTAAAGTGGCACGAGCTGCCGAAAGTCATGTCTTTCATAATTTCTGATCGTCGCGACAGTAAGAGGGTTTGAAAAACTAAATGATTAGCGTTGGAATGAGGAAAATCCATACAGCATGTGGCCTGTACGAACGGAAAACTTGTTCGAAAAGTAAACAATTTGTTTGAAGCCCGGAGAGCTCGAGGGTACTAAATCGCCGACATCTGTCTAAGCCATTTCTGGCATATAAAATATAGATTTTTCCCTGGCCTCCCGGTTCCGCCGCCTCTGTTTTGGCGACCAAAACTGTCACCTGATATTTTGGCATTCAGTAAGCCAGGAGCTATTGCTTGGCCTTTACATTTTTTATACGTCCTATTTGAAAAAAAAATTGTAGACCGGAGTAGACGGGTGCGATTTAGACAGCGAAATAACAATATAACCTACTCAAATCTTGTTAAAACGGACATACTCGGGTTCGTGAATCATTTAAGCTACCTACCAGTGTCTGGTATGGACGAGCAGGGTCGTTCAGTATATGTTAAAAAACTCCTGAATTCGCTTTTGTCTCCTTCAGTCTTCGAGACGAAGGAGGCAAAAGTGAATTCAGGAGACTTTTGACATTTACTGAACGACGAAGTTTGACTTCCGCCATTGATAAGGTAACACTGTTGTGCTCTTTTCAGGTTTTAAACGCTCGATTCACTTTACAGAAAGCTTAATTGTTCATGAACGTCGTTTTGACGCTATTTGAGTAAGATGTGTTGTAATTTACTGTCTAAATCTGATAAACTGACCGCTCAGATGCTGACAGTCTACCCCAGCTTTTTCGTTGCAATGAGCCCGGACTCCAAAATACGCCCGTCAGTATAAAAAAAAAATAGTTATTTTGGAATATCAAGCCCAGACTACGTCCGTCCAGGATTCAATCAATTATAATTCTTTCCTAACATACTTTATGGGTAGATGGCTTATCGTGAACCATTTATGACACCTTCGGTTGCATAATATGGCATCTGCAGTATATCGGAATCTGAAATATTCTCTTTTACTCTCTTTTAGTCTACCTCCTCGTTCCCTTCTGACCCGTAACATGAAAAGCTTTGATCTGAGCTTTATAATTGAAAATTCTTTCCCAGCATTTACACTGTATGGGTAAAGGATGTGTGTCATCAACTATTTATGACATCTTCGGTTGAATTATATGTCATCTATTTTAGATTATGTAGTATTCTCTTTTATTCTTTATCTCTCGTTTCCTGCTGCTCCATAACTTGTAACGTTTGGATTCAATCTTTACAATTCTTTCACGGCTGATGGTGTGTTGTCAACCAATTATGACATCTCCAGTTGCATAATACGTCAACTATATTAGATTATGTAATATTCTGTTTTTGTAGATATCCTCTATCAATTTTTGCCTGATTTTGACAATTTTTTCAGTGTATATATAATGGCTAAGGGTAGATGGATTGCTTGGAACCATTTAAAGGCCCAATTGCCGCCGTATAGTCTGTTTGACATGTGTTAAGAAAACCAATTTACACGAGCTTACTACAACTAAAACCACTAAAAATTAACATAGTACACATAAAACATGTCCAGTTAGGTTCATAATGTATAAATGGGGGATGGAAAACAAACGAAGAATCGATGCCCAATTACAACAACGATCAGTGTCTGTTAACTTAAGTGTTAGCTTACCCTCAGTTCAGGCCTTTTTATCTGTGGTTTACACTCAAAAAATTATTGGCAGCCTTTTACCCAATAAGAGCAGTAACCCAGTTACCCAGTAAGAGTCCCTCTTACCCAATTGTCAGTCTGTTTTTCTCAGAACAAGTAAGTAAAATTATTCTTTGCCGTTAGATCACTTACACGCCTCAAAACATTAGGTAAGCCTACCGTATAGTCCGGGTTTCTGACTCCAAAATGACTTTTTTATACTGACGGGCGTATTCCAAAGTTTTGATCTGATCTTTACAATTCTTTCACAGCATTTACCTTAAGGATAGATTTTTTGTCGTCAACCATTTGTGACATCTTTGGTTGCATGATTGCATAATACGGCACTTATATCCGATTATGAAATAGTTTCTTTTAGTCCATATCTCCTTTTGGTAATGACCGGATCCTGACATTTTTTTCAAGTATATATACATGCATATATCTTATGGATAGATGGTGTGTCTAGAACAATTTAGGATACCCCTGGTTACATATATCCATATATGCTCATCAAATAGAGAAATGAAAAACTTACAAGCTGAAATTTAAAAGAACATTTTCTATAATGTATGCCTACTAGAGTAATCAATCACAGCTGAGGGCGTATGTTGAGTTTACTAAAACTCCTGTAGTATTTATACGCCCGGCTTGAAAAGCGGGCTGTCCGTCCAGCAGTCCGGCGTCCGCTTTTCCTTCCGCTCCATAACTTCCAAAGTTTTGATTCCAACTTGACAACTTGAATTCTTAGTATATACCTTATGGGTAGAAGGTGTGTCGTGAACTATTTTTGACATCATACATTTCGTAATATGGCAGCCATATGGTATTGTGTAATATTTACTTTTTCTCTCCATAACTTAAATATGATCTGATAATTTCAATTTTTTGACATTACATACCATATTAACAGAGGGCGTGTCAAAAATTGTTTATGACATCACCCGTTGCATAATACAGCAACCATATTGTCATAGTCATATTCCCCCTTTGCTCAATAACTTTTACCGTTTTGACACAATCTGTACAATTTTTTCAGGTTTTGTACCTTTTGGACAGTAGGTGTGTAGCAAACTATTTGTGAGTTGCGTAATATCGCATCCATATTGGATTGTATAATATTTACTCTTTTGCTCCATAACTTTGACAAATGTAATCAATTTTTTCACATATATACCATACAAACATACTGTATGGCTTAAATTGTTTATGACTTGAACTGTTGCATATTATTGGATTATGTCGTATTCTTACTTTCGATTTCATGATAATAACATTTAAATTGTAAAATGGGTTCTACTTGTGCGATTTTCATCAAAAAAGGATTTTTTCAAACTGCAATAATATTTCTAAATTGATCAAAACTATTCTTGAATAAAAAAAAATAACGTTTTAATCACATAAAAATACAGATAAGGATTTGAGTTTTATCTACAACCTTTATCTACTATTTACCATGTAAACATACACTTGCTCTTATCAGTAGTGCTGAAAGCTTTCATCTGAAATTGATGGCCGTTTATACCATATACATGTTGGCTTTAATTGCCTGGTTTATTAGGTTTTCCTCTATATAAAGCCAAGGTGTTTACAGTTCCATATATTTTAACTTATGGGAAGAGTATCTCAAAAATGTACCTGAATGTTTCGCTTTTCATAGTCATAATGTTATCTATTTTTTATAACCAAATAATATAGATAAATGATATTATGATAACGATTTTCAAATCCACTTGAAGTGGTGTGAGCTGCGAAATTGTCAATTAATTTGGCTGCAAATTTCCAGGATTCCTTTTTCCGAGTATTCTGATCATAGTAAGACGAGGGGTTTTAAAGTACGTAATTCGAGTGTATGGGCATTTCGCTGTGCCCTTTCCCATATTATTATACTGGCAGTTAATTTAAAGGGACATGAGCTGCCAAAAGGTTGATATTTTGACGTAAAAACAGAATGTTGTAATTATCGGCTATTTTTCTCAAGACGTATAATTCAGAAGCTTTTTAGTGCTTCTAGTCTCGAGAATGTACGATAAAGTATTGTTTTGAACTAACTTTGGCTTAGAATGAATGAATGGTCGTCCCGGTTATTTAAATTTTGTTTACTTTTTGAACACCTTTTCGTTTCGTATAGGCAACATACTGTATGGATTTTACTCATTCCAACGCCAATCATTTAGTTTTTCTTACTGTCGTGACGATCAAAAATTATGAAAACAGTGTGAATTTTGGCAGCTCATGCCCCTTTAATGGATATTGATATAAACTAAAAAAAAAAAGTGAATACATATAATTGAACAAATATAAGAATATATATTTATCAAGATATTTAGACAATATATATATACATGTACGTATATCTTTTTTTTTTTGACACAAAAAGAAACCTGACAAGAACATTTTCCCTGTGCCCGTATGTTAAAAAAAATATATATATATATATATATATATATATATATATATAGAGATAAATTAAAATTGATTATAAAATTGTATGGAATATATAAATATATAGATATATATATATATAAATCTGTCATTAAATCGTAAAACTAGTATATCGTTAATGAAATAATATAAAATTGCTATTTTATATAATGCCTGCCAGAATTTGCATGGGGTGGTTCTCAGTTAAGCTTGAGAAGACTGAACCGGTAGGTTTATGTACTCTCCTTTTGATGAATACCATCGTGGAATATATATACCCACATCTCTTATTCTAAATAAAGATTTATCCAGAAAAGCTTTAATCTAAACACCTATAGGTTCAATCAGAAGTCTATCAAGGGGAAGTATGTAACTAGCTATCTCCCCGTGTAAACGGCATTGTCCACAAGCCAGCTGAAATAACGCATCATATGACGTTTGTGCGCACATGGCAAAAGTCCTGGTATCCTCTGCGCATAAAACAATTTCCGAAATAATTACTCTGGAATTGTGGGAAAAGCCTTTTAGCGCAGCAGTGTTATAGAAACTTTTGAATATAATATCGGACAGGATTTAGAACTGGTTATCCGACACACAAAGTCGCTTCGCAGGAGATGTTATCGCTCATTAGCTGGGCTCGCCTCTGTCAGACGAGGGCTGTTTGCCGGAGGCCGGTGAACTGTCCAGGCAGTGATCGAGGCCATTCAACACAAGCGACTAAATCAAACCATAAGAGTTTGGCGATTGAATTCACTGTTCATTACTTCACGAGTGTACCACGTTTATTTTCATCATCACTGCTAGCTTGCCAACTACCTTGTCATCCGTAGTGTTTATAGGCCTACTTTCAGTTTCAGTCATATAAACCAGGGGGCGTTTTTATATTTGGGCAGAATTCGATCAAAACTGGCAGAGGGCGCTGTAGTAGTTAATTGACTCCAGCTGGCTTGTGGACAATGCCGTTTACACGGGGAGATAGCTAGTTACATACTTCCCCTTGATAGACTTCTGGTTCAATATATAGAAGATCATTTAAGTTACCTTTCCGTCGGTACCAAATGCGTACCTGGTATGCTTACGATTTGTTCACGCCCCCAGTACGTTATTAAACAATATTTAACGCTGCAAAAAAAATTGGTCAACGTCCAGTTTAACATACAGGCCTACATATATATTTAATTTCATCACTTCAATCCGTGATATTTCAACTTGGAATAATGGGGTTACCTGGTATATTTGCAAATAGTGGAGGTTTCCGCTGATCAAAGATCCAGGTTTCCCCGGCTAATAAACCTGACAACACTGCCATATCTATAAGGGAAATGACCTTAAGGGCGCGTAAAACAGTAAATTAAGTGATCGTAGGCCTATTTCAAGACGATTGTTCCAACTTTCTGAAAACGAACGTTAGATTACAAAGGAATGTTTATGGATATAGTGATCCTTTGTGAAAAAGGTGATATGCATTTATAGAGAAGTTAAGAAGGCTGAAGGGAATTAAATTAAACAGCAGATTTTTACATTCGTCTTTCACACAGTCTCGTAGTCTCGATGCCGTAGAGGAAAAAAGGCACAGCCATTGGTACCACTGGAAAGGAAACATTCAAGCACTTCTTCTGAACATAATTTTTTTTTCACCTTTAAATTTTTGACAGTCGTTGTAGTCTCGCCAAAGTTAGGAAAATATGATATTATATAGAATTTTCAAATTTTACATTTCACTGAATTTCTTACAGACGGCACACTGACTTAGCTTGAAAAAAACAGTCTCTATTGTGCTGAGAATGTTCAATCGAACATACACACCCTGACGTTTGCACCCAATCGAGATCTCGTGCCATTCTACGAGATCTTCAACTCGAGACATGGCTCGAGAGCCGTCGCACTCCATTTTGCGCATAGTTAACTGCAAGAAATCTACTGAGAATTTTTAATCTATATACTATTTATTTATCTGTTCTATTCTGTTCGCAAACATGTAACCCTATTATAATATGCTGCATTGCAGGTTCTTAGGGCAGAAATACTTGTTAAAAATCAAAAATATATTCGGCACTACATTAGCTCTTAAATACATTCTAAAACAAGACGGCAGCGACCATGGATGTCAAGGCAAA
Source organism: Lepidochitona cinerea (assembly GCA_963971465.1). Lineage (NCBI taxonomy): Eukaryota > Metazoa > Mollusca > Polyplacophora > Chitonida > Tonicellidae > Lepidochitona > Lepidochitona cinerea. The sequence continues at coordinate 32,832,675 of OZ020553.1, forward strand.
ATATGATATGGACTTCAAGGTATTTCAAGGTATATTATATGTATTAGGAGAGTAGCAATCAATATAACAAAACAGGTTGTCGGCGGCTTAAACGTTACCTACCAGAATTATATCGAATATCTCTCTACACAACCGAGTCAACTATCAGTGTCACGTGTCGTTGTTTACAATTTTAAGGACGTGGACAGCAGTGGTCTCCCTTTGTGTTAAAACATGTCACTCAATCGTTTTAGAGTTGATATCTCAACGAATGGCAGTAGGATCGATCTCTATTTTAGATTGGTTTGCACCCTGACAACCAAAGAAAAATAAATCGACAGGGACCAGATTTCTCGGCTACACACTGATTCTTCGTGCATGGACTGTGCACACAACTTTTAAAGTAGCACGAGCTGGCATACGTTTTTAATTTTTGGAAAAATATCGATATTAAAGCCAAGTGAACTGTCTGAACAGAAAATGTTTGCGAATAAGGGACAAAATTCCAATAACCGGAATGCGTGTTCACATTATAGGGTTTATGTTTCCATTAGATAATTCTGTTTCACCAAATGTTTCCCTGTATTTGGAAGTCCATGTCACTTGAGCTAGAATCCTGAAAGTTGGACTCCTGTCACATGGGGCTATCCTGGGCTCTTATAGATCTGCCAGGTTTATTCACGTTAGTATCTCTTGACGGAGCTGATCGGTTTGATGCCAGTTGGAATATTTCCATATATGGCATCGCCCTCTTCGCCGTCAAGTCCTGGCCAACTGTCCCGAGGTGATGCCATCCTCATTTTATTTAGAGTCAACACGATATCGTTGAAGGTTGGTCTGGTTGAAGAGTCCTCATTCCAACAAGAACCCATCAGCACGTCACTGTAACATAACAATTTTAAAAAATTAATCATAATAATGAAAAACACACTATTTTTCTAAAGTAAACAAATTTCACTCTAGTCAGTGCTTGAACCTAACGCTACACATTACTTGCCCTCATGCATTTTGTCAGTGATTTGACCTGCAGACAAACAAGACCTGAAAGTGCTTGCCCTTCTTGGCAAGTTAGTTTAGGAGCAAGTTAAGCATTTGATTTGAATGGTCTGGTATTACTTAAATAAATCAAGTACTGCGACCTTTGCTTGGTCCAAACAAATAATTACTACCATTTTTCTGTCTCAACAAAGTCACTTTTCATCTGGGTAACTGAATCTTAGCGCGGGCAACCAGTTTTGCCGTTCGGTTTGCCCTGAAGACGACCGCCGTAAAATGTTATGTTTCACCACTGCACACCCATGCTATTTGATATGAATTCTAATAGTTGGATAAAAATACATTATTTATTCAGTGTTTAGTGGTATTTTGTAAGAAGCCGTGAGAGAAGTCTTACAGTTCCTCTGACATAGGTTCCGGTTTGCCGAGACGACTTCCGGTCTGCAGATTTGAGAACACTCTGCTTTCCTCGATATCAAAGTAAGGCAGTGCACCACGTGTAAATAGCTCCCACATCAGAACACCGAAAGACCACTGTAAAATATGGAGAAATGCATTTTTTTGTCGCTGAACAATTAAGGGACAGTTTTGATTAAGTTGATAAGACTATAATATCTGACTCATGTTTGCGTCTGAAACATTATGCTACAGAAAGTGTCCTCTTGCTGCCATATCAATATGTCGGGAAGTTGGACACATCAACATAATACCCTTGAATGTGATGAAAACTCGCCGTCTGTATGCTAAAGGAATGGTTCATCTCTTTGCATATATTTGCTACGCGACCGTGATTTGGAAAGCGTCAGCAAACTGAACACTGTCTATAAAGGGAACACTGTCTAAGGCGACAGATGTAAGATTTTCTTCTGTATTAAAATGCGTGTTTAACAACGCTTAAAAACCGACACCTGTGTAAGCGACACTTTCGACTTTCCCCACGAAATGCCGGTTGACACAGGTTTCACTGTACATACACCTTTATGTTAATATATTGATTGCTTCTTCTCTCTGTGGTTTCTAAATATGACTTAAGACTGGTCTTGTCAAATATCCATTTTAGAACAGGGGCCTGTTTCACAAAGCGGCGTAGCGTAAGATTTTACCTAACTGTCATAGCAGCCCACACAGGGACACCGTAGAGTTACGTTGCTAAGAAGGTTACGGAAAAATACGTCTACGCCGTTTTGTGAAACAGGCTCCAGGTGCTTTATTTGTTTGAATGTCTGAACTCTTTTTACACTGGATAAGATTACTAATGCAAATGCTGTTTCCTCTGTGGAAATAAAGCTTCAATTACACCACCAATGTCCCCCCCACCCTTGAATTAGACAAAGCAAATGGTTAGATAAGTAAAAAATTGCACGCTTTTAAATAAGCAAAATGATTCCAAAATGATAAAACTGACCACATCGGATTTAGTGTCGTAAAATCTGTGGCTAAGACTCTCCAAGGCCATCCATCGTAAAGGATAGTATTCACCTTTGTCAGCGTCATAAGAGTATTCATTTTGATACAAGTCGTCTGATAAAGATGAATCAGTTATCTTTACCACTAGCTCCGTGGAAACCCTGAAATGACCAAGGCAGTCACAATATATTATATATAATTTCTCACACTACACCCCCGATAATTCCACTCCCAGGCAGTGTGCTATTTTTTTCATAATCAACGTGTGAAATTATGGCCCAAGTAACGCTATGACCTCACGAAAGATCTGTCACAACTGACGTCACAAATTAATTACGTCATCAGTCATTATGACGTTAAGATCAAGCGTCCAGCGGCAACTCTATATTGAAGGGCCTGAGATGCCGTCGTAGATGACGTCATTTCTGGCGTCACAATGCCTTATCGAGTCTTTTTTGGACAGCCATTCTTGAAAATAGAGCGACGTCGCCAAATATTTTTTTTAACTATAGTTAAAGTTAGCCGTGTTTTTTTTATAAAACGCTGTGTTTTTGTGTAGTGTGAGAAAAAGATTATCAGACTCGAGCCAGTGTATTACAATGAATATATCTCTCGTTTATTAATTTCCAAAGTCACTCGCCAGAGGCTCGTGACTTTGAAAATTAATAGACTCGAGTGATATTCATCGTAACACACTGGCTCTCGTTAGATAACCTCTATATACCAACAAGCGTTCCAAATTAATGAATTCAACCGAAGATCCAATGCAAATAAAACTACGGGGGTGCAAGCGAGAAGATTGTTTTTCTATTCCTGGTGATTTAACACATGTGGTTAGATATCTTGGTCTATTCGAGTAAATCGTAAAGAAGATTCGAACGCCTCATTAAAATGACCAAATATTTAGACATATGTAGAAATGCATCAAAAAAAACCCTTGATATTGTAAAAATGTATAAAGTATATTTTTAAAGAAAGCCTTACATGCAATTCCTGGTGGCGAGGTCCTTATGTTTAATAACACAACTAGATAAAAACTCCATTCCTTTGGCAATCTGATAGGCGAAGTCTAACATCTCAACCCCACGGATGTCCTGATGTCCATGTACATAAAATTTAAAAGATTAAAAGACTTAAAACTAATTTAAATGATAATAGCGAATAAAATAAAACTTTCAGTTCCATGTGATGCGTATCTAACGCTATATACATAAATGTATACAATGGTCGAACACTAAAATATAATTCTCTATCAATTTTCCGTGACAGAGCCGCCTCAAGAGCAGAACTAACCATTTGCTTTTGTTAAAATTTCAGTCTAATTGTGACATATATTTAGTATGATTTAAACTCGTGACCTCTAAGTAGACGGTCATGGAGGCCCCTTTAATCGATATGCATGTACATTTAGACGTATTTACAATTTGTACAGCAAAATGAACTGTCTTACTCTTTCACAAAAAAACAAAACAATTACAGAAAGTATCCTTAGGACAATGGCTATTAAATGGACAGGAGCCTACAGTTCAGTTCAAGGAAAGTTGGGCGCTTGAATAACCTTGAAAAAGGATTGGCGTCGAAATAAAAATATCGCTGTAAAGCCAGTAATCCGTGCGAACCAAAGATATGTACAAATAACGGACAAAATACTATAGCCCGAATGTATGAGGATATTTTCGTGTTTTTGTCGCTCATAAAATCTGCCCTCGCGTATATCTATGTCTATGATTTGTATCAGCGAAAAGCTCCTGTTTCATACTTATTAATAAAAATGAAGTTTACAGACTCCTCAACATGAATGATCATAAATGTCAACTTAACTTACATTTTTGATGTTAACAAGGTAGTCCTTGAGAGTTCGGTTGGTCATGTTCGGATAAAGTATGTAAGCCTTTGTCATGTCAAAAGTAACTCCGAACAATTTGAGAATGTTCTCGTGATCGCCAATACCATGAAAACAGTTAGCTTTAATTAAAGCTTTCTTCGCCCAGTCAGGAATTTCTGAGTTTTCTGTGAAAGAGAAAATCATGCAAGCTATATATAAATAAAACCGAATGTATATAAACTTAAATATATATAATTAAATGACATGCCCATTTTTAACACAATAAGAAACTTGTCTCCGTGGTTATTTTCGACAAGAAGATTTTCCCTGTGTTAAAAAATATAATTAAATAAATGTACTGGTGATTCTACGATTTTGCTTTCTGTAGGAATGTGGCCTCATATGTGATCAGATAGGGTTGTTCAGCTGTGGGGTAACCGTATGTGGTATGTGATCAGATAGGGTTGTTCAGCTGTGTGGTAACGGTATGTGGTATGTGATCAGATAGGGTTGTTCAACTGGGTGGTAACCGTACTGGCATTTGTAATAAAGAAATACAATGTTTGTAGTTATGTATGTAAATATATGTATTTTGTCAACTTTCCTTTCTTCTTAAGCAAAAGTATAAATTCATGTACTATGTTGAAGCCTGTTCGCTGGATAAAACACCCAACCCTCAAAGAGCGACAATACGCGCTTTACGATGGAACATGGATAAGGTAGTTTCGGAAAACCAAAATTACAAAACCGTTATATTAAATTTCTTAAAGTCACAAAAAATACGACCATTTCCTACCTTTTATCGGCTTGACAAACGTTTTTATGGTCAACTTCTGGCCCGGGTAAATTTTACTATCTTTATTGAACTCACCGTCAATCAACCTCGACATAACACCTGAAAGAAGAAAGATACTTAGAAATGGCTAAAAAAACACACTGGCTTGTGTAACAATCCTTCTCACACTACACCCCCGATAATTCCACTCCCAGGCAGTGTGTTATTTTTTGCATAATCAACGTGTGAAATTATGGCACAAGTGACGCTATGACCTCACGAAAAAACTGACGTCACAAATGAATTACGTCATCAGTCATTATGACGTTAAGCTCAAGCGTCCAGCAGCAACTCTATATTGAAGGGCCTGGGATGCCGTCGTTGATGACGTCATTTCTGGCGTCACAATGCCTTATCGAATGTTTTTTGGACAGCCATTCTTGAACAAAGAGCGACGTCGCCAAATATTTTTTCAACTAGTGCCGTGTTTTCTTTTAATAAAACGCTGTATTTTTTGGATAGTGTGAGAAAAAGATTATCCAACTCGACCAAGTGTGTTACAATGAATATCACTCTCGTTTATTAATTTCCAAAGTCACTCGCCAGACTCGAGTGATATTCATCGTAACACACTGGCTCTCGTTAGATAACCTCTATTTACAGCTTCTCCTATGGCCCAATTGGCAGTTTCTTGGCTCAAGTTTGTTAAGTAAACCATCCAAAGCGTAAGAATGGCAGGTAGTGTATTATTTGACTTACCAGGATTGAACACCAAGCAGGATATGCAAAACATATAATGTAGAGCCATTGGTTTTTTCCATAAAACAATTATGTTTTCCATAGAACAATTGTGTTTTCCAAAGAGCAATTGTTTTTTCAATAGAACAATTGTTTTTTCAATAGAACAATTGTTTTTTTTCAATAGAACAATTGTGTTTTCCATAGAACAATTGTGTTTTCCATAGAACATTTGTGTTTTCCATAGAACAATTATGTTTTCCATAGAACCATTGTTTTTTCAATAGAACAGTTGTGTTTTCCAAAGAGCAATTGTTTTCTCCATAGAACAATTGTGTTTTCCATAGAACAATTGTTTTCTCCATAGAACAATTGTGTTTTCCATAGAACAATTGTGCTTTCCATAGAACAATTGTTTTTTCCATAGAACAATTGTGTTTTCCATAGAATAATTGTGTTTTCCATAGAACAATTGTGTTTTCCATAGAACAATTATGTTTTCCATAGAACAATTGTGTTTTCCATAGAACAATTGTGTTTTCCATAGAACAATTGTGTTTTCCATAGAACAATTATGTTTTCCATAGAACAATTGTGTTTTCCAAAGAGCAATTGTTTTCTCCAAAGAACAATTGTGTTTTCCATAGAACAATTGTGTTTTCCATAGAACAATTATGTTTTCCATAGAACAATTGTGTTTTCCATACAACATTTGTGTTTTCCATAGAACAATTGTGCTTTCCATAGAACAATTGTGTTTTCCATAGAACAATTGTGTTTTCCATAATCAAAATAAGTCGAGATACATGGGTCGTTCATGGAGTAATATTGCTCAACGTTGGAAGATACTATTAATAATAATACTTTTATTTCAGTCACAATTTGGCCCAAAGAAACATGATAAAAACAACAGCTAGGTTCAGTGGTATGAAAATGAACGGATTAACTTATTTATATGTTGCCACTTGGAAAAAAGCTTAGACGTCATACGAACGTCAGATTTACACAATGTTCTCAACAGAACGTTTGCTGATGATTCACTTGATACCACTTGACTTACCTTTTTTAGTACATAGTTTCCCTAGGGTAACGTCTTTATGGTCAAGCAGAAGTTCCCAGATACTGTCTTGAGTATGAATATCCAGTCGTTCAAAAAGCGAACCAGGTTTTGTTTGCGTATCTGTTTTCTTGGAATGCAGTTTGGGGAAGAGTATGGATTTATTATGTGTGTTAGATGACTTTTTTGGCAGTAAGGGTGGTATTGTTGTATCTGTCGCTTTTATTGGAGGTGGAGGTGGTGGTTGAGGGGGTGATATGGGTTGTGAAGCTTGTGGCTTTGGCAGCGATCGAGGAACATCGGGTGCTTCAGGCACAGGGTTGGACACTGGGGATACCCGGGCGGTGGGAGGATCCCGTGATGTTGTCTCCGAGTTAGTCAGCAAGAATGGCTCATAAGGTCGATCATTCTTTCTTGGTTGAGTTTCTGTCAGGTCGTCTGTGCTGGTGTCTATTGAAATGAAGCGAACAAAATGAGCTTTCGTTAATTCTATAATAGCAGAAAAAAAGTTGTCAGAACTCAATATGCTTACGCGAACATTTAATTTCTACATACAAGTGAAGCAGGCATCGTCTGTAACAACAAGACACCATCAGAAGATGGCATATCCCATTGGTAACCCCCCCCCCCCCCCCCCCCGCCCTCCCTCCCAGTTTAGAAATAGTAGCTTGTATAATGGAAAAGCAGTCTTATACATTTTTGCCATAAGAACCACTCGCTTTTCTACGAGAAATCGATCTCAACTGATGGAGCCGACACCAAATTATGGATTGAGAATAAGCTGTAGCACCCGGCGTAAAAATCTCAAATCCTATTAAGCATAGGCGGATCCAGGGGGGGGGGGGGGGGGGGATCAAGGGGGTCAGGAGTTTCATCTATAACTTTGGATCAGGTCAGGGGTTTGGAACATAACGATTTTACTGTTATTTTTTAAAGGCCCACTTGCCGCCGTAGCCTGTTTAAATTTGCTAAGAAAACCAATTTACATGAGCTTACTACGACTAATACCACTAAACTTAAACATAGGACACATAAAACATGTCTAGTTAGCTTTAGAATGTAGAAATGGGGTGAAAAACAAACGAAGAATCGAAGCCTGATTACAACAACAACGATCAGTGTCGGTCAACTTTCGTGTTGGATTACCCTCATTTCAGGCCTTTTTATCTGTGGTTTACACTCAGACAATTATCAGCAGGCTTTTCCAGTCGCTGTTAACCGATGGTCAGTCTGTATTTCTCAGATAAATAGGCCTATGTAAAATTACACTGTGCCGTTAGTTCACTCACTCGACTGAAACATAAAATCGCCAATAGGGGGCAGTTTGGTTTGTTTACGTTCCGGGCACCTAACAATTCTAATTTTCAAATTCAAATTAAAAATACAAAGTGACGTCCAAACTTTTAAATTTTGGTAAAAATAGAAAGTTCCTAACTTATATTGTCTGGGAAAAATACAGAAAACGGTCTTTCTTTTTTAATGTAAACAATATTCCGGCTTTTCGCGGCAAGTGTGCCTTTAAGAATTAAGGAGAGCAAAATCAGGAAATTATTAACATTTTTAGTTGCAGAACATCCTCAGAACGCTTCTTAGGCAATCTAGATTTCCCTGCGCTTCCGGGCCTAGGCAGCCCCTGGACCCTCGCCTAATGCGTTGGAATAGTCACCCCCTTCTCCATGCTTTAAAGCGTCACAATGCTTCACTTAAAACTGGGGAACAAAACGACTTTAGTGTTATTTTTAAAGAATTAAGGAAAGCAAAATCCGGAAATCATTAGCATTTTAGTTGCAGAACACCCTCAGAACGCGTCTCGGGCAATCAAGAACTCTAGAGCTTCCGGGCCCTGAGCGGCCCCTGGCCCCTCGCCTATTGCGTTAGAATAGTAACCCCCTTCTCCATGCTTTAAAGCGTCACAATGTTTCACTTAGAACTAGGGAACATAGCGACTTTACTGTTATTTTTTAAGAATTAAGGAAAGCAAAATCCGGAAATTATTAGCATTTTTAGTTGCAGAACACCCTCAGAACGCTTCTTGGGCAATCAAGAACTCCAAAGCTTTGAACCCTCGCCAAATGCCTCTTTTAAATTTGTTATCTTTTTGTAATCGAAGGGCCTGGGACCCCCTCTTTCGTTAAAAGCTGGATCAATCATATCCTCCTTTCTATGAGCTCAACACACTATTCCAGACAAAGCGTTCTGAGCTTATTGAGTTGACAATAGATGCATAGATTTGTAATAAGGCAAATTGGCTGTGGCGCCCGGCGTAAAATTCGCAAAATCTTGAAAAGCAACCCATCCTTTCCACGAACTGAACACACTATTCAAATTTCAAAGTGACACGACAAAGTATTCTTGTTATTCAGCGGACACCAAACTCATAGATTGGAAATAAGATAAATTGGCTGTATATAGCTCTCAGAGTAAAATTTGCAGAATCCTAAAAAGCAATCCCATCGTCCTTTCCATGAACTCAACACACCGACAAAGCCTTCTCGAGTTATTCTGCGGACAACACATGCATCTTTTTGGTGTGTTAGAGAGGTATGGAAAACATCTTACAGGTTATTTATGTCTGAAAATAATATTTCATATCAAAGTATAGCCTAGATTAGGAGATCTAGTTGGGCTTTAAAGGTGTGCAATTCTCTCAGACAATGTGCTTTATATTATAGGGAAGTATAAAGTGCATGTGGATGAAATCGCAGGATTATCTATACAAGAATTGAGTTAAAGAAATCTACTCACAATGGTCCGGTCCTCTGTTTTCCTCAACCTTGCTATTTTTGTTCGTTTTATCCTGGTCAAAAGTCTGTCGTCTTCTCCTTTTATGAACAACTATGACGATAATCAGTATGCATATTATCAAACCTCCTAACCCTGACAGACTACCAATGAAGATTATATTCTTGTAGAACGGCACAAATCGAATCGAGCCTACTTTTGCGTCAAAGTTTCCAACCTTAACCTGGAAATACAAGATCCCAATATTCTTAAAACAAATCTTCAGGAATGTTTTATTATGAGAACCACTAGCCAACCAGACTATTACATGTTTGTCTCATTTAATCGTCTTCAATTGTAATAATTGGAGTTTCTTATCTGTTTGTTTTCTGATGCCCAGGATAAGACTTGTATTAGTAAATAACCCGAGGAAGACCTGAAATAACAATATTGTTTTAAACAACATTTATTTCTTCTTAAAGAAGTGGACATTTGCGTCACTTATGTAGTATGAGCTACACAAACATTAAATCCATTCATAGACTTCTGGTTAAACTCGATGAACTACACGCGGAATGGGGGTCACGTGGTATTTGAGATCCAACGAGCACCGCCATTACAAGGGGATTTCCATCCAGGTTGGTCATTCGAGCGCCTATCGTGAAGTAATGACGGCACTTTTCAAAACTCTGATCCAAACCAGTCAATGAGCTGTGGCCATTTCACTTATATAGTTCAATGGTTGAACCTACATCTTATTTACATGCGTCAGATGCAGGTCGCATTTGATCCAACTTTAATACATAGACGAACGATGAGACAGTAGGCCTATAGGCTCTGGTAACCTGGGTTTGACATTATAAAATTCATTCAAATCTCCCAGTTATGGCCTATATGTATGATGTATATCTTCTTGCCAAAATAAACTAAAACCCTAGACGCACACATGTGCCTGTCGGTCAAGTAAGTAAAACAAGACCATGGGAAAAGATAGTGAAAATTTTGGTTCCCCCAGAACTACCTATAGGCAAGGGAATTTAGCCCCGACTGTAAGATCACTTGTACTTTTTATAAGCAATGTCGAACGACCTATGTGGGATGGTTGCCATTTACCACCGGAAGGTAGTGGGTTTCCTCCCCACATAGAGCCCGGTTTCCTCCCACAATAAAACTGGCAACGCCGCCATATAAGTGAAATAATCTTGAGTGCGGCGTAAAACATCAATCAATCAATCAATATAAGCAATGACTGGCCTCTGTGTCAGAGGTCGAGCCATTTTACTCTGAAGTAGTTTGTATTCTTCTATTACGATCTTAGCCATATTGATGCTGGCCTTCTTATACTGAAACACAAATGGCATAATATTTTTTTTCATGACATCGCTTATATCTAGGTTTTTAAACATTACTGGAGAGATAGAAATGAGAAAAAAAGGTTTTTGTGTAGTTGTCTTGTCGCGTAATTCTGGAGGTTCACAACCTTTGTGTGCGTGTGCGTGCGTGCGTGTGTGAGGTGGGGGGATAGTTAAATTCCAAATAAAAATTTACCATAACTGTCAGTGTACTTTCTTTGTTTACTTCTATCTGTGGTTCACATGTGATCTTTCTGTCAGAAAACACTCTGATTGGACAATCTGTTGAACCAATCAGTACATTGTAGTCTGATTGGACAGGACCTTGAGTAAAGTTTCTCCCCTGAAACAATGAGACGAAAAAATATGCATATGTATAGTAATGAGGAACTCACTGCTGATGATATATCTCTACTCAATAGATGACTTTCATTTCTGCTTGGCCGAAATCATTATCTGATAGGGACCTTTTTATTAGTAAATTAGTTCATGTTATGGACTTCTCCAGAATTCTGGGTGATATCTACTGATATTCTTATACGTCTTACAGCGGATACACACACCCTTCCTACATGTATGATCCAAATATAAACGTTAGATGTGAATCTGTATCAAGGAAATTTGATAGTTTAGCTAATCCTAGAAACCAGCATAACCCTACTTAGTCAGAACGTCTTGCCTAAAGTAAGCTAATGGGACATCAAAACATATATCGTTATAAAACCTGCTGATAAATGCTCGACAATAGTTATTACATTTATGTCTAGACAGGATTATGATTGAGAAGGTAGAACGGCAGCTAAATAACCCTTTATTACCAAAAACTTGATAAGGAAATAGGGCCTGAAAATGTTGGAAATTGCAATAGAATTCTTCGTTCCCTTAAAGAAAAAGGCTATATCAATAAAACGCAGTATTGCTATTTGCTATTGGAACCTGACCTTAATTCTAAAAACAGGGCACTCTATATTTCGAAAATACACAAACCCATTGAAAAAATGAGCCAAACCTCCAATGCACCCAGGGCGTCCTATTATCTCGGATTTCGGTAGTGAATTAAAGAATTTCACACCTAATTGATTACTATCTAAAACCTACCAAATCGGCATGTTAGCTTTACCAAAAATACTGATGATTTGTTGCCAAATTATCTTTTCCAGAAAATTCTAGTGACTAAGGCCAAACTCCTGCCTGTTGTCAACCTAATGAGATATTGGTTTATTATAACAACTTATGATTGGGTATAAACGTCTAAATGATATGCCCCTTTTTAACACAATAAGAAACTTGTCTCTGTGGTTATTTTAGACAAGAAGATTTTCCCTGTATCCGTGTGTTATAATGTTAAAAAATATATAAATCGGTGTCAATGGTTGAGAAGCAATTTGAGTGGGTTATAGTCGGGGGTAAGAGCCACACTGGACATTGAAACATCGATATAAGTAACCGGTATTTACTGTTGGAAGACAAGGTAACTCGATTTGTTTGTCTGCAGGATATATCGACCACAAAACTACGGCATTTTCCTCGTAAGTGAAAAATAAAGGGGACTAGGTGACCCAAGTGGCTAGAAAGATATCCATCAGTCCGACACAGATGCGGAGTGGGATAGAATCGTAGACCAAATTATATTTTACCAATTGTTTTTTTCACAAGATCACCGTATCTAGTAGAGAAGCCAGTACACCCTGATTGCCGGGGGTTCCCCACCGGCTTCCTTCCCATTAAACATGACTGCGCTGTCATAGGCGTAAACGCCGAATAATAATACGTATACATAAAGTGACATTGTGTGCCAAATCAAACTCCAGGCTATTTTCCCAAACTGTTTGCATTGTGTCGACTATTATAGAATTGTTGAAAGAAAGTGTTAGTTTTGGAATCTCATGCTACTGTAGAACGAAGTCCATTGCCTCTGGTGTTTGATATTCACGGCTCACAGAAACTAAATCTTTTATGCTTACACCCTATCAATAGCGGGGGCATATTTTTTGTAATGGCGTCTTTTAATACCACTATTTACATTTACAAAAAGACTTACTGTGATGTCAATTGCGTTGTTAAAGGGATAGGAGTAATTTCTCTCTTTGTCCCATGGTTCAATGACTGGATTGGGGACAATGGTTAACAGTCCCAATTCTGAGTTGATGGTCACGTAATCAATTAAACCATCGAATTGCAGGCCAAGGGAGAATTCTTGTCTTCCGCCAGAGTAAAAACTATCCAGGTTGGGAGTTGGACAAGTAAGTTCCGATGGACTTTTAACCACACAGACCTGAATATATAGGGCAGAAAATATACATTGAACATTTGGTGGATCTATAGAATGCTTTGAGAAAAAAAGCAATCGTGTTTTATGATAGTATTCTCGTTATTTTGGGATTACACTTTCTTGAAAATATGGTAGAAATTCCTCTACCGATTTTTGGATGACGCCAACGGGAATCGAACCCAGGTCCCAGAGTATGGCACCTATCGCCAGCACTAAATGCCGGCTGTCTTATCCATTCAGCCAACCAGCCTGCGACACTAATTAACTAAACTCGTGTTTTACGATGGTTTAAAAAAAACAAAACTTCAAGTTACAAGGACAGCGATGGTTATCTCTATAAATTGTTGTCATGTGGTGTACCTGTGTGGTAGTATTTCTTGATTCGCCGTCTGGCAGATAGACCAGTAATATTGGCTTGAACACAGAGTCCATGTTTCGTCCTTTAACAGATAACGTTAAACCTCCGCTGTGAATGAGACATGTTAGAGTTCAGACCATAGCAGGACTGTGATGATTCTAGAGAAATTGATAACTTTCCACTTTCAGTGAATGAGCGAAAGTAAAAGCTGTTGAGAAAGGCAAAATGTCCCATTTTCAATAGAAACATAAACTGACTTTGCCAAAAAGGAACCTGTCGACGTGGAACGAACCCCAGAGGTAAATACGCAGACATATATATCCACGTATGGCAAGGGAAAAAAAATCGAAACCAATATGAACAATATAACATCATGTTGCAGAAACTTTCCATCGAAAGACAGCGGGTTAGAATCAGACCAAACAAAATTGAAAACATTCTTGGTGGATTTTTCACTCACTAAGTGAAATATAAATCTTTGTCGCCGCGTAAAACATCGATCAAGCAGATGTGAAGGTTCCATTAGAACCAAAAGCGCTCAACCACATGCGCAATGATAGCACCGGTGTTAAGAAATTTGAGAAATTCATACGAGACTTGCGTTTCCTATCTCAAGCATCCACATGTATAAGTTTTCAGTTTCGGTGTACCTTACCTTGCCAATACGTCACTGTTTGAAATTCCAGTCACCACAGGATCGGGTCGGTACTTGAAGGTAGACTGTAGGAACACGGTGCCCCCTCCGTTTGGAGACAAATCCAGTTTGATTTTCCATACAGCGTTTTCATTCTTAGCACTGAGTGTCTGGAACGTGATCATTGTCTGATTCCTGGTAAAAGAAAACTACAGAGTAACGCATTTCAATCATTGTATTTTATTTTTCTATGTATATCCAATGTCAGCTTGATAAAACTTAATTTGTGCTTGTTGAATATTTCAGTTGATGCTCTTTAGAAAACCTGATTATCAAGGAAACACCTTTTATTATGGCGATTTGAAATCGACGATTTCAATTATTCGGCCAGAGCCACGTTTTATAGCGAATATCTTTTATAATTTGGAAGGGTATTTTTTCTATACAAAAAATTACCGAGAAAAGATAAGTAAAGTTTTTAGGTCCGAAAAAACCTTTTCCTTTCCAAAGATACCAAACAAATAGTTTTGCGACAGTGACGTTAATTAAATATCACAACAAGCAAAACAAATTGGTTGACTTTCAAAGTGTTCCACATAAAGTGGTAGGAGTTGCAATATTTCGACTTTAAGTCATCAGCAACAACACTTGTTGAGATAAAACAAGGCATTTTTACGGAGTTTGATTTATACTTCACTATCTTCAGTAAAACTCAAGTTGTTCTGTGGATTGAATTAAAACTTTTTAAATACTTATATCTGACCTGCTGACGCTAATTTGTTTAATGTCGTTAAGGAAAACACTAAATCCAATCCCGTCTCCGAGAAACTGTCCCCTGATAGTGACAACAGTCCCCCCTGCGAGGGGACCGTAATTTGGACTAATTTCGGTTTCTAAGGAAGGATCCTAAAATAAAAGTAAAGGGCGGGATTAAGCCATTATGTGGGGGGCTATAGAGTGGTTTTGGATTGCTACAGTTGAAGATCAGTAAGTTACACAGTCAGTATTGGAGGATTCTCCGGCAAGTTATAGTTTGAGATACTTGGTGTCAATTCGAGTTCTTTTCAGGAATGAACTTAACTTTTATAATATTGACATGGTGAAGGCTTTAGTTAACAAGATTACAACTCATTTCAAAATGCCTTATGACTATTTATTCATCAGCATGGAAAAAAGGCAGGTTGATATTTCGGTTGTATTTAATGAAATATGTTTATTAACTGGCTCAAATCATAGCAGCAAAAATGTATCCCCGACAATTTACATGTATGTCTACAACCCTATGTTTAACTTTATTCAGTTATTCAGTTTTTCATAATCAGATCATTGTATTTATAGTCAATGGAGAGTAACCAATGCTTACACAGTTTGTGTTGCCCCCTTCGCCCTGGCAAATACACTTGCCTGTGATCTTGTCACAGATTGTGCCCTTCTTCCTTCCCAATGGGTTACACCGTGGACATGGGGAACAGGTAGGAAATCCCCAATAGCCATCCGAACATTCACTACACATTCGTCCTGTAGTGGAATAGTACTGTAATTTGTACAGGTATTACTTACATCTTTGATCAATGATTTGATTATTGTTTTAGGGACCTGTGAGTAGAGCCTATGCTGCTCACAAATACGTAAGTCTTCTGTCGAAAGATTACGGGTTTGATTCTCAGTCCAAAGAAAAAATGTTAATAACACTTATTGTATTTTCATTCGATCGTTCTGTTTGAAAAAGCTGTCAGGTACTTGTCGAAGGTGGTGTGTTAACCTTGGACAAATAGTCCTGTTTTCTGAGTTAACTGAAACCACTGCCAATTAAGTGAAGTAATCTTGAGTGCGGCGTAACACATGAATCAATGATGTTTATATCCCGAAAGATTTGTATAACATATTCGGAACCAAGTATATAATTAAAACCAAAACATTTACAAACATCTCATTTAAGGAACAGTTGTGTTTCACATTCACGATTATAGGCGACTACATGCATGGACTAGAGAAACACGCCCCCAACAAATGCTTTGCTCTTTTTCCTAGAGGATAATAAGAATACCTGCTATATTGGCCTTACAATCACATTGACCGCTGGTTTTATCACATGTTCGGGGGTTCGAGCCTTCGCTGTTACAAGCACATGGTAAACAACCACTGGTTGACAGCCCATAGAAATTGGTTTTACAGGTATCGCAGATTACCCCGTCAACACCATCCTTACATTGGCACTCCCCCGTATCCATGTGGCAGCCGGAGGATCCACTTTGGTCACAGTTACATTCTACGCAGCCAGTCGCATTCAGCCCATAGGAGAATGGAACACACCGATCACACTTATCCCCTCCAACATTTCTCTTACACGGACACTTTCCGGTATCCTGAAATCAAATTATATCAATAATTTACAATTTAGACTGAGCAATAGGACCCTAACTCAATGTTGAACTGGTCAGCACGACACCAATATACTTTGGCCATAGAATTTGGATTGCCAACCACTCAAAGCCTTGCCATTTACCTTATACGGCAATATAATGATCTTGTGTTACACACAAGACATACAGCTAAATACAATATTGGAAAACAAGTTTCGGATTATTTAAAGTGGCATGAGCTGCCAAAACAGAATGTTGAAATTATTGGCTATTTTTTTCAAGACGTGTAATTCTGAAACTATTTAGTGCTTCTAGTCTCGAAAATGTACGATAAAGTGTTGTTTTGAACTAACTTTGGCTTAGAATGAATGAATGGTCGCCCCGGTTATTTAAATTTTGTGTACTTTTCGAACACGTTTTCGGTTCGTACAGGCCACTTACTGTATGGATTTTCCTCATTCCAACGCCAATCATTTAGTTTTTACGCTAAGCCTCTTAGCGTCGTGACGATCAGAAATTATGAAAAAAATGTGAATTTTAGCGGCTCATGGCTTTAAGGCTTATGGTCAGGCGGACGTAACCGATAGGCAACCTGCGCAAACTCATGTATTCAGCGATGGTAGCTGTGTCAATTACGTTACCAGAGGGGTACTAAATGTCCGCTGTTGTATCTACCAGTCAACTACCTTCTTTTTTAGAGGAGGCCGGTTGGCTGAATGGATAAAGTAGCCGGCTTTTAGTGCTGGCGGTAGGTGCCATACTCTGGGACCCGGGTTCGATTCCCGTTTCGCGCTTCACCCAATATCGGTAGAAGAATTTCTGCCATTTTTCAAGAAAGTGTAATCCCAAAAAATAACGAGAACATTTGGTCCTATTGATTATTATTGATTATGACAACAGTAGTCAAAGCCTACTTTGATTAATGATTAAATTGATTGCTGTTTTACGCCGCAGCCAGGATTATTTCACTTATATGGCGGCGTTGTCAGGTTTTGTGGGCAACTCTCTGACATAAGGCGATCGAGTAAAAAATCAATTTTTATTTGGTCTTATTGGGATTAGAATCCGCGCCGCTTCGATGGAAGGCTTGTGTCGGACTGAGGGACTATCACTCTAATTGACTTGAGCCATCGAGCCCCTTTTTCAAATGAAATCTGGTCTTATTTATCTAAAGTGTTTACTTCAAAGAAAACCGAGGGCCTCAGTGCATGCTCCAGTGGGTCAGAGTGACCGTCCCTCAATCCCACGCAGACCTTCCATCGATGCGGCGAGGGGATCGAATCCCACTCAGACCAAATAAAAATTGAAAAATTTCTGAGTGGATTTTTTATTCGTTCGCCGTATGTGGAAGAGTTGCCAGGTACTCACCGAAGGTCGTGGGGTTTCCTCCTGGCATTCAGCCCGGCCCCCCCCCCCCCCCACTAAACCTGGCAACGCCGCCATATAAGTAAAATAATCTTGAGTGCGGCGTAAAACATCAATCAGTCAATCAAAGAAAACTTGTTAGCAACTCACCCTGTTTAGCAAATGTACGATGGCATTGTGACTACTTGGAGGAACTATTGGGGGTATTTGTGAGATTTAATTATTTGTTAAATCCAAGAGGCTAAACATACATTATCTTTTTTCAATGGTATCTACAAGTTAATAACATGAGACTTTTTACGGGTCTCAACTTTTAAGTCATTACCATATCGAATTTTCAGAACTTGTGTAGATCAATAGGGCCTACTCGAAAAAAAAATTCGGCATCTGCCCTGACAATAGCATGGAAACTGGTTTCCTATATACCGGTATTTAGGAGGTTTTGTGATTGATTTTATAGTGCTTGTTATATACCTTATCACATGTTTGGCCGGAGGCTCCTATGTCATCACAGTTGCATTGCTTGTTACAGAACAGTCCATTGCCATGATAAAAGCCAGCCCTGCAAGTATTGCAGAACTCGCTTAACGTGTTGCCATCACATCTGCAACCGTAGTTTGGTTCTTTCAAATCATCACGCGAAGGACTTCCATGACAAGCCGTTCTGTAACACAACCGTAAAAATGGAAAGAAGTGAAACATATTTAAGGAAAAAAACAACATGATATTGTCTTAATATGCCGGAAGTTTAATGATGTCACTTGAACAAATATAGGACATTTCAAACAATTATTTATAGCTATACACATAACTGCACGTCTACAGACTTTTCAGTGGGTAATTGTTTTCGGCAGTCATGTTGATCCCTCTGTATACCCCGACGGAGTCATTTAGCAAACAACGACCGTCTGCTTTCGTGATACAAATAATACAAATTTAGCTGGACATTACATTAATACTACTGAATGGTCACCATTGCTTGGAAATTCCATACCGGAAAAAAGACGCTTTAGATGTAAATTCAAATAATACCCTCGAACTTTATTCATATAAATATCGTTTAAATTACCGTACCATATGACCCATCTTTTAATATTTATGCGCTCTTATTGTTGACGTAAAAAAAAAACGTACCTGCCCATAACATCGACCTCTTTCACACTGTGGTAGTTCCATGGATCGCCTTTCTGATGTCCCGTCAGTTTGACAATCACGACATTCGCAACACTCTTTAAATAAGTTTGCCTGTCAGTTTCATGTCCGTTTAAATCCCAAGCTAGAGTGACATCAGTTGATGGGCTATCAAATAACAAACCATTGTTAAACGTTCGGGAACAAAAATAAGAAATTACTTTAAAGTGGCATGAGCTGCCAAAATTCACACTTTTTTCATAATTACTGATCGTCACGACGGTAAGAGGCTTTGGAGGCCATCAGAAAACTAAATGATTGGCGTTAGAATGAGTAAAATCCATACAGCATGTGGCTTGTACAAACCGAAAACGTGTTCGAAAAGTAAACAAAATTTAAATAACCGGGACCATTCATTCATTCTAAGCCAAAGTTAGTTCAAAACAATACTTCATCGTACATTTTCGAGACTAGAAGCACTAAAAAGCTTCTGAATTATACGTCTTGAGAAAAGTAGCCAATAATTTCAACATTCTGTTTTAACGTCAAAATATCAACATTTTGGCAGCTCATGCCACTTTAAAGCCTTATATTATTGCAGTATCAACAATCGATTTTTTGTTTTGGACTTAAGTATTTCTTGGAATAGATTGGTGATCCAAATTAAAAATCAAAGTTATTTTTGTTTTCATCGCAGAATCAAACCTACCTGGTTACTGTCTTAGGTGTGATCCCTTGCTTTAAATTTTCCAACTGTACTGAGACTTCTTTAGGAATTGTTGTGTCAAACTTGATGGTAACATTCACAACCTGGAATAAAAAAGACCGCGTTAGCATACGCTTCGAACATTGGGTAATGTGATCTTCAAACCAACTACTTCTGGTGTCTGCAGATCACGGATGATATTTCGAAATTCTGTCACCTTCCGGATAAAACATTTTCGCCCGACGTAACGTTGCGACTGGTTGTAACTTAATGTTGAAGGTATGGGATACCATGGTAGTCATTATATATATATATATATATATATATATATATATATGTATATGTACGTATATATATATATATATATATAAGTAACATGTATGTTCCCAACCTGCCAAAGTCACCAAAATAAAATTAAAAAAAAAAAAGACATCATTGTTTCTTATTACAGGGTTTGCTCTCTTGGCTCTGTACCGTGCCCATGCCGACTTTCTTAAAAAACGCATTGAATTGCAAAATTGATAGCGTTGCTGGCAAACATATACTCAACGCTTAAATAAAAAACAATAGTAAGGATAATATAGTCCTCTTGAATCGCCAAAGTTTACGAACACGCCAAGTATGTCGTTTGAACACCATGGGAGTTAAAGGGGCATGAGCTGCCAAAATGTTGATATTTTGATGTTTAAACAGAAGGTTGAAATTATTGGCTATTTTTCTCAAGACTGCTTCTAGTCTCGAGAATGTACGATAAAGTATTGTTTTGAACTAACTTTGCCTTAGAATGAATGAATGGTATTCCCGGTTATTTAAATTTTGTTTACTTTTCGAACACGTTTTCGGTTCGTACAGGCCCCATACTGTATGGATTTTCTTCATTCCAACGCCAATCATTTAGTTTTTCGATGGCCTTCAAAGCCTCTTACTGTCGTGACGATCAGACATTATGATAAAAGTGTGAATTTTGGCAGCTCATGCCACTTTAAACGTCGGTATATTCGTAGCGACCTCTTTATGACCCCCACACTGGCGGATACCCCACACTCGGAAACCCCACAATGAAGAGGAGTATGGCCCTTATAAACCATTATAAAACATCAAGTTTAATTCATAGCTTAGAAGTTATGTCATTGTATTCCATCATCTTACGAATATAGAGTAGAGTGTTACAGAAAATAGTTTGACCTGTCGTAGTCCTTGAAGGTTAATCCGAAAGGTTGATGTATTTTGTCCACGAGGGGATATCCAGGTTGTAGTAATATCATCGTCGTTGGCGTAGCCAAGATAATGGGCGTCCGGATTGAGGCGATCGATTTTCGCCTCGTTTGGGAAGACAATACACGACTTCTCCTCTTCTACCAAATGTGTACTCGGACACTGACACTCCGGACCGATTCGCAAGGATGGAACGCCGGTACTCAGTCCAAGAAGGGCTCTGGAATAATACATTGTATTTACAATAAAGGGATATGATATGAGATATGAATTTTCATTTTCATACTCTCTCAAAAAGGCATCGATTGAACACGAACTTAAAGTAGATTTTTTTCTTCATCTACATAAGGGTAAAGTCTTCGGACGACAACAACTTTTTTAACCTATAGAACATATACAGAATACAGTGTGTGCACAAGTAGTGTTATTCCGAAAAACGAAAACTTATATTGACTCAATATTTCGACTTTTATTCAGTCATGATGACTACGTTAAACTAATCAGTGGAACTACTGGATTACGATGTGTGCAGTTGTATGTTTATACAGGGACCGCGGAGCATAATTGCGTTTGGGGGGGGGGGCCAACTATCACAGCCCAACTGGCGAGGGTCCAGGGGCCGACTAGGCCCCGGAAGCTCTGAGGCGCTAGACGGCCGGAGATGCGTTCTGGGGATTTTCTGGAAATAAAAATGATGATTTGCTTTCTTGTTTTTATAACTACATTCAGTTAAGAAATGTCTAATATCGGCACTTGACCCCAGTTCAAGAAGCGGTGGTCCGGGGACCACTAAGGCACCGGAAGCTCAGAGGCATTGGCATTACTTATTCAGCTAAAAAAAAACATCGCTTGATAGATAAAAAAAATGGTAAACACAAATATCACAGCCCAACAGGCGAGGGTCCAGGGGCCGCCCAGGCCCTGGAAGCTCTGAGACTCTAGACGGCCGGAGATGCGTTCTGAGGATTTTCTGGAAATAAAAATGATGATTTGCTTCCTTGTTTTTATAACTACATTCAGTTAAGAAATGTCTAATATCGGCACTTGACCCCAGTTCAAGAAGCGGTGGTCCGGGGACCGCTAAGGCACCGGAAGCTCAGAGGCATTGGCATTACTTATTCAGCTAAAAAAAAACATCGCTTGATAGATAAAAAAAATGGTAAACACAAATATCACAGCCCAACAGGCGAGGGTCCAGGGGCCGCCTAGGCCCCGGAAGCTCTGAGGCTCTAGACGGCCGGAGATGCGTTCTGAGGATTTTCTGGAAATAAAAATGATGATTTGCTTCCTTGTTTTTATAACTACATTCAGTTAAGAAATGTCTAATATCGGTACTTGACTCCAGTTCAAGAAGCGGTGGTCCGGGGACCGCCTCGGCACCGGAAGCTCAGAGGCATTGGCATTACTTATTCAGCTCAAAAACCCATCGCTTGATAGCTAAAAAATGGTAGACACCCTGCTAAAACACTTCCGAATTACACCACAACCTCCATCGCTATTCAATTTGCGCTGATGGAGAAATGGAAAACTGAGATATATCACAAACTGTTAGTTATTGCTCCAAGTAGGGGATCCCTAACTCGAGGTTGTTGAAGTTGCAGCGGGGCAACTTCAATGTCCAGGATCCCCATGCAGATAAGTTTCTATCAGTTCATTACTTGGAAGTTTGGGTCACTGTAAAGACTTTCCCCGGCATCAGTGGTGTGCAAAATTCAAAATGAAACCAATGTCAAATGATAGAATAAATTAGCTGGAAACTGTAGGATTGTTAAGTACTGAAAGGATTTTGTATGTGTTCTGTTTTAAGAATTTCGGTCGAATCATTTGTAAAGAATGTGTACATTGAGCCAGAAATCTCCGAAATAAAACCTAAATTCAGGAAATTAAATGTTTATTCGCTTATATTTTTCGATCATAATTTGCGGTAAACATTTTAGTACTGGCTCTGATATTATTTTTCTAATTACATTTTCCTGAACGATAATAGCAAAAATGCTATAATACCGATTTTTGGACTGATCACAAACCAGTACTCAAACCAAATAATGATGCTTATTTCCGATTTATTTCTATGTTAGCGGGTCCAGAAGTCCAATTTATATTGGAATAATAAAAGAATATAAGAAATAGAAGGCCCACGTTATTCGTTAAATAATGAATTATTCTCATTACGGGAAAATCTCGCTTGGGGAAATGTTGTGTAGGGAGAAATTGTTGGCCGTGAACCCGCCGAGTCAATGCACGTATGGTAAGGAAGAACTGTAATGGTTTGCTTTTAGTTTAAAAAAGGTTGACGAGATTTGAAGGCCCTCACTCCTACCACACTTCGTATAACTCATCGAATTTCGGCCACTTTATTTCAAGTCCATATTTGTATTTAAGAAAACTGCAAAAAAATAATTTGCCAAAAAAAAAAAAATTGGTAGGCCAAAATTTAGGGGGGCCAGGGCCCCCCCGGCCCCCCTTGCTCCGCGGTCCCTGTTTATATACCTATCTTCTCGAGCCAAGTGAAAATCTCCGTGGCCCCATTCAAAGTTTTACCTAGGCGGATTATTACCCTCCAACCCGTCAATCAAACAGCGCCTTTTGATTGGATGCGAGTAAAAGTTACTAATCAACACCCCAGGCACTTACGCTCTTCCCGCTAAAAAAATAACATAATGGCGAGTGTCAATGCATGTGTCTGTCCAAGATTACTACTGTGATAATTGTCTTTATAAACACTAAAACACACAGGCACAGGGGACGTTTTCTTGTTTAAAATAACCATGGAGACAGTTTCTAATTGTGTTAAAAAGAGGTGTATCGTTTAGACCTTTATACCCCATAAATTGTTGTAATTAACTAAACCTATGGTATTTAACTAGGTTGACGACTGACAGGAGCTTAGCCTGGATTTTCGGTCTAGAGGGCGACTTATTTTATATTTGGCTAGTAATGTGAATCACCCCCTAGCCCGAACCACTCTCTCAATCCAATTAAGGTATAAGTTTTAATTTAAACGATACACTTTCGAAAATGACTACACACGATAATTTACGCGACGCCAAATCCTGGAAATTTACCTTTATTGAAAGACGAGATCTCGGGCAAGATTTTCAGGCACACGGCTTGTACGTAACTGTTGTTTTAGAAACGATTCCCCCTAAGATACTTGCTATCTTCCACAAAAGTGACAAGAGAGTGGACATAGTTGACCTAATTTTTAAATTGCGCATGCTCCTCATAGCTCCCTCTGGCGGTGCCGAATAAACGACCCGTGACGTTTGTAAAAATTGAGATCTGTCATTGGTGCAGGGCGGAAGTAGGTCATGACCGAAAATATATGAGTGACGTATTTCTACGACGCCCCGCCCAGTTTAACTGGTCGTTTAATGTTTTACTATGGCGGTTACGTCAGGTTGAAAGCCAGTGGACTTCGAAACAAATATTGACTGCATAAGGGAAAGTTTACCACTTTACAGCGGCGTAAGTTTGACAAACTCCTTCTTCGTGGCCTATGCTATCGGAATGCAGTGGTAAATATTTCATTCTTTGCTTATTTGTTGTGAAATTTGCGCCGTTTTTTTTCGGCGGGACAAGTTAATATCGTTTTCCATTATGGAAGTAATCTGGGCTATGACGAATACGGAAAAAAAGAAATTCGACAGAGCCCAGATTTCTCGGCTAACAGGAGCTTAGCCTTGGTCAGTAGAATTTTCTGGAATCCTTAAAGGGTTACGCATCTTAACTATATGGCAAGAACATCGGTGGACTGAGATTGAACCCCATAAATTTTGCCCCTCCCCCCGGCACAGAAAAACCTACGTAACAAACAACAAACAAAACGGTCATAAACTCCATCTCATAACCTACAATTAACAAACAATATGGTTATAATCTCTATCTCACAACCTACAATTGATAACTGGTGTATACAACAGAATCGCTAAACGACAGGTAAAAGGGCGTGGCCTAACAAAACATTCCTTTGTGACGTGACGTCATCTAACCTGTTGCTAAGCTAATTTTCTTTTGAAGTACGGTAGAGGATTGGCTGGAGATGAAAATCATGTACATCCACAATACGCTTTCGTAAGAAAGAACTAGAACTTTATTTTGACACTATCCTGTACGAATCTTTTGAAAGCATTTTTCATCTACAACGACTCACCGTTCGGCCACAGCTTCGTTGAGCAGACGTAAGTTGTTGATGGCTAATCTCCCAGCACCAAGGTCTAAATAAAACATGCATGGAAAATATGAATCAAACACACCTGTATAGGCATAATAGAATCCGATGATGAACCAGCTACGGACTATTTTTGACAACGACATACGTGACGCACTGACGAAACAACAATAGGCCTATGGCTATTTATTGAAACGGACAATGCACTTAATTAAAAAATATGTTGAATGAATACCTGCTCATATTTATTTTTCATTCCGATAAGATTATAAAACATGCCTACTTGTGTTTAAGGAAAGGTGTGTTATATAATAGGACCATACCTGAATTTATGCCCAGCATCACGTTCAGTTTAGTGACTATATTGCCGATATGAGTGAAAGACACTGCATGGTCTGGACCCTCTCTAAACGACCGGTTCTTTACCACTGTTATTGAGGAATTTGTGTACTGTTAACAAATAGAATCAAGATTTTCATTAACAAGGCTTTTTTTTACTGCAACAGGTTACCTCATATCTTTTAAAATCCACCATTATCGTTTCAACCAAAAATGGTACAGTGTATTATACAATCACACTGACTACACAGTAGGTATGAAAAAACTTTCAAAGGAAAGTGAACGCTATATACGCGTAGATTCAAACTATCTTGTTAATAATAATATAATAATAATAATTTTATTTCAGAAAAAAGTCCATATGACATGAATACAATGTTTTGGTTGCACCAGATGTCTTCATCTAACTCAATCTAACTGGTTGATTTAAAATCTTAGAGCTCAAATACTAAGAGCTATGTATCGGTTGCCCCCCCCCCCCCCCCCCCCTCCCAATATCTCGGAATTCCCAATAATTCCTAGTTAAATGTACATTTTTTGCTGAAAATATTATTAAAAATTCCTTTAAGATCTCGATTAAATCGACTTCAAACTTGGAATTAATACTCATGGGGTACACCAAAATCGAGATATGATCACTTTGAACTGGATGAAATGAATGGATCATATGTTACCTGTACAGTCAGGTGGTACCAGTTGGAAAAGTTTGTCGACACCGTGTGTGTGTTCTGTCCGGCAAGGTTCACAACTATCTCGTTTTGTGTTATGTCTATATCTATCAGGGTCTGACCAGTTGAATTATCCAATACCCTCAGTACTTGTACACGGCTTCAAATAGAATAACAAAAAAGATTCATAGATTTGCCAGTATAATTTGACATTAAGACATCGCTATATGTGGAAGAGTTGTCAGGTACTCACCGAAGGTCGTGGGTATTGCTGCAAGTAAATAGCCCGGTTAAATCACACATTAAACCTCGCAACGCCGCCACATAAGTGAAATAAACGGCGTAAAATATAAATCAATCGCTGAGTCATTCTTTAAATGGCGCAATCAAATACCTTTCGATAGAAGTGTGCAGTTTATTCCTACGATTTCTTGCTGAATTTTGAGAGATTTTAAAATTTAGCATTACCAGTATAAACGATAATGACAGTAGATTAACCATGTTGATTTCCGCAGGCCGCCTGTGCTTTGACAGATTTTTACCATCGACTTTCTTTCCTTTTAAAGGGACATGTCCGGAACCAGCGACACAAAGAACGTTGATATATGTGTGCTATTCGACTGTCGTTTATATAAAGATGAGGTTTCCAGATGGCCATTGGTAACTGTCCTAGCTCTCACTGACTGCTGAATAGGCAGTGTGGGAGGGGTGGGGGATTCCATTGTCCGTTTAGTTGTGGTTAGGTGCCTGGTATGGACCCATTGTGGCTGCGCGTGTGATGCATTTTAGGCTGTTTGTTTACTGACTGTCAGACAGAAAACAATAGCAACGAGGAATTCCCTAAATAACTCTTTACATGTACATTGTTGGCGGAAAGTCGACTTGCAGCCTTTCATCCGACATTGACCACTTCTTATTTTCTAATAATCTGAAGGTCAACGGAGAACGCCAAAAACTTAAAATAAGCGGTGTATTCTTTTAAGGCATCGACTCACTATGCCAATTTTTGAAGCCTACAGTGCGGATATGTCTGGGGTGATGTAAAGCAGAGGGTATAGAGGATCATCGACAACAGAAGAAAAACGTTTTGGATTATTACTGAATAATTGTTACACGTTTTAAAAAATCATGTTTAAAGCATACAAAATATATTTAACAATAATATCAATATATATTCAATAGCTTACCAGTCTTTTTTCTGGCACCTCAGATTAGCAATGATCTGAAATCCGATAGCGAAGGAACCTTTGACGTTAGCGATTTTTTCCACCTTACAACTGGAATTGGAAAAAACATACCCCTGATATACATTACCAGGAGATGGGAATCCTTGGTTTGCAGTCAGCTGTTCGCATCCTGGAACGTTTTCGGTGGAAAGGGAGATTTTTTGTGCACTCCCGAATTTTCCCCAGGGACAAGTAAAATTGCACGGGGAATTGTTACATGGTGCTTGACGACTGTCACAGTACGCTGTACATTCTGTAGACGGGGCGGATGTGATTATTCGATTTGCAGCTACATTCAGGATGGGTAGTTCTTGAAATACTTGACCATACACCTGCCATGTTAACGATCTTGTCAGGAGGAGGCACCATACGATGGACACAGATTTCATGACGAATCCCCTCTATATTAACATAAACATATTGTCAGTTGGTTATGATAATGAAAATAACATTGTTGGAGCCAATGTCAGCCCAATCTAATCTTATATAATCATTTGTGTTTGTTAATATATATTAAAATTGTTTATTGTTGAGTACAGCAGACCAAGAATGACATGCATATCCCTAGAGTGCTATTTGATAGTGAAGATAAAAGTTGAAGACAAAAGCATATCTATAACATAGGTATATGGGAATGATTTGTCTATGATATAAGCTTTATTTGAAACTTGAATCCATGGTTATTCTAGACAAGAAGATTGTCCCTTTGCATGTGTGTTTTAGTGTTCATGAATATACTATAGGTCTATGGAGAATTCTCTCCCTCATATGGATGCTAATCATTTGTCAGACGTTCGATTAAAGCTTACTCTACAAGTGGCTGAATATTTGTCGTAACCTGGACGTTCTCCTTAGAAATCATGCCAATTGAAAAATCCCACATTTGAGTTCAGCTTTAGTAGCAAACGTTGTGACAGTTGTATTGGATCCCCACTCTACAGACTAGATACCCATTATTTATAAGATTGAATTTAGATCACTTAATCTTTCCCTATTCCTAGTCTTCGTTACACAGTGTCGTCTATATTTTCTTCCCATAAACTGAAAACATTTTGGGACTGCCAGTTGAATTCATTCATAGGGTATCATTTCTTTCCTTTTCCCCTAGTACAACGTCTATGGTTTTTTAGGTCAACGACGACCCAAGACAGTTACAAAAACTTGTCTATATAGCGTTTATAGTACCGGTAATAAAGATCATTCTTGTTTGTGATGTTTTTGAAAAATATAATATAAGCTACATCACCGATGGTACTTTAAAGGTTTTATGAACAACCGTTGGCAATATCTTCCAAGTGTGTTGCAGATCATGTACTTCTGTACCAGTCTCACTAAAAAGAAGATTAAATTTCTTGTGCAAGACATACACAGTAAACTGCTAAATTTGCGGCT
Source organism: Lepidochitona cinerea (assembly GCA_963971465.1). Taxonomy (NCBI): domain Eukaryota; kingdom Metazoa; phylum Mollusca; class Polyplacophora; order Chitonida; family Tonicellidae; genus Lepidochitona; species Lepidochitona cinerea. The sequence continues at coordinate 32,861,365 of OZ020553.1, forward strand.
CTTCAATTCTTCCGAAAGTTACTTATCTCAGTGACATACGATGTCAAACACAACCTCCTTTGTGTACGTGTCTTCAAAGTGGGGACTTTAAGGGGGTACTGTAATTACTAAGTTCTTTCATTTCCTTCTCCTTTAATATCCGATCTCTGCTGAGTGCGTCTTCGTGGCAGTTTGAACACATCGAAGGTCGTGTATGACGTCACTTTTCGAATAATACGGAAAATAAGCATATTTCCTCAGCACTCCTTTTTTGATTACCAGGGAACCACCGCGAAGGTTACTTATGCTTTTCAAACATACATTTAGTCCATAAACAAACATAAACCAGCTCTAAGACCTGTTCACAAATCATTTAATGCTTAACACTATACATCGTAAAGTCACCCATAAATATAGTATTACTTTCAGAGAAAGGCATAAGAAAAATAAATTGTTGACATTTATCATCCAAATTCAGTTTGTGAGGTGGGGACGGACATTTGAAGAAGATTGATTGATTGATTGTTTGGTGTTTTACGCCGCGCTCAATATTATTTTGCTTATATGGCGGCGTTGCCAGTTTTATTGTTGGAGGAAACCGGGCTCTATGCCCGGAGGAAACCCACGACCTTCCGTTGGTAACTGGCAACCATCCCACATAGGTCGTTCGAGTGAAAACCCAGTCAGAAAATTTTCCATTTTTTTTTTTTGGACTGAGTGGCGACTTCCATTGGTGGAAGGCTGTTCGAATTGAGCGTCCAACTCTCTACCTACTGAGCCACGGAGGCCCCCTGAAGAAGATTGAAGCATAGCTAGTTATGGGACAAAACTCGACTAGCCGAGATGAATAATCTGGCTTAGCTCTCTGAAAAAATAATTTAGGGCTATAGACTATATACGCCTAGCCCACGATTTCCTCTTTTGCTGCAACGAAAAATACCACATTTTTGGATGAAAGGATTCAATATCGTCACTTCTGGATAATGGAGAATAACGGGTTTTAACGTGGTTAAGGAAGAAAATGTTTCACCTAAACGGACTGATTTACATTGCAAATATATTATTAATCTATCCCTATAATATACGTCATCAACAGAGAAGGAGTTTTTCAACTAAGCCAAGCTTATATGTTTTCAAGGTGATCGCTAAACTTTATATGTAACCTATTGCTTCCTGGAATGTTAATTTGGTGTAGGCCTGGATGTTGAAGTTTATCTGCTGTATAAATTGATCAACAGACTTCTTAGTCATTATTAAAACGAACGTGACGAGCATTAAATAACATATTTATATACTCGATAAAGGTGTGTTTGTTATAGTATCAGGTTTTAGATTTTAACCACCTTTACTAAATACAAAAGCTCAAATAAGTCTTTCAAGGAAGTGAAAATAGATTGTATAGGCTAGAATTACCATTTTGGGTGGTCCTTTCTCATATCCATATAGGTCATACCAATAATGAAATTGAAAAAAATACCATCTTTCGTCGAATTTTTATTTTAAATCTTCGAACTCCACCCATTTTCATTTAATATATTATTCACCATAATTACAGAATGCAAATACAAAATAATGTTGAACATATAAGGCGGAAATAAAGCTTTTAGAGAACTATAACCCATGGATTTAACATTCAAAAAGTAAGATGGCCAAAGGTTTAACATGATAAGCCTACATAGGGCCTATATATATTTTTTCTTATAAACATAATTCACTGTGAAATTGATGTCAATAGATACTGTTTTTGTTCCTATGCCCGTTTTATTTATTTTCTATGAATATTTTACCTTTTCTTTAAGTAGACTGTCTGAATTTAAGTCGGAAAACATTTGTGGATAGTTAATAAGAACAGGTTAGGTTAGAGATCAGACAGTTGGGTGTGCTTGGGTTTTGGGCATGTCAGAATACATATAAAATGAGCACTTTCCAGTATGTTTTGTCCCCTGTTGCCATGTAAAATTTCCCTTCAAAAGACTTCCGAGGGGCGACTTAAATCACCGACAAAGTCATTTGGCTAAAGAAAAATTAGGGAAGGAGTGCTAAGTCAAAACATTATTATTAACGCACATGGGAAATGAAACTGGGTCTCCATATACAGGAACAGCTGCGGGCTACTTTTGAAATGTAAAAAAGTCTTTTATAGTTGAACGCTCGAGATTCTTATTTCCTTGTGATCTAGTTCGACACAGCATTTGAGCTAACATGTTTTGTTTCCTCCCTAAGGATGACCTTTTTTTAACTAACCTGAAAGGGTTATACTGAGTATATTGAGGACAAGTTCCAGGGGTCTTTTCAGCCAATGTAACACATTGATTCAACAACGATACGCTCTGTCAGTTCTTAGTACCGTATGTACCTCCGGGTCTACAAGGTCCAAGTAACCACAACCTTGGATTCAGATAGTCAATCCACCACTTTGAAAACGTCCTTCAGACTGCTTGATAACTATAATTGAGACTTTATCGGTGTATCAATGTAAAATAACATTGAATCTTGCTTTGGATCAGGATTGGATGAACGGAACTTTGCTACTTGTGTGACCTCACTGACATCGTATAAAGCGATAAGATATGCGTTTTGCGTCTGAGTGTTTATCATAATAATCCCATATTATTATTATTTTAAGTGGCATGACCTGCCAGAATGGTGATGTTTTCCCCTCCCCTTAAAACAGAATAGTTTGTTTACAGTTCAGAAGATTTATAAAGCCTCTGATCTAGGAAATGTATGCGAAAGTAGTGTTTTGAACTAGCTTAATTTAGGCTTAAAATGAATGAACGTTCGCCCGGTTAGTAATTTTCTTTTAACTTTTCGGACACTGTTTCCATTCGTACAGGTCACACAATGTATGGATTTTCCTCATTGCAGCGTCACTCATTTATTTATTTTTTTCGATGACCTTCAAAGCCTCTTACTGTCTTGGGAGTCAGAATTTATGGAAAAAAAATGCAAATTTTGGCAGCTCACGCCACTTTCAATTGGAAGAATTCTAATACAACAAGAAACACCATAAATCAACACACATACATCTCGGCAGTCCTGATATAACTTTTGGTGCCGAACTAAAGATCTGTTCATATATTATTGGGTGATTTAAAGCGACACGAACTGTCCAAATTCGCATCTATTTTTTTATAAATACTGATAGTCAGGATAGCCACAAGGTTTGAAGTTCATTGAAAAAGTAAACGATTCCCCTTCAAATGAGCAAAATTCACACAGCCTTTATGAACCAAAATTGTGTCCTAAAAATGAACAAAATTTAAATAACCAGGACGAACGCTTATTCATTAGAGTCCTAAGTAAGTTTAACTTTAACGTACACTCTCGAGACTATGTATCATTAAAATGCTTCTAATTTGTTCGTGTGGAAAACTGCCGATAGGTTCAACATTTTGTTTTATCGGAAATATAACAACATTTTGTGGTTATGCCGTCACGTCAAGACTACAGCTGCATGTGTGATAACGCCGTTAGATTAAAGCACACTATTGTGACAAAAATGACGTTTGACTGACATCATACGGAACTTGTCGAATCCAAACGGTATTCCACAAATTTTGCATGTTAAGATATTTATTAAAAAGGATTTCTTTATTGTCTCAACTTGTTCGACTCCAAAATTCCTATTTTTTTTTTATACCGACGACCGGACTATTAAAAGGGATATTTAAGACAAAAGTTGATTTTACGCTACACTTGCACTTAAAGCCCCTTTCACAATTGAGATACGGCGGGTTTACGGTTCTTGCGGTCATGAATTTTGGCCTTCCGTACGATGGACCGCAGCCTTCCTTGCGGGCAACCGCACCTTACCGCGCGGAATTTTTGTGCCGCAAGAGCCGCAGAAAAGTTTGTTGTGCACATGGAATCCAATTTTCGGCCATGCGAATTTTTTTATAACCTCTGATCCGTGCGGGCGCCAGTACGTTCACCGTAAACCGTTGTATCCTGACGCGCGGTTGTTGCACGATTTTTTTGTGTCGTAAGATGCTCCATACGGTGAAATTTCTTGTTCCGCCAACCTTGCGGCAGTCGTAAACCGTTGAACGATTCGCCGTCTCGGTCTTGCACCGCCTTGCGTTCACCGTGCGAAAAATGCCCTCAGGTGTGCTACAGGAATATATTTTTGGGTGCTTCATTTTATCTCACAACAGTTGAAGCTTTTGCCTTGGTCTGCTTCTTGGTGGGCATCGTGGTGATCTTCCTCAATGGATTGACGTTCTTTTTCTAACGGTTTTTTTGTTATCTATGCGCCTTTTTATACTGCAATTACGTCTGCAGAGCCCAAAATCGCCGCACGATTTGATAAAACGCCGTAAGGCGCCCGCTCATTGGTGCGCGGCGAAAAACAATGACGCACGATGCATCTTGCGGCACGCCGCACGTTCCAACGAATCACGTAGCACCTCCGCGCAACTGTCTCACGAATCACGTGCGCTAGACGTGCGTTGCTTGCGTCACTCGCGCGGTTCGCCGCAAGAGATTCGTGGATTAAAACGTGCGGGAACCTTGCCACGCCCTTACGATGCCCCGGCCAATCGTAAAATGGATTATTTTCTTGCGGTAATTTTTCCGATTCTACTGCGGCCCGAAAAATTTTATCTCCACCGTGCGGTCGATTTCAGTATTTTGACCGTGCGGCGAAAGTCTCAATTGTGAAAGCCCCTTTAAGCGTAACAGATTAAAATCACAACAGCTCCAAAATGTTGATACCGGTTTTGCCGCAATCAACTAAACTTGTGAAACTATCGGTGTTTTTTTCCAAGCACCAATCATAAAATTTTAGTTTAACTTTTGTCAATTTTAAAACACAAAACATACGTCTACACCATAAGGTTAACTTGGGGTGAATAATTCAATCCCAGGGTTAACTGAATTATTATTTTCTTTTTCATTATTTTTCCTACTACATAATTCTCCAATTCAGGGCCTACCTCACTCTAAATCCTCTAGTCTGAAACATACATACTTACATATTTGTTGTTTAACCTCAAAAAAAGTTGTTTGCTGAAAAGACGTCATCGATTCCTGGATTCAATTCCAGCATTCAACTTTCAAATATGAACTAGTAAAAAAGTTAACACTGAGAAACAGTCACTTCCAGGCGCGGATTAGAAACGTAAAACAAAACCATAAGCGTACAAGTGAAACAAAAAAATTCCGATAACCTTTTGCTTTGACAACTGTACATACAGTGTATGTGATATGCGTTACTCGTCATTATATCAGACACTGTTTACAGGCGGCCGGGATCTATACGCCTATACTTCCTGGTCTAAGAAAACCTATGCCATTCAATTTTAAAAAAAACCCGTTTTGTAAAAATAGCATTGGACAGAGTGCACGGTTCAATCAACATAGGCCTATATATTTTTTAAATAGTGTTTTTACTAGCCTTAGATACACGAGCTCACCTTAAAAGGAAATGCCCAGAACCACCAAAAATAAGAGTAGGCCCTATTTGAATATTATTCAACGATGGTTTCAGTTTTCGGAGTTGCATTTCTTTTGTTTTTTAAATGTGCTGTTCGACTGTTGTTTATATAAAGATTTTTTCAGTCTGTGGAAGAGTTGCCAGGTAATCGCCGAAGGTCGGGGTTTCCTCCAAGCGAAGAGCCCAGTTTCCTCTATCAGTAAACTCTTTGGGGCATGATGAGAATCTAACATACACTCCCTGACGTTTCAACCTGGAGCCCGAATAAAACCTTCTTGGGAAATTCATATGAGTAAACTCACCGATTGTTTGGCGGCGTTGCCATATAAGTGAAATAATCTTGAGTTTGGCATAAAGCATGAATCAATCTATTACAAGATGAGGTTTACGGGAGATATCATTTGTAACTTTCCTTTACAGCTCCCAATGAACCGCTGGATTTTTAGTTTTTCTTTTTTTTCTTGTGAACGTGATATGAGAAATAGCTCGCTTTATCAGCACCGGTTGCACACTCTCTCTATAGCTGCGCGTGTGATGCAATCTCAGTGGTTTGTTTATATCTGTTAGGTGACAACAATTATATAGCAGCACGGATTTCCTTACACTGAAAGGCTCATAAGAGCTTTTTTGGTCATTATGATATTTTTGGTGTTGTTTATGCCCTACTTGACTCCGGAATCTTCCTTATACGCCAATGAACATTGTTTCAGTGACTTAAGGCCGTTCTCACAGTGCGATTTGTCGTACCGGCTTGTAGCATGCGATTCAAATGGATGCATTTGATTGGTTGACAAATCATATCGACCAATTAAAACCATTTTAATCGCATCCTACAAGTCGGCACAGTGAGAACGGCCTTTACGTAATGATAGACTGACTGTATCTGCAACTGTAACACATATATGCCTTCTTGGAGACTTTAATGCTCTAACTAAAACGTTACCTGATTAGATATGTGTAGATGAAATGATCACCGATTTTTACAGAATGTGATTCTGATTTTATCCGATCTTATGCTTGGTCCACAGATACTTTTAGATCTTACCTTACCTCGAAGGACCTTATGGAGGGTAACTAATTGGGGCTATCAATTGATAGTTCTGTGTAGAACAACTAATCTTTTTATTAAAAAAATGGTCGAATTGGTGATGATCGACTTTCTAATAAAAATAACAAGAAGCACCCTGGAAGATCAGTACGTAGGCCTATACAAGGTTACTTCTCCGAAACAGCGGGGTCATCCAAGGGAGGTTTTTATTCCATAATAAAAAAAGAACTAGAGCCCTCTCTGAAATTATTGGACCTTAAAAACCGAAAACGGCAAGGTTTAGAACAATTAACCACAGACTTTTTGCAGAAACTGGAAGATAGTGCAAAATCCAGAAGAACGAAAGAACATGTAGGCCTACTGCTTGTAATTCTAGAGACGTTTGTGACGATTTCCATCTTTGTTCAATTGTACAAATGTTAAATATTTAAGAAGACAGTTTCTGCCTAGGTTTTGCTACGTAAATTCTAGTTTTTCTAAATGCAGAAAACTATTTCAGTGCTATGAAACCCTGATTTATTCTGTCATGTAAATCCGTCATGTTGACTGTTTATGTTTCATGCATGGTTACCTCCCGTGTCCCCCCGTTTAGCCTGGAGTGAATAAAGCCTTCGGGTTAAAAAAAAAAAAAAAAGTTGAATTTGATTTGATTTGAATAACTCTTTGAATGAATCCTTCATCTTAGATTGATTATTTCTTAATTTTCTACCAATCTGAAGGTCAGCAAAAAAAAAAAAATTAAATAATTCAAAGCTCATAATAAAAAAAAAAGAGAAAATGGGGGAGGTGAGGTAGGCCTACGCTTTTATGAGCAGCGGGTATTTCTCTAGAGCTGCTTCACTATTCAACATGTGTTTTTTGTTGTTTTTTTCATTATGGGCCGATATATTACCTCAATTTTATTAGCGGGTTTTAACTTACCGCAGTAGGCTCAGGCTTACCTAAAAATTTAAAATACCGGTACACTATAGACCCATATTTGCCTACACATAGGCCTAGATGTATATTTTTTAGTTGCCAATATAAAAAAAAAAACATATGTAACATGTGGTCACGTAACAGCTCGCCAAGGTCAATAATAATCAGGTTAATTTGATTTATAACTTGGGGAAAAAAGTAAAATGCCACACCTGTTTCTAACTTTAACCAGGTGCATCTGACTGGAAACTGGATTGAGCCCGAGTGTTGTTCACCTGTATACATGTAAAATATTACGCCAATGAGAAATCTATACTGTAAACCGACAGTTGTTTTTTTTCCTTTGGATTTGAAGTTCGAAAATCATTCGTGATTGTCTGTGAGAAGGTTTCCACGCTGCAAGACTGATGCTGATAATTCTAAAAGTTCTGGAGAAGCTTCAAACTTGGGATATAGTCAGCTGTCAGACTGCAAGCACATGACTTGATGCCCTTCATCTTGACAACGTGCGAACTAACCTTGACCTTCACAACACTAAACTTTCAAGATGGCTTCTTGGTTTGCTGACATTGAGCAGGCTGCTCCGATTGAAGTATTTCAGTTGACAGCTCGTTATAGAGAGGACCCAGATTCGCCGAAAGTTAATCTAGGGGTCGGAGGTTTGTATGATCATTAATAATTATTTGATATTCTGCTTTAAAATGTCATTTGCCTTTATACTAATAGTTACAATTGTCAATATTAGAATAGTGTAACTTTCTTCTAAGTTCTACTGCATGGAGACTAGTCCGAAATATCTGCGCTGATGATGTAAGACATTTTTTGACAGATAGGCCATCATCAACGTCAGAACGCATTTGATCAATTTTCTGGGAATTTCTTGCCACCCTTCGAGGTGGCAAGACCACCTCTCGTTTCTCATCAAAAATATCAAGATTCTCTTCATAACTTTTAAAAAATAAAATTGCTAACCCGTACTTTAATGATTTCCCTTTCTCCTTGCACCAATCTGAAGTCTGTACGTCGACACCAGCCATAGATCTGCCCGATTAAATTTCAAACTGTACCAAACCTTTAATTTAGAAAAGTCGCCATTTGCATACTACGTCAATATACGCGCGAAAGGTCAACTTGTCACATGATTACCCACTAGCAGGCGATATAGTTCATTGGTCGTGTTGGTTCACGTGACTTCAGCAAAAAAGCAACACGACCAATGAACTATATCGCCTGCTAGTGGGGTAGTCATGTGACAGATTGACCTTTCGCGCATACAGTGACGTATCAATGAGATTATGCAGATGGCGACTTTTGTAAACTAAAGGTTTGGTACAGTTTGAAATTTAACCGGGCAGATTTATGGCTTTTGTCGACGTACAGACTTAAGATTGGTGCGAGGAGAAAGGGAAATCATTAAAGTACGGGTTAGCAATTTTATTTTTTGAAAGTTATGAAGAGAATCTCGATATTTTTGATGAGAAACGAGAGGTGGTCTTGCCACCTCGAAGGGTGGCAAGAAATTCCCAGTAAATTGATCAAATGCGTTCTGACGATGATGATGGCCTATCTGTCAGAAAATGTCTAACATCATCATCGCAGATATTTCGGACTACATGGAGACAGGAGTACCGGTACGACCGGCGTAGCAGCCTACCGGCACTTGTCCGAGACATTTACATAGGCACTCCAGTTTCCAAATCCAGGTTGCCCTCAGTGTCCAACACAAAATAAGTACTAGTTGGAGGTCTCCAAACTCTGTGGCCAAAGTAGATTGCTAATGGGTGACCGACATCATCAATATACTTTTGTCACAGAGCTTGGAGATCTCCAACTAAATAAGTAAGCTACATCACTCATCAGTAAATGTATACAATACATGTTATATAGTCTATACTGGACACCAAACATCGAGATTAGATGGGAGTGCCTGTGTTGTTGGACAACCCTTTATGTCATACCCGAAACTGAGAGATCCACTGCGCATGTCCGTTTGAGACAGTCTCCTGGATCTCAAAAGTCTACAGCGCATGTTTTAAAACACCGCCATCCTCGAAACAGAGTTGACCCATCCTTCACACTATTTCTGTCATCCAATCCATTGACTTTTAAATATATTTTTTTGTCATACTTCATAACGAGATGTTGAGCCATTAACGTCAGGTATTTTCCATCATCCTCTTATTTAAGTCTATTTTGATTGAACTTGAAGTTGAAACTTGATAACACTGATATGCCGAGTGCTAGACTGGAAAGAGTCTTACACTGAGTGACAGTGACACAAGACGTCAAGAGTGTCCCCTCAAACTCACATCATACCCGAAACTGAGTGAGGTATAGCCTACTTACTGCAAACTATTTCCATTTACACAACTAGTGACGGTTGTGAGAGGAGATGATTATGGACACTTAATATTATATACGTAGGCTAAATCCTGTCAACTGTTGTGCTTGAAACTGAAATTCATCATCCCTGAATTTAGTTTCGTTATGAATCAATCCAACAACAACAGTCATACTCATAGTAAATCTGTCAACGCCAGACATTAAACCGAGACTGAGAGTGGAGTTAAACCTTAGTGTACATGGATACAGTCCACTCCAATGATGTCATACCCCAAACTGAGAGGCTGACAAACCTCTATATACATTTGAATCTAACAGTCCAATGATGTCATACCCCAAACTGAGAGGTTGACAAACCTCTATATACATTTGAATCTAACAGTCCAATGATGTCATACCCCAAACTGAGAGGCTGGCAAACCTCTATATACATTTGAATCTAACAGTAGGCCTAACAGTCCAATGATGTCATACCCCAAACTGAGAGGCTGACAAACCTCTATACATTTGAATCTAACAGTCCAATGTTGTCATACCCCAAACTGAGAGGTTGACAAACCCCCATATACATTTGAATCTAACAGTCCAATGATGTCATACCCCAAACTGAGAGGTTGACAAACCTCTATATACATTTGAATCTAACAGTCCAATGTTGTCATACCCCAAACTGAGAGGTTGACAAACCTTTATACATTTGAATTTCACAGTCCAATGTTGTCATAGCCCAAACTGAGAGGCTGACAAACCTCTATACATTTGAATTTCACAGTCCAATGTTGTCATACCCCAAACTGAGAGGCTGACAAACCTTTATACATTTGAATTTCACAGTCCAATGATGTCATACCCCAAACTGAGAGGCTGACAAACCTCTATATACATTTGAATCTAACAGTCCAATGTTGTCATACCCCAAACTGAGAGGTTGACAAACCTCTATACATTTGAATTTCACAGTCCAATGTTGTCATACCCCAAACTGAGAGGTTGACAAACCTCTATACATTTGAATTTCACAGTCCAATGATGTCATACCCCAAACTGAGAGGTTGACAAACCTCTATATACATTTGAATCTAACAGTCCAATGATGTCATACCCCAAACTGAGAGGTTGACAAACCTCTATATACATTTGAATCTAACAGTAACAGTCCAATGATGTCATACCCCAAACTGAGAGGCTGACAAACCTCTATATACATTTGAATTTCACAGTCCAATGTTGTCATACCCCAAACTGAGAGGCTGACAAACCTCTATACATTTGAATTTCACAGTCCAATGTTGTCATACCCCAAACTGAGAGGTTGACAAACCTCTATATACATTTGAATCTAAAAGTCCAATGTTGTCATACCCCAAACTGAGAGGCTGACAAACCTCTATACATTTGAATTTCACAGTCCAATGTTGTCATACCCCAAACTGAGAGGTTGGCAAACCTTTATATACATTTGAATCTAACAGTCCAATAATGTCATACCCCAAACTGAGAGGCTGGCAAACCACTATCACACCCACTATTCTTCTATTCAACCACCATCACACTCACTATTCTTCTATTCAACAGCCCTCTCACTCACTATTCTTCTATTCAACCGCCATCACACCCACTATTCTTCTGTTTAACCGCCATCACACCCACTATTCTTCTGTTTAACCGCCATCACACTCACTATTCTTCTGTTCAACCACCATCACACTCACTATTTTTTCTATTCAACCGCCATCACACTCACTATTCTTCTGTTCAACCCCCATCACATCCACTATTCTTCTGTTTAACCGCCATAACACTCACTATTCTTCTGTTTAACCGCCATCATAACCACTATCCTTCTGTTCAATCGCCATCACACCCACTATTCTTCTGTTTAACCGCCATCATTACCACTATCCTTCTGTTCAATCGCCATCACACCCACTATTCTTCTATTCAACCACCATCATCACCACTACTCTTCTGTTCAACCACCATAACACCCACTCTTCTTCTATTCAACCGCCATCACACCCACAGTGGCACTATTCTTCTACTCAACCATTCCACCAATGGGTCGCGGGTTCCATTCCCACTCAGTCCAAAAAATTTGAAAATTTTCTGACTGGGTTTTCACTCGAACGACCTATGTGGGATGGTTGCCAGTTACCAACAGAAGGTCGTGGGTTTCCTCCGGGCATAGAGCCTGGTTTCCTCCCACAATAAAACTGGTAACGCCGCCATATAAGGGAAATAATCAATCTGTTCAACCACCATCACCACCACCATTCTTCTGTTAACCTCCACTATTCTGTAGACTTCTGTTCGATCACCAACTTCCTACAATCCTCCCTTGCCACCAGGGGGCCTCGGTGGTCCAGTAGGTTAGACATAGACCTTCTATTGATACCGCGCGGGTTCGATTCCCACTCAGACCAAATAAAACAAAAGTTTTAGTAAACATACGCCCGCCGAGGCACCTGAACAATTTGTGTTGGTGCAAGAAATTACCAACTTGGCAGTTAAGATCAGAAAAAATAGGAAAAAAGGGCAACGGCTTTACAAAAAAGTAAAGACATTGAGAAAAAAGTTGATCTTGTGGAACCAGATCTTTTAGATTTGAGTTTAAACATTCTCACTGGAGTCAAAATGATTTCAACTTGAATTGAAATATTATTTAATTCCAAGTGGACTGGAGGTCTTGCCATCTGGACTTGGTGCCAACATCTGGACTGGAGGTCTTGACATCAGTACTGAAGGAATAACCATCTGGACTTGGTGTTGACATCTGGACTGGAGGTCTTGACATCAGTACTGAAGGAATAACCATCTGGACTTGGTGTTGACATCTGGACTGGAGGTCTTGACATCAGTACTGAAGAAATAACCATCTGGACTTGGTGTTGACATCTGGACTGAAGGTCTTGACATCAGTACTGAAGGAATAACCATCTGGACTTGGTGTTGACATCTGGACTGGAGGTCTTGACTTCAGTACTGAAGGAATAACCATCTGGACTGGAGGTCTTCACATCAATCCTGAAGGAATAACCATCTGGACTTGGTGTTGACATCTGGACTGGAGGTCTTGACACCAGTACTGAAAGAATAACCATCTGGACTTGTGGCCGCGTCTGGACTGGAGGTCTTGACATCAGTACTGAAGGAATAACCATCTGGACTTGTGGCCGCATCTGGACTGGAGGTCTTGACATCAGTACTGAAGGACTAACCATCTGGACTTGTGGCCGCGTCTGGACTGGAGGTCTTGACATCAGTACTGAAGGAATAACCATCTGGACTTTGTGTTGACATCTGGACTGGAGGTCTTGACATCAGTACTGAAGGAATAACCATCTGGACTTGGTGTTGACATCTGGACTGGAGGTCTTGACATCAGTACTGAAGGAATAACCATCTGGACTTGGTGCCGACATCCGGACTGGAGGTCTTGACATCAGTACTGAAGGAATAACCATCTGGACTTGGTGTTGACATCTGGACTGGAGGTCTTGACATCAGTACTGAAGGAATAACCATCTGGACTTGGTGCCGACATCTGGACTGGAGGTCTTGACATCAGTACTGAAGGAATAACCATCTGGACTTGGTGTTGACATCTGGACTGGAGGTCTTGACATCAGTACTGAAGGAATAACCATCTGGACTTGGTGTTGACATCTGGACTGGAGGTCTTGACATCAGTACTGAAGGAATAACCATCTGGACTTGGTGTTGACATCTGGACTGGAGGTCTTGACATCAGTACTGAAGGAATAACCATCTGGACTTGGTGTTGACATCTGGACTGGAGGTCTTGACATCAGTACTGAAGGAATAACCATCTGGACTTGGTGTTGACATCTGGACTGGAGGTCTTGACATCAGTACTGAAGGTATAGCCATCTGGACTTGGTGCCGACATCTGGACTGGAGGTCTTGACACCAGTACTGAAGGTATAGCCATATGGACTTGAGAGCTTGACATCTGATTAATGCAACGATTGATTGATCTTTTACACCGCACTCAAGATTATTTCACTTATATGGTGTGCCAAGTTTAGTATGGGGGGGGGGGGGGGGGGGGGGAGGGCTCCTTGCCCAGAGAAAACCCCTGACCATCGGCAAGTATCTGGCAAACTCTTCTCTATATATTTATGATCACTAAAACACTCGGGCACAGGGAAGATGTTATCTAAAATAACCATGGAGACAAGTTTCTACTTGTGTTTAAAAGAGATATATCACTCTTCTATATACATGTACGTCTTGCCATCTGAAAATTGATCGATTGATTGTTTGGTGTTTTACGCCGCGCTCATGATTATTTCACTTATATGGTAGTGTTGCCAGTTTTATTGTGGGAGGAAATCGGGCTCTATGCCCGGAGGAAACCCACGACCTTCCGCTGGTAACTGGCAACCATCCCACATAGGTCGTTCGAGTGAAAACCCAGTCAGAAAAGCCATCTGAATAGAAGGAAATAGGTGGGTGACGTTTGTTGAACAAAAGGATACAGTGATAGAAGGGTTGTTGAACAGAAGGATATTGGTAGTTGGACAGGAGAGTTGGTTTTATTTTGACAGCCCGTTTAAAAGATATGAGTAGGCTACTAAATTGTGAATTTAATTCTTTATTTCTTTTTACAAGGATTTCTCACAGCCAAAAGGCCACTAGGAGATATAGAACAACAATGATACATGTCTATTCAGAACCGTTAAGTATTAAATATAAATGCATGCCTAAATTTCGCAATTACTGTGTTTTAATCAATTGTGAGATCATTGGAACCCTCTAAAATTAATTTACAGATGTATTTAGCGCAATGCTGAAGAAATAGGGAGAGTTTTACATTTACACAAATAACGCTACAAATTAACTCGAGCATATGCTTTCTTTGGTTGGTAAAAACAGAACAAGCAAATAATTAATTAAACGTTTTCACAACTTGAATTTCAAAACAGACAAAATCGATGTTCTATTAAGAGTGCTGTCCCAGGCTACTTGACTGTGGATATAGGCAATGGCATTTCTATTCTTTTTAGATTTTAAGGTCAAAATGGCAAGCTCACAACTACATGTAGTTCAATTTACCGAACTTATGGTGGTATTTGATTGATTGATTGAGACATAAAATATTTTTAAAATCAAAAGGCCTACTGACAGGGAAATCAGTGTCTCTAAATTTATTAATAATAATTTACCAGCTAATTCAGTAATCATCCCCTAAGTATATTTCAGATTTTACCAATTTTTGGTGTATTGATTTTTTTTATAGCCTTGGACTTATTTCTCTTTAGAATGTAAATACATGTATTTTCATGTCAGTTGGCCTACAATTAATTGACATACTTGTAATTGATAAAAACATTTCAATTGCAAGCAAAATGTAATCTTTTTACGAAGTATCATTAGATTAATATTAGTGGAGAAAAAGACAAATTAATATACCTGTTATATGGGCCTATGATTATGAATTTACTCAGTTTGGAATATGTCATTGTATTTGTAACTGTCACTGTCAGGCGTCACACCGTACAACTGTCAATACACGCATTTTAGCTGATCATAATTTAATCCAACTATCTTCAGTTATTTGAAGAAAATGTTGCTGAGTTACGTCGTGGTTGAAACAGGTGATGCTGGATGAAAATCAGGGATCTGTTTTAATGAAGACTTGTGAAATCCGCTCACATTGTACATTTTATAACTTGCTGAACTCCAGCTGGCGTATGACAGTCGCTTAGGCATGCGCAGTCTATGCTTAAAAGTTTGTGTTTTTATTTTACTGACGCTGGTAGACATGCGCTATGAAAGCTCTCAGTTTCGGGTATGACATAAAGGGTTGTCCTGTGTTGTTTGGAGTCCGACTTCAGTTGTCATCACTTACTGTCATACATTCATCCAGGGTCTGAAAATAGGGAGTCCAAAAAACATTCCAAATGACCTACTTCTGTATGTTGACCATGTTAAATTGCTGGATTATTGGGTGTCCAAATCAGATGAATTTGGACCACAAGTGCGCTGTCTTACGAAGCTGGCCTATGTCACTTCTGACTTAAATCAGTGTTAAAACTATAGTAACTTGTGCCCTGGGCACGACCGGTCCATATTGTAGACCTGTGTGCAAATTTATGGCAGCTTTGTAAGACAGGTGTGTTCAAAAGACGCGTGGACGAACCCTCGCTTACTGTCAGTGTCAATTAATGAACTACAATAGGCCTATATGGGCGGAATGGAGATCATGTGGTATTTGATTTCCAGCGAACGCTGCCATTACTAGGAGACGGTGCTACTTCAATCCAGATTGGTTATGCACACGCGCAACAATGACATGACATGACATCGTGGCATTGATTGAAGTTACACCGGACAAGCCCAGCTTCCAATAGACCCTCTCGGCTTAGAATGATGTTTTTATGATGTTGTTCGAATTGTTTGGCATTGACGTCAAAGCTTACAGGTTTGTTATCAGCTCTTGTGGTTTGACCACTTTTATTACATCCTGATTATATTTGTAGCTTTCAGAACCGATGATGGGGAGCCGTGGGTGTTACCAGTTGTTAGGACAGCAGAGGCTCAAATGGCAGGAGACGCCACCTTAAATCATGAATACCTACCTGTTCTTGGACTGGAAAGTTTCAGAAAGTCAGCCCTTAATCTTTTATTGGGAGAAAGTAGTCCAGCTATTGTCCAGAATAGGGTAAGCTGAAAAGAAAGCTCTTTGATACCTGTCATTTGTTCTGGCAGATTTTTTGATTATAATGGAAATGTCAAATGTTTCTACAAACATTTTCTCCAGGTGTTTACATACATGAACCCTGTCTCCCAACAGTGGTGTTATAAATGTTTGACATACAGTAGTGATATTTATAACGTCACAAAGCCAACTGTCTGGATTTGTCTAACCTTTCATAACATATGGCGCTAGAAGTCAATGATATTAGTATTGAATATGTTAAAGAATTTGACCACAGCTATCTTCTTATAGAAACATCATTAAATTTCATTTATCTTTTAATTTCATTTAAAGGCTGAAGGCGTTCAAACCTTGGGTGGGACAGGAGCCCTCCGTATACAGACCCCTAGCTAGGATTTGGGAGGGGCAGGGTGCTGTCCAAAAAAAAAGGGCACTTTAAGAGAAAAAGGGGCACCTGATCGTCGATTACTTCATTTGGTCTGAGCGTCTCACTGAACGTCTTAATTTATATGGTAGTGAAATTGCAAAACTGATAGCCACTTACATGCAGATTGATTCTTATTCAATTTTACTTTTAGGAAAGAAAAAAAAAATACGTTGGTAGTTTTTTCATTAGGTTCAGTGTTTTGGTCTAACTATGATACCTTAAACTTCTTAAGCCATTTCTGCTGGGATAATAACAAGAGTAGGGAATGGCAATAGGAAAATTGTGTAATCCACTTTATGAAATTAAAAATGCAGGGAAAGTCCATTTTTTAAATCTATTTAATTTTTATAGGCATAATTCTAGTAGGGTATTTTTTGCAATGTATCATTAATGCTAAGTTGCCTTGGGGTGTTTTTATCAGAAAACACTCTTAACAAATTATTAGTACAAATTAAAGTTTTAAATGAAGTTTGACACTGCGAATGTGACATTGACTGGCTGTAGACAGTGTTTGCTGAACTTGGCGGTGTAACAATCCAATAAAAAAAATCCAAAACTAATTGCTATGAAACTGTCAAATTTCTTTCAAAATGTCCCAAACTATCCTCTATTTCTAGTATTTTGTACAATTTCTAATGTGTTTGTGTGTCTCTTTTTCGTTTGCCTTAAACTCCAACTGTAACACGATTTCATTTGATAAAGAGGATCGTGTTGTTGTTGTTGTTGTACAATCGATTCAACTGAATACCTTTGGCAATGGCAGCTTTCTGTGTCCAGGCAGGGGGCTAAATTCTATTATTAACTTCTTTTATTTGAGTGAATTCTATCCACCATTTGAAGACTGTGCAGTGCTTGATGTTAGGCACTTTCCCCTGGTAAATTATTACGGTGAACGAGGTCACTATTTTCAGACATGTTGAAGTGATGCAATACCCGCCACAACAAGTGGCCCATGGGAATGAGGTTGACTCTCCGTAGCATATGTCTGTTTTTCTCTAAGGTTTCATAACACGTATGTCTGCAAGGAGAGCATCAATGACTGATGCATTGTGGGAAGCCGAATTTCCGGAATAATTGACCTGAATGGAAGTGTGTAATGTGTTGGTGTTGTACACGTTTTTGACAGCAGTTAAATAAATTTTGGTCAGGGAAGGACTGATGTGGAGACAGTGGGTAGTCATACTTGGTCTTTGGGGCACAAAGGGCGCAATGAAAGGGCACAGGGGCGGGAGAAATAAGGGGCAGGGCGCTGCGCCCCTCTAAAAACGCCTAGCGAGGGGTCTGGTATAGCTGCAGACTTCTGTCGTAAACATCTCCAAATGGATACTGTCTATGTTTCCAATCCAACATGGGGTATGTTTCTTTTGGTGGATAAGATGCAGATTCATTAGGTTGATGACTGACAGGAGCTTTGCCTTAGTCAGTAGAATTTTCTGGAACACTTTGTATTACATTGACAATGCTTACGCATCTTAAGCTATGATAAGAATATCGTCAGACTATATATTATAGGGCCATGGGAAAAGACGGTGAAAATTTTGCTCCCCCCCCCCACCCCTTACCCAGAAAAACCTAGGTAGAAGACAGACAGGGGAGTTTACTGTTATATGTGCCTTTCTTTTTGTGTACCAAAATTTAATAACCTTCCCACTATCACTTCTAACAAATCTACTATGGCACAGACATCAATGAAAATTCAATGTAAAAGTTACTTCCCCCTTCCCACATCATTCTCTTTTTCTATCTCCCTTGTGTCTTATTTACCCTTGTCTCTTTGTTCCAGGTAACCATAAAGGTGTGTTTAAATCCGCTGGTTTTGCCAACATAAAGGAATACAGGTACTGGGATGCTGCAAACAGAAATTTAAACATTCTTGGCATGTTGGAAGATTTGAAGGTGAGTGCTAAAATTGTACTACGTTGTCACCGTACATTGTTACTGTACATTGTCACCACACATTGTCACTGTACATTGTTACTGTACATTGTCACCGTACATTGTCACTGTACATTGTTACTTTACATTGTTACTGTACATTGTTACTGCACATTGTTACTGTACATTGTCACTGTACATTGTTACTGTACATTGTCACTGTACATTGTTACTGTACATTGTTACTGTACATTGTTACTGTACATTGTTACTGTACATTGTCACCGTACATTGTTACTGTACATTGTTACTGTACAGTGTCACCGTACATTGTTGCTGTACACTGTCACTGTACGTTGTCACTGTACGTTGTTACTGTACATTGTTACTTTACATTGTTACTGTACATTGTTACTGTACAATGTTACTGTATGTCCTGACTGTACATTGTTACTGTACATTGTTACTGTACATTGTTACTGTACAGTGTCACCGTACATTGTTGCTGTACACTGTCACTGTACGTTGTCACTGTACGTTGTTACTGTACATTGTTACTTTACATTGTTACTGTACATTGTTACTGTACATTGGCTGTACATTGGAAATTCTATTTTATACCAGGCCTTTAGATTACAGCCTGGCTACGGCGATTAACGGTGTGCCCAAAATAAATGCGCCCAAATTCATGTCCCCAAAATAGAATAGTAAAACGAATTCGCGTAATCGGGACAATTGAGACATTAGCACGTGTTGAGAAAATTTGATTTTCTTTGTAAATAAATGTCATCCATAATAAATCCATGCTGCAAAAGTAAGTTTGGATCCTATATGTCTTAGTTAGCATGTCCAATTTCCTTGAAAATGACTTAATTTCATACCGAAGGCAAAAGTATATCACTTAATTTTTGTTTACATATCGTCTGCTGTCCTGCAGCATGTAGAGGATCATGGAGGGTCCAGTTTTCGCCTCAAAAAATTCCTGGCCGATTTCATGTTTCGCTGTGGCATTTTCGCTAGTTTACTGATCTCATCCATACACCCAAACAGTAATTTCCAGTACATTCATTCCAGTTATAACTTATAACAAAATAAAGTACCTCGCAGCTATTATTTGTAGTTACTGTCAGACAGTGATACTACATCATAATCGTAGTAGTAGGCCTACATGTTATTGTTAAAGGCACACTTGCCGCCGTAGCATGTTTAAATTTGCTAAGAAAACCAATTTACATGAGCTTACTACGGCTAATACCACTAAACTTAAACATAGGACACATAAAACATGTCTAGTTAGCTTTAGACTGTAAAAATGGGGTGAAAAACAAACGAAGAATCGAAGCCTGATTACAACAACAACGATCAGTGTCGGTCAACTTTCGTGTTGGATTACCCTCCTTTCAGGCCTTTGTATCTGTGGTTTACACTCAAACAATTATCAGCAGGCTATTCCAGTCGCCGATCGTCAGTCTGTATTTCTCAGATAAATAGGCCTACGTAAAATTACACTGTGCCGTTAGTTCACTCACTCGACTGAAACATAAAATCGCCAATAGGGAGCAGATCGGTTTGTTTACGTTCCGGGTACGTAACAATTCAAATTCAAATTAAAAATACAAAGTGACGTCCAAACTTTTAAATTTTGGTAAAAATAGAAAGTTCCTAACTTATATTGTCTGGGAAAAATACAGAATACGGTCTTTCTTTTTTAATGTAAACAATATTCCTGATTTTCACGGCAAGTGTGCCTTTAATGTTATTTTTGTTAAAACTTAAATGGCCAGTGTCACTGCCAAGTCCTGCATACTTGATTAGGAAGTTATTTAAAAAAAAACAATTTCTTCCAATGCAGCTGCAGTTAAACACATAATTGATAATTCCCCCTTAATTTCACAAAACAAATTGCTGAAAATTAATAACTCCCAAATATTTTCCAAAGTAAATTTCAATTTCAAATAAATTTGTACAAAAATCCATTTTTGCAACAACATTGTACCCTGAATGACTTAAATTTTGCATATTATCAAGTTGTTGAGACAAATCCTCAGAGTTTCTGAAGTTGCATTCTAAGGGATTAATTTAAAGGTGAGATAAATTTCAGAACTCTAACTGCTGTATGGGGTTTGGCAATGCTAAACCTAACCTGGGATAGAACAAGCTCTTCGGAGCTTTATTCCCGCCAACAATTCTTCTGTACAACTCTGTATATATACCGAAATTCTTATGGTGAATAAAAATCAATCAATCAATCAATAAATTAGCTTTAAAAGGTGACTTTAGACAAGTTTGAAGCAAATAAAAGTGGGCATTGTTTTTATTGGAAACATCTCAACATTTACATAAAATTGTAGGCTTATCAAAATAAAAATTTATTAAGTTTATTTAATCCTACCACACTCTGAGAGATCATCTTTGACATTTCAAATTCCCCCCCATAAACCCCCCCCACCCCCCCCCCCCCCCCCCCCCACTCACTTGCTACCAAGCTTGTAGCGCGGTCTGTTCGCTCCCTTGATGTGCCCAAATTCATGTAATCTAAAGGCCTGTATACTTCATTTTTTTGGATGATAAAACTCAAAATATCTTTTATTCTTTTTCTCATCATTGATGCTGGCCTCATAATAGTTATATCGTTATGCTGTGGCTTGATTGTTAGATCCTTAAGACTATAATATTGTTGACACGATTTTGGAAATGTCCAACATTTTTAATCCTATTTGGAAAACTTTTCCACAACGTTATTTTGCCATTGTTTTCTTCTCCAGAATGCTCCAGCACGGTCTGTGGTAATACTACATGCTTGTGCCCATAACCCCACCGGCTGTGACCCAACACCAGAACAATGGAACCTAATTGCTGACGTGTGTCAAGTAAGTTTTTTTGCTGGAAAATATATAGATTAGGATTCGGATAAAGATAGGCTAATTTTTATTTTTCAAAAGTGGCATTCATCTGGTATGTACGAGACATCTGATATGGGGCCAGCTTTAAAAAGTGATAAATATATTTTGTAACATTTTTGGATTTTTTTTTTTATAGAACACTGGGTATTTTTGGTTTAGTTAGTAAGGGGGCCTTGGTCACTCAGTCCGCAGAGTGATAGTCTCTCAGTCCAACACAGACCTTCCATCGATACTTCTCCGGTTCGAATCCCACTCACACTAAATAAAGAAAAAAAATGTTGAGTGAATTTTTGTAGCTCTCTCCGTATATGGAAGAGCTGCCAGGTACTCACCAAAGGTTAGGGGTTTCCTCCAGGCAAAGAGCAAATCTTGATTTTCCTGTGTTTATATTTTCCTACAGGAGAAAAACCTGTTTATACTGTTTGATATTGCCTATCAAGGATTCTCCAGTGGTGATCTAGACAAAGATGCTTGGGCAGTCAGAGAGTTTGTGAATACAAGAGGATTGGAACTGTTTGTTGCTCAGTCTTTCTCCAAAAACTTTGGCCTCTACAGTAAGTTTAGTTGTTACTGTTTATCCGTTTGGCAAAGTCTTTCCAGGGTTTGTCTGGTCCAGTGGGTTAGAGTGATCGTCTCTCAGTCCCATACAAACCTTCCATCGAAAAATATCTGAGTGGATTTTTCACTCGGTCGCTGTATGTGGAAGAGTTGCCAGGTACTCGCCAAAGGTTTCCTCCGGGCAATGAGCCCGGTTTCCTCCCTCACTAAACTTGGCAACGCCACCATATAAATGAAATAATCTTAAGTGCGTCGTAAAAGATTAATCAATCAATCAATTCAGGGTTTGTCAGTATTAAATGTTTGGGAAAAACCTGTAGTATTTTTTATTTAAATTGATTATTTTCAAAAATGTTTCATTCCTATTGTTGGTTTTGGAAACTTACTTGTACGGATCCATGAATAGTGTTGGGAATCAGTTGGGAGCCTAATGGGAATCAGTTGGGAGCCTAATGGAATCAGTTGGGAGCCTAATGGGAATCAGTTGGGAGCCTAATGGAATCAGTTGGGAGCCTAATGGGAATCAGTTGGGAGCCTAATGGAATCAGTTGGGAGCCTAAGGGAATCAGTTGGGAGCCTAATGGGAATCAGTTGGGAGCCTAATGGGAATCAGTTGGGAGCCTAATGGGAATCAGTTGGGAGCCTAATGGGAATCAGTTGGGAGCCTAATGGGAATCAGTTGGGAGCCTAATGGGAATCAGTTGGGAGCCTAATGGGAATCAGTTGGGAGCCTAATGGGAATCAGTTGGGAGCCTAATGGAATCAGTTGGGAGCCTAATGGGAATCAGTTGGGAGCCTAATGGGAATCAGTTGGGAGCCTAATGGGAATCAGTTGGGAGCCTAATGGAATCAGTTGGGAGCCTAATGGGAATCCTCTTGTGATACCTTGTTAAGAAAATGAAATTTTTGGAGATAAAACCAGGAAGGAATTCAGCTCCTGTTTTTCATTCCAGATGAACGTGTTGGAAACTTAGCAATGATAACTAAGGACGCGGAAACAAAAGGTCGTGTCAAGTCTCAAATGGAGTTGATTGTACGGACCACCTGGTCTAATCCACCCAATCACGGAGGACGAATTGTCAGTACTGTTATCAATAACGCTGTGCTTTTTAATG
Source organism: Lepidochitona cinerea (assembly GCA_963971465.1). Lineage (NCBI taxonomy): Eukaryota > Metazoa > Mollusca > Polyplacophora > Chitonida > Tonicellidae > Lepidochitona > Lepidochitona cinerea. The sequence goes on from OZ020553.1 coordinate 32,884,653, forward strand.
AATGGTAAGTGTATTTAGAATTGCTAGGATAAAAGTTCCCTATGCCCGTGTGTTTTAGTTTTCATAAATATAATTGCTAGGATAAAAGTTCCCTATGACCGTGTGTTTTAGTGTTAATAAATATAATTGCTAGGATAAAAGTTCCCTGTGCCCATGTGTTTTAGTGTTCATAAATATAATTGCTAGGATAAAAGTTCCCTGTGACCGTGTGTTTTAGTGTTCATAAATATAATTGCTAGGATAAAAGTTCCCTGTGACCGTGTGTTTTAGTGTTCATAAATATAATTGCTAGGATACAAGTTCCCTGTGCCCATGTGTTTTATTGTTCATAAATATAATTGCTAGGATAAAAGTTCCCTGTGCCTGTGTGTTTTAGTTTTCATAAATATAATTGCTAGGATAAAAGTTCCCTGTGCCCATGTGTTTTAGTGTTCATAAATATAATTGCTAGGATAAAAGTTCCCTGTGCCTGTGTGTTTTAGTGTTCATAAATATAATTGCTAGGATAAAAGTTCCCTGTGCCTGTGTGTTTTAGTGTTCATAAATATAATTGCTAGGATACAAGTTCCCTGTGCCCATGTGTTTTAGTGTTCATAAATATAATTGCTAGGATAAAAGTTCCCTGTGCCCATGTGTTTTAGTGTTCATAAATATAATTGCTAGGATAAAAGTTCCCTGTGACCGTGTGTTTTAGTGTTCATAAATATAATTGCTAGGATAAAAGTTCCCTGTGACGTGTGTTTTAGTGTTCATAAATATAATTGCTAGGATAAAAGTTCCCTGTGCCCATGTGTTTTATTGTTCATAAATATAATTGCTAGGATAAAAGTTCCCTGTGCCTGTGTGTTTTAGTGTTCATAAATATAATTGCTAGGATAAAAGTTCCCTGTGACGTGTGTTTTAGTGTTCATAAATATAATTGCTAGGATAAAAGTTCCCTGTGCCCATGTGTTTTATTGTTCATAAATATAATTGCTAGGATAAAAGTTCCCTGTGCCTGTGTGTTTTAGCGTTCATAAATATAATTGCTAGGATGAAAGTTCCCTGTGCCCGTGTGTTTTAGTGGTCATAAATATAATTGCTAGGATACAAGTTCCCTGTGCCCATGTAATTTAATGTTTATAAATATTTGCTAGGATAGAAGTTCCCTGTGCCCGAGTGTTTTAGTGTTCATAAATGTAATTGCTAGACAGATTACCAAGAAATGTCCAGGAATATTAAATACCAAGAAAATCCTGAAGAAAATTAATATAGAGGGCTAGTGATTATAATTTGGAAATTTTGAAAACAATTTATTCGTACGGCATTGTTATATTAATGCCAAATTAATTTACAAAGAACTCGGGTATTATTAATTACTTGTTTTGATGTTTTGAAACCAGGAAAGAGAGTGTTCAGATAATGGCTAACAGAATTTTACTGATGAGAAAGCAGTTATTTGAGAAACTCCGTGCTAATGGTACACCTGGAAAGTGGAATCATATCGTTGAACAAACTGGAATGTTCAGTTTCACAGGACTTAATCGTAAGTGTCTAATGGAAATCAAAATATAACATAACTTTAACTTCATTATCCTTCTTAAAATAGTACAAATGCCTTGGCTGAATTTTAAGTTATTGTTTAAACTTTAGTTAATCTGAACTCTCAAATCTTAAGCCCCAGATTTTTAAATTGACTTGATACCCATTTAAATATTAGGCTTTCATAGCTCGGCTAAGAACAGCTTTTTGCCGGGTTTTTTTGCCGATGGCTCACTATCAATATGCTGTGGTGAACAGACTCGTCTTTTTATGGAACCAAGCGGAACTGGTAGCTAAGAAAAATGATCTTGGATCCATTATAAAACACAAAACATATAATATCTTCGAAAAAAAACTACATACAATCACATGACTGTGATGGTTTTTGGATACAAATTGAATCATAATAGCCAATAATGATGGAAATATTTTATAATCCTATTACTATGGCTCTTGCCATATTTACCAGCATAGCAATGAGGAATTGTCAATCAACCTAATAAAATTTGAAAGGTTGTATAAAATGTATGAACACATGTATACAATGTCTGTTTATTTATTTTCAGCTCAACAAGTTGATGTGCTGATCAACAAATTTCACATCTATCTATTGAAGACAGGTCGCATCAACATGTGTGGCTTGACAACCAAGAACATTGACTATGTTGCCAAGGCGATTCATGATGTAGTCACCAACTATGGCAGCTAGAAATCAGTTTTGTAGGCTGCTTATAGTTTGTTGATGTGTGATGTTTACAAACCTGAACTAAGGAATACATATTTAATTTTTATCACCTCTATCCTGTTCAACCCCTACCAATGTTCAAATTATCATTCAAAGATGGATCCATGAGGGAAATACTTTTTATGCAAAATTAAGAAATCAAAGTGGTTAAATGTGTATTGTTTGTTAATATGAAAGTTTGAATTTTTTTTGGCGTGTAGTTTTTGTATCTATACCTTTTAGATATTAAACAATTCAGTATTTATTGATTTTGATTTTTGAGGGGATGGGGGTAAAATAAAATATGCTGATGAAACAGGAAATCCTTTGGCATGCAGAAATTGTGTGTTTTTATCATTGGCTTGGGCTGTGTATTTCTCAAGAATTAAATAGCACCATTGATAAAAACAACTTGATTCATATGCATACAATATATGAAATGTGCCAAACACTAGTATGTGGCCCATTCTGGGATAGCCCCAAAATTAGAAATGATCTTCTAGAAACTTAGAATAAAGTGTTTCTCGGACAAATGTTAAGAATAATGTGTGTTTCTATAAGGTCAAGAATTACTTATGGATAACAACTTCTTGGTTTATTGGGTGACGACGTTTCGATGTAGTTCTAACATCGTTATCAAAGTCAATGTGTTTCTATGTTTGTTATTGTCTTTTTCAGAAAGAATTCAGAGTACTCGTTAAAATAATCTTGAAAAAAATATTTAAAAGAAGAACCCAGCCTATAATGTTTTGTTTTCTAAAAATTAATTACATGTGCGTAATCCAAGCTCTTTTTGAAGCTATGATCAATATTTGGTCCATTGATGTTTACAAATATAAGTACTTTAGAAAACTGATTTTTAGTGTCATTTATTTAAAGTGTTTATGACATACCTTATGTTGTACTATGACTTGCAATAAGAAGAGGTAAAATTTCAATTTGGGGAAAATTTATTTTTCTTTTGAACCATATTTGACATAAATAAAGTTTGTTGCAATACAATCTGTTGAATAAATGGCTGAGTATCCAGACAATCTGCTTGGTGTTCTCTGGCTTTGGGTAGCATGACTAATGATCAAGATTATCTGCTTGGTGTTCTCTGGATTTGGAAAGCATGGCTGATGATCAAGATTATCTGCTTGGTGTTCTCTGGCTTTGGGCGGGCTGATGATTCAGATAATCTGCTTTGGCTTTGGGTAGCATGGCTGATGATCAATATTATCTACTTGATGTTCTCAGGCTTTTGACAGCATGGCTAATTCAAATTATCTTCTTAGTGTTCTCTGGCTTTAGAAAGCATAGCTGATAGTTCAAATTATCTGCTTGGTGTTCTCTGCCTTTGGGCAGCATGACTGAAGATCAAGATTATCTGCTTGATGTTTTCTGGCTTTGGACAGCATGGCTGAAGATCAAGATTATCTGCTTGATGTTTTCTGGCTTTGGACAGCATGACTGAAGATCAAGATTATCTGCTTGATGTTTTCTGACTTTGGACAGCATGACTGAAGATCAAGATTATCTGCTTGATGTTTTCTGGCTTTGGACAGCATGGCTGAAGATCAAGATTATCTGCTTGATGTTTTCTGACTTTGGAAAGCATGACTGAAGATCAAGACTATCTGCTTGATGTGTTCTGGCTTTGGACAGCATGACTGAAGATCAAGATTATCTGCTTGATGTTCTCTGGATTTGGACAGCATGGCTGAAGATCAAGATTGTCTGCTTGATGTTTTCTGGCCTTGGACAGCATGACTGAAGATCAAGATTATCTGCTTGATGTTTTCTGGCTTTGGAAAGCATGACTGAAGATCAAGACTATCTGCTTGATGTGTTCTGGCTTTGGACAGCATGACTGAAGATCAAGATTATCTGCTTGATGTTCTCTGGATTTGGAAAGCATGACTGAAGATCAAGATTATCTGCTTGATGTTTTCTGGCTTTGGAAAGCATGACTGAAGATCAAGACTATCTGCTTGATGTGTTCTGGCTTTGGAAAGCATGGCTGATGATCAAGATTATCTGCTTGATGTTCTCTGGATTTGGAAAGCATGGCTGTTGATCAAGATTATCTGCTTGATGTTTTCTGGCTTTGGACAGCATGGCTGAAGATCAAGATTATCTGCTTGATGTTTTCTGGCTTTGGACAGCATGACTGAAGATCAAGATTATCTGCTTGATGTTTTCTGGCTTTGGGCAGCATGACTGAAGATCAAGACTATCTGCTTGATGTGTTCTGGCTTTGGAAAGCATGGCTGATGATCAAGATTATCTGCTTGATGTTCTCTGGATTTGGAAAGCATGGCTGTTGATCAAGATTATCTGCTTGATGTTTTCTGGCTTTGGACAGCATGACTGAAGATCAAGATTATCTGCTTGATGTTTTCTGGCTTTGGAAAGCATGACTGAAGATCAAGACTATCTGCTTGATGTGTTCTGGCTTTGGAAAGCATGGCTGATGATCAAGATTATCTGCTTGATGTTCTCTGGATTTGGAAAGCATGGCTGTTGATCAAGATTATCTGCTTGATGTTTTCTGGCTTTGGACAGCATGGCTGAAGATCAAGATTATCTGCTTGGTGTTTTCTGGCTTTGGACAGCATGACTGAAGATCAAGATTATCTGCTTGATGTTTTCTGGCTTTGGACAGCATGGCTGAAGATCAAGATTATCTGCCTAATGTTTTCTGGCTTTGGACAGCATGACTGAAGATCAAGATTATCTGCTTGGTGTTCTCTAGCTTTGGGTAGCATGGTTGATGATCAAGATTATCTGCTTGTTCTTCTGTTTGGGCAGTATCGCTGATGATCCAGATTATGTGCTATTTCTTCGATTTGGACAACATGATTGAAATTATCTGCTTAATGAAATGAACCAGACTAGACTTTTTTTTTGGAGGACTTATTTTTCTTTTGAACCATATTTGACATAAATAAAGTTTGTTGCAATGCAATCTGTTGAATAAATGGCTGAGTATCCAGACAATCTGCTTGGTGTTCTCTGGCTTTGGGTAGCATGACTAATGATCAAGATTATCTGCTTGGTGTTCTCTGGATTTGGAAAGCATGGCTGATGATCAAGATTATCTGTTTGGTGTTCTCTGGCTTTGGGCGGGCTGATGATTCAGATAATCTGCTTTGGCTTTGGGTAGCATGGCTGTAATCAATATTATCTACTTGATGTTCTCAGGCTTTCGACAGCATGGCTAATTCAAATTATCTTCTTAGTGTTCTCTGGCTTAAGAAAGCATAGCTGATAGTTCAAATTATCTGCTTGGTGTTCTCTGCCTTTGGGCAGCATGACTGAAGATCAAGATTATCTGCTTGATGTTCTCTGGATTTGGAAAGCATGGCTGTTGATCAAGATTATCTGCTTGATGTTTTCTGGATTTGGAAAGCATGGCTGAAGATCAAGATTATCTGCTTGATGTGTTCTGGCTTTGGAAAGCATGGCTGATGATCAAGATTATCTGCTTGATGTTCTCTGGATTTGGAAAGCATGGCTGTTGATCAAGATTATCTGCTTGATGTTTTCTGGCTTTGGACAGCATGGCTGAAGATCAAGATTATCTGCTTGATGTTTTCTGGCTTTGGACAGCATGACTGAAGATCAAGAGTATCTGCTTGATGTTTTCTGGCTTTGGAAAGCATGACTGAAGATCAAGAGTATCTGCTTGATGTTTTCTGGCTTTGGAAAGCATGGCTGAAGATCAAGACTATCTGCTTGATGTTTTCTGGCTTTGGACAGCATGGCTGAAGATCAAGATTATCTGCTTGATGTGTTCTGGCTTTGGACAGCATGACTGAAGATCAAGAGTATCTGCTTGATGTTTTCTGGCTTTGGAAAGCATGGCTGATGATCAAGAGTATCTGCTTGATCTGTTCTGGCTTTGGAAAGCATGGCTGATGATCAAGATTATCTGCTTGATGTTCTCTGGATTTGGAAAGCATGGCTGTTGATCAAGATTATCTGCTTGATGTTTTCTGGCTTTGGACAGCATGGCTGAAGATCAAGATTATCTGCTTGATGTTTTCTGGCTTTGGACAGCATGGCTGAAGATCAAGATTATCTGCTTGATGTGTTCTGGCTTTGGACAGCATGACTGAAGATCAAGAGTATCTGCTTGATGTTTTCTGGCTTTGGACAGCATGGCTGAAGATCAAGATTATCTGCTTGATGTTTTCTGGCTTTGGACAGCATGGCTGAAGATCAAGATTATCTGCTTGATGTGTTCTGGCTTTGGACAGCATGGCTGAAGATCAAGATTATCTGCTTGATGTGTTCTGGCTTTGGACAGCATGACTGAAGATCAAGAGTATCTGCTTGATGTTTTCTGGCTTTGGAAAGCATGGCTGATGATCAAGAGTATCTGCTTGATGTTCTCTGGCTTTGGACAGCATGACGAAGATCAAGAGTATCTGCTTGATGTTCTCTGGATTTGGAAAGCATGGCTGTTGATCAAGATTATCTGCTTGATGTTTTCTGGCTTTGGACAGCATGACTGAAGATCAAGAGTATCTGCTTGATGTTTTCTGGCTTTGGACAGCATGACTGAAGATCAAGATTATCTGCTTGATGTTTTCTGGCTTTGGAAAGCATGGCTGTTGATCAAGACTATCTGCTTGATGTTTTCTGGCTTTGGACAGCATGACTGAAGATCAAGATTATCTGCTTGATGTTTTCTGGCTTTGGACAGCATGGCTGAAGATCAAGATTATCTGCTTGATGTTTTCTGGCTTTGGACAGCATGGCTGAAGATCAAGATTATCTGCCTAATGTTTTCTGGCTTTGGACAGCATGGCTGAAGATCAAGGTTATCTGCTTGTTCTTCTGTTTGGGCAGTATCGCTGATGATCCAGATTATGTGCTATTTCTTCGATTTGGACAGCATGATTGAAATTATCTGCTTAATGAAATGAACCAGACTAGACTTGGGGTCATATAGTTAGGAAAGCATGGCGGATGAATCAGACTAAATGTATTTTGTAGCCTATCTTTGAAAGAAATATTACGATGCTTTTACGGACATGTGAAGTGTTTTTCGTTTCCTACGTATTAGACAACTAAGACAAAAAGTTAAGCACCCCCCCCCCCCCCCCCCTCGGAAAGTCTGCACCGACCGATAAAATCATTGGTGTAGGGAGATTGTTGGCAAAATGATGTTGCAGAAACGACTGTGATCATAAAGGGCAACCCTAATGGCAATAAGCTATACAATTTATTCAGGATATCGTTTGCCAAATCAAAAGGTGAGTCCATCTGCGCAGATTTGAATCCTTTAGAGCGCATTTGGGACAGGGTGGGCAGAAACATTCAAGCCCTATAGCCTCCTGTACAAACTCTGCAGGAATTGGAACCATGGAACTTAGTTTAAACAATATTTTATTTGAATGAAATTGGATTGGTGAACAGGCCTACGTAATATAGATCATATTACCATCTCTCCATACTTTTGAACTTATGTTACCGGTACTATTAAAACATATAAATATTAACTTTATGCTTCAAATATAGCCGTTATTCGTGAACAATTCTAGTCCGCAATACGTTGAGTGGATTGGAGTCATTCTGATGCGCATACACTGGCTTCTTCACACGAAGCTCGTGTGGGTCCCACCCGAATAACTGTGGTGTCCCCCCATAAGTCCGACGCCCCATAAGTCCGACATCCCACAAGTCCGACGTCCCACAAGTCCGACGTCCCATAAGTCCGACAAGTATGTGTGAAGTTTGGTCTACAAACACATTATACGCACGTTGTGAGACGGTCGTATTATAGTTTGGCGTCGTCCCCTATTACGGTCTAGAATTAACATAGTGATGCCCATTTCTGTGACATTTCATGGTGTTAGAACGAAGTAGTGTGGTTTAAAAGCTATTTCACTTTGAAACTTGCTTGTAACTTTGTGTAGAGTCCCTCACATTATCATTAGGGCCTACATGAGTTACATTTGCGCATGTTACAGAAAGTAATGTCCGTCAGATAAAAAAGAATAGAAAAGAACTTTATTCTCGATCACCCGAAGAGCAAAAAACAGACCAAAAAAAAACAATGGTGCTAGTAGGGGTACGTCCGAACCCCGTTGAGGTCACAATTTTTTTTATTTTTTTATTTCTTGCAACAGAACATGATTATTTCTTGGTCACCGATAGGCCTATATCTTAATAATAACTGTGTCGGACTTGTGGTACATTTTCGTAGAATGTCGGCCTTATAATACCTTTCTCAAAATGTCGTACTTGTGAGACGTCGGAATTCAGAAATTTTGCTGTCTTAAAATGTTTTTTTCCTTTGTCGGACTTATGGGACGTCGGACTTGTGGGGTGTCGGACTTACGGGGGGGGGGGGGGATCATAACTGTCCTACCATAGGCCTACATCCGATACGGCGTCGTGTGAACGTTATTTTGATGTGTGTGCGATTAAATGAAGATGCGATCTGTTTGCTAATTTCACGCTGAAGTAAGGCTCTTCGAGACGATGTAATTTTATAAATAATTCGTATTTACGAACCATGCTAACTATAAAAAAAACTCCGTATATTATGATTGATATTGCGGACTGGAGCCATTAGGGCCTACGCCAATAGGCCTACACGTGTAGGCCTACGTCTCTGCTTACAACAGGAAAACTACCAGCATAAAAGTAAATAAAAACATTTTTAAGAATAATTTCCCATCGTACCGGCAACATGAAATGAATCCAAAACGCGGAAGCTTTTATGTACACAAATATAACAAAAAGTTGCATGTGTAACTACAAATTTGTATGCCAGGGATAGAACGGTCAAGGGGAGACAAATCACAGATATCTACTTGCTGATATGGACGATTTTGATTGGTCCGTTTGACGGAAGCCGCGTTTCTTGAATGCAGATCAAAGCTGAGTTTATGTTTTCAACTGCTGAATGAAAGAGTAAATTGAGTTCACAACATAAGAAATTTTGCATCTGCCAAACAATAATATCCAGTAAGTATGAATTGAAGTCTCCTGCACGCTGCTTTTGGAATTTAAGCCGAAAACGTCTCGCGTGTTGCATTTATGGGTCAAAACGATACATGAATTCCTTGCTATTACAACAACAACACAATAATGAGAACAGAGAAAATAGGGGTTTGTTTTAATACAGTGACTCTCTGAGTCAATCTTCATCCCTCGTAGAATTAATTTGGGAGGCGATAACATAAGACTCCGTCGGTCTGGCCGCCTATTAACTTTTAGAACGGTTTGACCAGGTTGGGGAAACGCTAGTCCAAGTTTCTGACTCCAAAATGACTATTTTTTATACTGACGGCCGTATTTTGGAGTCAGGGCTCATTGTAGTCCGAAATATCTGCGCTGATGATGTAAGACATTTTCTGACAGATAGGCCATCATCAGCGTCAGAACGCATTTGATCAATTTACTGGGAATTCTTGACACACTTCGGGCTGGCAAGACCACCTCTCGTTTCTCATCAAAAATATCAAGATTCTCTACATAACTTTGAAAATAAAATTACAAACCCGTACTTTAATTAGGGATTTGCAGCATAAAATTTAAATACACTTTTTGTATTAAATAATGGGTGGAAATGAACAAGCAGATGCCAAAATACCTTACAATTGACCATTTATACCAAACCTTGACAGTCAAACTCTAGGACAGATCAACAAAGTGTCCCATCTAAGTCTCAGCTTGCTGATGTAGAACTGGTTAAACACACAAGAGTTCCAAATATGCCCATAATTCAACTCTCCACGCAATATTCTTGGACAAAAAAACTATATGTAGGAGAGCACAATTTCATTGGCCTAAAGTTCACTAGGAAGTGTGAGGGTTCAAATGAAGGACCACATTTACTGTTCAGGAATGTCATATCACAATTCAAAGTTGTCCCCTCATTTGGACCCTCTCCTGTTCTACTCTAGCTTAAAATGGAATCACTGTAGAAAGACACAGGTAAAAGATGCCAATTACACCAGCCATTAGATGTTTTGTTGTTTATTGGTGTTATCAGTTTTGTATTTGTTGTTTGAATTGCTACTTTGACTTTCAAAATATTTTTTTTTGCTTGGCCTAGACACTGTATTTCAGATCCAAATACTGGATGTTTATGCTGTTGTTGTTGTTAGATTTCATGTGTACAATGACTGTTAACAAATCCTAACAGTTCCCATGTAATCAAGAAAATAATTTCAGTTAAAGGCTATTTTTGTATGCAAATGAACCCATGTGACCTTGGTAGCCTCATTTTGAATTTCACATTTTCCCCATTCAACTTAGTATCAACTAAAAGCTGGCAGATCCATCCAGGGTGAGCATCCCTACTTTAATGGTTTCCCTTTCTCCTCTCACCAATCTGAAGTCTGTACGTCGACACAAGCCATAGATCTGCCCGGTTAAATTTCAAACTGTACCAAACCTTTAGTTTACAAAAGTCGCCATCTGCATCCTCTCATTGATACGTCACTATATGCGCGAAAGGTTAACCCGTCACATGATGACCCCACTAACAGGCGATATAGTTCATTGGTCGTGTTGCTTTTTTGTCGAAGTCACGTGAACCAACACGACCAATGAACTATATCGCCTGCTAGTGGGTAATCATGTGACAAGTTAACCTTGTCGCGCATACAGTGACGTATCAATGAGAGTATGCAAATGGCGACTTTTCTAAATTAAAGGTTTGGTACAGTTTGAAATTTAACCGGGCAGATATATGGCTGGTGTCGACCTACAGACTTCAGGCTGGTACGAGGAGAAAGGGAAATCATTAAAGTACGGGTTAGCAATTTTATTTTTTTAAAGTTATGAAGGGAATCTTGATATTTTTGATGAGAAACGAGAGGTGGTCTTGCCACCTCGAAGGGTGGCAAGAAATTCCCAGAAAATTGATCAAATGCGTTCTGACGATGATGATGGCCTATCTGTCAGAAAATGTCTTACATCATCATCGCAGATATTTCGGACTAGGCTCATTGCAATCAAAAAGTCGGAGTAGCCTGCACGTTTCTGATCGGGCAGTTTGCGGTCAGATTTAGACAGTAAATAACAACATAACTAACTCAAATAGTGTCAGCACGACATTCATTAATAATTTAGCCTTTTGAAATGTGAATTTAACGTTTAAAAAGTGAAAAACCGCTAAACAGTGTTACGTCATCAATGGCGGAGAGTTTGAAACTGGAGAAGGCAAAAGTGAATTCAGGGGAAGAATAAAGTTTACTGGCCGATCTTGCTCGTCCATATCAGGCATTGGTAGGTAGCGAAATTATCCATGAACGTGATTATGACCGTTTAGACACGATCTGAATAGGTTACATTGCTATTTCTTTGTTTGAATCGGACCACATACTGCCCGCTTCTGAGCGGGCAGCCAACTCCGGCTTTTTGATTGCAGTGAACCCTGACTCCAAAATACGACCGTCAGTACAAAAAAAAAGTAATTTTGGAGTCAGAAACCCGGACTAGGGAAACGCCTAATTCACCAAAAGTGAATTCCTTACCTGCCTCGTTGTTGAAATTTGAATAATCTGATATTCATTATGCCGTGAGGGCGGAATTCACTATCCGTCATTAGTCAACCGGTAATGCTATGGAACCGATTGCAGACAAACGGGGGAAATGGGTTTTAAAAAAAGCAGCCTTCTCTGCGCATGACAGAGATCGGTTGCCATATTTGAGTTCAGCTGACCCAATGTTGGTAGGGGGGTGTTTTCCGTAAACTGGGTGAATGTGTTGGATGACATCATAATTTATTCATATCTGAGAGGTCAAAGGTCAACTGTGAACAAATCCATGAATTCAAAGGGCATTCAGCTTACATATGACCTTTGAACTCATGGATTTTGTCAGTTCACCTTTCAGCTAGATTAGTCCCCTTTTCGAAACTATTCATCCAAAATATAATATGTATACTTTGTTGTCAGAAATAATGACGTTTAACATATTTTCTTTTTTAAGGGTAACATTTTGTGTTGACCAGGCTTGACTATGGCTACCCCAAGTTTTCAATTGTACGCTGACAAGGAAAATGTTCAGTCTGTCGGGCGAATGCATAAAGGTCTTGCTAGGCATGGAATTGCACCAGGTAAAAAGATTAAATCAGAAAAATGTTTTGATTGAAGTCCCTTTTCTAGTAAATCTTGTTTGGAAAAAAGAAAAAATGTGTTGTCATTTTCTTTTAATTTATTGAATCCATAAATGTGGTTTTGGAAATTTTGCTCTTTTTAGTGGCTAAAATATTTGGATCATCGAATGGACCAACTGGTTTTCCAACTCCAGCCCGTAAAGCCCTGGGAAATATGAACAGGGACCCAAATGTGGCAACTCCAACATTTACTCCCAAGCAGAAGATATCAATAGGCAGTGGATTTAAGAAACCAGTGCTGAAAGTAACCGGCCCTACACCAATCAAACGTCAACCGTTATCATCAAGACCTGTCAATGTTCTTGCCCAGGTAGTATTTGTTTGTATATCCTTTTAAACTCATAACCCTGCAGTCAAGGCTAATGCATTGGTACCCTCCATATTTGTCTTGGTGTCTCCTCAATTTTTAAGCTTCTCGGAGCAGTAAATTGCCTTGGTGCCCTTAGATTACCCCGGTAACTTTGTCCTTTAAGCTCTAAGATTAACAAAGGTAGAGTTTTGGCTAAAAGTTAGGTTGAGCATACAATCTTAATATACCAGTGTCAATGAAGATGCTATTTATATCCATAGATATAACTAAAATAAGGTTTATAGTTGATAGCAACCATATTATTTAATCCAAGTTTTCATTTTGCCTTGGTGCCTTCACAACCTAAAGCTAATTGCCTTAAAGCCACTCTTCAGAACATTTTCTTGAGTCAAGTTAAAACCACCATGGCCCCATTCCGTGTAAATCAAGCAGCGCCTTTTAATTGGATGCAAGTAAAACTTCTCACAGCTAATCAAAACCTCGGGCACTTACACACTGCCATTAGCTGAAAAATAACTTAATGGCGACTGTATACACCTTGCGTCTTTGTTTAGCAAGTGCTGATTGGCCAAGACTGTACATTCCCACGAATGGGCGCTATTCGATTTATGGGTGGGAGTGTAGTAATCCGCTAGGATAAAACACAGAATAAGGCGTAGAGATTTTAACGTGGCTTGGGAAGATGTTTTTGGAGATTAACAGGATCTTTTACTTTTTCATGTGTTAATTTCCAGCAAGATAAAACATTAAAGAGCCAGAAGTCTAAAGGGGCCAGTACCGATATATTCAAGCCTAAAAGCAAACCAAAATCTTTGATATCAGATGATATTGAGAAGATATCTATTTTCATGGATGAACAAGGTATTTACATTTCAGGATTTGTCTCCTACGTTTATATATTCTGTTCAGTTTTCTCCACAAATAAGTCACATAGAATTGCTCGAAATCTCAAATTTAATCCAAAACAATCCTGTGTTTTCCCTTCAACATTCAATTAGTTCCCAGAACCATCATTTCACCTCTAATATGACATGACTGTGTGTGGCGAATCTTCACACAGCCTGCCAGCTATAAACAGGCAAATTCAGAGTTTTCAATAATTCCTTCCTGATGAATGAATAAAACAGATTTCAGAACAAGAAGCAACAAGTCAGCATGTAAACTCTTTCATTTCATTCATTTGCATTGAAGTATGAGCTATGACAGAATGTGTGGCGTTATGCATTATAGTTTCATGCGATTTAGACGTGAGCAGCATCTGTTACAGAAAAACACAAGTTGGTTACATTTATCAGTGATCTTGCCTTGCCATCAATTGGAATAATATTACTGTTCCTTTGAAATCTTTGCAGAGAAAAGTCCCCCCTAATTTTAGACAACAGATGATTGCTCTCTGAAGTAGTATGTACAAGCTTTCAAATCAGTACTTATGTGGAAAATTTGCCAGGTACTTACCAAAGGATGGGGGTTCCCTCCAGGCAAAGAGCCTGGTTTCCTGCCCCAATGAACCTGTCAATACGACGATATCACTTATATTATAAGTATGAGTGTAGCGTAAAACATTAAATCCCTGGAAAAAATCTTTTGCACTGCTTGTCTCAAAGAAGTTTGATTGTTAACATTGACTTGACTGGTTAAGCCTGACTTAAGGTTAATATACATTTCAGCCAGGGACCCCTGAGGTTTGTAGATTGCCCAGTTAAGTCTGACTTAAGATTAATATACATTTGAGCAAGCAACCCCTGAGGTTTTCTACATTGCCCAGTTAAGTCTGACTTAAGATTAATATTCATTTGAGCAATGGACCCCTGAGGTTTTCTGCATTGCCCAGTTAAGTCTGACTTAAGGTTAATATACCTTTGTTCAACGGACCCTGAGGTTTTGTACATTGACCAGTTAAGTCTGACTTAGTTACGGTTAATATTTGTACATTGCCCAGTTAAGTCTGACTTAAGGTTAATATACCTTTGTTCAACGGACCCTGAGGTTTAGTACATTGCCCAGTTAAGTCTGACTGAAGATTAATATACATTTGAGCAAGCGACCCCTGGGGTTTTGTACATTGCCCAGTTAAGTCTGACTTAAGATTAATATACCTTAAGGCTTTGTGCAAGGGACCCTGAGGTTATGTATTCTAGTATTGAGTGTGGATTGAATAAGTGTTTATTTTTGTAGATGATTATGATGACATATGGCCTGTAAAGGATCGACCCAGTTCCTACCTGGATGCACTGATCAAATGGAGACCTCCATGTTTTGGTGCCAAAGAGATGGACGAGGACCAGGAGGAGGAAGAAAGGAGGATGGAAATGAAACAGAGGATGCACGAGGATGATGAAAAAGTCATCAAGTATGATAACACAGGTACGAAGTAATGATTTTCACTTGTACTTGTACAAAATCCCTCATTAAGTTTGCTTTAACCAAAATAGGCGTTCAATCAGTCTCTGGTGGTCTGAACTTATTTTCAGACTGTTAAATTTATTTTGGGATTCCAACCCCTCTGCCACTCTAACACCAATGATGCTATTGATCCATCATTAATTCAAAGGTAATAATATTTCAAAATAAGAGACTGAGTTGGGACAAGGGGGAAGGGTCTGTTGAGAAACTTCCTGGTACTAGATACTTTTTTCCTAAAGCCGATCACACTGGATCTTAGGAGCTAAATAATGTTATTGCTGAGCAGAATGTTAATAAATGAAAATCTAGATAATCCTATTGTCGAGTGGAATGTTAACAAATGAAAATCACTCAAAGGAGAGCTTTATTAAATCTTTGTTGAATTTCTCTTTCAGAAGATGATTTGCCATTACCTCCTGTAGAAATGTTACCGTTTCCTGATGTGGATATCCCTCTACCATCATTAGATGAGTCCTTAGATATTGTTCAACACATTGGATCACTTTCATTGAAAGAAGACTAGTCGATAGAACTCCTTCACACATGTGCTGCAATGCGTGTTATGGAATATCACACAAAATCATTGTTTTTAGCTGTGGATTCAGGCCTTGCATTCTTAATAAGAGGATATTTCACTGTATGATGTGCAATGGATTGATCAAGGAATTTCTCATCACCTGAATGATCATGTTGGGTAGCCAAACGTCCAAAATAGAGATCAAGTTCACCATCAATATAATTGTGGTGGAGGATCTGCCTTATAAATAGATGTACAAAATGTAAATATTTCATCAAACATTGCTCACGCTGGCTGTGAATTTTCATCTTCACCTTTTAATAACCTTTTTCATTATTTCTTATACATGTTTTAATATTTTGAAAAAAAATAAAACTTTGTAAATATTGTATTTGTTGGATGGTTTACTGATAATCAAGAGAATCTAAGATTCCAATGCCTATACAATGTAGCTTTTACAGGATTTAGGACATTGCCTTTGGAGACTGTTTTGTATAGTGTCATTTCTGACTGGGTTTTCATCTCCTGCATGGGCAGGTTACTTCGTACCAGCAGAATGTTTTAGAGATTCCTATATCCATAGAGCGTTCCTCTCCACAAATAAATCTGGCAATACTGTCATATAGGTGAAATGGTATCATTTCACTTATACTGAGGAACTATTCACTCTGATCACTGAGCCACCTAGGTCCCAGAAATTATATTGATTGATTGTTTGGTGTTTTACGCCGCGCTCAAGATTATTTCACTTATATGTAGGCGTTGCCAGTTTTATTGTGGGAGGAAACCGGGCTTTATGCCCGGAGGAAACCCACGACCTTCCGTTGGTAATTGGCAACCATCCCACATAGGTCATTCGAGTGAAAACCCAGTTAGAAAATTTTCCAATTTTTTTTGGACTGAGTGGGATTTGAACCCATTGGTGGAAGGCTGATCGGATTGAGTGTCCAACGCTCTACCTGCTGAGCCACGGAGGCCCCAGAAATTTTATATTGAAAGCAACATCATTAAAAAAACAAGTTTGCCAATTACCTCTGAAGGCTTTACTGGAATGTGCATATTTGTAGTGTAGACAAGATATTATCCTGGTTACAACTTTGACAGTTTTGATGAAAGGTCATTGAAATCAAGCAGTTTTGCCATTTGTATATTCAAAAATTTGTCTCACGATTATCTCTAGAGTTATTGGCCTCAAATTACTTTTCTTCGGCAAATCTGTACTACTGTTGTTTCAATGCTAAATCAATGTAATCTTGTATTCATGCCTTTCATAATGTGCATTTGTGCATACAAATTTCTCACATGACTTAACTTTTGTCACCTTTACTGTGGCAATATAAATAAGAGTGATTCATTCATGTCCATCAGTTGGACACAGGCCTCCCATCTGTGCTGCACTAGTTCAAATCCCACTCAGACCAAATAAAAATTGAAAGCTTTCTGTGTGGATTTTTAACTTGTTCGCTGTTTGTGGGAGAGTGGCCAGGGACTCACCGAAGGTCGGGTTTCCTCCCCTACTAAACCTGGCAACGCCGCCTTATAAGTGAAATAATCATAAGTGCAGTGTAAAACATTAATCCATATTCTGTAGACTTGAGGTGCATGCTTAACTTCATTAGTGCGCCTGCAAAAAATCCGCCAACAAAGATAATCATAATTTTCATCCCATAGGTTTTTACCAAAGGGTCACAATTTCAACACTGATTCAGTTCCTCAAGAGGACTGCTTGAGAAAGGCTAATGAGAACTCATTGACACGGAGCTGCAATATGTTCGACTGTGGCTCAGTCGGCAGATCCAAAGTCTCCCAGTCCAACACAAGACTCCCATCAATGTGCTGCTGGTTTAAATCCCAGTCTCAAAAAAAAAATAAAAATATTCTAAATATGTCTTGACCATTGTCCAAAATGGAAGCAGGTGCCCGCATTTCCTTCCTCGCTTAACATGCCAAAGTTGCTATTATAGTAAAACAATCTTGAGTGTTGTAAAACATAATTATGGAGTCGTATATAAGGGGCTTAACACAGCCACACCCATGACCATTAGACTTCTACTCGTTTTTTTTTTTCACTTGATCGTCCTGTAAGAAGGTTTGACAGGTAGATTGTGTAAACTGACAATATCAGGTTTTCTTTTCAAAATCCGTTCTAAAATAAATTAAGTCAATAAGATGCATATTTTGTTTGATCTACCATTCAAGGCTGTGATATCACTAAATTATGTCATCTGCAAAACATTGGCAAATCACTGTTCAGTTGCCCTGTTTCTTTTCTGTGGCTCAGTCAATTAATTGTAAGCTTATAAGACTTTGGGTATACAAGCCCAGTTTTATCTTCCGCTAAACCAGGCAATGTCTCCATATTAATAAAAGGTGCTTTGACCCCTCAGCCAAATATGTCCAGTAATTACCAGGTTGACAACTACCACTGAATTCTGGTGAATAGTCCTTCATACTACATGAAGGTGTGGGAAACTAGGGATATTTACTGTGAATCAAAAAGTAACTGAGAGTTACCTCTTATTTATCAGATGTATCGTGTCACATCTGAATAAAACTTGAATGAAAGAGAGTGCTAGGACTCCACTAATCAAGGGAGACATGTCATGCAAGTTTCAAAACGGATTCATGAAATGATAACTCAAATCTTTTAGTACGGAGTATATTTTCCTCAAAAACCTCTGAAATTTATGCCATCTACGACAAAATGTACATACAAAATAGAGAGACTGTAAGTATATATATTATTTGGTAGTACTGGATATCAGTAAGTTAATATCTTACTGTATTACTGTTTCAAGCGAACAGCCATCCACACAGCTTTATGGTAAGAGTAGTATGTTTCATGAACACCAGCTTTTATGTCTGAAGGCTGGAAGTTGGTAAAAATCTGATCTATGGTTGTGCGTAAAAATAACGTCAAAATTTCAAAGGTCCATAACTTTGCAACAAAATCGTATAACGCGGGATAAACATGACAGTGCACATCTTTGGTATCCTAGGAATATTCACTGCGAGTATCAAAGCTGCCAGTTGAATAGTAACGAAGATACAGCCCGGACAAAAAATTAACGTCAAAACTTCAAAGGGCCATAACTCTGCAACAAATAATGGTATAACGCGGAATAAACATGACAGTGCACATCTTTGGTATACTAGGAATATTCACTGTGAGTATCAACGCTGTCAGTTGAATAGTAATGAAGATACAGCCCGGACAAAAAATTAACGTCAAAACTTCAAAGGGCCATAACTCTGCAACATAATCGTATAACGCGGAATAAACATGACAGTGCACATCTTTGGTATACTAGGAATATTCCCTGTGAGTATCAATGCTGTCAGTTGAATAGTAAGGCAGATACAGCAATAACAAAAGGCTTAAATGTAAATAAATAAAGAAATTGTTAATTCTTCAGATAGTTGCTTCTTGTCTTTTCTTTTAAATTTTAAATGTTTAATATCTTAGTTTTAACAGCATGATTGACTAGTTGAGTAATATAAGGTTTGGTAAAAAGATTTCTTTCTGGGTTTAATAAATTGCAGAAATATTGAAAAACAAAGTATACAGCCATTGGTTAATGGTGCACAATCACAGTTCATCTGCAGCCAAGGTACTATTTCTGATAAGATGTACGCTGATGTAAAGCAAAGTGTAACAGTCCTGGCATTATATTCATTCAGCTTTACCTTGTGACTAGTGGGGAAGTTACTTCTGGTATAAATGTTTTGAAAAATGGCCCTAAAGACGTCATAAAACGCTTGGCTCCAGTCTTTTTGCTCTAAGCCATTCCAATCATTCTGCCCGATTACCCTTTGAATAGAGTCTCATAGACTGCTGATAATCAGTTCACTCAAATGTTTCCTCCTCTTGAAGAAAACCAATCAAGTAGTGTTCTATTTGAAGATGATTCACCAGGTCTGTTAAGGAAGGTTTAGGCTCTGGTAATCTACTATGAAGGTCCTGTAGTGCCTCTTGACTAACACGTCTCCATTTGGATATCAGTAATTCAAGTTCACATAAGTTATTCTGAAAACCAAAAAACAGATCCACATCACGAGAAGAACAATCTTGTAAAAAAAACTAACTTATCAATTACTATTAAAAAATAAAAACCTTGCTATTTTTGAGGTAAGTGAAATGATGGGGTATTAAAATGCTGTGCCACAGGCGCCGCATGTCCAAGTCTACTGCCAGATAAATGGTTGGAGGCTTCGGCGTAAAGAAATCTGAGTTTTTCCTAAGTATTGCGGAGCCTCCAAAGGCTCAGTAGATAGAGCATTGGACAGCCTTCCACCAATGACTCACTGGTTCGAATCTTACTCAGTCCAAAAAGAATTGGAAAATTTTCTGACTGGGTTTTCACTCAAATGACCTATGTGGGATGGTTGCCAGTTACCAACGGAAGGTCGTGGGTTTCGTCCCACAACAAAACTGGTAATGCCGCCATATAAGTGAAATAATCTTCAGCGCGGCATAAAACACCAAACAATCAACCAAAAAAAATTTGAAAATTTTCTGACTGGGTTTTCACTCAAACGACCTATGTGAGATGGTTGCCAGTTACTATCATAAGGTTGTGGGTTTCCTCCGGGCATAGAGCCCGGTTTCCTCCCACATTAAAACGTGCGGCGTAAAACACCAAACAATCAATCAATCAAGCCTAAATATTGCTTGCCACCTTTTTTGGCACGTGGAGGATCAAGTTGAAGGATAGGGCTCGATTTCCCTGCCATACAGAATAGGCTGATTATATAATATAGAAATAAACTAAAACTTATCGGGAAATTCTGTTTATCAGAGATAAATATAAGTGAAGCGCTCAACTCAATACAGCTTTACCCTTCATCCAAAGTAAATTCACTCTTAACTATCCATTTAGTAGAAGTACAATTATGAAAAATCATGTAATCAATAAAGGGCAATGTGTCTGAGTCGTACCTTCTTTCTGTACATTTTTACCATTTTTAATTTGCGTAAAATTTCTTTCTTCTCCTGTATGATTCTATGAAGATCCTGAACTGTTTGTGGTTGACTTTTATCTTTTACACAACTCGGGACTGTCCATTGTGGTTTAGGAGTTGAATTCTTCTTTATGACCGCGGGCTCAGGTTCCCCTACTAAACTCAACTTATCATTGTCTTCTAGTTCACTGACTTGAATTAATTTCACCTGCTCAGTTCTGCTTTTTGGAGGGCTTAAACTTTGGCACAATATATCAGAATTTTCCACAGAATCAGTATCAGGGGATGGATTAAACAGTCTTTTACCAGCTTTTAACTGAGATTCTGTGGTAGCTGTTTTATTACGATATGGTGTGGATGTGTCAGATGTAGTATTCAGATCTGGATTATCTCCCCTTGGAATTGTTGAACACATTGGACTGAC
The DNA here is from genome assembly GCA_963971465.1 of Lepidochitona cinerea. NCBI lineage: Eukaryota > Metazoa > Mollusca > Polyplacophora > Chitonida > Tonicellidae > Lepidochitona > Lepidochitona cinerea. The sequence goes on from OZ020553.1 coordinate 32,905,643, forward strand.
AGTTGGCTTCTCCTTTCTGGCATATGGTGAACAGTGGTACCTTCCACAACGTTTGAGTCTTTCGCGTAATTTTGAGCTCATCTGAAAACTCAAAAACAGCATAGCACGAGTCATTCTTGTATTTACTTCCCGTTTATTTTATATAAATAGTTTCACATATACTTAAGTAGTTCAATTTTACCGAACTTATGGTTATAATTAGGTATATGTAATATAACCATAAAATATAAAACTAATACTTCAGGTACTACCTGTGCCTCTTTTGAAAAACTGAACTCTAACGGCCATGTTTAAAGTCTCAGCTCCATTAAAAACCTATTCAATAATTCATTTATTTATTTAATAATAAATCAACAAGTTCAATATCAATCTGAATATATTTAACAACCGAAAATATACTAAATTGCCTGTATGTCAGAAACTAGAATCTTCAGCAAGAGCTTTCTAGGCAACATAGATGACCAATGAACAAATCACATTGACCGGCTTCATGCACAGATAATCTATATGGCAGAATACAGCTATAGTTCATTTCAAGGGTCGGATGATCAGATATTTTGTTAAGTTAGGCAATAACAAGGAAGTAAAACCAATTCCACGGAGTGTGGAAGGAATTAAATTCTCTGAGGTTAGCAAGTATCAAGCAATACATCACCACTTGAAGACTTCCCTACTTGCAACAGACAGGGACTACATGTATCTAGTATAAGTAAATTGCAGTCCTTAGGGGGAAATCATTGCAAATAGTAAAATATTGATTGGCAAAAGTATTGTCCAAATAAGGAAGTAAGACTCTTACTTTGGTGAATAACACCGCAGAGAGGTTGAAAGTGGAAATGGGTTCAAATTCCTGGGTTAATCCCAGTCATTATTTTCAAACAAATTAAAACAGTAAAAGTAGTCAGACTGCCCAGGCTATTAGTGTTACCCTAGTCCGAAAAATCTCTATGGTGATGAGAATCTAACATACACTCACTGAGGATGGCACCCTAAAGCCCAAATCACACCTTCTTTAGCAATTGATGGGAGTGAACTGACAGTTTGTTTCACTTTAAACACATGCATGTGTCGTTGGCAAAGTTTTAAAATGATTACATGTCATCGATCTCATACATGAGAATCAGCCCCTTTAAAAATTGAAACAAATTTGTTACACGATGTGTAAATAAAGTGTCATCATCAACTGAAAAATTTATATTGGCTTATATAGAAAACAAGAGATCCCTTAAAGGGATCTTAACGCCCGCGTTCATCTATTCATATTAAATTGATTGATTGATTGTTTGGTGTTTTACGCTGCACTCAAGATTATTTCACTTACAGCAATAACTGGATATAGGAATTGAGGCCGACATAAAAAATCTTATTCCAGGGAGATAACTATTGTTGAGTAAAATTAAATTGTGAATTGCAAAATTAAGCTCCCCTTGAAATTTTGGTTGAAAACAACATTGCCACCTTGTAGCCATCTTCAATATGCTAATGAAATGATAATGTATGGTGCACAGCTAGAACTTAGAGGGATGATGTGTGTCATGCTTGGTTAAGATCAGGTCAGTAGTTTTCTTGGAATAATGATAATAAGTTTCATTTTCAAATTTGGTTAAAAAACAACATTGCTTCCTGGCGGCCATATTTAATAAGCAAATGAGATGAAAATGTAGGGTGCACAACTAGATCAGAGGGAGATAATGTCGACCAAGTTTGGTAAAAATCAGACCAGTATTTTCTAGGAATAGAAGTAACGAAAAAACAATATCGCCCTCCTGGCGGCCATATTGAATATGCAAATGAGATCAAAATGAACGGTGCATAACTAGACCATAGGGTGATAATGTATGTTGAGTTTGATTAATGTCAGGTAGTTTTCTTGGAACAAAGATAAAGAAAAAAAACATCGCCCCCTGGCGGCCATATTGAATAATCAAATGAGATGAAAATGTACAGTACACAACATGGCTATAGGGAGATAATGTGAGCCAAGTTTGGTGAAAATCGGATTGGTAGTTTTCTTGGAAAAAAGTAACAAAAAAAATATATCGCCCCTGACAGCCATATTGAATATGCAAATGAGATGAAAATGTATGGTGCACAACTAGACCATAGGGTGATGTATGTTCAGTTTGATTAAGATTGGACTGATAGTTATATTGGAATAAAGGTAACAAGCAAAAGTTTTCTTGCAATAAACGGAAAAAAAATCATCTCCCCCTGGCGGCCATATTGAATATGCAAATGAGATGAAAATGTACTGTGCACAACTAGACCATAGGGTGAGATGATGCATGTTAAGTTTGATTAAGATTGGACAGGTAGTTTTCTTGGAACAAAGATAAAGAAAAAAAACATCGCCCCCTGGCGGCCATATTGAATATGCAATTGAGATGAAAATGTATAGTACACAACATGGCTATAGGGAGATAATGTGAGCCAAGTTTGGTGAAAATCGGATTAGTAGTTTTCTTGGAAAAAAGTAACAAAACAAGAGATCCCTTAAAGGGATCTTAACGCCCGCGTTCATCTATTCATATTAAATTGATTGATTGATTGTTTGGCGTTTAACGCTGCGCTCAAGATTATTTCACTTATATGGAGGCGTTGCCAGTTTTATTGTGGGAGGAAACCGGGCTCTATGCCCAGAGGAAACCCACGACCTTCCGTTGGTAACTGGCAACCATCCCACATAGGTTGTCTATTCATATTAAAGATTGTTACAGCAATAACTGGATATAGGAATTGGGGTCTACATAAAAAATCTTATTCCAAGGAGATAACTATTGTTGAGGAAAATTAAATTGTGAATTGCAAAGTTAAGCTCCCCTTGAAATTTTGGTTGAAAACAACATTGCCACCTGGTAGCCATCTTCAATATGCTAATGAAATGATAATGTACGGTGCACAGCTACAACTTAGAGGGATGATGTGTGTCATGTTCGGTTAAGATCAGGTCAGTAGTTTACTTGGAATAATGATAATAAGTTTCATTTTCAAATTTGGTTAAAAAACAACATTGCTTCCTGGCGGCCATATTTAATAAGCAAATGAGATGAAAATGTAGGGTGCACAACTAGATCAGAGGGAGATAATGTCGGCAAGTTTGGTCAAAATCAGACCAGTAGTTTTCTTGGAATAGAAGTAACGAAAAAACAATATCGCCCTCCTGGCGGCCATATTGAATATGCAAATGAGATCAAAATGAACGATGCATAACTAGACCATACGATGATGATGTATGTTGATTTTGATTAATGTCAGGTAGTTTTCTTGGAACAAAGATAAAGAAAAAAAACATCGCCCCCTGGCGGCCATATTGAATATGCAAATATGATGAAAATGTACAGTACACAACATGGCTATAGGGAGATAATGTGAGCCAAGTTTGGTGAAAATCGGATTGGTAGTTTTCTTGGAAAAAAGTAACAAAAAAAAGATATCGCCCCTGGCAGCCATATTGAATATGCAAATGAGATGAAAATGTATGGTGCACAACAAGATCAGAGGGAGATAATGTCGGCCAAGTTTGGTCAAAATCAGACCAGTAGTTATCTTGGAATAGAAGTAACGAAAAAACAATATCGCCCTCCTGGCGGCCATATTGAATATGCAAATGAGATCAAAATGAACGGTGCATAACTAGACCATAGGGTGATAATGTATGTTAATTTTGATTAATGTCAGGTAGTTTTCTTGGAACAAAGATAAAGAAAAAAAACATCGCCCCCTGGCGGCCATATTGAATATGCAAATGAGATGAAAATGTACAGTACACAACAGGGCTATAGGGAGATAATGTGAGCCAAGTTTGGTGAAAATCGGATTGGTAGTTTTCTTGGAAAAAAGTAACAAAAAAAATATATCGCCCCTGGCAGCCATATTGAATATGCAAATGAGATGAAAATGTATTGGACACAACTAGACCATAGGGTGATGTATGTTCAGTTTGATTAAGATTGGACTGATAGTTTTATTGGAATAAAGGTAACAAGCAAAAGTTTTCTTGCAATAAACGAAAAAAAAAAAACATCTCCCCCTGGCGGCCATATTGAATATGCAAATGAGATGAAAATGTACGGTGCACAACTAGACCATAGGGTGAGATGATGTATGTTAAGTTTGATTAAGATTGGACAGGTAGTTTTCTTGGGCTAAAGGTAACAAACAAAAAAAAACATCTCCCCCTGGCGGCCATATTGAATATGCAAATGAGATGAAAATGTACGGTGCACAACTAGACCATAGGGTGATGATGTATGTTAAGTTTGATTAAGATTGGACTAATAGTTTTCTTGGAATAAAGGTAACAAAGAAAAAACAACATCGCCCCCTGGCGGCCATATTGAATATGCAAATGAGATGAAAATGTACGGTGCACAACTAGACCATAGGGTGATGATGTATCTTAAGTTTGATTAAGATTGGACAGGTAGTTTTCTTAAAATAAAGGTAACAAAGAAAAACAACATCGCCCCCTGGTGGCCATATTGAATATGCAAATGAGATGAAACTGTACAATGCACAACTAGACTATATGGAGATAATGTCAGCCAAGTTTGATGAAAATCGGACTAGTAGTTTCCTTGAAATAAAGGTAACAAAAAAAAAACAATATCGCCCCCTGGTGGCCATATTGAATATGCAAATGAGATGAAAATGTACGGTGTACAACTAGACCGTAGGGTGATGATGCATGTTGAGTTTCATTAAGATTGGACAAATAGTTTTCTTGGAATAAAGGTAACTACCGAAAGTTTTCTTGCAATAAACGTAACAAAGAAAAACAACATCTCCCCCTGGCGGCCATATTGTTTATGCAAATGAGATGAAAATGTACGGTGCACAACTAGACCATAGGGTGATGATGTATATTAAGTTTGATTAAGATTGGACAGGTAGTTTTCTTGGAATAAAGGTAACAAAGAAAAAACAACATCGCCCCCTGGCGGCCATATTGAATATGCAAATGAAATGAAAATGTAGGATGCACAACTAGACTATATGGAGATAATGTCAGCCAAGGTTGGTGAAAATCGGACAGGTAGTTTTCTTGGAATAAAGGTAACAAAAAAAAACAATATCGCCCCCTGGTGGCCACATTGAATATGCAAATGAGATGAAAATGTACGGTGCACAACTAGACCATAGGGTGATGTTGTATATTAAGTTTGATTAAGATTGGACTGGTAGTTTTCTTGGAATAAAGGTAACAAGCAAAAAGTTAACGGACGGACGACGGACGACGGACGACGGACGACTGACGACGGACGACGGACCACGGAAAAGCGATTTGAATACCCCACCATCAGAATGATGGCGGGCTAAAAAACCATCTCCCACCTGGCGGCCATATTGAATATGCAAATCATTAATGAGATGAAAATGTACGGTGCACAACTAGACCATAGGGTGAGATGATGTATGTTAACTTTGATTAAGATTGGACAGGTAGTTTTCTTGGAATAAAGGTAACAAAAAAAAACAACATCGCCCCCTGGTGGCCATATTGAATATGCAAATGAGATGAAACTGTAGGATGCACAACTAGGCTATATGGAGATAATGTCAGCCAAGTTTGGTGAAAATCGGACTATTAGTTTCCTTGGAATAAAGGTAACAAAAAAAAAACAATAACGCCCCCTGGTGGCCATATTGAATATGCAAACTGAGCTGAAAATGTACGGTGCACAACTAGACCGTAGGGTGATGATGTACGTTGAGTTTGATTAAGATTGGACTGATAGTTTTCTTGGAATAAAGGTAACAAGCGAATGTTTTCTTGCAATAAACGTAACAAAAAAAAACAACATCTCCCCCTGGCGGCCATATTGTTTATGCAAATGAGATGAAAATGTACGATGCACAACTAAACCATAGGGTGATGATGTATGTTAAGTTTGATTAAGATTGGACAGGTAGTTTTCTTGGAATAAAGGTAACAAAGAAAAACAACATCGCCCCCTGGTGGCCATATTGAATATGCAAATTAGATGAAACTGTACGATGCACAACTAGACTATATGGAGATAATGTCCGTCAAGTTTGATGAAAATCTGACTAGTAGTTTCCTTGGAATAAAGGTAACAAAAAAAAAACAATATCGCCCCCTGGTGGCCATATTGAATATGCAAATGAGATGAAAACAACATCTCCCCCTGGCGGCCATATTGTTTATGCAAATGAGATGAAAATGTACGGTGCACAACTAGACCATAGGGTGATGATGTATGTTAAGTTTGATTAAGATTGGACAGGTAGTTTTCTTGAAATATAAAAGGTAACAAAGAAAAAACAACATCGCCCCCTGGCGGCCATATTGAATATGCAAATGAGATGAATGAGATGAAAATGTACGGTGTACAACTAGACCGTAGGGTGATGATGCATGTTGAGTTTGATTAAGATTGGACTAATAGTTTTCTTGGAATAAAGGTAACTACCGAAAGTTTTCTTGCAATAAACGTAACAAAGAAAAACAACATCTCGCCCTGGCGGCCATATTGTTTATGCAAATGAGATGAAAATGTATGGTGCACAACTAGACCATAGGGTGATGATGCATGTTAAGTTTGATTAAGATTGGACAGGTAGTTTTCTAGAAATAAAGGTAACAAAGAAATAAGTGGCTGTCGCCATCAGGACCCCTCGGGTCTGGGCCAAAGAAACCGAAGATACATTTATTTTCCAGACAATTTGTTGTGAGTGAAAAACTACTCCACATACATGCATCACATTTACAAGGAGGTTTTTGGCTGATAGTCATGTAAGGGGCATAACTCTTGAAAAACATGTCTGAACACATCGATTTTTAAAAGGTGTTTTTAAAGTGTTTACAAGGCTTTTTATAGCAGCGGTAATAAAAGGGGCATAACTCTTGTAAAAAACATCCGAGCGCGTTGATTTTCAATAGGCTTCTTGTACTTGCTGTATTAAACAAATGTGTGAAGTTTTAAAGTTGTAAGTTAAAAACTTTTTTAGATAATGTGTTTACGATGCTTTTTATAGCAGCGGTAATAAAAGGGGCATAACTCTTGAAAAAAACATCCGAGCGCGTTGATTTTAAATAGGCTTCTTGTACTTGCTGTATTAAACAAATGTGTGAAGTTTTCAAAGTTGTAAGTTAAAGACTTTTTTAGATAATGTGTTTACAAGGCTTTTTATAGCAGCGGTAATAAAAGGGGCATAACTCTTGTAAAAAACATCCGAGCGCGTTGATTTTCAATAGGCTTCTTGTACTTGCTGTATTAAATAAATGTGTGAAGTTTTAAAGTTGTAAGTTAAAGACTTTTTTAGATAATGTGTTTACGAGGCTTTTTATAGCAGCGGTAATAAAAGGGGCATAACTCTTGTAAAAAACATCCGAGCGCGTTGATTTTAAATAGGCTTCTTGTACTTGCTGTATTGAACAAATGTGTGAAGTTTCAAAGTTATAAGTTAAAGACTTTTTTAGATAATGTGTTTACAAGGACCAATGGACAGACGGACAGACGGACGACAGAGGCAACGACAATACCCTTCGGGCAAAATTTGCCCGAGGGGTAAAAACAACATCGCCCCCTGGCGGCCATATTGAATATGCAAATGAGATGAAAATGTAGGATGCACAACTAGACTATATGGAGATAATGTCAGCCAAGTTTGGTGAAAATCCATACCCATACTATCAGACTAAAGTGGTTAATAATATCTTCTTTGCTTATTTGTTGAGAAATTTGAGTGGTCGTTTGATTCCAGGATATCTTTTTTTCAATATGCGAGTTATCGGAGCTCTGACAAATTCAAGGCAAAAAAAAAAATTAGGTCGAGCCCAGATTTCTCCGCTAGTGTTACCCCAACATATTACATGTAATTATAAGAAATACCTGCATTTGATCCGGAGTGCAGTGGATTACCGATTTGAACCCCATCCATTGGCATTTAGTTTAGTAACTCCCTTCATTGTTTACTTATATTAAGGTTTCTTGACTCCTATATCAACCTTTCGTTTGTTGTTATTTTGTAGCAAATCTCTTTTGATTTCTCACTTATTTTTTAAACTACTGCCATGTTAAAAATATGCCACTGAGTGAGTCAGAGTGCTATCTCTCTCCCTAACTTGAGTTACATCACTGTTATTTTGTAATTTTGTGAGGTAGTGATCCAAACTGAACTAATTCCTTATGTCATGGGGAAAAAAAGTTAATTTAGTGGGGTATTTTTTAAAAAATGATATTTGTTAGGCTTCCTGTCGGGTTGATTCTTGATTCCTAGCCCTCTCAAATGAAGGCAAGTATATTTATGAACACCAAAACACACGGACACAGGGAAAATCTTCTTGTCTAAAGTATATGTGTATCTCTGTATTGGCTAGCATTCAATCTTCACCGGACTAGAGCAGTAGAGACACACATGTGTGACCTAACTTACCTGTTTGCCGGCTGTAGTTGGTGTACCCTGTGGTGGCTCTGGAGTAGCAGCCATTGTCTGTCGCCAATTAAATAACAGTCAAGACACGTTTTTCACTTTTCCACTTTGATTCACCTCTCACTGTCAACTCTTTTTGAAAACATCTGAAAAATTCAAATGATAATAGTGATTTTACTGTTTACAATCGAAACACTCGTCCAAATTACTATTAAATTAGTTGACAATCAAATACATGTAGCTTATCACTATCAGGTACTCTACGGCCATTCGGCCCTGACTGTCTGCATTTTATTTAGTTGAAGTTCTTCAAACTCTGTTGCCAAAAGATATTGATGATGGGTGACAAATAGAGTTGAAGGACCGGGCATATTGGAAAACATGTAGTTCTATTGTTTGCGGATTTTCTTTCATTTTTTCTCCCAACCGGCCCCAACTTAACACACATTCAGTTCGATTTAGTTCGCCGTTCCACCAAAAAAAAAGCGTTCAAACACTCACATTTCTCTTGCGTACATTTCCCAAGTTCATTTTGACGGAATCGAGGAGGCCAACGGAGATTCAGGCTGTCCCTCGAAAAACAATGATGATGCAACATAAATGTGAGTGTTTGAAGGTTTTTTTTTTTGGTGGAACGGCGAACTAAAAGATCGAACTCAATGTGTAACAGTGTATTAAGATTGGGCCGGTTGCGTTGCTTAAATTAGGAGAAAATCTGAGCACAAAGTCTTGATTCTCAGTTATATATGTTTTTCACTATAGCCGGTCCTTCAACTCTGTTTGTTACCCATCATCGATATATTTTAGCAACAGAGTTTGAAGAAATTCAACTACATTTTATTTTGGTTCTTAACAGTTAACTTACCTCCCTAACGAGTAACGTCTCTCTTTACTTTTTACAAAATTACAGAACATATAATGAAAATTTTGAACCTTTGCTAAACTTATATTACCTAGTTGGAGATCTCCAAACTCTGTGGCCAAAGTATATTGATATTGACAACGTACATTATACATACATGCAACAAACGAAGTCAAATGAGCCGCCAAGCGAGTAGGGTGCACGACGGTAGCTTGTGTAGGGCAGACCTTCTGGAGCACAACTCACAGCCCTTGTGGAGCACAATCGTAACATGTGATTTCAACGTGACTTTCGTGACTACAAACACATAAAACCAAGACTTAATTCAAACAACGGTCGGATATTACAACAGGAAAATTTAAATTATTATTTTCACAATTGTGTTTCTAAACTGAGCTTAATAGAGGTGGATGTGTTTATAGCTAGATTTGCTATCTTAGGATTCCTCGAATAGCAATATTCCTGATATTTCCATCAGTATATGTTTCTGTGCCCGTGTGTTTTAGTGTCCATAAATATATGTTCATTAAACTGTATGGGGACGTGACAAGCAAAGTAACTTCATTGTGATTCACTATTGGCGATGTGCCCCACAAGGGATGTTGGTGTTGGCCATGTGCTCCACAAGGGATGTAGGTGTTTTAAGGCTAATTAAACGTAAAACTCATGATTTCTTCATCGGGATGTGTTCATTAGACTGCGGGGAGTTAGAAACAATAAACAAAATGATCAAAATCGGCCATTGTGCCTCGCTATTGGCGATGTGCTCCACAAGGGATGCTGGTGTTTTAAGGCTAATTTAACGCCAAACTCATGATTTCTTCATCGGGATGTGTTCATTAGACTATTGGAAGATAGAAACAATAAAAAAATAGATCAAAATCGGCCATTGTGCCTCGCTATTGGCGATGTGCTCCACAAGGGATGTTGGTGTTTTAAGGCTTATTAAACGCCAAACTCATGATTTCTTCATCGGAATGTGTTTATTAGACTGTTGGGAGATAGAAACAATAAAAAAATTGATAAAAATCGGCCATTGTGCCTCGCTATTAGCGATGTGCTCCACAAGGGATGTTGGTGTTTTAAGGCTAATTAAACTTCAAACTCACGATTTCTTCATCGGAATGTGTTCATTAGACTGTGGGGAGTAAGAAACAATAAAAAAATGATTAAAATCGGTCATTGTGCCTCGCTATTGGCGATGTGCTCCACAAGGGATGTTGGTGTTTTAAGGCTAATTAAACTTTAGACTAATGATTTCTTCATCGGAATGTGTTCATTAGACTGTGGGAAGTTAGAAACAATAAAAAAAATGATCAAAATCGGCCATTGTGCCTCGCTATTAGCGATGTGCTCCACAAGGGATGTTGGTCTTTTAAGGCGAATTGAACGTCAAACTCATGATTTCTTCATCGGAATGTGTTTATTAGACTGTGGGGAGTTAGAAACAATAAAAAAAATGATCAAAATCGGCCATTGTGCCTCGCTATTGGCTATGTGCTCCACAAGGGATGTTGGAGGTGGCCATGTGCTCCACAAGGGATGCTGGTGTTTTAAGGCTAATTAAACTTCAAACTCATGATTTCTTCATCGGAATGTGTTTATTAGACTGTTGGGAGATAGAAACAATAAAAAAATTGAAAAAAATCGGCCATTGTGCCTCGCTATGGCGATGTGCTCCACAAGGGATGTTGGTGTTTTAAGGCTAATTAAACTTCAAACTCACGATTTCTTCATCGGAATGTGTTCATTAGACTGTGGGGAGTTAGAAACAATAAAAAAATTGATCAAAATCGGTCATTGTGCCTCGCTATTAGCGATGTGCTCCACAAGGGATGTTGGTCTTTTAAGGCGAATTGAACGTCAAACTCATGATTTCTTCATCGGAATGTGTTTATTAGACTGTGGGGAGTTAGAAACAATAAAAAAAAATGATCAAAATCGGCCATTGTGCCTCGCTATTGGCTATGTGCTCCACAAGGGATGTTGGAGGTGGCCATGTGCTCCACAAGGGATGCTGGTGTTTTAAGGCTAATTAAACTTCAAACTCATGATTTCTTCATCGGAATGTGTTTATTAGACTGTTGGGAGATAGAAACAATAAAAAAATTGAAAAAAATCGGCCATTGTGCCTCGCTATTAGCGATGTGCTCCACAAGGGATGTTGGTGTTTTAAGGCTAATTAAACTTCAAACTCACGATTTCTTCATCGGAATGTGTTCATTAGACTGTGGGGAGTTAGAAACAATAAAAAAATTGATCAAAATCGGTCATTGTGCCTCGCTATTAGCGATGTGCTCCACAAGGGATGTTGGTGTTTTAAGGCTAATTAAACTTCAAACTCATGATTTCTTTATCGGAATGTGTTTATTAGACTGTTGGGAGATAGAAACAATGAAAAAAGTGATAAAAATCGGCCATCGTGCCTCGCTATTAGCAATGTGCTCCACAAGGGATGTTGGTGGTGGCCATGTGCTCCACAAGGGATGTTGGTGTTTTCAGGCTAATTAAACTTTAGACTCATGATTTCTTCATCGGAATGTGTTCATTAGACTGTGGGGAGTTAGAAACAATAAAAAAATTGATCAAAATCGGTCATTGTGCCTCGCTATTAGCGATGTGCTCCACAAGGGATGTTGGTGTTTTAAGGCTAATTAAACTTCAAACTCATGATTTCTTTATCGGAATGTGTTTATTAGACTGTTGGGAAATAGAAACAATGAAAAAATTGACAAAAATCGGCCATTGTGCCTCGCTATTGGCGATGTGCTCCACAAGGGATGTTGGTGTTTTAAGGCTTATTAAACGCCAAACTCATGATTTCTTCATCGGAATGTGTTTATTAGACTGTTCGGAGATAGAAACAATAAAAAAATTGATAAAAATCGGCCATTGTGCCTCGCTATTAGCGATGTGCTCCACAAGGGATGTTGGTGTTATAAGGCTAATTAAACTTCAAACTCACGATTTCTTCATCGGAATGTGTTCATTAGACTGTGGGGAGTAAGAAACAATAAAAAAATGATTAAAATCGGTCATTGTGCCTCGCTATTGGCGATGTGCTCCACAAGGGATGTTGGTGTTTTAAGGTTAATTAAACTTTAGACTAATGATTTCTTCATCGGAATGTGTTCATTAGACTGTGGGAAGTTAGAAACAATAAAAAAATGATCAAAATCGGCCATTGTGCCTCGCTATTAGCGATGTGCTCCACAAGGGATGTTGGTGTTTTAAGGCTAATTAAACTTCAAACTCATGATTTCTTTATCGGAATGTGTTTATTAGACTGTTGGGAAATAGAAACAATGAAAAAATTGACAAAAATCGGCCATCGTGCCTCGCTATTAGCAATGTGCTCCACAAGGGATGTTGGTGGTGGCCATGTGCTCCACAAGGGATGTTGGTGTTTTAAGGCTAATTTAACGTCAAACTCATGATTTTTTCATCGGGATGTGTTCATTAGACTATTGGAAGATAGAAACAATTAAAAAAAATAATCAAAATCGGCCATTGTGCCTCGCTATTGGCGATGTGCTCCACAAGGGATGTTGGTGTTTTAAGGCTTATTAAACGCCAAACTCATGATTTCTTCATCGGAATGTGTTCAATAGACTGTGGGGAGTTAGAAACAATAAAAAAATGATCAAAATCGGCCATTGTGCCTCGCTATTGGCTATGTGCTCCACAAGGGATGTTGGTCTTTTAAGGCGAATTGAACGTCAAACTCATGATTTCTTCATCGGAATGTGTTTATTAGACTGTGGGGAGTTAGAAACAATAAAAAAAATGATCAAAATCGGCCATTGTGCCTCGCTATTGGCTATGTGCTCCACAAGGGATGTTGGAGGTGGCCATGTGCTCCACAAGGGATGCTGGTGTTTTAAGGCTAATTAAACTTCAAACTCATGATTTCTTCATCGGAATGTGTTTATTAGACTGTTGGGAGATAGAAACAATAAAAAAATTGAAAAAAATCGGCCATTGTGCCTCGCTATTAGCGATGTGCTCCACAAGGGATGTTGGTGTTTTAAGGCTAATTAAACTTCAAACTCACGATTTCTTCATCGGAATGTGTTCATTAGACTGTGGGGAGTTAGAAACAATAAAAAAATTGATCAAAATCGGTCATTGTGCCTCGCTATTAGCGATGTGCTCCACAAGGGATGTTGGTCTTTTAAGGCGAATTGAACGTCAAACTCATGATTTCTTCATCGGAATGTGTTTATTAGACTGTGGGGAGTTAGAAACAATAAAAAAAATGATCAAAATCGGCCATTGTGCCTCGCTATTGGCTATGTGCTCCACAAGGGATGTTGGAGGTGGCCATGTGCTCCACAAGGGATGCTGGTGTTTTAAGGCTAATTAAACTTCAAACTCATGATTTCTTCATCGGAATGTGTTTATTAGACTGTTGGGAGATAGAAACAATAAAAAAATTGAAAAAAATCGGCCATTGTGCCTCGCTATTAGCGATGTGCTCCACAAGGGATGTTGGTGTTTTAAGGCTAATTAAACTTCAAACTCACGATTTCTTCATCGGAATGTGTTCATTAGACTGTGGGCAGTTAGAAACAATAAAAAAATTGATCAAAATCGGTCATTGTGCCTCGCTATTAGCGATGTGCTCCACAAGAGATGTTGGTGTTTTAAGGCTAATTAAACTTCAAACTCATGATTTCTTTATCGGAATGTGTTTATTAGACTGTTGGGAGATAGAAACAATGAAAAAAGTGATAAAAATCGGCCATCGTGCCTCGCTATTAGCAATGTGCTCCACAAGGGATGTTGGTGGTGGCCATGTGCTCCACAAGGGATGTTGGTGTTTTCAGGCTAATTAAACTTTAGACTCATGATTTCTTCATCGGAATGTGTTCATTAGACTGTGGGGAGTTAGAAACAATAAAAAAATTGATCAAAATCGGTCATTGTGCCTCGCTATTAGCGATGTGCTCCACAAGGGATGTTGGTGTTTTAATGCTTATTAAACGCCAAACTCATGATTTCTTCATCGGAATGTGTTTATTAGACTGTTGAGAGATAGAAACAATAAAAACATTGAAAAAAAATCGGCCATTGTGCCTCGCTATTAGCGATGTGCTCCACAAGGGATGTTGGTGTTTTAAGGCTAATTAATCTTCAAACTCACGATTTCTTCATCGGAATAGGTTTATTAGACTGTGGGGAGTTAGAAACAATAAAAAAAAAATGATTAAAATCGGCCATTGTGCCTCGCTATTGGCGAAGTGCTCCACAAGGGATGTTGGTGTTTTCAGGCTAATTAAACTTTAGACTCATGATTTCTTCATCGGAATGTGTTCATTAGACTGTGGGAAGTTAGAAACAATAAAAAAAATGATCAAAATCGGCCATTGTGCCTCGCTATTGGCTATGTGCTCCACAAGGGATGTTGGAGGTGGCCATGTGCTCCACAAGGGATGCTGGTGTTTTAAGGCTAATTAAACTTCAAACTCATGATTTCTTCATCGGAATGTGTTTATTAGACTGTTGGGAGATAGAAACAATAAAAAAATTGAAAAAAATCGGCCATTGTGCCTCGCTATTAGCGATGTGCTCCACAAGGGATGTTGGTGTTTTAAGGCTAATTAAACTTCAAACTCACGATTTCTTCATCGGAATGTGTTCATTAGACTGTGGGCAGTTAGAAACAATAAAAAAATTGATCAAAATCGGTCATTGTGCCTCGCTATTAGCGATGTGCTCCACAAGGGATGTTGGTGTTTTAAGGCTAATTAAACTTCAAACTCATGATTTCTTTATCGGAATGTGTTTATTAGACTGTTGGGAGATAGAAACAATGAAAAAATTGATAAAAATCGGCCATCGTGCCTCGCTATTAACAATGTGCTCCACAAGGGATGTTGGTGGTGGCCATGTGCTCCACAAGGGATGTTGGTGTTTTAAGGCTAATTTAACGTCAAACTCATGATTTCTTCATCGGGATGTGTTCATTAGACTATTGGAAGATAGAAACAATAAAAAAATAGATCAAAATCGGCCATTGTGCCTCGCTATTGGCGATGTGCTCCACAAGGGATGTTGGTGTTTTAAGGCTTATTAAACTTTAAACTCATGATTTCTTCATCGGAATGTGTTTATTAGACTGTTGGGAGATAGAAACAATAAAAAAATTGATAAAAATCGGCCATTGTGCCTCGCTATTAGCGATGTGCTCCACAAGGGATGTTGGTGTTATAAGGCTAATTAAACTTCAAACTCACGATTTCTTCATCGGAATGTGTTCATTAGACTGTGGGGAGTAAGAAACAATAAAAAAATGATTAAAATCGGTCATTGTGCCTCGCTATTGGCGATGTGCTCCACAAGGGATGTTGGTGTTTTAAGGCTAATTAAACTTTAGACTAATGATTTCTTCATCGGAATGTGTTCATTAGACTGTGGGAAGTTAGAAACAATAAAAAAATGATCAAAATCGGCCATTGTGCCTCGCTATTAGCGATGTGCTCCACAAGGGATGTTGGTCTTTTAAGGCGAATTGAACGTCAAACTCATGATTTCTTCATCGGAATGTGTTTATTAGACTGTGGGGAGTTAGAAACAATAAAAAAAATGATCAAAATCGGCCATTGTGCCTCGCTATTGGCTATGTGCTCCACAAGGGATGTTGGAGGTGGCCATGTGCTCCACAAGGGATGCTGGTGTTTTAAGGCTAATTAAACTTCAAACTCATGATTTCTTTATCGGAATGTGTTTATTAGACTGTTGGGAGATAGAAACAATGAAAAAAGTGATAAAAATCGGCCATTGTGCCTCGCTATTAGCAATGTGCTCCACAAGGGATGTTGGTGGTGGCCATGTGCTCCACAAGGGATGTTGGTGTTTTCAGGCTAATTAAACTTTAGACTCATGATTTCTTCATCGGAATGTGTTCATTAGACTGTGGGGAGTTAGAAACAATAAAAAAATTGATCAAAATCGGTCATTGTGCCTCGCTATTAGCGATGTGCTCCACAAGGGATGTTGGTGTTTTAAGGCTAATTAAACTTCAAACTCATGATTTCTTTATCGGAATGTGTTTATTAGACTGTTGGGAAATAGAAACAATGAAAAAATTGACAAAAATCGGCCATCGTGCCTCGCTATTAGCAATGTGCTCCACAAGGGATGTTGGTGGTGGCCATGTGCTCCACAAGGGATGTTGGTGTTTTAAGGCTAATTTAACGTCAAACTCATGATTTCTTCATCGGGATGTGTTCATTAGACTATTGGAAGATAGAAACAATAAAAAAATAGATCAAAATCGGCCATTGTGCCTCGCTATTGGCGATGTGCTCCACAAGGGATGTTGGTGTTTTAAGGCTTATTAAACGCCAAACTCATGATTTCTTCATCGGAATGTGTTTATTAGACTGTTGGGAGATAGAAACAATTAAAAAATTGATAAAAATCGGCCATTGTGCCTCGCTATTAGCGATGTGCTCCACAAGGGATGTTGGTGTTATAAGGCTAATTAAACTTCAAACTCACGATTTCTTCATCGGAATGTGTTCATTAGACTGTGGGGAGTAAGAAACAATAAAAAAATGATTAAAATCGGTCATTGTGCCTCGCTATTGGCGATGTGCTCCACAAGGGATGTTGGTGTTTTAAGGCTAATTAAACTTTAGACTAATGATTTCTTCATCGGAATGTGTTCATTAGACTGTGGGAAGTTAGAAACAATAAAAAAATGATCAAAATCGGCCATTGTGCCTCGCTATTAGCGATGTGCTCCACAAGGGATGTTGGTCTTTTAAGGCGAATTGAACGTCAAACTCATGATTTCTTCATCGGAATGTGTTTATTAGACTGTGGGGAGTTAGAAACAATAAAAAAAATGATCAAAATCGGCCATTGTGCCTCGCTATTGGCTATGTGCTCCACAAGGGATGTTGGAGGTGGCCATGTGCTCCACAAGGGATGCTGGTGTTTTAAGGCTAATTAAACTTCAAACTCATGATTTCTTCATCGGAATGTGTTTATTAGACTGTTGGGAGATAGAAACAATAAAAAAATTGAAAAAAATCGGCCATTGTGCCTCGCTATTAGCGATGTGCTCCACAAGGGATGTTGGTGTTTTAAGGCTAATTAAACTTCAAACTCACGATTTCTTCATCGGAATGTGTTCATTAGACTGTGGGGAGTTAGAAACAATAAAAAAATTGATCAAAATCGGTCATTGTGCCTCGCTATTAGCGATGTGCTCCACAAGGGATGTTGGTCTTTTAAGGCGAATTGAACGTCAAACTCATGATTTCTTCATCGGAATGTGTTTATTAGACTGTGGGGAGTTAGAAACAATAAAAAAAATGATCAAAATCGGCCATTGTGCCTCGCTATTGGCTATGTGCTCCACAAGGGATGTTGGAGGTGGCCATGTGCTCCACAAGGGATGCTGGTGTTTTAAGGCTAATTAAACTTCAAACTCATGATTTCTTCATCGGAATGTGTTTATTAGACTGTTGGGAGATAGAAACAATAAAAAAATTGAAAAAAATCGGCCATTGTGCCTCGCTATTAGCGATGTGCTCCACAAGGGATGTTGGTGTT
Source organism: Lepidochitona cinerea (assembly GCA_963971465.1). NCBI lineage: Eukaryota > Metazoa > Mollusca > Polyplacophora > Chitonida > Tonicellidae > Lepidochitona > Lepidochitona cinerea. The sequence continues at coordinate 32,923,470 of OZ020553.1, forward strand.
TTAAGGCTAATTAAACTTCAAACTCACGATTTCTTCATCGGAATGTGTTCATTAGACTGTGGGCAGTTAGAAACAATAAAAAAATTGATCAAAATCGGTCATTGTGCCTCGCTATTAGCGATGTGCTCCACAAGAGATGTTGGTGTTTTAAGGCTAATTAAACTTCAAACTCATGATTTCTTTATCGGAATGTGTTTATTAGACTGTTGGGAGATAGAAACAATGAAAAAAGTGATAAAAATCGGCCATCGTGCCTCGCTATTAGCAATGTGCTCCACAAGGGATGTTGGTGGTGGCCATGTGCTCCACAAGGGATGTTGGTGTTTTCAGGCTAATTAAACTTTAGACTCATGATTTCTTCATCGGAATGTGTTCATTAGACTGTGGGGAGTTAGAAACAATAAAAAAATTGATCAAAATCGGTCATTGTGCCTCGCTATTAGCGATGTGCTCCACAAGGGATGTTGGCGTTTTAATGCTTATTAAACGCCAAACTCATGATTTCTTCATCGGAATGTGTTTATTAGACTGTTGAGAGATAGAAACAATAAAAACATTGAAAAAAATCGGCCATTGTGCCTCGCTATTAGCGATGTGCTCCACAAGGGATGTTGGTGTTTTAAGGCTAATTAATCTTCAAACTCACGATTTCTTCATCGGAATGTGTTTATTAGACTGTGGGGAGTTAGAAACAATAAAAAAAAATGATTAAAATCGGCCATTGTGCCTCGCTATTGGCGAAGTGCTCCACAAGGGATGTTGGTGTTTTCAGGCTAATTAAACTTTAGACTCATGATTTCTTCATCGGAATGTGTTCATTAGACTGTGGGAAGTTAGAAACAATAAAAAAAATGATCAAAATCGGCCATTGTGCCTCGCTATTGGCTATGTGCTCCACAAGGGATGTTGGAGGTGGCCATGTGCTCCACAAGGGATGCTGGTGTTTTAAGGCTAATTAAACTTCAAACTCATGATTTCTTCATCGGAATGTGTTTATTAGACTGTTGGGAGATAGAAACAATAAAAAAATTGAAAAAAATCGGCCATTGTGCCTCGCTATTAGCGATGTGCTCCACAAGGGATGTTGGTGTTTTAAGGCTAATTAAACTTCAAACTCACGATTTCTTCATCGGAATGTGTTCATTAGACTGTGGGCAGTTAGAAACAATAAAAAAATTGATCAAAATCGGTCATTGTGCCTCGCTATTAGCGATGTGCTCCACAAGGGATGTTGGTGTTTTAAGGCTAATTAAACTTCAAACTCATGATTTCTTTATCGGAATGTGTTTATTAGACTGTTGGGAGATAGAAACAATGAAAAAATTGATAAAAATCGGCCATCGTGCCTCGCTATTAACAATGTGCTCCACAAGGGATGTTGGTGGTGGCCATGTGCTCCACAAGGGATGTTGGTGTTTTAAGGCTAATTTAACGTCAAACTCATGATTTCTTCATCGGAATGTGTTTATTAGACTGTTGGGAGATAGAAACAATAAAAAAATTGATAAAAATCGGCCATTGTGCCTCGCTATTAGCGATGTGCTCCACAAGGGATGTTGGTGTTATAAGGCTAATTAAACTTCAAACTCACGATTTCTTCATCGGAATGTGTTCATTAGACTGTGGGGAGTAAGAAACAATAAAAAAATGATTAAAATCGGTCATTGTGCCTCGCTATTGGCGATGTGCTCCACAAGGGATGTTGGTGTTTTAAGGCTAATTAAACTTTAGACTAATGATTTCTTCATCGGAATGTGTTCATTAGACTGTGGGAAGTTAGAAACAATAAAAAAATGATCAAAATCGGCCATTGTGCCTCGCTATTAGCGATGTGCTCCACAAGGGATGTTGGTCTTTTAAGGCGAATTGAACGTCAAACTCATGATTTCTTCATCGGAATGTGTTTATTAGACTGTGGGGAGTTAGAAACAATTAAAAAAATGATCAAAATCGGCCATTGTGCCTCGCTATTGGCTATGTGCTCCACAAGGGATGTTGGAGGTGGCCATGTGCTCCACAAGGGATGCTGGTGTTTTAAGGCTAATTAAACTTCAAAGTCATGATTTCTTTATCGGAATGTGTTTATTAGACTGTTGGGAGATATAAACAATGAAAAAAGTGATAAAAATCGGCCATTGTGCCTCGCTATTAGCAATGTGCTCCACAAGGGATGTTGGTGGTTGCCATGTGCTCCACAAGGGATGTTGGTGTTTTCAGGCTAATTAAACTTTAGACTCATGATTTCTTCATCGGAATGTGTTTATTAGACTGTTGGGAGATAGAAACAATGAAAAAAGTGATAAAAATCGGCCATCGTGCCTCGCTATTAGCAATGTGCTCCACAAGGGATGTTGGTGGTGGCCATGTGCTCCACAAGGGATGTTGGTGTTTTCAGGCTAATTAAACTTTAGACTCATGATTTCTTCATCGGAATGTGTTCATTAGACTGTGGGGAGTTAGAAACAATAAAAAAATTGATCAAAATCGGTCATTGTGCCTCGCTATTAGCGATGTGCTCCACAAGGGATGTTGGTGTTTTAATGCTTATTAAACGCCAAACTCATGATTTCTTCATCGGAATGTGTTTATTAGACTGTTGAGAGATAGAAACAATAAAAACATTGAAAAAAAATCGGCCATTGTGCCTCGCTATTAGCGATGTGCTCCACAAGGGATGTTGGTGTTTTAAGGCTAATTAATCTTCAAACTCACGATTTCTTCATCGGAATAGGTTTATTAGACTGTGGGGAGTTAGAAACAATAAAAAAAAATGATTAAAATCGGCCATTGTGCCTCGCTATTGGCGAAGTGCTCCACAAGGGATGTTGGTGTTTTCAGGCTAATTAAACTTTAGACTCATGATTTCTTCATCGGAATGTGTTCATTAGACTGTGGGAAGTTAGAAACAATAAAAAAAATGATCAAAATCGGCCATTGTGCCTCGCTATTGGCTATGTGCTCCACAAGGGATGTTGGAGGTGGCCATGTGCTCCACAAGGGATGCTGGTGTTTTAAGGCTAATTAAACTTCAAACTCATGATTTCTTCATCGGAATGTGTTTATTAGACTGTTGAGAGATAGAAACAATAAAAACATTGAAAAAAAATCGGCCATTGTGCCTCGCTATTAGCGATGTGCTCCACAAGGGATGTTGGTGTTTTAAGGCTAATTAATCTTCAAACTCACGATTTCTTCATCGGAATGTGTTTATTAGACTGTGGGGAGTTAGAAACAATAAAAAAAAATGATTAAAATCGGCCATTGTGCCTCGCTATTGGCGAAGTGCTCCACAAGGGATGTTGGTGTTTTCAGGCTAATTAAACTTTAGACTCATGATTTCTTCATCGGAATGTGTTCATTAGACTGTGGGAAGTTAGAAACAATAAAAAAAATGATCAAAATCGGCCATTGTGCCTCGCTATTGGCTGTGTGCTCCACAAGGGATGTTGGAGGTGGCCATGTGCTCCACAAGGGATGCTGGTGTTTTAAGGCTAATTAAACTTCAAACTCATGATTTCTTCATCGGAATGTGTTTATTAGACTGTTGGGAGATAGAAACAATAAAAAAATTGAAAAAAATCGGCCATTGTGCCTCGCTATTAGCGATGTGCTCCACAAGGGATGTTGGTGTTTTAAGGCTAATTAAACTTCAAACTCACGATTTCTTCATCGGAATGTGTTCATTAGACTGTGGGCAGTTAGAAACAATAAAAAAATTGATCAAAATCGGTCATTGTGCCTCGCTATTAGCGATGTGCTCCACAAGGGATGTTGGTGTTTTAAGGCTAATTAAACTTCAAACTCATGATTTCTTTATCGGAATGTGTTTATTAGACTGTTGGGAGATAGAAACAATGAAAAAATTGATAAAAATCGGCCATCGTGCCTCGCTATTAACAATGTGCTCCACAAGGGATGTTGGTGGTGGCCATGTGCTCCACAAGGGATGTTGGTGTTTTAAGGCTAATTTAACGTCAAACTCATGATTTCTTCATCGGGATGTGTTCATTAGACTATTGGAAGATAGAAACAATAAAAAAATAGATCAAAATCGGCCATTGTGCCTCGCTATTGGCGATGTGCTCCACAAGGGATGTTGGTGTTTTAAGGCTTATTAAACTTTAAACTCATGATTTCTTCATCGGAATGTGTTGATTAGAGTGTGGGGAGTTAGAAACAATAAAAAAAAAATGATCAAAAATCGGCCATTGTGCCTCGCTATTGGCGATGTGCTCCACAAGGGATGGTGGTATTTAACATAGGATTTAGTTTTGAAATATGAAGATTAATTAAAAATTAAATCCTATAATAAATTTTAAAATTTCATCCGTTCCTCTCCACTTATTCAATGTGTAACCAACTGTCTCCATTCTAAAGATAAGGTTGTCTGATCTTCTGTGTAATATCCTGATGTTACAGCACACCTGCTTATTCCATGTCCTCCATATCTTAATACATGTAGTTAACTCTTGACCTGTAATAGGATTGCCCCCCCCCCCTCCCCCACCTTAGATTGTGGGGATTTTAACAACTTATCAGTGATTATAACTTTTGTATTTGTTTTGTTCATTCTTGCTGTGTATATAATGCCTGTTTAACCATGCCGACGTTGTGTTGCTGTAATTTCTGATGCTGAGAGTAGTTTCTCTCGAAAGCTCATATTAAAACATCACCATGTACAAAGTAGTATAAGTTTTCCTATGTGTTTTGGTTTTAGTAAAACCGCTCCATAGAAGAACATATTCTTTGTCTCTCTCATTAATCCACGTAACAGGGAGCGTGGGGGTGGGAGGGGGGGGGGGTGCAGGGGCGGATACAGGATTTTGTGAAAGGAGGGGGGGGGGGGGTGCATGCAGTAGGTAGCTATGAGTCTTGTGAAGCGGGGAGGCAACTATCACAGCACCATAAAGCGTGGGTCCAGGCGTGGGTCCAGGCCCCGGAAGCTCTGGGATCCTAGATCACCGGAGATGCGTTCTAAGCTTTTTCCGCGAGTAAAACTAGACATCTTCATAAATATAGCCGGTGAAAAAATTTCTAAAGGAGATGGCGGAAAAAATATGTCTACCAGAAAGATGTTTTAGCTTATAGAGCCACGTCTGAATAAATGGGGGATTAAAGTAGGCCTACATCATAAACGTGATACCTCTATTCCCTCTCGAGTATCACTTATTTTAATCAAGTATTTTAAATTCAACCTAAATAAAACTTTACAAAATTGTTTCTGTTCAAGCCCCTGATAATGAATTATCGGTTGCTAACTTTATTTGCGGTAAAAATTAATCAAAATGGAACTGTGTATGTTTTGCCTGTTTACGTAATACTCTCAGTAACAATTTCAAAACAATGTAAAGATTAGGGCCTAATGGCAGTTTCAGAGTTCTGTATAGTTTTAAAACGACAGCTTGCGATTTTTGCGCGAAAATTCATCCATAACTCTGGAATAATTCAGCGGCAAATCTTTATGGATCCGGGACATTTCGGCCTAGGACATTTCGGCCTGGGACATTTCGGCCTGGGACATTTCGGCCAAAAGTGATAAAGGGGACATTTCGGCCCACCTTGGTTTTTATTCTATTTAATTGTATATTTTCTCATTTCTTTCTCAATATTCAGCAATTTTTCAGCTATAGCAGTGATACTAGTGGGCTTCTGGACAATCTTTCCAACTTTCATGATACATATGTTACAGGTATTAGTCAGAGAAATAGTAAAATTTTGTCTGCTGTAGAAACTAAAGGCTCTCTGCGAAAATTAGAAATAATTCTAATGAATACATTTTTTATATACTGTATTACCTCAACTAATTAGACAGTCTATCAGAAACCTAAGTTTTAAAATTGTTAAGCGTTTAAGTTATGGGTTCTCTCTGTAAACACCTGATGTTAGTTATTTATACACCAAGAAGTCGATTTCAAAACTTTATGTTAACCATTCTAATGTCAGCTCCACTGAAAGTTAGGTTTTAAACAAATACCAGATTGTCCAACTTGTCGAGGTATATCTTTTTACTCAAATAAATGAAAATTGTTTTAATAATTTAAATTGATGTGCAAAATTGTTTCCATTGTTTCTATAGTACAATACTCTATTATCATGTTTTCTGATTTTTTTACTACAGGTAATTACAAAAGGGTATATGAATTTCAAAGCTTTCAATTTTTAGTTTATGCGCAAAGCCTTGGCATGTGCTGCAGACAATTTTCACTTTATTATACAACTTTTAGCAAGAAAATATAAATAAATTTGTCTATCCTGGGCAGTTTGGCTCCGAGAAATATATTGTATAGTCATGTAAACTTCCTAGCTTTATCCACAAAAATAAACCTGTAACAATAAGATGAGCAACATTAAGCATGATAAGGGTAGGTAACACTCAGTATGTGGCCAGCTTCAGAATGGTGCTGGTCACCTTATCAGATGGAAGCCTGTGATTGATCCCATGATGCTTGGCGTTACATGTATGTAGTGGTGGGCTATATATGTAACCTATTGTGGTTAGATAAACTTATCAACTTGAGCTCAACTTAATGAGCATATACCCGGTATATATATTCATATAGAATAAGAGAAAGAAATGATGAAATCTTTAATCAAATATAATTAAAACCAAGGTAGGCCGAAATGTCCCCTTTTTCACTTTGGACCGAAATGTCCCAGGCCGAACTGTCCCAGGCCGAAATGTATACTGTACCAAAATGTCCCAGGCCGAATTTTCCCAGGCCGAAATGTCTGGATACCATCTTGATTTACATACAGATGAGCAAGTCCATTCATTCTCTCCCCTCCCATGGTCCACAGTTTTCAAATGTTATTTTATGCCATCTACAAGTTAATGATCCCATCTGATTTTTAAGTGATGACGCATTGATAATTATGATAACATTTAACGAACAGTGGAAGTGCATGTGCTTTCAACAGTGCTATACGAGTGCATGCACGAAACCAAACATTTCAGTTAAATCCTCATCACGCATTTTTGGTGTGTGGCCGATTATCCTTGGGCCCCGCCATTTGCAACGCTTATATATTGTTTTGACACTCGTCTCCCTCAGTTAGACTTTCATAAGAGTAAATAATTACGTTTTGCGCAAAAATTTAGCGATTTCTCTTGTGATGGAACCCCAGAAATTATATTTTAGCCTATCTGGTCTAATTGTGAGTAAAAACGCTACCAGTCCACATCGCTTAGCTTCGTGTGGCTTTGCGACCCCCCCCCCCCCCCCCCCCCTCCCTCTCCTTACCACTTTTCCAAGAACCTGGTGTTTTAAATATTCAATACACATAGGCACGGCCCGTACCAATATTATACGAAAAATTAAAATGTGATCGTAGCTCCATATAAAGCTTTCTTCTTCGTAGCATTACTCTCTTTTCCTTCTCTCTTTTTTTTTTGGTTGGCTGATAGGGGGGCGCGCGCCCCCTGCGCCCCCCCCCCCCCCAAATCCGCCACTGGGGTGGGGATTTGGGTCTTTTATCGGCGCCGATTTTATTGACTTAGTTATAAAGTCTATCCAGATAACTGTTCAAACATCCTATCCTCGTTAACAACTTTAATAGTTCCATATTATCAAGATCTAAAGATGTACCAGACTAGTATGAACGGACGGATGCTGTATTTTATCATAAACCTGTCCAAGAGGCCAATCCACTCCGCAACCTTTGTTTCGCATCAATAGTACTGATTACACATACAAACTATGGCCTTCAACTGCTAATAAGATTTGTATTGGTAAACAAGTAAATGACTCCAATATAATGTTGCGACTGGAAGTGAAGGAAGATGCCAATAGCGGTTACGGAATACATTGAATTAAAACCTGTTTTTTTTTAGGAATTTTCAAAAATATGGTATCATTTCACCTGCATCATTGAAAAGGGTAAGTAGACTAACTCTCTTATGTCTTTATTTTAGGATTGCCGATGCTAGCGAAAACAATTAACTGCATGTAAAACGGTGTCACTGTCTAAGTACCTGGTGTGTTCACATTCCCCACAAATCATACGAAAAGGTATTTCTGTATATATCAGAGAAATAAAGGAAATAAAGAAAACGTTGCACACCCCCACATTAGCCTTAAAACACCAATATCCCTTGTGGAGCACATAGCCAAAAGCGAGGCACAATGGCCGATTTTGATCATTTTTTTATTGTTTCTAACTCCCCACAGTCCAATGAACACATTCCGATGAAGAAATCATGAGTTTGAAGTTTAATTAGCCTTAAAACACCAACATCCCTTGTGGAGCACATCGCTAATAGCGAGACACAATGGCCGATTTTGATCAATTTTTTTATTGTTTCAACCTCCCAACAATCTATTGAACACATTCCGATGAAGAAATCATGAGTTTGACGTTTAATTAGCCTTAAAACACCTACATCCCTTGTGGAGCACATCGCCAATAGCGAGACACAATGGCCGATTTTTATCAATTTTTTAGTGTTTCCAACTCCCCATAGTCTAATGAACACATTCCGATCAACTAATCATGAGTTTGACATTTAATTAGCCTTAAAACACCAACATCCCTTGTGGAGCACATCGCCAATAGCGAGGCACAATGGCCGATTTTTATCAATTTTTTTATTGTTTCAACCTCCCAACAGTCTAATAAACTTATTCCGATTAAGAAATCGTAAGTTTGACGTTTAATTAGCCTTAAAACACCAACATCCCTTGTGGAGCACATTGCCAAGACCAACATCCCTTGTGGAGCACATCGCCAATAGCGAGGCAGAATGGCCGATTTTGATCATTTTTTTTATTGTTTCTTACTCCCCACAGTCTAATGAACACAGTCCGATGAAGAAATCATGAGTTTGACGTTTAATTAGCCTTAAAACACCTACATCCCTTGTGGAGCACATCGCCAATAGCGAGGCACAATGGCCGATTTTTATCAATTTTTTTATTGTTTCAACCTCCCAACAGTCTAATAAACTTATTCCGATTAAGAAATCGTAAGTTTGACGTTTAATTAGCCTTAAAACACCAACATCCCTTGTGGAGCACATTGCCAAGACCAACATCCCTTGTGGAGCACATTGCCAATAGCGAGGCAGAATGGCCGATTTTGATCATTTTTTTTATTGTTTCTTACTCCCCACAGTCTAATGAACACAGTCCGATGAAGAAATCATGAGTTTGACGTTTAATTAGCCTTAAAACACCTACATCCCTTGTGGAGCACATCGCCAATAGCGAGACACAATGGCCGATTTTTATCAATTTTTTTAGTGTTTCTAACTCCCCACATTCTAATGAACACATTCCGATGAACAAATCATGAGTTTGACATTTAATTAGCCTTAAAACACCAACATCCCTTGTGGAGCACATCGCCAATAGCGAGGCACAATGGCGGATTTTGATCATTTTATTTATTGTTTCTAACTCCCCGCAGTCTGATGAACACATTCCGATGAAGAAATCACGAGTTTGACGTTTAATTAGCCTTAAAACATCTACATCCCTTGTGGAGCACATCGCCAATAGCGAGGCACAATGGCCGATTTTGATCATTTTTTTTATTGTTTCTAACTCCCCGCAGTCCAATGAACACATCCCGATAAAGAAATCATGAGTTTGATGTTTAATTAGCCTTAAAACATCAACATCCCTTGTGGAGCACATGGCCAACACCAACATCCCTTGTGGAGCACATCGCCAATAGCGAGACACAATGGCCGATTTTGATCAATGTTTTTTATTGTTTCTAACTCCCCACAGTCTGATGAACACATTCCGATGAAGAAATCATGAGTTTGATGTTTAATTAGCCTTAAAACACCTACATCCCTTGTAGAGCACATCGCCAATAGCGAGGCACCATGGGCGATTTTGATCAATTGTTTTATTGTTTCTAACTGCCCACAGTCTAATGAACACATTCCGATGAAGAAATCTTGAGTTTGACGTTCAATTAGCCTTAAAACACCAACATCCCTTGTGGAGCACATCGCCAATAGCGAGGCACAATGGCCGATTTTGATCAATTTTTTTATTGTTTCTAACTCCCCGCAGTCTAATGAACACATTCCGATGAAGAAATCATGAGTTTGACGTTTAATTAGCCTTAAAACACCAACATCCCTTGTGGAGCACATGGCCAACACCAACATCCCTTGTGGAGCACATCGCCAATAGCGAGGCACAATGGCCGATTTTGATCAATTTTTTTATTGTTTCTAACTCCCCACAGTCTAATGAACACATTCCGATGAAGAAATCATCAGTTTGACGTTTAATTAGCCTTAAAACATCTACATCCCTTGTGGAGCACATCGGCAATAGCGAGGCACAATGGCCGATTTATATCATTTTTTTTATTGTTTCTAACTCCCCGCAGTCTAATGAACACATTCCGATGAAGAAATCATGAGTTTGATGTTTTATTGGCCTTAAAACACCTACATCCCTTGTGGAGCACATCGCCAATAGCGAGGCACAATGGCCGATTTTTATCATTTTTTTTATTGTTTCTAACTCCCCACAGTCTACTGAACACATTCCGATGAAGAAATCATGAGTTTGACGTTTAAGTAGCCTTAAAACACCTACATCCCTTGTGGAGCACATCGCTAATAGCGAGGCACAATGGCCGATTTTTTTCAATTTTTTTATTGTTTCTATCTCCCAACAGTCTAATAAACACATTCCGATGAAGAAATCATGAGTTTGAAGTTTAATTAGCCTTAAAACACCAGCACCCCTTGTGGAGCACATGGCCACCACCAACATCCCTTGTGGAGCACATCGCCAATAGCGAGGCACAATGGCCGATTTTGATCAATTTTTGTATTGTTTCTATCTCCCAACAGTCTAATAAACACATTCCGATGAAGAAATCATGAGTTTGATGTTTAATTAGCCTTAAAACACCTACATCCCTTGTGGAGCACATCGCCAATAGCGAGGCACAATGGCCGATTTTGATCAATTGTTTTATTGTTTCTAACTGCCCACAGTCTAATGAACACATTCCGATGAAGAAATCTTGAGTTTGACGTTCAATTAGCCTTAAAACACATACATCCCTTGTGGAGCACATCGCCAATAGCGAGGCACAATGGTCGATTTTGATCAATTTTTTTATTGTTTCTAACTCCCCACAGTCTACTGAACACTTTCCGATGAAGAAATCATGAGTTTGACGTTTAATTAGCCTTAAAACGCCAACATCCCTTGTGGAGCACATGGCCAACACCAACATCCCTTGTGGAGCACATCGCCAATAGCGAGGCACAATGGCCGATTTTTATCAATTTTTTTATTGTTTCTAACTCCCCACAGTCTAATGAACACATTCCGATGAAGAAATCGTGAGTTTGACGTTTAATTAGGCTCAGAGCTCCAACATCCCTTCTGGAGCACATCGCCAATAGCGTGGTTTTAAGGGCCATTTCTTAATGCTAAACTGTGGCTTGCTGGTCTTTTTCGGGGGTTATATGTCCTGGTAATCTTATTCCTATGCTTTCGATAAAGCAGTCCTTGTTTTAGGAGTCTTTGCTTTAGAGAAAGTCACGTGCTATTTTATGCTCCACAAGGGCTGTGAGTCATGCTCTAGCCGGCCTGGCTCACAAGGGCCGCGGTAGTGGGTACTGTTGCGCCAAGCAGCCGAACTGTGTCGAGAAGTAACTGAATAAACTCTCGCGAGATCTCGCACCCTCAACGGCAGGCGGATTTTTCGAAACGTCGAATTTTAAGAGGTAACTCAATCCCTTTATGACTGCTTTTACGTACCTTAAGCTGGTGTATCTCGTCGCCAGTTAGAATATAATACAAGGATAATTTCAACACTGCACATGTAACTTTAAAAAGAAAGCTACGTGGGTTTATATTTGAGCTTTGTCCTGCAACTGTTTGTTTTGTTGTTGTTGTTGTTGTTGTTGTTATACATTGGTACTGGTAGTGCTCTGTTCATCCATTCGACCACAGTATAGCACAAAAAACCTCTTAAAAGATAAAATGGCTCAGTGTATCTGGGAATTGATTCTAAGCTAAATTGGGGATTGGTCAAGAATTACAGGTGTCAGGCTTCTTCAATACGTCAACATCGGATGCATTTGATAAATCTATGGGTTTCTCTCGGAATTTAAAAAAAATGATAATTCGAAATTTTCAAGCACTAGTCTGAGTAGTCATCTAAAATTGTGTCAGAAAAATTCTTGATAATTCCTTTGAGCTAAACCATCATCTGTGGCGGTAAAATCTGATGCTATGATAGCAGCGAAATTCGCACTTTAAAGTGGCATGAGCTGCCAAAATTCACACTTTTTTCACAATTCCTGATCGTCACAACAGTAAGAGGCTTTGAAGTTCATCGAAAAACTAAATGATTGGCGTTGGAATGATGAAACTCCATAAAGTCTACGGCCTATACGAACCGAAATGGTGTTCGAAAAGTCAGCAAAATTTAAATAACCGGGACGACCATTCATTCATTATAAGCCAAAGTTAGTTCAAAACAATACTTAATCTTACATTTTCGAGACTAGAAGCACTAAAAAGCTTCTGAATTATAAGTCTTTAGAGAAATAGCCAATAATTTAAACATGCTGTTTTAACGTCAAAATATCCACATTTTGGCAGCTCATGCCCCTTTAAATTCCCTCTGAGGATCTGTGTTCAAAAGGATACAGTTACAGTGCCATCTACCAGAAAGTTTCAAATCATGCATGTAACTACATTGGTAACAGTGGTCGGGGAAAGTCAGTTTTTAACGCAGAGGGAATTTAAACTTGGCGAAATTTGTTGTTGACGTTGTGTAAGACCATAGATTAGGCTATGGTTTATCTCTACAAAGGGATTATCAAAGAATGTTCCTAACACAATTTTAGGTGAGTACAGAGTAGTGTTTAAAAATTTCGACCACAGGTGATGGTTTAGCTCCACAAAGGGTTTATCAAGGAATTTTCCTTCACAGTTTTATTTGGATAATCAGCGCTCCAGATAACGAGATAACGTATGTTCACCCAAATACTCATCTTTTTTTTACATCATGCGTATTGTTACGCACTACTCATCTTTGTTAGGCATAAAATTTTATTCGCATTCGTATCCGCGTAGACCTATGGCAAGAGCAAAATTCTGATAAGCGTCTGCACTTTACTTGTCAACAGACTACAGTCGCTATCTATGTTTCTGTGGGGAGAATGTGGAAACAGCCGCTGTTACTCTCGTGTGCAAACCACTGACGTCAGCGGTGCAACATATCAGTCGGGTCCTCTGATTGGACAGCGTCCTCTAAACCAGCCAACTCAAACAACGTTCTCCGCTAATTCTTGTTCGACTGCGTATTGGAAGAACTTCTATCCACTCAACATATTGCGGACTACTCAGGGATTTCCTATCTCTTTAACATTCACCCCCCCCCCCCCCCTCTCCCCTTCCTATTAAGCTCTAATTCTATTTGGAGACTGAGGATTTTTTTTGGGATTACACTTTCTTGAAAAATGGCAGAAATTCTTCTACCGATTTTGGGTGAAACCCGAAACGGGAACCGAACCCGGGTGCCAGAGTATGGCACATATCACCAGCACTAAATGCCGGCTGCCTTATCCATTCAGCCAACCAGCCTTCTCTGAGATTTTTACAGTTTATACAGCTGTAAACTGTCATCTTGGCAATGGAGTCAGTGATCTGCAATATAGCTAAGAATGTTGACTCTACTTCAATGATGTTATTGTTAGTAAAGTTTATTAAAAAAGTCTATCCAGATAACAGTTCGTTAACCTTTCCAATAAAGCATTGATTTCTCACAAGGCTTGCCTACAGCATACATGTAGCAACCTAAAATAATAATAATATATAGCTTAAAAATATTAAATCAACATTTTTATAGGACATTATTCATAATTATATTGCAGATTGTACAAATGATGACTGCAGGGGTAATGTCCCCGGCCACAGGTAGTAATCTAGGGACACCTTCGTCCATGTTTGTGTCCCCGTCCACCAGGAGACAGATTGGAATAACTAGCCCCGCCCCTTTACTCAGTACCACTAATGAAGATGAAAAGGAAAGAAGAGAGAGGAGGAGATCTAAAGTTCTGGAACTACAAAGAAAAAATCTGGGAAGTCCAGGAACCCCTACAGATAGGTAAGGACAGCAAGCAGCTGAGCAATTTACCACATGTGTGCATTATGGAATGCCAAAGCGGAAAAAATTCAACATTTGCAATTTTACCTTCAGCGTCTCGATTTTTTGTTCAACAAAACAATATTTTTCAACATTCGTTAAAAATTTTGTCCAAAAAAAGTAACAAGATATATGGCAAAATTTTCAAACGAAACACACTTAAAATAAAATACTATCCTAAAAAAAATAATCCAAGAAATACACAAAATTTTACATCATCGATACATATAATTATACTAGTATGTCTTTTTTATTTATTACCTCTAAAAATTTGTCCAACACTTGCAACTTTTCATTCCACTACTTTACCGTTTTTACGTTCAACCGTTAACGTGTTTTTTTTTTCGTTCAGCTGTTGAAGTGTTTTTTCGTTTAACCAGTGAACTGTTTTTTTTTCGCGCAACTGTTGAACCGATTTATTGTTGACCTGTTTTTTTACATGGTTTTGACATCTCGCGCAAGAAACATGTGACTGTTTCTATACAAAAACTGATGACGTCACAGTATCCATCCGCTGTCTGCTTGTGCCGCGAAAACTAAGACAAAATGGCTGGTGGCGGTCAAAGTTTTGAAGATCTTATGAGCGATTTGAGACGGAGAAGTAGGGGTGCACCCGAAGAGAGGCATCGTCTCGATGAAGGATACCCGTTGGTCGTCTACATCAATGAGATGTGTCAACAACAACACTGTGACGTCACCGATTTGTGTGATCACGACTAAGTGTCACATGCTGCGAGAAATCATTTTTTTTCTCTCAACTAAAAAGTAGTTCAACATTTAACGGGAAAATCAGGTCAACTTTTTACGGAAAAACACTTCAACGATTGGACGAAAACCAGCTCAACAGTTGAACGATAAAAACTTTTCAGTGGTTGAAACGAAAAATCGTACGCCTTGAACCAAATTTTAGAGGTAATGCATTTTTAAAAATCTTTTGGATGAAATAAAAAAGACATGTTACGCATATAAAATAACACTAAGCTGGCTGTAAAAATTGATGTACCGGTATGATAATGTTTTGGATTATTTTTTCAGATGCATGTGGTATGATTTTTTTGGGGTCTTGAATGAAATAAACGCGATTTAAAAATAAAATAACATACACTGTAGAATTGAGCCACAAAATATGGTCGTTGACAAAATTTTTAACGAATGTTGAAAAATATTGTTTTGTTGAACAAAAAATCGAGATGCTGAAGGTAAAATTGCAAATGTTGAATTTTTTCCGCTCGCAAAGCTACACTTGATTTCAAAGCTCTCTGCCAAGTGACGTCACAATCACAGGCAAAGCGACTGTACAACGTGATGACGTCATCTCGCGTCATAGCGTTGAGTCTATCAGTGCACTGTGCTGACATGAGTATAAACGTTTTCGTAAGTGTACATAGCAAGTTGTTCTTTATTTCTTTGAAATCTGATCGAAATGAAAAATAAATATAAGCAGCTATTAAATCAACATATTTTCAAATTGATTGCTTTCTCTGTTTCAATAAATAGCAGTAGGCCTACGTATTGTTGTTTCGTCGGTGATTCACGCACACATATCGTTGTAAAAATAGTCCGGACTGATTCGTTCATCGGGTTATGAACGAAAGCAGATTAGCCAATCAAATTGAAGTATTCGTTGTAAACACACTGGAAATTAAATTATAAATTCTTGAGATTGGCATCAATGAAAAGCTTTTAATTTGTTCTTCTTTGGAACATTTTGTTTTACCTAAATATCAACGTTTTGGTAGCTCATGCCACCTTCATTATAAAAGTTAAGGAACACTTTTTCTTTTGGTGGAATAATATTCCAATGCATGCATTTGAACACTGCATATTTCATTTTTCAGATTACGTTCTACTCCATTAAGTGGTCTGACAAGTAATCAGCTCTCTGATCATTATTCCAACTGCATCAAACTGTCTACAGAAAATGTGAGAGTTTTATTTTTTACTAATTTTTCCCTTTGTAAATTTGATGGGTGATTTGACGGATTTCTCATATTAAAAAAAACTCCACATTAACATTTTTGAAGCTATGATAAGCTTGTTTATGTAAGTGTACAAATTTGGATGCTTTATTTTTTATCTCTTTTTAAAATTGTCATAGTTTTCTTTTATTTTTATTTGTAGAAAATTAATTCAAAGAATGCCTTTGGCCTGCATTTGATTGACTACATGACAGAATTGCTCAAGAGGAAAGAATTGGAAAATTTCCAGGTAACATTATTATTACTTTTCATGTGAAGTACTCTTTGGAGACTGCTTGTACTAAAGTTTCAGCAATTTATGTTGCGATTCATTAGATTCTAACATCTGCCATCAACAACTCAAACCATGTTATAAACTTATAAACCATTTATTAGCCCAATGCTTTTGAAAAAATCTTCATACTTTGTTGGAATATGGTTAATTTTTTTGAACACTAAAATTTTGTTTCATTCATTCTTGGAGCAAAGATCCTGCAGGTATGGTTGATTGGGATATAGCTAAGTTGACCGAAAGTTAAATGTAGATTCAGTGTAGTCTGATCCATGGATACTCATTACATTAATATCTAACTTTGCAATGACCTGTCACTCACTGTCAAGCATTTTAGGGGTAGGCTTGGGTAACACACAGAAAAATTATCTATCGAAGTCTCTAATGCTTATTTTGAAAAGCCCAGAGATGCTGTATTAAAATTACCTTACCGGGCCATCAAAATGGGGAAGAAATGCAAAATTTTGATGTCCATGGGCCGATTGTTCAAAAGAAAATTAGCTTAATGGCAGGTAAGATGATATCGCGTCTCAAAGGAATTTCTTTTTTACGTCACATCATTTAACCTACCGTTAAGCTAATTTTCTTTTGAACAACGGGCCACAGGACGTCACATATGATCTATTGTGATAGCTTGCTGGGAGTAGCTTTATACAGGGGGACGAAATGTAACAGTTACTCTATTTATCAGGAATTTTCTGACTGGGTTTTCACTCGAACGACCTATGTGGGGTGGTTGCCAGTTACCAGCGGAAGGTCGTGGGTTTCCTCCGGGCACAGAGCCCGGTTTCCTCCCACAATAAAACTGGCAACGCCGCCATATAAGTGAAATAATCTTGAGCGAGGCGTAAAACACCAAACAATCAATCAATCTATTTATCAGGTGGCCAGTTCCACCTTGGATGCTAGTGCTAAGATTTATGCTGGTCGAGTGGATGCTGTGCATGCAGAAACCTACAAGGTACTAAGTGGTCTGGGGCGTGGAGCTGACAAACAAGACACTGGCAATGATGATATGGGTATGTAAATGTATCTGGGGCATGAAACTATCTCAGCAGTATTCTATGCCAGTTATCATGTTTTAAAAAGTTACATTTCTCTTGTATTATCTGTACAATAACTTCTGCATTGTGCAGAAAAGTCACATGTTTTTATATTTATTTTACCAACTAAATTAAAACAACTAAATTTATTATAGAATATTTAATTTATAAGCTATTAAACAATTGTCGTCTTCACTGTAGATGATAAAATAAATATTAGTATACCTCAGCAATATTCATGAGGGCTTTTCCATTTGATTTGACAACACTCAGTCATCACATCATATGCTTGATCCACTTTCTACAATATATGATCAAGAGTGGAGTCTGAAGTAGATCATTATATGTCTTAAAGGGATAATTCTGAGCATATGATATGTCGTCTGCCTACTTGTAGACTTAAGTTCAGAATTAACATTTGCACACTAGCCTCAGTGTAGGGTAAAATGACGCTACATTGAGTTTTTTTATCAATCCGAAGTTAAAATCTTGCTCAGTTTGTCTGACGCAATGTGATAGATGCGTGTCACACTGCCTGCAACAGAGAAATGACGTCAATGTCATACAATTCAAACAATACCAGCATTAAATTTGCCATAAATTCTGTAAAACCGAGACAGGAACAATACAAGACATCAGTATAATAAAAAATATATTTATTAAATTGCATTTGAGTAATTTACATTTTTAGTCTCTCATTGAGACATTGCCAAGCTGACCAGTCACCAGGTTGGTATTGTCTCGCCACGAGTACCTGGCAATCTTCCACATGGCCATCAAGTGAAAAATCTACTCAATTTTCAATTGCTCTGAGTGGGAGTCATATCCACCCTACATTGATGGAAGGCCTGTGTCAGACTGGCATATAAATGGTATTTCCTGAAAATGTTGCAATAGTTTGGTTTGATTCTTGTCTAAAGCTTTACATTTTGTATTCTCAATTTCCAAGTCTTGTCAATATGTATTCTATTTGGGGGATATTTCTTTCCTTTTGAAGAAACAGAAATTGGGGAAGGCGGGGAAGAAAATGAGAAGAAAAAGAAGAGAGTAAGTTGAGTTGTTTTTTTTTTTGTAATCCATTTAAGTGAAGAAAATGACTTGAATTTTTATGAATCTTTCAGTTGACTGGTAAAATTTTTCTTTAGATTCCCTTTTTAATAATGATGACCATTTATTTGATTTAGTTTACATATAAAAAAAAGAGAATTCCTTGGATTCCTAGCCCCTTGTGGCTTTATTTCCTCACTAGATATTTTCGAAATTATGTTGTTTTTTTTCGTATTTATGATCTTTAGTAATGCATATATCTGTATTTCTATGTTATTTTCTGCTGAATAAAAATATGTCCGAGCAAAAAACGGTATAATATAGATTTTTTGTTATTTTCACTATACCAATTTAGGTGAGAAACAGCAAGACAATAGAAACCAATCTGAAAAATATTAATTTGAACAAATTGGATCTGGAATTTGAGGTGAGTTGTATTTCATTTCTGTAAACTGTTGGATTTGAAGCTGTTTTATCACATCTTTCTTATAAAAATTACGTTTTTTTCCTGTTTTAATGAATTAATGAACATCCAGTGGTGAGTTGTAACTGTAAATTGACTAAATATGCATTTAAAAACATAACATTGGAACAAAACAAGCTTCTTGCCAGGTCCAAGGGTCTCAAAGAAAAAGCAATAGAAAATATATATCTTCTGCCATAGATCTTATAGATGTTTGTATTTGATGTCATGATTGACATTTGAACGCTTTCGTTGTCATTTCAACCAATCCTGAAGACGCCATGAATCAACGCCGGTAGTGTATAACATCAAAGCAATGTTAATGAAGATATCAGATGTCAACTATGACATCACAACGTTAAGCTAATTCATTTCTGTATTGAGGTCGTAGAGAGAAAAAGAATGCCTAGAATTGTCTAAATTTATCTTGTTCCTTCATTTAATGATTTTAGTCCTGCATTGGAAAAAAAAACTAACCTTTTTCAGGAAGCTGAAAGTTTTTTTCTACATTTGAAAGTTACTCTTAATTGCAAGCAAACTATTTTGACAATGGAAAGTAATGATATGATTGAATCACTGAATCAATTTATGCCCAGGTTGACCCATTATTTCAAGTAATGTCTGCCGCCTTTGACGAGGGTGGTACTGGAGGTCTGTTAATGAACCAGTTACGTTGTCTGGACGATTGTTCAGCATTAGTATTTGATTCCTCCACTATTATGATTGGTGCTGACTCACCTTCTGCTGATGAAGGGAAGAATACAGTTGATCTCACAGAAATCAAAGGTTAGCTCAGCCTTCACAATTTACTGTCACTTCTAAGAAAACCATTTTAAAAATGCTTTAGGGTGGGTTTATATCTTAATATCAGATTGTCATTCTTATTGGTGGCTCGGTCAATTACAGCGATAGTTTCTCAGTCCGACAGGCCTTCCATCGATGGGGCATGGGATCAAATCCCACCCAGAACAAATGAAAATTTCTTAGTGGATTGTTCACTGAATTGCCGTAAAAGGTTGTTAGGTTGTTGTTAAGTACTCATCGAAGGTCGGAGGGTTTCCTCTGGGCAAAATACCCAGTTTCATCCCGCACTAAATTGCCATATAAGTGAAATAATGTTAAGTGCAGTGTAAAACATCAATCAATCATTCTTATTACAGTATCTTACAAATAGTTTAAATTTATTTCAATGCCTTGTGTTCAATTAGCTGAAGGGGCCTCGGTGGTCCAGTGGGTTAGAGTGATCGGCCCATAGACCTTCCATCGATGTGGCGCAGATTCGAATCCCACTCAGACCAAATAAAAATTGACAAATTTCTGAGTTTTCACTCGGTTGCCGTATGTGGAAGAGTTACGCGCCGAAGGTCGGGGGTTTCCTCTGGACAATGAGCCCGGTTTCGTCCCCACTAAACCTGGCAACGCCGCCATATAAGTGAAATAGTCTTAAGTGCGGCGTAAAACATCAATCAATCAACCAACCAATCAATTAGCTGAAACTGCTACACTAATTCTTGTACTTTGTTTACTTTTCTGAATTTTTATGAAGATGTTCCTTTAAAAAAAAAGTTTTTACTTTACTTTGTTCTAATTTGTTAAATTTTATTTGTTACAGAAATTTTTCGTGGAGTGGATTTAAATAGTTTCCAAGTGTGTCAAGCTTTCTCTAATTTTAAATTTACAAACTGGAATCAGAATAGTGAGGTAACTAAAACTTTTTATTCCCATATATCGATGTGTATATTTTCCATGTATCAATGTCTATAATTTCCATTTATTGAATTTGATGTTCCTGCAGGAAAAAAATCCGGTTTCCTACCTCACTTAACCTGGCATCCCCCTAATATTACTGAAATAATCTTGAAAATCACCAATCAAATAATCAGCATTTACTTAAAATTAAACCAAGCTTAGATGAGTTATATCTTGTTTCTATCATGTGTAGGATTTTCTTGGCAACAAGCTAGGGACCTCAGATCATGCATTTGATGTGAATGCTGAACCAGAGCCCCTGCCTGAGGATAATGATGATGATCAACATGGAGGAGGGTTTATGGGTAGTGATGATTTCCCTGATGCTTGTGATATGGACATGAGTGACAGTGAGGAAGTACATACAGGTAACAAGGCTGAAACATAACACTGGGAGCTATTTCTCCAAACATATACGCCAGTTGTGACAATAACACCTAACTGTGAAGTCTGGTGTAAGTGTGTTGACCACCTACAGGCAGGCTTAAAATAAGCTGAAATATTTGTCATCAAGAGTTCCATCTGTCTTCTGATTGGAAACTGAACTTGTTATTCTTATATATTCAAAGCTATTCAGAGAACAGAAAGGTATACATACTTTTAAACTAAAAGTGTGGAATAAATTTGTTTGACCTTTCCCCATTACTTTTACAAACAGATGGAAATTTCAATGCTGGTCAAACACGGGAACATATATTTGTCAAAGATGGTAGTGAGGCTACTCTGGTGGAAAACACATTAAATAGTATACGGTAAGTCACAGTTATTCTAAATCTTTATGCTTTTTTTCCCCTCATGGGATTTACTCATAAGCCAGGTAGCAAGCATCTAATAGAACTCCTGATTATATCTGGTAGAGCTTTCACCATCATACGTCATCCTAAGGGTTTCAATAATCTGTCCCTCATTATGTCTCCCACAGCATATGTTGGGTGACATACTGCACTTGTGCTGACCATCAACTGATTAGTCTCCTGTAGATTGGTAAATATTATTCCTCTATAAATCTGAGAAGAAAGTCACCTTATGGTTGCAATATGGATTAATTGTTTATTTGATTTTCGATGCACTCAAGATTATTTTGCATATATGGCAGGTTTATTAGGGGAGGAAACTGCGACCCATTGATAGGAGGCTTGTGTCGGACTGAGAGACCATCACTCTACTAATAATTTGGCTGTTGTCGTCAGCAGACAGCGTTATATAAAACTGATCTCTGTTGTTGTTTTTTTTTTCAGAAGTGGAACTGTTGGATCATTAATACAAGTTTTGGCAACCGAACCTTCTGACTATTCCTATTTCAACACCAATTTACTGAGGACATGGGCAGGGCCGTCACATTGGAAACTCAGACCTCTGTCTAAAGGTAAACATCCATTGGACATTTCATATTGCCCTAGGGGCTGTTTCTCAACACACTTATGCCCGTCATAACTTTGCGCCTGGTCAAAACGTAATGTTGAAGGTATATGTTGCCATAGCAGTTAGGCCTTGCATTGTACTTACATCGGGTGTAAATATCTTGAGAAACAGCCCCCTGTTATCAACATGCTGTGTTAGAGACATTATACTTTCTTCACTTTCATTTTAAATTTTAAAAATGTTAATAATTCTCTTACTTAGCTTACTAAGAACTTTCTGCTATAAGGAAATTGAATGGAAGGTCTTTTCTTTTTTTACTTTGTCTTATATTTTCCATCTAGTAAGTGATAAAACTTCAATAGTTTTTCCTCCCATTGTATATTTAATTTTCGGGAACAAAGAAAATGCACGAAACTGCCAAAAATTGTATTAAAATCAAATTGAAAAGTATTTCCAGCTGCAGCAGGAGTTTTCAATCCTGTAGTCTGCTTGACAAACGTGAGAACTTACATTATAAGGTTATAATATTTGAAAGAAGCTTAGGCTTTCAGAGACTTATTTTATTCTTAGTCATGTAATTGATTTGTGGTATACCATGTAGAAGACAACTATTTATTGGTTTTTATGGAGCCATCTGCGCAGTAGTTTTGATATAATTAAGTCTTCTCTCACTCGCTCACTTCTGTAGGTAAATGTGTATAATCATGGCATAAATGCTGCATAACAAAATTTATCACAGTCTTACTTTGATTACAATCTAAATTAATCTTTTGTTTATTTTTTTAAAATTACTAGACCCCAGCAATGTAGCAAATGTTGAAAAAACTCAACGTAAGAAGAAACCACCATTTAAAATCAATTATGAGGATGAGGAAGTGGATTTTGAGAAACAGTTCAAACAATCCAAAGCCAAAACATTGACAAAGGCTACTCTGAAGAAATATGAGAGTTCACAAACAACGTTACCAAAAGATCTACATTATAATGTGGATAAACTATTCCGCTTGTTTAACAAACCAAAAATTATGGTAAGAAAATTTACACTTCTTTTATGTTTCATTTGTTTTATTGTAGTTTTAGTGAGTGTTAAATCTGTATGGAATGGTTACCCAATACCACCAGAATGTTGGGGAGGATCGGGAACATAACCCTGTGTCTTCTGACTCTAATTAGTCCGTTTCAGGGCTGGGAGATCCAGGTTCAAGCCTGGGTCGAGTCAGACCAAATCCTTTAACAGTGGGAGCTGCTGCTGCTTTGCTTGGTAGTCAGCAATAGGGGTTAGAGCAGCGACTGGTTGGCCCAGTGTCAGTATAATGTGACTGGGTGAGGGAGCTTGCTGGGGGTCTCGGTGAGGCAGCAACAAATAAAAGAGCACTGGAAATCTGCTCTGCCACAAGGAGACATCTTCATATGACTGAAATACTTTAAACAGGACGTAAAACCTAAATCACTCACTCACCCTGTCTCTAATTAAACAGTGTAACATTGCCATATCAGTGAATGATCGTAAGTGCTCCGTGAAATCACTGAAATATTAGTAGGGAGCTGAATATGTGCATTATTGTTTTACTTTCATTCAGTGAGACGTGTTAAACTGGCACCTCTTGGGGAAAGGAAAATGAATTGTTGTTTTAGAAGGGTGTTGCTTTATCAAGGTTATTATACCCCCCGCAACGAAGTTAGGGGGGGGTATACTGGAATCGGCTTGTCCGTCCGTCTGTCCGTCTGTCTGTCTGTAGACACAATTTTGTCCGGACTACTCCTCCTAAGATTTTGCTTTGATTTCAATGAAATTTCACAAATATGTTACCAATGGTATGTAGATGTGCATGCCCAACTTACAGGATGATATTTCCTTTTTTCACATTTTTATGACGTTTTTGACTTATAGGACTTTGCCATTTTTGTTTGTCCGGACTACTCCTCCTAAGATTTTGCTTTGATTTCAATGAAATTTCACAAATATGTTACCAATGGTATGTAGATGTGCATGCCCAACTTACAGGATGATATTTCCTTTTTTCACATTTTTATGACCTTTTTGACTTATAGGACTTTGCCATTTTTGTTTGTCCGGACTACTACTCCTAAGATTTTGCTTTGATTTCAATGAAATTTCACAAATATGTTACCAATGGTATGTAGATGTGCATGCCCAACTTACAGGATGATATTTCCTTTTTTCACATTTTTATGACCTTTTTGACTTATAGGACTTTGCCATTTTTGGGGTCTCATTCCATATGAAGACAGGGTTATCGTGTTATCGCCCCTACCTTCCCCCCCCCCCCCCCCCCCCCCCCTTCTACTGCCATGAAGTGTGTATTTACACTCATACATCCGTCCAATCGTTGTTCCCTCTGTCTGTCCGTCCGTCCGTAGACGCAATTTTGTCCAAAATACTCCTCCCAGATGTTGGTTCTTTTTTAATGAAACTTGACAAATGTTACCAATGATATGAAGTTGTCCATGTCCTACTTGCAAGGAGATATTTTTTACATATTTATGACATTTTGGACTCCTTTTGACATTTCTCTGTTCTGCCATTTGTCTGTTCATACATTTGTTTGTAGACACAATTTTGTCCCATTGTACAGTTGTACGGTAGTTGCTGTGCTTGTCATATAAGCCTGCATGTTTCATTATTGTGCTTGTGGCACTCTTGATAGCCTACTTCCTCGTAGTGAGTGCTGGTAACATGATCAGCAAGCAGCCTCATAGTCTACTTTCTTGTTGTCGATGCTAACTAAACATGACCAGCAAGGAGTATTTTGCATGATATTTTGTCTTACTCCATCATTTGTCACAGACGTAGCATTAAATCATGCCCAATTCATGTGTCTCCTCCTCTTGGTGCTGTTTCTCCATCTTTATCATACATGTGCATATACATATCATCCTATGTGCATATTGTTGTACTCTATAAAGCTTGCTTATCATGGATAAGGGGCTATCCTTTCCCGCTTCTCCGTCTTGCTTACAGTTGCAGTTACAAAAAGATGACCATGCAGAGTTCGTAAATTTGCTATGCTGTTCAATCATTCTCCTAGACTTACATTAACATAGTTTTTTACCCCTCGGGCAAATTTTGCCCGAAGGGTATTGTCGTTGCCTCCGTCGTCCGTCTGTCCATTGGTCCTTGTAAACACATTATCTAAAAAAGTCTTTAACTTACAACTTTGAAACTTCACATATTTGTTTAATACAGCAAGTACAAGAAGCCTATTGAAAATCAACGCGCTCGGATGTTTTTTTCAAGAGTTATGCCCCTTACATTGCCGACTTTTCTTGCAGAGCGGGGGGTATCTCAGTTATGTCTAGTTTAACATGTATTTTAATACTGGGTATACTATTGAAATTGGATATACTATCTGCTTGGACAGTGTTCTGTTTGATGTCTGGTTTCACTGTATATCCCTTATTTTATTTGTTGTAACTTTCATAAGAAAAATGGAGCCCATGCTGTAATCTATATTTAAGTTGATTCAATTTCTTACATCTATGATTTAGTGCTATTGCTCATTGGTAAAAATTGCAAAATTTCTTATTTATTTAGGTGAAGAGACAGGCCACTTCTCCAGAGTCTTTAGATGATGGGATTGAAAACTATGATTATGAAAACGCAAATGATCGTGAAAACTACTGTCCTGCTGATGATGTAAGTTATCTTATATTGTATATTGGATCTGTTATCATGTTAGGGATGACTCACATCAACGCAAACTACCATCATCCTCAATTACTGTCATCATGTATCACTTTATATTGGTATAAAGCTCCAGTGCACACACCATAACTTTTGCTGTGCAATTAAAGAACTCAGTTCCCAGCGATAACACCTGCCTGTTTGTACAGGTAGGTATTATATCTAAAGGCCGGTATAATCTGAGGAATTTGCTGCAATCCATTTCAACCCGACTGGAAAATCGTGTCGCGTTCCAGAGAAAAAAAAGAGATGGTGATTTTTGTTATTTACATGTATTTTGTGTTGAGAATGAATAGAAGAGTCTATGTCTAGAGTGCATCCTGACAATTTTTCTCTTTTTTATTTTGCTATATTCACAGAGTGAGATTTGAATCTGGTAAAATTTCTTCGGGATTATACTGTGTTGTATTACATTGTGATTTTGTCTGTGTTCTTGTAGATGTGTGATGATGATGATGATGAGTGTGGAGGAAATAGTGGGTTTGACTACACAGCTGGTACAGGAGAACTCAGTCAAATGTCATCACAGGATCTCTTCAGCTCAAGACATAACAGTACACTGAATAGTATCAGTGATCTGAATGGTACACTCAATGGCACCCTACTGACTGGAGATAACCTCGTGGCTCAGCCCAACAAGGTATTGTTCTCAGGGGATGGCTTTCACAAAGCTACTATGATAAATAGACCAGTTGCTTAATGGCGTCATGGAATGAAGGGGGTTTGGCATGGCGTACAAAAAGTATTCTGCACAGAAAACCTTGAGACGTGCACCAATGTGTGTTGCCACAAAAGCTAGTAATAAAGTGGTCACTTCAAAGCAACTTATCTTTCATACCCTAGTACCCACAATGCAATTGACCACCTTTTTCAAATGATGTCGTTCGGCTTCAGGTCTATTGTAGACCGGGGCTCATTGCCCTTCGGGAACCCTCAAGTTTCTATGGTGCAGCTCAAAACATCAATCAATCAACCGTGTGTTGGAGTAGTACAGGATAGTTTAATAAAATAATGAGATTTTGCATTGGTTACTATGTGTTCTAATATGTTAACAAGTATTACACACAGCACTTCGTTGATGGGCAGAAATATTACTTCATCCAAAGAAAAATTGAGAAAATGTTGGGTTTTTTCCCCGACTTGGTCACCCTATGTAGAAGAGTTTCCATGTACTCGCTAAAGGTTAGGGGTTTTCTATGGACAAACACCCCAGTTTCTCCCCTCACTATTGTGCTAACCCTGTGAACTCGGCCATATAAGTGAAATAATCTTAACTACTGCGTAAACAATCAATCAATCACACTTGGATAGTCTGTTGTCTCCATGGATCATTGGATTGGTCTTGTCACCACACCCAAGATGGGTCCATTGTCACAGTTAGTAGGAAACCACATCAGTGAATCAAATGAAAAACTGAATCTTTATACTGGGACTAGTTGTATTGTGTATTGGGCTTAATACCGCTTTAACTGTGTAGCGTTTCATTTAAAGTGGCATGAGCTGCCAAAATGTTTACATTTTGGCGTTAAAGTAGAATGTTGAAACTATTGGCTATTTTTCTCAAGACGTATAATTCAGAAGCTTGTTAGTGCTTCTAGTCTCGAGAATGAACGATAAAGTATTGTTTTTAACCTACTTTGGAATGAATGAATGGTCGTCCCGGTTATTAAAATTTTGTTTACTTTTCGAACACCATTTCAGTTCGTATAGGCCACATACTGTATGTATTTTCCTCATTCCAACGTCAATCATTTAGTTTTTCGATGGTCTTCAAAGCCTCTTACTGTCGTGACGATCAGAGATTATGAAAAAAATTTGAATTTTGGCAGCTCATGCCACTTTAAATTTCCTTGTTTAGGCCTGTATATAATCTAATACATTTTAAAACAACTCGACCCATTCTTTCAAAGTGTCACCATGTTTCAAGTGATTAAATCTGATATTATATCCAACCCTCGCAATTCACCGCGGCAATCGGCAATGCCGTAGAGATTGCCGCCGTAAAACTGCTTTTCCACGGCAATCAAAAATGCCGCAGAGAAAAATAAATATACATCTTGGGAAAAGCTGCTGGGTTACTAGAATACTTTACATGTATGGAGATTTTAACAAGTAATAGTTTTATCTTTTCTTCAAGGTATATTTAATAGAAACCACTCATTCGTTTGTATTTAATCTGGCCACAATAAAGAGAAGGACTCTGCACGTGAGCTCTATACTGTATACATTGGCCTTTGTGAAGTGACACAATATGGTACAAAGTTCAACTCTCCAATTAGCGCTCTGACTTCTCATTGGTCTAGATTGTCTACAGCTCTGCAGGACTCCGGCTCCAGAATGTCTTCAACTGTCAGTTATGTCTTATTGAGTAAACCTTATTCAAAATCTATAGGGGTGTTGCCCTCATGTACATGTTTACTGTTGTTCAAGAAATAAAGAATTTTACTTTTTATTTTAAAAAAATCGACTTAAAGGTTCTAATTTTTATTTAAAAAGATTTGAAGAGGTTGTGACAAAATAATAAATATATTTCTTGACGACCGTACTTGTAAATAGAAACATTCAAAACTTTCACCCCACAGAAAGGTTAATGGACTCAACCAGGCTTTGTTGATCAGCTCTGCACGTGTCTGTATGGGTTTTGAACTATGCAGTATTACACAAACGATGGCTATAACCTGTACTGCTTTACGATAGGATTTAGAGAATGATTTAAAAAAGAAATGCTTTGCAGAGTGAAGTGACTAATCACCAGGAATATACATTTAACTACGAATTATTTCCATGGAAATACAAGATATTTCATGTGGATTTTATGAGGGAAGAAAATCAAGAATTACGGCCTTTCACAGCCAGACGTAAGACAAAGTTAGCGTTTTTTCTCTATGCTGGTTTCCATGATAATCAAAGAAGAAATTAAAACAATCTTTGTTGAACAGTGATTGACAATTTTTCTTTTGTCAATGCACCTTTTAGATGTCAGTTTTTGCTATTTGCCGCTTTAAATACCGTTAAAATAGTGAGAATTGTTTGGATAAAAATGCCGTGGTGAAATCACTTTTGCCGTGGAAAATTGACTTTTCCGCGGCAACTTTTTTTTTCTTTTTTGCCGTGGTAAAAATCTGAATTGCGAGGGTTGATATCTCACATAGGAGAGATGGTTGTTTTTGTTACAGTTTGATTGCAATTTAACACCCACGGCCAATGACCATGGCAAAGTCTAAAAAAAATATTGAACGAAAATGAACAGGCCAATTATTAGATAGATTGCATTTTTGTCAAATGTTCCTCAATAGTGAGACAAATATGACAAGCCCATCCACTACTTTCTTTAATTTAGAATTTACAATATGCAATTTTGTGGCTAAAATAGATAAAACCAGCTAATTGTCTTTTATTATCCTCTTTTAGGTGGCCAAGATAGAAATTGGTTATGCTAAAACTGCCAAGAAGATGGATGTGAAGAAATTGAAAACTGCCATCTGGAATATTCTTACAAGTGAAAAGGAGGAAAATAAGGTAATATTTTTGTAGTTGACTTGTGTTTATTCCTTCTGGACAATCAGAAGTTATGTAAAAAATTTGGCAACTCTTGTTTGAATCTCCTCTGAAAATGAACAGCTTACGGTTCAACCTAGCCAAGATCACTTCCATAGTAAAAAAGAGATATTTGTTAAGGAGACCCGCCGAAAAAATCGGCGGCGCAAATTTCACAACAACTAAGCAAAGAATAAAATATTTACCACTGCATTCCGATAGCATAGACCACGAAGAAGGAGTTGTCAAACTTATGCCGCTGTAAAGTGACTAAAGATATATGATTGAAGTATTTCTACGACGCCCCGCACAGTTTAACTGGTCGTTAGTATGGCGGTTACGTCAGGTTGAAGACAGTGGACTTCGAAACAAATATTGACTGCATAAGGGAAAGTTTACCACTTTACAGCGGCGTAAGTTTGACAAACTCCTTCTTCGTGGTCTATACTATCGGAATGCAGTGGTAAATATTTTATTCTTTGCTTAGTTGTTGTGAAATTTGCGCCGCCGATTTTTTCGGCGGGTCTCCTTAACAAATATCTCTTTTTTTACTATGAAAGTGATCTTGGCTATGACGAACACGGAAAAAAAAAATTCGGCAGAGACAAGATTTCTCGGCTAGGTTCAACCAACTCAACAAGCCAACAATTATTCAGATCTTACAAGGAATTCCATTTGGTTCCAAATGGAATCCAGTCCTGACTTTTGCATTTATTTATTCTTTTTGATAGTCAGAGTTTATGATAAAAGTGTTCATTTTGGCAGCTCTTGTTAAATTAATATCTTATAAGAACCCAGTCAATGCTAACCAATTCAAACATGGACAAATTCTTCTGCTTCGACCATGGCATCAATGGTGATTTGTAGATAACTCCAAAAAAAGTTGCTCAACAGAAATGTTTCTGGATATTAGAATTTCCACTGACTGGCTTGAATAATAAAGTAGAGTTAGCAATCCAAAGAAAGACATGTAAGACATATTAACTCAATATTTCGGTTTATTCTCAAACCATCACCACTACTCCTGAGGATGGTTTGAGAATAAACCGAAATATTGAGTTAACATGTCTTTCTTTAAATTGCTAACTGTACTTTAGAAATGTTTTTCTATCATCAGATAAGAATGAGATTATATTTATTCAGGAGAACAAGGACAATGTGAATGAGAGTGAGAAGCCAGCTGATTTAATCAAACTGGATGGTGTCAATGGTAGACACACATTCCAAGAATTGCTGGAAACTCTTCCAGACAAGATCTCCAGAAGTGCTGCCAAAAACTTGAGTGTACCCATTGCATTTGTCTGTTTACTTCATCTGGCCAATGAAAAGGTAACTTTCATTTATATATTTTTTCATCAGACTTTCTGAACACTCGATTGTATTGATATATTAGAAGTACATACTCTTTAATACAAGGTGTATAACAGTTGCTATCTCAGGGGTTGATTGATGTTTTACGTCGCACTCAAGATTATTTCACTCATATGTGACACTGTCAGGTTTAGAGGGGGAGGAAACCCATGGCAACACTCTTCCACATAAGGCCATGGAGTGAAAAATCAACAAAATTCATTAATTTTCTTGAGTATTTGACATAGCTATAAATTATGAGGCAATATTTTTCTTCAAAGTCCAGTTAATGTTATTAAATTTCTTTTTCAGACTCTTCGTATCCTTGATAACTCAATGGCTGATCTTACAATAGAGCAGGACTCGAATTGATTGCTTAACCGTTGTCACAACCAAAACCATTGTATATATATATTTTGTTCCTCAATTCCTTTACCAGTGTCTTTTCTTTTTAATATGCCACCTGGGGCCTTGGTGATCCAGTGGGTTAGAGTGAACGTACCTCACAGACCTTCCATCGAGTTCGAATCACTCTCACATCAAATAAAGATGGAAACATTTCTGAGTGGATTTTTCACTTGGTCGGCGAATGTGGAATATTTGCCAGGTACTCTTCAAAGGTTGGGGGTTTACTCCCCCTCTAAACCTGGCAAAGGGCTCTTAGCCTTGCTCCACAACACAGACATATTTGGTTTCCCTTGTTAGAGATGTTACAATGGCTCAACAAACTGCTGTCTGGACTAAATTTGGGCTTCCTCTGGGCCAAAACTAGCCTAACTAGTGATGTTGACATACAAGGGAAATTATCTTGTTGAATGAAGAAAATGTCATTTCTTTAAGG
Organism: Lepidochitona cinerea; assembly: GCA_963971465.1. Classification (NCBI taxonomy): domain Eukaryota; kingdom Metazoa; phylum Mollusca; class Polyplacophora; order Chitonida; family Tonicellidae; genus Lepidochitona; species Lepidochitona cinerea. The sequence goes on from OZ020553.1 coordinate 32,954,960, forward strand.
GGACAAATTGGTTAGGGTTTTTTTAATGCGTACTAAAACAATACAATTTTTAACATGTTAGGCAGGGATATAATAACAATTTATCTCCAAAAAAGAGCAAAACATTCAAAATTTATCTTTTTAATAAATTTCAACTTAAATATTAAGTACTAGTTCACCGCTTTAAAAATATGTAACATCAATATACATTCTAAAAGGTTTTATTCTTTTATACAACAACAAAATATATCTAAACATTTCAACAACTTTTCGAATTTTGATCATTCTTACAATATAATTTAATATACATTTTTGAGACCAATAGCTTCTAATTTGTACTTATAATATGAAATATTAATTTATCAGTTACATAGAATTAAAAAAAAGTTCATTAAAGGCACTTAAAACTTGATTTCTTAGGTATCCACAATGCGAGCAAGGACCCTAAGTTAATTGAACCACGGTCACGGTAAGAATTCCGCTAATTCAAGGACGAGCAATGTGAAGAAAACAACTTATTAGACTGCTTTCTGCCATGTTTGGTCTAAAACAATAGCGATTGCTCGATATGATTATCGGTCGCTCCATGCAGGAGGTAAGACACTCAACGAAAAGTCTCAAACTTTTAGAGTGCTTTTCGTTATGTTTTGAGTACTTGAATTAGCGGAATTCTTACTGTATGTTGTCTAAATGAGATAAATTAACTGTAGACATATTCAGACTTGATGTGACCGATACATAGTGGCGTATATGTAAACAGAAAAGCTATCTTAGTTTGCCATAAAAACAACAACATTTCAAGTTCAAGAGGAAACCAAGTTCATAAATTGAGAATAAGGAAAATTGGCTATGAAGAGAAGCATAAAATTCACAGAATAAGGAAAATTGGCTATGCAGAGAAGCATTAAATTCACAGAATAAGGAAAATTGGCTATGCAGAAAAGCATAAAATTCACAGAATAAGGAAAATTGGCTATGCAGAGAAGCATTAAATTCACAGAATAAGGAAAATTGGCTATGCAGAGAAGCATAAAATTCACAGAATCTTGGAAAGCAATCATATTTGTCCTTTCCCTGAGCTCAACACACTATTCAAGTGATTCTACAAACAGACAGATAATCGTAATATCCTTCCAAATCAACCCCAAGGGGAATAAATTGATTGATTGATGTTTTACGCCACACTCAAGACTATTTCACTTATATGGCGGCGCTGCCAGGTTTAGTGGGGCAGGAAACCTTCGGCGAGTACCTGGCAACTCTTCCACATGCAACGACTAAGTGGGATTCAAACCCGTGCCGCATCAATGGGAGGTCTATGTGGGAAGAAGATTAAGTATTATTTTCAATTACATGGGCATCTTCGCAAGCCAAGATAAAATCTGCATGTCCCCATTCCGTGTTTTACCTTGGCGGACTACTCCAATCCAACCCGTAAATCGAACAGCGCCCACTGGTGGAAATGTACGAGTTGTCTTTCCTAGACTTACATAGTCTCGGCCAATCAGCACTCGTTAAACAAAAGTTCAAGGTGTACACAGCCGGCATTACGTTATTTTCAGTGTAAGTGCCCGAGGATTTGATTAGCTGAGAGAAGTTTTACTCACATCCAATCAAAACGAGCTGTTCGATTTACGGGTTTGAGTGGAGTAGTCCGCCAAGGTAAAACACGGAATGGGGACATAGAGGTTTTATCTTGGCAAGAGAAGATGTTACATGGGCTGTTGCCAAATTTAGTGTGCAAGAATCTACAAAAGAACCCTTTGGCAGGTACCTGGAAACCAACTCAGAAAGTTTTCTTTGGACCCACAACCAATTGATGCATATAATTTAACTGTCTAATCCCATCTGATAAATAAAATCCCCTTGTGACCGGTCATCCTAGTTAAAAAGCTACATATTGGAATTATTCAGTTTATATGTGTACAACACAGAACGATGTAGTGAGTAAATTAGCCTTAATCACTGTGTTATAAGTCTGGAAAATGGTACCTATAGATCAGTTGTACAAACCCTGACATTTGGAGGTTATCTATAGGTTTACTTTTCCAAAGCTCTGGTAACTTTACATCCCGGCTGGAAGGTCAGCCTTTTCTTCAGCTTCCTGGGATTCTGCTGGGGTTTCCTCGTGGTCAGGTAAGTAATAACCCTTGGGTAGACCAAGGTCACTCGGAGCTGGGGATAGAACACAAAAAATAAGTGGAAACGATCAGATTGTTAAGCCACACACATTGCATAGGTAATGGGAAGGAAACTGTCAGCACTGGTAACCATCCCACAGTGAGAAACCAAGTAAAACCAACTGATGTATTGATATTGACATGTTCACTATTGTGCTGCGTCCATAATACAATGTGTATGAATAATGCCCCTTTACACACCTACTGCCTCAATGGCCAGTTCACAGCAAATATCTCAGGATTTGATGGTCAATCTCAGATCAATATACAATTAGTCTCTATACAAACAAGTTTAAGAAAAACTGTCCAAATTAAAGTGCCAAAATTCTAATATTTTCATACATATTGATTGTCAAGTACCTTCAAAAACTAAAGCATTGAAATAAAAAATATAGATAAAGCTAGTAACCGGTAAGAACCAAACCTGTGCTCATAACGGACAAAATCTAAACAGCCGGGATGTAGGAGTTCAATTTTGGGTGCTTTTTGCTTCTAAAAACTACCTTGAAGTACATACAATGTATCCCAGATTGGTAACAGTAGAAAGCTCTTTTTTTTACTTTTTGATCAAATGAAAAAACAATTTGCTAATTCTGTTTAAATGAAATCTTCCATATATTTGGCAGCTCATGACATTTTGAGCTGGAAAAAAATCCTTGTAGACTAGGTCATTATAATCAACGGGCCGGCACTAAAAGTTAACAACAATATAACAAACTTACATGAGCAACCAAATATAAAGGAAATTTTGTTGAAACAGAATGAGCTGATACCAATCATGAAGAACGTTAAAGTAGTTTTATAAGCAGCAAAACTACCAAAAATAAACTTGTATATACGGGCACTTTGAATTTGGTATATTATTAGCACGTCTTCGGTTCATACTTATACAATTCATACAATTATTTGAGATCAGAACTAGGAACAAAAACATGAAGTTACATGATCACCAGAAAACATTACTATGATTACCTCTTTGAGACATTCAAAATCCGGAGTTTGAACTTACCGTCCAGTTTCTGTGGTAGTTTTGTAACACAAGTGTTTTCATATTCTCTATCTCCCAGCATGTATTTTGAAACACTGTCTCTGAAGGTTTTGACTGACACTAAAGGAGTACCAAACCGCTTCTTCGTAACATTCTTAATAGAAAAAAGATTGATGGATGTTTTAGTACGCCGCACTCAATATCATTTCCGTAAAGGGCTTAAGAAATTTCACTTGTATTTCAAGTCACCTGAATTCCTGTGACTTAATTATTCATAATCAGATTCAATCTTAAATCAGCTGACCGTCTCTGGGATCTGAAATTATGTCGTATTCCAAATTATTTCCCTGATGCACCAGTGGTGTCATTCAGAGTAAACCTTGGCTGTCTTCATTCATTTCCGGTTGGCTCTGACACGCTTTACACAGTCTGCACTTTTTACAAGGTTGATTGTTTGTTGTTTTACGCCGCGCTCAAGATTATTTCACTTATATGGCGGCGTTGCCAGTTTTATTGTGGGAGGAAACCCGGCTCTATGCCCGGAGGAAACCCACGACCTTCCGTTGGTAACTGACAACCATCCCACATAGGTCGTTTGAGTGAAAACCCAGTCAGAAAATTTTCCATTTTTTTTTTTTGGACTGAGTGGGATTCGAACCCGCGACCCATTGGTGGAAGGCTGTTCGGATTGGGCGTCTAACACTCTACCTATTGAGCCACGGAGGCCCCTTTTTACAAGGTAAATCACTAATAGTTTGGGCAGAATACAAATCGCAACATGAAGTACATGTGCAATATTTTACTACAGTCAAAAATAATCATAAATTAATTAAATGCTAAAATCATCCACAAAGTTATTTTTTATATATGTTATTTAGCCCGGTCAATTAGGATCATTTTTCAAATTAGTTTTTGGGCTATGTGAGATGCTATACCTGGGGGGTATTTCATAAACCACATATAGCCGACCACGGTCAGATAGTCGACTAAGCAGTAATGTTAAAGCAGTGCTATTCTAGTCGGCTAGGTCAGTTTAGCCTTCTAAACCTGATTATGAAATACCGCCCTGGGCTGAGTTGTTCAAAAGTGTATTAGGTTTAATACAGGTCTAAATGATGTTGCATAACCTAAGAAATTCAATTGTTACTTTACAAAGTTATATCGCTATAAAGCCTAATACAATTTTGAACAAGGTTAACTTGACATTAATAAAAAGAGTAAATATAAGATCATTTTACCTCACCAAGATAGTTGAGTTTTACAAAGTGCTCTCCCTTGTTATCTTTGTAAAGTTCAATAGCTATGTCTGCCGCAAATGGTGGCCATTTTCCATCATAGATGCCAAAGGCAACTAACAATGCGGTTAAACTGGTGTCATGACAACTATACAACAACAACTTCTGGTCACTGAAACAGATAATAAAAGGTTTAACATATTATAAATCTTCCAATTATACAGAAATAAATGTAAATTTTTTTCTCTCAAAAAAATCCAAATGCGGTTTTAACAAAGAATACTCGAAATTTGAAGCGGATGTAACTTAAAGTGTAAAAGTAAAAGAAGCTATTTAAATTATTTTGCAAATGTAATACAACAGAGGCTCACTGTTGTAAGGAAATACAAGCTTTCAGTTACAAATCTTTCAATGGCATTTAGAAGTTGAAATGTTACAATAAATACTTATGGATAACAACTTCTTGGTTTATTGGGTGACGACGTTTCGATGTAATTCAGTTACAATTGATCCTAACCTCTTTGTCTTCATTGAACTTTCAATTTTTTCAAATAAATTCTTCAAACTACGACCCACAGCAAGACGTAAAACTTTATCACGGAGACTGAAAAGCAAATGAGAGATTAAACAATGGTTGCTTTAGTACGGCATTCATTATTGATTGATGAATATAAACATACTAAATAAGTAAAACCTTGAAGAGTTGTATTTACTGTGCCTAAACAGCAGAAATGGCATTTTCAACACCCAGTTGACCGTCATCGATATTGGGGGGTAAAAGGGTGCGAGACTAACAGAAGCTCGGGTACTCCCTTGCCGGAGATGTCTTCTGACAAATTTCCTGGGCAATAAATCTGAGCTGACTTTGGCAAAATTTTATAAATGTACTGACATATTTTGGGGAGAAAAAAAAAAACAGCCGGAATGTCTCAATCGTAAACAGGGATCAGCTGACTGCTTGTATGCATGAACCCTGATCCCCAATAGACATATTGCAGATAACGTCATGATGACAAAATTAAAACATGGAAATTAATCCGCACAGAAATGTATAGGTGTGTTTCAAGGGCTTAACAAAGCGGTCTTCAAACAAAATCTTTCATCCCATAATTTTTTTGAGCAACGTCACAAGGCTTGTTGCATAGATTGATTGATGTTTTACACTACACTCAAACTATTTCATTTATATGGCGGCACTGTCAGAGAAGCAACCAGGCTTTTTATCCGGATGAAACCCCAGATTGTGGCAACTTTTCCACATAAGAAGCTCAAGTGAATAATCAACTCAGAAATTTTCTTCTTGACAAAATCGCATAAATTCTACACCCAACCTTTTTCCTAAAGCAGGTTGATCTTTTGGATTCATAAATGCTCAACTCAACAGTGTATAACTGACAAACGTACAGGGAGAAGAAGAGAATAAGTTGATAGTTCTCTTTAAAACACACATGTTCTAATCTTACCTTCCCTCAGGTCCACTGTTTGCATACACCATCATACTAAGGGCATAACGTTCTATAACTTCCCTGAAAGACTTCACTTTATCAGGCACTGCGAATCCATGACTCTTTAATACAATCAAAAGTAAATGATATTTAAACATCTCAAAAAGTGTAAGGATGAGCTCATTCCAGGACTTAACAGCAAGAGCCTGTTTCACAAAACGGTGTAGATGTATTTTTTGTGTAAATTTCATAACAAAGTATCTACATCCTGGATTGCCATGTCAGTTATGTAAAAGTTAATGCTACGCCGCTTTGTGAAAAATGCTCCTGCTGAGTTTGAAGAAATGAATGAATGAGATTTCATCACAAAGTTATTATAACCTTTGAGGTAAGCTATTTTCAGATACTGAATTAGAAACTTGTCTCCATGGTTATTTTAGACAAGAAGATTTTCCCTGTGCCCGTGTGTTTTAGTGATCATAAATAAAGGGCAGGGTTTACTTTTTATCACAAAATTTAGAGCAAAAATGAAAAAAAACACAAAACAAAACTTGAATGAAGCAAACAACTGCGGGGAAGTTGGGCAACAAAATCTGAAGGATTTAGTCTTTGACTAGTATGAAGACTCACAGCTCTACAGACTATATCATCTCGGACATCAACCATACTGATTCTTTTCTTTACATCGTTACTGGAGTCAATACCTGTGACCAAAGTAAATTGACCAAATTACATTCACATTTCAATATCTCAAAACTGTATTATCTACATCCTATCATTGTTTACAGGGATTTACAAAATCCATAAACGACCTATGTGGGATGGTTGCCAGTTACCAACAGAAAGGTCGTGGGTTTCCTCCGGGCATAGAGTCCGGTTTCCTCCCACAATAAAACTGGCAACGCCGCCATATAAGTAAAATAATCTTGAGCGCGGCGTAAAACACCCAACAACCAACCAACCAACAAAATCCATAACCCCAGTTGATAGGGCTATTAGAGTTACAGGGTTAGGGTGATAGAAACATTTATTTTGACAATACTTAAAGTTTATCTTGTAGTAAGCTATATGTTCACACAAAATTAAAATTAGTGAAAAAAACTGAATATTTATTCCTAAATCCTAACATTTATAGCAAATAGAGATCACTCAGGGTCAGAGATAAGTAGGGTTCACAGAAAAGGAATTGTTGTGATGTCATTTTTGAATTCGTACTTACAGAGTCATCGAATGCAAACTTACCTAAAACTTGTTCTAGATTAAGCCGATCTTCTCGTACTCCCTGAATATTGCCAAAGTTTGTGAGAGTTTTATGATTCAGTTGTTTCATGAAGAGGCAATGGTGACTGTTGGGGAAAAGAAATTCATCCTCTACTTTTGATGTGAAAAATTGAACCTCTCCTGAAAATGAAACGATAGAATTAAAAAAAAAAGTCCATGGCGCTCAGAAAACTAGACTTGTAAAAGACAACTTCTGCATTTATTCTGGGTGTTCTGTAACAAGAGCTCCCTTAACCCATTCGGTACCGCTGTCGCCATATGACGTCAGAGTGCTAGCCTGCTTCAGTACCGAAGACGCCGTATGGCGACAGCAGAAAAGTCGGCTAAAACCCCACTGACGCCATATGGCGACAAAATGTATACAGTAAACATACAGGTTCTTTTTTCTTACAACTTCAACTAATTTTGAGAATGAACAAATAAAATCACATGTTGCATCTGTTTGTTGCTTTGTGTTTTGTTTTTTCAATCTTTGAATACGGTAAAAGAGGTTTAATTTACTTTTTAGTACGCGTAATTCACTGATAACTTCCAACTTTGTCCAAGTTAGAACGGACATTTCAAGCACACGTATATAGCGAGAAAATGTTAAATTTGACGATAAAAGCTTGTGGAATTCCTTATATTTACAGCTTCAGATCTTAATATATATTTTCCTTGTCTTCAATATACTGACAGTGAGTGTGATATTTAAATATCTACGATTAAAAAGTGCTAAAATCGGATAGTGAAAATTGTCGGCGAGAGCGAGTTCCCGTTGTCAATCACTAGGCCCCTACATATTCATTTGAAGACTTCTCAGGCTTGACACAGTTAAAGACAAATGGGTTATTTTGGCATTGAATACGTTATTTGGAGTTTCGGAGTCCAGAGAAGTGAAAAGAAGACATTTATCGGAGCTTTGTTAAATCTCAGAGTGAAATCACAATCCTCAGGTCATTTTAAAACGTATGAAAAATAGACTCCTTTCAGGTTTTCAAGGGAGACTGTAAGAAATAATTTAACTATGCTTGTTGCCGGGCCGCCATGGCCTGTTCGAAGTCTGTAAAACGGCCTTATCGAATTTGGATTTTAAACACCTAAATTCTTTCCAAAATTGTAACAATAATAAATATTTTTGAAGGAGAGTGTTCCATAAGACACTTAATAAGATCAATATTATCTTTTTCCGAGCTTGAAAAGAAGGAATATTTCAAAATGAAATGAAATACACGGCAACGTAGAATCACTATTTTACCGATCGAATTTTCGTTCAGCTGCAGCAAGTAACTTCGCAACTGTAAATGTTATTTACACCAATAAAGTAAACTTAAATGTTTTTATTCAATTTTATATTAATATCAAAACGTGCATGGAGATATTTTTTATAAGAGTTCACTAATTTCAGAACGAATCGGGAATTTTTTTGCCATTATTTTTTCAACTGACTTTCGTCATGTTAAAATTTTTACTCGTCGAACGAGTGATACGACGCTCTTTCTTCACTTTTCACGGGCTATTTTTGACAGATAAACATACTCTTTTGATTTATAAACAAACACTAAATACATATTAGTAACATGTACACAATCGTTTTTGATTTTGTAAATTTTAATGGTGTACAGGACCAAACAAGCGATATCACTGACTGGCCTGTGTGCAAGTAAATTTAGTCAGGGACATCGCTGTGGGGTTTTAGGCAATCTGCACTGTCTGGCTGACGGGCCACGCGCCGGGGACTGGACAGAGCTGCGGTACCGAATGAGTTAAAGGGATCTTAACGCCCGCGTTCATCTATTCATATTAAATTGATTGATTGATTGTTTGGTGTTTTACGCTGCGCTCAAGATTATTTCACTTATATGGCGGTGTTGCCAGTTTTATTGTGGGAGGAAACCGGGCTCTATGTACAGTACACAACAGGGCTATAGGGAGATAATGTGAGCCAAGTTTGGTGAAAATCGGACTGGTAGTTTTCTTGGAAAAAAGTAACAAAAAAAATATATCGCCCCTGGCAGCCATATTGAATATGCAAATGAGATAAAAATGTATGGTGCACAACTAGACCATAGGGTGATGTATGTTCAGTTTGATTAAGATTGGAATGATAGTTTTATTGGAATAAAGGTAACAAGCAAAAGTTTTCTTGCAATAAACGAAAAAAACAATATCGCCCCCGGGTGGCCATATTGAATATGCAAAATGAGATGAAAATGTACGGTGCACAACTAGAACGTAGGGTGATGATGTACGTTGAGTTTGATTAAGATTAGACTGATAGTTTTCTTGGAATAAAGGTAACAAGCGAAAGTTTTCTTGCAATAAACGTAACAAAGAAAAACAAAATCTGCCCCTGGCGGCCATATTGATTATGCAAATGAGATGAAAATGTACGATGCACAACGAGACCATAGGGTGATGATGTATGTTAAGTTTGATTAAGATTGGACAAGTAGTTTTCTTGGAATAAAGGTAACAAAGAAAAACAACATCGCCCCCTGGTGGCCATATTGAATATGCAAATGAGATGAAACTGTACGATGCACAACTAGACTATATGGAGATAATGTCAGCCAAGTTTGATGAAAATCGGACTAGTAGTTTCCTTGCAATAAAGGTAACAAAAAAAAAACAATATCGCCCCCTGGTGGCCATATTGAATATGCAAATGAGATGAAAATGTACGGTGTACAACTAGACCGTAGGGTGATGATGCATTTTAAGTTTGATTGAGATTGGGCTAATAGTTTTCTTGGAATAAAGGTAACTACCGAAAGTTTTCTTGCAATAAACGTAACAAAGAAAAACAACATCTCCCCCTGGCGGCCATATTGTTTATGCAAATGAGATGAAAATGTACATTGCACAACTAGACCATAGGGTGATGATGTATATTAAGTTTGATTAAGATTGGACAGGTAGTTTTCTTGGAATAAAGGTAACAAAGAAAAAACAACATCGCCCCCTGGCGGCCATATTGAATATGCAAATTAGATGAAAATGTAGGATGCACAACTAGACCATAGGGTGATGATGTATGTTAAGTTTGATTAAAATTGGACAGGTAGTTTTCTTGGAATAAAGGTAACAAAGAAAAACAACATCGCCCCCTGGTGGCCATATTGAATATGCAAATGAGATGAAACTGTACGATGCACAACTAGACTATATGGAGATAATGTCAGCCAAGTTTGATGAAAATCGGACTAGTAGTTTCCTTGAAATAAAGGTAACAAAAAAAAACAATATCACCCCCTGGTGGCCATATTGAATATGCAAATGAGATGAAAATGTACGGTGTACAACTAGACCGTAGAGTGATGATGTATGTTGAGTTTGATTAAGATTGGACAAAAAGTTTTCTTGGAATAAAGGTAACTACCGAAAGTTTTCTTGCAATAAACGTAACAAAGAAAAACAACATCTCCCCCTGGCGGCCATATTGTTTATGCAAATGAGATGAAAATGTACGATGCACAACTAGACCATAAGGTGATGATGTATGTTAAGTTTGATTAAGATTGGACAGGTAGTTTTCTTGGAATAAAGGTAACAAAGAAAAACAACATCGCCCCCTGGTGGCCATATTGAATATGCAAATGAGATGAAACTGTACAAAGCACAACAAGACTATATGGAGATAATGTCAGCCAAGTTTGATGAAAATCGGACTAGTAGTTTCCTTGCAATAAAGGTAACAAAAAAAAAACAATATCGCCCCCTGGTGGCCATATTGAATATGCAAATGAGATGAAAATGTACGGTGTACAACTAGACCGTAGGGTGATGATGCATGTTAAGTTTGATTGCGATTGGGCTAATAGTTTTCTTGGAATAAAGGTAACTACCGAAAGTTTTCTTGCAATAAACGTAACAAAGAAAAACAACATCTCCCCCTGGCGGCCATATTGTTTATGCAAATGAGATGAAAATGTACGGTGCACAACTAGACCATAGGGTGATGATGTATATTAAGTTTGATTAAGATTGGACAGGTAGTTTTCTTGGAATAAAGGTAACAAAGAAAAAACAACATCGCCCCTGGCGGCCATATTGAATATGCAAATTAGATGAAAATGTAGGATGCACAACTAGACTATATGGAGATAATGTCAGCCAAGTTTGGTGAAAATCGGACAGGTAGTTTTCTTGGAATAAAGGTAACAAAAAAAAACAATATCGCCCCCTGGTGGCCACATTGAATATGCAAATGAGATGAAAACGTACGGTGCACAACTAGACCATAGGGTGATGTTGTATCTTAAGTTTGATTAAGATTGGACAGGTAGTTTTCTTGGAATAAAGGTAACAAGCAAAAAGTTAAAGGACGGACGACGGACGACGGACCACGGAAAAGCGATTTGAATAGCCCTCCATCAGAATGATATGGCGGCCATATTGAATATGCAAATGAGATGAAAATGTAGGATGCACAACTAGACTATATGGAGATAATGTCAGCCAAGTTTGGTGAAAATCGGACATGTAGTTTTCTTGGAATAAAGGTAACAAAAAAAAACAATATCGCCCCCTGGTGGCCACATTGAATATGCAAATGAGATGAAAACGTACGGTGCACAACTAGACCATAGGGTGATGTTGTATGTCAAGTTTGATTAAGATTGGACTGGTAGTTTTCTTGGAATAAAGGTAACAAGCAAAAAGTTAACGGACAGACGACGGACGACTGACGACGGACGACGGACCACGGAAAAGCGATTTGAATAGCCCTCCATCAGAATGATGGCGGGCTAAAAATACTAAACAATAAATCAAGGGAGATAACTCACCTGCATCCCTCAGATGTTCAGCTCCATAAATTCCAGCCACAACACAACGTAATGAATCAATTGTTCTCTGCGTGTTTGTTGTCCGTGAACTGTCAGATTAAAACAAATATCTTGTTTAATTTTGCATAAATGTTTTAAAAAATAACATGAATCTCACTGTAATATTGGAATCCATCCAAAAAAAACAACAACACAACAGTATCTATAACACAGAATTAAGCACATATTGGGAAAATATATGTTTCCTAAAATAGCATGAGCTTTCAAAATGTTGATATTTTTCTGGTAAATGTTTTTGTTGAAATTATTGGATATTTTTATTGAGAAGTGCTTTATAGTGGTACTACTCTTAGAGGCAAATGCAGGTTCAAGAAAGATTCCAGGGAGAGTCCAGGGACTGGTTATTGAATAGAAAATTTGATGAACTTAAATGAAGTCACATAACAAAGGAATTTCTTTGCTACCTGCTATTAAACTTACGGTGCTTTGAATAACCCACCCCAGTTCATTTGAATTATTATGATGTCAAAGTTATTCGGGGGGAAAAGGTTTAAGAGAAACAGTACAGTATGCACAAAATGTTGGGTATACTAGTTAAAAATGACAACCCATTTAGATTCATCTAGACAAATTGTGACAGCTATCTATCTTATTCATAGTAAAGCTCAACTTACTATACAATGTCAGGGTGGTATTCTGGGGATATTAACCCATGCTGATTAACATACAGTTTTCTCAACCGACGTCCCAATAAGTAAGTCTGATCTTGACCCAGTGTTGTAAGCTGACCACTGTAACAGCCACCCTAAATGAATACAAAGTCAAGATAATTACTGGAATACATCGATAACTGATTTTGGTATCGTTGACTATGATTGTCTTTTGTTCAGAGAGCCGTTTCCTAAAACGTTAAATAGCCGACTAAGCCGTAATGTTAAAGAAATATCATTTTAGTCACCTACACAAGATAAGCTGCCTTTGATGAAATAAGCCCAAAACAACTTCTTAGTTTTTAAAAATAAAGATTCAATTTCAAAGGAATACTCAATCATGAAAGGGAACAAAAACAAAGCTTCTTTCTTCAATGGATTGGTCAAATAAACCAAACATCCATAAATCACAGATATCACTAACCAGAAAAAGGTGAAAAATAAAAAATACACCAGTGACCTTTATACCTTTAGAACAAGCCTGCGGTACTGTTTTTCCAGAGGTGAATCTTCAGCGAGCCCTCCATCCGTATCATACACCGTGTAGTTATATGAAGTATGGGGCACTACAGATAGAAAAAGTTGGGGGTCCCATTCAGCCTATAAAAAACAAGGAGATACAGGTACATGTATAGTGTGAAGCGTAACAAAATCTAAACTTGATCTGTGAATCATAATCGCAAATTCAAACATTAAATTTCAGCTCATAATTCTTCTGAAAGTGTTTGGAATAAAACTCTGGAAAATTGTAATTTCCATAAAATTAAAGTTCAAGGGCCGTAATTTCAGTAAAAATAAGCTGAACGAAACAAAACATAAACTTAATCTGTAACTCTTCATGGTTGACTCACAATGGGTGATTTGCCAATTACTTTCAAATGACGTAATTTAGCGACGTCACAATTACTGCCCCATGTTGTAGACCGGACAAAGGATCCGTCTGTTTTTAACTTTGTATTTTCGGTATTTTACAAACGATATAAGAAATGAAAAGCTATAGTCGGACAGTTTATATCCGAATGAATCTAGAAATGGGAAAAGATCGTGGGTGAAAAGGGATTTTGACTCAATTCGGCAAAAGTCAAAAGGACTACTGGGCTTGTCCGGTGTAAGTTTGGTGCAGCGACGTCATTTCATTGTTGCGCGCAAAACTGGCAAATCGTCTATTCCAGCACAATATCTGAAAGCATGGAAGAAAAGTCTGGAAAAGTGTAATTTCTATGAAAATTCCAAGGGCCATCATTTCTTTAAAACACACTGAAACAGCTTATTAACGCCAACCTAGTGCCTTGGCCATACACACCGAAGAGCAAGAATGAGTAAAATTAGACAGAATAACGTTACATAACCTTGGCGAGTTTTATTTGTGTATACATTTACTTGGTAGTAATGTTTTTAGATGGTCTACTTGTAATCAAGTAAAAATAAAATAAAGCTATCGGATTGCAGTAAAACAGTTGTTTAAGATTAATAAAGTGTTTTTGTCCGGTGGGCCTATTGATATGCTTATACAGCTGAATTCAGCTACTGGCCAGTATCTCTTTTTACCTACCTCTTTACAGCTATTAAAGATTTTTTCAGCTACTTTCCCTGACCTGGAGCAAATATAGAACTGGTCCGTCAACTACAACTTTATGACTGATGTCCCGCTTCCATTTAAAAAAAGGTTTACAGTTCTTCGCTTGATGAAACTTTTTTTAAACAAGGTGAAAAGGTTAAAAACAAATCTGCTGACTTGAGTGTCGTGACAAAAATGATAACATTAAAAGTGATGGGCCAATTCTACATTCCGTCTGTAGCACCTTATCCAGTCAAAAAAAAGCCAGACACACATTTCTGCAAGCGGGACACCCAAAGTTAGCTGAAGATATCCAAACTCTGTGGCCATAGCATATTGATGATGTGTGGCCAACAGCTGGACGTGCCATATAAAAACATTCGTTAGAATCCGCCCATCTTTCTTTGATTTTCTCCAAACTTTAAAACACATCCCATTTGATCCTTACATTCGCTGTTCCACCAAAAAAAGTTTAAAGACTCACTTTTGTGTCATATCCTGGCCATTTTTGTATTTCAATATCAATATTAAGGAAATGTGGTAGCTAGTCAGAAATTCGGGCGTTCCTCAAGCTTATATTTTATATTAAGTAAAGTTATATTATAACACAAAAGTGAGTTCTTGAACAGCAAACTGCAAACTAAAGGATCGGGTGGGATGTGTTTAAAGTTTGGACTTCTTGCGTGGCTTTAACTAGGAGACAATCAGAAAAAATGGGGTGATTCTTAAGTTACATGTTTCAATATGGCACGTCCCCCAGCCCTGTTGGCCACAAATCATCAATATACTTTGGCCACAGAATTTGGATATCTTTAGTCCGAAATATCTGCGATGATGATGTAAGACATTTTCTGACAGATAGGCAATCATCGTGATGATTTAGTTGAATTACAGTCCGATGGCCCGCCAGCCAAATGGCCCGCTACCGTAAGGCCCGATATGTCTAGTCATAAGGCCCGCTGTGTCTAGTCTATAACATGCATTCAACTGTAAGGCTGTACACGCTGACTGCATGATGTCAGCGGGGGTATGATGTCATTCTAATTACCAATGCCCAGTCGGAACAAACCTCGGCAGTCTTCACTCGTTCGGCTTTGACATGCCCCGGACAGTCTGCACTTTATACGCAAAATCGCCGTATTCAATATTTCGGTTTATTCGTCAAGCTAGTCAGTGGAAATTCGAATAGTTAGTTATTAACATAGTGCATGATTTTAATAAAACCAATCAAAAAATCTGGCGTGCATTTGACTCGATGTTGCCATCTTTTACACGCTCCATAGCTTCTTGTCTTGGCCGAACATTTTGAGTGCAAACAACGCAAGGAAATTCCGGGTTCATTGTAACTAGCAGATTGTATAAACTATAATGGTTTTGGCGAAAGTTGCAGAATATATAGACGGGAAGATTAACTCAACTTTACTCAAGCAACACGTGTTATATCTGATAATCTTATTCCTGTGGTGAAGCCCTTTTCGGTTCAAAGACTAAGAATTTATCCATAATCTAAAGATTAACTGTAAGGATTATTGGAAAACAAATCATTTAATTGACGCTTTGTATTAGTACCAATTTACCAACTATTACTGTGAATGTATGCATATGACCTAGCAATGATTTCAGTGACAGATGTTTACTTAATTTATTAGCCTGGCTAGGTATTATGACTGCCCTTTAGAACCCTGCTCTATTGTAACAAAATTTTAATCTCCCATGCCTTCTTAGTGTCAACGATCATTGTACTGTATTCTGTTTTTCTATATAAATGTCTTTTGATGTACTCATAATTCTCCTGACGATGACTTAATTAAAGTCGAAATATTGAGAATACACCATGAATATCTACAGAGTTTCCTTACTACTTTATTATGTAAAGTTTCTTGAAATATTGAAAACGTCACCATGCGTTTATTATCTTTTACTCAAAATCACTAAGTACGGAAATTAGCGAAGCACGGAAATTGACGAAGCAAGAATTTTGAACAAAGAAATAAAGTCTTGTAACGACAACTTTAGTATTATACAGTATAACTTTATTTTCTGTATTTTACTTTACAGTTTCAATAAATTAAAATGAAAACATTCTATTTTTCACTGTTGGGTTTGAGTAATTATTCAACAGACAACAGATCACACTGCCACCTATAGCGTCGGACATTTGTTTGTCAGTCAACAAGCCAAGTGTTATCTCTGGCTGCATAAGCCGGGTAACTGATTATATTGATCCGGCCACCCGACTCCTACAACGGGCCATTTTGGTAGCGGGCTATTTGGCTGGCGGGCCATCGGACCTGCACCCATTTAGTTTGGGTGTCCCGTTTGCACTTCAAATGGTAAAAATCTAAATTAAAGTTTAAATACTCTTCCTATGACTATGACTATGTCTATGGTCCATTTTGACCCATTGATATTATTTCTTCAGGTTATAAGTAGGCTAGTCCGCAATATGTTGAGTGGATTGAAGGATAATTTCTGATACGCCCGCACGGGCTTCTTCAATACCACGTCAACATAGGGTGCATTTGAAAAATCTAAGAGTTGCTCTCGGAATTTTAAAAAAATGATAACTCGCAATTTTTAAACATTACTCACCGAAAATTTTGTCCGAAAGCTTCTTTGATAATCCCTTCGTAGAGCTAAACCATCATATGTGACCTTAAAATCTGTTAGCAACGAATTTCGTTAAGTTTGAATTCCGTCTGTTTTCACTAAATTTTCTCGGGCGATCACACCGCCATCTACCGCGAACTTTCAAATCATGCTCGCCACTACAACCGGTAGCGGCTGTCGGGGAAGATCGGTGATAACGCAAAGGGAATTTAAACTTTAAGAATTTCGTTGTTTGGCGATGCGTATGGTCACAGATGATGGTTTAGCTCTACGAAGGGATTATCATAGATGCTTTCGGACAAAATTTTAGGTGAGTAATGTTTAAAAATTGCGAGTTATCATTTTTTTAAAATTCCGATAGCAACTCTTAGATTTTTCAAATGCACCCTATGTTGACGTGGTATTGAAGAAGCCCGTGCGGGCGTATCAGAAATTATCCTTCAATCCACTCAACATATTGCGGACTATAAGTAGGCAGGTCGGTGACGTCATCAAATGTTGGTACAAGGTATTCGATCATAAAAGTTAAAAAGCAAGTGTGAGTCTCAAAAGTTAAAAATAAAACAAAAGAGTAGTCTGTATATTTTTTCAGGGCCCTTTCACTGGACCCTGTTTGCTCATTTTCGCTTGAACAGAAAAATAACTACCGTTCATAAAAATGCTTGGAAAAGGCCCATATTTAGAGACAAAAGTGGTCTCCCCTGATTTATTAAATATCATTTTTCTAAGTAAATACGATTATACATGTCAAACGGAATTCTAATTACATCTTATAACTATGTGAAGAATAGTTTGGTTTAGTTTTTAGAAACAAACTATGGATGATTCAAATTGACCCGACCTGCCTATTATAAGTTTATAAAATATTACCTCTTTAATATTGGGTATCGTCTTCAGAGGTGTCCTTGCCCCATGTCTGAAAAACACTTGCGCTTGGATGAGTTTTAATTCGTCTTCATATCCATTGACGTTTTCCCTTGACGAACTCGAATCACTGGCAAATACTTTGTTTTTGTTCTCGTTCCAAGTGTCTCTGGCAACTTTCAAAGCAACTGTTCCCGTTATAATAGCTCCACTAGCTCCACAACATCTTAGAAAAAGTTTTCCACTCATTTTGTACGAACCGGATTTCTGCAACTTACAAGTGTTTTCTTCAACTGTCACATCGCAAACCACGCGTGCCGCATATTTCCGGTAGTGCCAAGGGAGACAATTTGAACGAGTTGTCCCCCCCCCCCCAAAATAACCTTATGAGGGTATCACAGGATATTAAATATGACGTTATTTGATACATTGGCTTTTGATTATAGTAGTACCTCTTCAGTGATGGCCTGTATAGTATCAAGAATATTTCTAGTTAATATGACTAAATCAACATACGGTCTCAATAGCTGATAGACAAATATTTTTTTTCTTTTAAGGTTTTAGACTTCTTCCTTTGGCTTAAGAGAATAGCTGTAGGCCTATACAGTTATTTGTACTGTAGGCCTACATGGTGGTATATAATGTGAGCTTTCAAGAGCAGCTATCCTCATCATCTGAATTGTGTGTGTCTATACTATACTATACTTCATTAGCAAATAGCAACAAGAAGGGGTGGTGTACAGATTCAATATATATATATATATGTGTGTCTAAATTTAATCAATGTTCATTCTTTAAACTTTGTTCATATGACAACAGATATGCTTTAATTTATGAGAATAATTTCTAACCTGGTTGGTTGATGTGCACTCCCCTAATTTGACTCATCGATGAACTGCTAGCTGGTTGATGCACACTTCATAATTTGACACATTAGTGAATTTGTTGGTTGAGAGACACTCCTCCAATTTGCGCATTGGTGAACAGTTGGTTGGTTGAGGGGCACTCCCCCAATTTGACTCATTGGTGAACAACTTGTTGGTTGACATACACTCTCCCAATTTGACATATTGCTGAACAGCTGGTTGGTTGTGGGGCACTCCCCCAATTTGACTCATTGGTGAACAACTTGTTGGTTGACATACACTCTCCCAATTTGACATATTGCTGAACAGCTGGTTGGTTGTGGGGCACTCCCCCAATTTGACTCATTGGTGAACAGCTGGTTGGTTGTGGGGCACTCCCCCAATTTGACTCATTGGTGAACAGCTGGTTGGTTGTGGGGCACTCCTCCAATTTGACTCATTTGTAATTTGAGAAATTGGTGAACACCTTGTTGATTGAGGGACACTCCCCTAATTTGACTCATTGGAGAACAGCTTATTGATTGAGGCAGTGGATTTCTTCTAATGTATACAAGATTGGAGACCTTTGTAAAACAGTATAAAACTACTGGTTTATAAGAATTCTGTTAAAACGTTTTGGTTGATGAGCATTCATGGTTCTGGGCATCCTCGGATACCCAGGGTTAAATTCTCAACAAGCTCACCTTTTACCCCTGGGCCAACTGCGATTCAAAGCCTTGTTTTCTGGAAATGCCCATTTACTGTCGGACCAATCAAAAAATGTTGGGACTCTTCAGTTTTTGAGACATGTTTATCGAATTGAAGTGTAAACCGTGAATTCGTCCATCTTTGTTTTGAACACTGCTTGGATGCTTACGTAACGCCGATTCTGATTGGTGAAATTTCCAACACAGTTTTGTGGCGGAACCAATCAAAGTCTACATGCATATTAAATTAGAAACGACGGATTTGGTTCCACTTGTCCCACGGGTAAAGTGAGCGTAAGTTTTAATCGTGGTTTCTGACAATGGGTTCTGGGTAGACCCAGTTAATGTGAGAAATATGATATTGAAATTCATACTGGCCTCGGTTGAGTGATAGGTTACCATGCTCATAGATCTGTTTTCTTGCAAGAAATTATCATGAACAAAGCTTCACTTCATTTCTTTTCTCAAAGAAATATCTGATAACGAAGGATAAAGAAGACAAGTTTTGTTTTTAACAATGTTTATTACCAAACTTCACATAACATTCACAGTTTGTTTATTGGTAAAAACACTACAGAAAACTTATCCCAATATACCTACACAAAAATTAGTCACCAACAGAAATTCAAGGACTAGAAATAAAACAAAATTCGCAAAATAAATTAAAAGACAGCTTTCCATAAAATAGATGCTTATTTGTCCTGGTTCGGAATCTAAGTTTATCAAATCATCAGTCAAAAATAAAATGGCAAGACTAAAATATTTTTACTAAGAAAATATGTTGATATCCCAGTCAGCATGTTTTTTGTTGGTAGCAGTCAACTGATTAAGAAAGAGTTAACATAAGCTTATAATTACAAAAGGAGAAAACTGCACTCATCCTTATGGACAACAAACGTTTAATTCTTTCGACTAAGATAAAGAAAAACTGTCTGACAGAATAATTATGTATTCAACAGGTTTAAAATTCTGACCTTATTAATCAAGTACAGATTCACTTTTTTTCACAAATTCTAAAATTGTTTACAACACATAGAATATTATTTTCAAGATAATCAAATCATTGAATCTAGGTCAAGGAACCCGGTTGTAAAATCCAGGTAAAAAATGATTTAATGAGATTTGTAATTGAAAATGTTAACCCAAAATACAATAACAATGGTTGTTGTTTCTTGTTTCACCTAACATGATTTGACTTATATAGCAGTATTGTGTTTAGAGAGGAAACTCAAGCACTGACTTTCAGCGGATACATGATTGATTGGTGTTTTACGCCACACTCAAGATTATTTCACTTATATGGCGGGTTAAGTGTGGGGAGCAAACTGGGCTCAGTGCTCGGAGGAAACCCCAGGCCTTCGGCGACTCTTCCACATACCGCGACTCGTGGAATATCCACTCAGAATTTTTTTAATTTTGATTCGATTTGATCTGTGTGGGACGATCAATCAAACTCACTGGACCACCGAGGCCCCTCTCAGCGCATACATGGCAAACATTCAACACAAGGTCAGTGAGTAAAATTCAAGTAAAATTTTTTTCCCACAAAATAGAACTAAACTGAAAAAGTAATTGTGTTTTATAATTATTAGAGGTTCCAAAACATAGCTTGTTTAGCAGCTGAACATGTGTTTCTACTGTACTGCTGCCACTTTATTCTGGGTAATTCAGACTTACAACAGCTATTATATGTCATGGAAGAAGAAAAGAGGGCAGTTCAGAGTGAAACATAAAATTCAAACAACAAATATGTATTGTCTACAAATTTTCATTTGGATCACCTTATTAAAGGCACTTGCAGTAAGAAAAACATCATAATCACTGTGAGCCAAAAGTGGGAGGAGACAACTCTGTATAACAGAGTTGATTATCTCCCTTGATATTCCCAAAAATGTTTTTAAAAGCCATTGGACCCATCAATGTTTCTGACAATGCAAGATAATTTAGCATGCTCAAAATATGAGCCAGGATGTGACCAGTAAAGTAAGTTATAATAATTTTTAAAAAGTGTAGAAATGTTTATGGCCTATTTGATAATTTTGCAGACCAATCAAAATAATTGATTAGTTAAAAATCCTTTCTTATGCACTATTCTTACAAAGCAAAAAATATATACAATTGATAAATATTACAAGTCTGTGTATATTATAAATTTGTATGTAATATGTTATGACATCAGTGCATCTAATACTAATATATCCACACGAAGCTCACTGTGCAGCACCAAGCAAGTAGTACAATACAGAAATATTTATAGACAAACATTTTGTCAAAAAAAAATATGAAGACTAGTTTCTTGTAAAAATATCATTTGAAAGAATACCTATTAATAATGTTATTTTATAATATTGTTTTACAAATCAGTCCCATAAATGTCGAATTTCTAGGATATGTGATAGTGCTCCCATTAGAATGTTTTCTTGTGAAGTGTTTTTTTAACATCAGATAAATAATTATAAATGAACAAATTATATGCGGAGTGCAGGTACAGCAAAATAATATAATGGAATGTGAGTATTTCAAAGTGATAAAAGATAAAATAAAAACAAAACAAAGCCAGAATGTTTGTGTAATTGAAATACTGTCTAAATAAGGCTAATACTCAAACATGTTAAATTGTGTAACAAAATCTGAGAAAAAAATGTCTAGGCTTTCAAGGGGCTGTTTCTCAACACACTGTACGCCAGTTGGAACTTTGCGCCTGGTCATAACTTAATGTTACAGTTATATGTTGCTATGACAGTTAAGCTTTGCAAGGTAAATGTTTAGAGAAAAAGCCCCTTGGTTGAGCAGATAATAAATAATAAATATGTTTAAGGACAAAGGCTGAAACAAGTACAACAGCTTACAGATGCAAACATTTGACTATAAAACAGTCACAATAAGACGATTCCCAAATAGAAATAGCAAAATATTCAGTCATGAGGCACACATGGATAGTCATAGAAATAAGGATTTCCTTTCCTTCTAAGGAGATTATTATGTATGTATAAGTGTTAAAATAGAGAAGCGTTCAGTCAAAAACAGTGAGCTTGACATTTATTTACACATCAACTTTATTAGAGCACAACCGACCTGCCTTTAGACATGTAAACATATATATGATAGTGTAGACATAAATAATATATATGATAAACATATAAATATCTTGAGTTGCACTGTATATATCTTGAGACCATTATTTCAGACACAAAAACAAAGAAATATTACAAACTACTACAGTATAAATATGTATTTTTTTTCTCTCTCTCCATATATAACATTTAAATTTGTACAAAATTCACCATATCTTGGTTGAATATACAGAAGTTTTAAATACATGTTTATTTTGGATCAAATCATTGAATGGACAAAAATATTTCATGAATTTAATAGGACGGGATAAGCTTTCCTTTTATTTCTTCATGTAATCCGAACTATAGACCAAGAACAAAATCTATAGGCTTTAGTTGAAAGAAGAAATAAAATCCAAAAGAAGGAAAAAAGTCAGAAGAAAAATAAAAAGAACCACAAATACTGAAAAAAGATTTAAGAATTCATTGAGCACATTTCACTTTGCTTTGTTAATTATGCAAACGAATAATGATTTATAACAAAATATTCTAATAAGCAAAAATTGTAAATAGAATATTTTTAGCCGCACTAAAGACTGTTTCAGTTATTTGGCGGCGTTACCTGGTTTAGTGAGGGAGGAAACCAGGTTCTTGAATGAGGAAACCATTGCCATTCTGCTAACTATTCCACATACCCATTGTGTGACAAACTTTGTCCTTGGAACCCATGCCCCATCGATGAAAGGCTTGTGATGGATTGAGAAACTATAGGTTTGCCGACTGAGCATTACTCTGATTTTGTTGGAAGTACGCCTTCAAAAGGCTGTAGGGGCTATCAGCCTATGATGACATCACCTGGGGCTATGATTTTGTCAAGTGATGATGTAATAAATATACAATTCCTTCTCACTCTTTGACTACAAGGGAGCTAAAGTAAAGGCTGCTTAATTTCCCCTTATGTATTTTAAATATATAGTTAGTCCATATAGAGACAAAAGACCTGATAAAATCATTGTTCAGAAACCCCTCAAGGCCTAACTTTGTGGTGTATGTTTTCAGTGGCCTTCGGACATTGACTAACAGTTGGAAAGATCAGTGTAAAACATAGCTAATAAATGAGAAATCTTAACCATACATCTGCTTTCAATATGGATAACAAAAATAACAAAGATGGAGAAAAAATACTACAGAAAATTAGGTCGAGATTTAAAAATTAGAATTTTATAAAGCTTCAATAAACAAAATTCAATAAAACTGACTAAAACTAAATGCTTTATGTTGAGCAAAATAGTAATAAAATAAACAGCAGATAAATAAGCGCGAAAAACAAATTCATGGATACTTCTAAGTTAGTATCTGTGGTAAAAATTAAATTATTATGACATTTGAAAAAAAAAAAACATTTTGTCATGTAAGGCACACCTGACATTTGTCAACGTATTTGTTCAACTAATGTAGAGTTCAAATATTCTGACATAATTTAAAGTAACAAACCCTAAGTTTAACATACTGTTTAAACGTAGCACTACAACAACTGTGTGAAAAGTCAGTGTAAAATAAATAAGGAATGTTTCACAAAAATATTGACAGGGATGGAATAAGAGTTATAAATAATAGATAACTTTGTATATGTTGTATATATCTTTATATATATGACAGAATCTATATCTGGATTGGAATTCGGATATATACAAACTTACTATTTCATTAAGGAAGGAAAACCTAAGTGATAGTGTGAATATAAGAATATAAACAAATCAGGGTAAAGACAGAAGGAATACTGATAAAAAATGTGTAAAGATAAACAACAATAAAAGTGAGTGTAAAATAAATTATGACTAAATTTATTAGAGATTCTGCTTAATAAATAGAGATATTTAACTTGTAAAAATACTTTACGTAAATATCAAAGCCAGTCAAAACAATATCTCCCAAATTTTAAATATATTGGAAATTTACTAAACAAAAGTCAAGTTTCCAGATAAAATAGATCTATTTTGATTGGATGAAGGAGGTTTATATCCACCAATGAGCGTACATTTTATTTAATGAAAAGGAAACCATCTTGGAGAGAACTGCCATTGGCTCTTGGAAATCCATTTGAAAGGAAGGCTTCATCTGGACAAAATGAATGAGACTTGTTCTGGACTTTTTGTTGTAGTTTTTTTAGAAGTTCTGAAGCAGGAGTGCTAATGGCAAAGTTTGCTGTGAAAGGCGAAGTTTGAAGGCCTAGAGAACTGGGATAGGGTAGTCCATTTGGCGGTGGAGGATGCAGCCATGTTGATAGAGAGTGAGATGGATCAAATTTTATAAGACTGTTACTCGCTTCAGCCTTTTCACTCGTACCATTTGAAGCCTTTGAAATGGAATCAGACTTTTTCTGCTTCTGTGTATTACTGGTGCTCTTTTTAGTCTCAGAGGTATTAGTAGCACCAGCTGAGCCCTGTTTGGCGGATTGATTTTCTTTGATCTTCTTCTGTCTTAGCAAATGCCTTTCCTTAACTTTATATTCTAGCGTAGAATGGGGCACTCCAAAATAACTGCCAGCTCTGTGAACACTCATCTCTCCCCTCTGTACAGCCTTTACAGCCTCCATAAGCAACTGACTGTTGTACTTACGATACTGACCACGTTTTGGGCGAGTCTTTTTTACTGGGGTCGTTGCAGAAGTGCTTCCATTTTGACTTGTTGTTGATGTTGTATTTTCTTTGCCACCGTTAGAGTTTGACTCTGCTGGACTGATCTTGCGAGTACTTTGTGGACAAGGTTGTTTACGAGATCTCTTGGCAGGTGAGGCACTTGGTATAGAGAAGGCTGAAGGTGGAGATCCCACAGACACGTTTCCAATTGGGACGGCATCAGCGGATGGATTGCTACAATAATGGGTCCGGGTACGAACCTTTTCAGCAATTGTCTTGGCTATGATGTCTTTAAGTGTGTCTCCAATTTTCCCACACTCATAAGCATTTCTCTCCTTAATATCATCAGTCTTCTTTGACTCTTCTGATGAGGCTCCCAATGAAGGTTTAAAGGACGGAATTTTTAGAGGTGCCACATTGGAGGTTGGACTACCACTTGCAGAGGACATGGAATCGCATGTCGACTGTTGAGGTAGCCCAGTACATCGCTCTATTTCCACTCTGTGCTCTGTTAGTCGACGCACCAGTTCAGGCAATATGGTAGCTTTGATTTCTTTATTTGATTGGGACGGTGAGAGTGAGGCTGTGGAGGGCGAACCAAGGCTCTCTTCAGCTCCATGTAGTGGGTAGTTTCCTGCTTCAGAATCCAGACCACACATTGCACGAAACTCTTCCTGTTCTTTAAGACCATTCAGATTGTGTTTGCGACGAATATGCTCAAGGTGCCAGTTCCAGACGTTTTCCAAGCCAATGCTGCTATGTGGATCAAGTGGTACAGGCAAGTGGAACGGGACTGGGGGCATTAGAAGGAAAGGAGTAGATTGCATTAACTCGGATAAACTCATCTTTCTACTGTCTCCTGTTTCACCGACATCGGGAGGGTGTGAAGGAGAAACATCTTCAATTGAACCCTCTTCCTCATTATCTCCGCCTACTTCAGTCTCCATTTTAAATATCTTATTTCTCAGTGTAGAGCGTGGAATGCCATACAAAGCTGCAGCTCTACGAGTACCTAGTTTACCACTGCGAATATCTCCCACCGCTGCCACCAGCTCCTCTTCTGTATATGCTCTCTTTCCATTCAGAAAACCTTCCTTACGGAATTTCCTGCAAAATAACAAGAATGGTATTTTTCTTAAAAGGAAAAACAACAATTATCCATCCAGCTTTAAAATTGTGTGCATTTCTCTTTACATTGTCCAGAAACAGAAAAAACATATTCAAAAATTTGTTTGCACATAAAATATTTTCAACATTGAACTTTCTTGAGTAAACAGAATTCAAGAAACAACACAAAGGGATATTACTTACTGTGATCTAATTTGAGGTATTTTTAACTCCACATGATTTTTATTCGCTGATGCCCCCATGTCTCCGTCTGTTGATTGTGAAGGTGACCTTGACCCTGTGGCACTAAGGTCAAGTGGCTGGTCAGTGTCCAGTGTGTCTGAGGAGGTGGTGTAGTACTGAGAGCAATATGGTAACAGTTCATTCAAATAACCAAGGCCTGAAAACAACAACAACACAGGATTCGCAATGTGTATGTAATTCTACGGGCTAGCTTTAGTCAGATGTTAAGATGGCTATTGGACCTATTGATTGGTTCGAAGTTAAGACGGATGGTACAGTGGTTCAAAGGTAAGCGGACAGATTGATCTGCTCAACATTTAGCAAGATGCACTGGTTCAAGGACTGGTTGATCGATACACTTTTTAGCTGGATGGCACACCGATTCAAAGACTGGTTGAATAGTTAAAGGTTTAGCTCCATGCTACAGTGCTTTAAAGGTTAGTGGACCTGTTGATTGGTATAAGGTTTTTTATTTATTTTTTGGGAAGGTGGACTAGTCCCCATGTTTATAATATATTCAGCCCTCAAAGTGCCAATTTTCATAGATTCTGATTGTGAAGAGATGTTTGGCGTTTGAAGTATATTGAAAACTAAAGTGTTGACGTTCAAATAAAACATTCAAGTATCAGTTCTTTTTGGCAGCCATTTCTGTGGTATGAAGGTAACGGCTGTTCGTTATCATTGTAGTAACTTATAAGATAAATTGGTTTATACTTGTTTGCTATGTTTCTTTAAGTAGTTAATTAGTAAGGTTGTATAATATTAATTTAGGTACATTTAATGGGTCGGTAATTTGCAAATGTATTCAAACGAAAATAGTAAAGTTCCATGGTATGAAAAAGTGAGAATTAACTTCTATAAATCCGTCTGGATTGGTTCAAAGGCTACTTGATAAATTGATCTGTCTACTTAACAATACAGAGTAGAATGGTTGATTGATTAAAAGGCAAGTGATGGTTTGATTCTACTGGGGATGCATAGATCAATTGAAAATGAATTGGCTGCATGATTCCATGATTTGTATTAAAACTGGCTGAATATTTCAATAGTTACTGGAGTGGTGAAGGGTTTAGATAGGTCAAAGCCAAACTCTCTAACCAGCTGAAATGCGGACACTCTAAATTATGGAAATGTTAAAATATTGTCAAATTATCAATGGTTGTAAGATTAGTTCACTTACATTGTAACACCAAAATAACAAGGTTTGTTGGGACTAAAAGAAGAAACATATACCTCCAACAAAGTGCGAACGGAATTATGAAGCTGACAGAAAAGTAAAATAACCAACCTAGTCCCTCTTGTGTGGTATTCCCAACATCTTCTTCACTTAATTCATTGACTGACTCCTGCAAAGATAACCAGAAAAACTGTTGCTGGATGTTTAAGGAGTGATACATTTAATATTGAAATACGTAATCATGATAAATTCACAATGTATGAAATTGGTAATGCACCAATGAATACAAACATAAGAGAATCTTCCCATTACGCACCTGTTTTGCATTACATTTTTAATGTCTAAACAGAATTGGGACAAAATTAGAATGAATTTTTAAAGTATTTGTCCCGTTAATGATAATTTTGTAAATAAACTGCCTGTGGCATGAAAACTTCTACCAGAATTCAAAGCCCTTTTTTATATAACACATATGCAAAATGTAATTAGAAAGCTTTCAGATATCAGCACACAAAACATCTTGAAAATGAACCTTTAAATTAATCTTTCAACCGCGAAAACAGACCACAAAAACACCCTTGCAATGTTTAGACCTAAAAATAAGTGAACGCATTCATTCATTAGAATAAGTAATGCCCAATTAAGAGTTACAGATATTGGATTACTTATGTTTTAAACATCCTAATATAGGCTACTTGTGCAGGATTGTTGTGAAAACGAACATATTAAAAAACTTATCCATGCAAAGAAAAATAAATCAGTATAAAAAAAGAAACCATATTTAAAGTAATATGAGCCGCTAAAATGTTGATATTTTTTTCATGAAAAAATGATTGTCAACTTTTTTCTAAGGAAGTTCAAATTATCTTTCGTTGCCACCAGGGACTGAACACGAATGAGCATGAAAGAAGTGCTTTAAAGTAGCCTGGCCTTTTGTTATTAAATTGTACATGCACCTGGTAAGCAAAGCAAACTTAAGACCTTAAAATAAGAAAATCTTATTTTGAGAAGACATCATACTTACAAAAAGAAACTTTAGTTTTTTCATACAGTAAAAACAGCTATCTTCTGCTTTCCAGTCTTCACTCTCCTGTGGTTCTAAATCTGAAACATTAAGAAATAATACATTGTATGCCACGATCCTGTAGAGTTTGCAAATCTGTTACCATATAAGTTTACCAGGTTAGTAATACATGTTGCAGAATTCATCCTTTTGTCAGAAAGAGTACATGTAAATCTGACATCGCACGGCTAAATTGCAAATCCTTGTTAAAAAAAATGCTGTAACCAGAACCAACCACAGTTGTGAAACAAAGGGGGAAAAATGGTGGTAGAAATCCGTAAATATCACTTTAAATATCAATGTCCTTCCGTTCAAGTCATCAGATCTACAAATGTAACATACACAGATATGCTCAGTCAAGAGGTCTACCTTAAAATCATAGGTATAAACACTGAGATGTAAGGATGAGATAAAAAAAAATCATTCAAGTGAAACCAAGGTTTATATTTTTTAAAAACCTAAAAAGGATTAGATATGAGAGCTTCACAAAGAGATGAATGTCCAAAATTAATTAAATCCAAATTTTGTTCAACAAACACTGCTTGGGAACCAGATACAGACAAAATCGACTTGCTATGTTCTGGAGGACGGGAGTAGTTACATTTATATTTCCCTGAAGTTAGAATATAAAAATAATGTGGTAGTCTGGTACATCATAACATGTATATATCACTTTTAAATTTTCACTCACAAAACCTTGATGAAACTTAAACAGGGTGAGGGTGGAATAGACAATGTTAAACCGACTGAAAGTAGATGGGGCTCGTAACTGTACAAATTCTAAATTTGAAGTTTAAAAAAAAATATCGAAAATGTAACTTCATGACATGTACCTTGTTGACAGAATCCTTACCCCCAAATTCTTTATTTGGTTTAACCCAGATTGTGAATAAAGTGTTATCAAAATTGTTTTCAAATTCTTAATTTCGAATAATAGCTCCCCATTTAACAAGACAAAACAGAAGACACATTTTTTTTCTGACAGCCATATTATATATATAAATATAATCGGTGACATAGTAAACTTATGAAATAATTGGTGAGAACTTTAGTGTTGACTGTCTAGAACTTCACAGTATGATACCTATTTGTAATATAATTGCCATGTGAATACATTTATGCTGAGCTACATGTACATGTATAAGGTCAAAAATAATAATGAAAACATAATTTAACAGTAGATTGAGATTTTACATTAATAGGTCATAACAATAGAGAAAGGGGGACAAAATGCAAACTGGTAAAAAGAAAACTTTTAAAACTTTTAAACAAAACAATTAATCAAACTGACTGCATGTTTTCTAAGATTAACTTGAAAATACAATCAAAACTTATGTGGAATAAGGCTCTTTTTGTGTTGTGGGAATTTAACTATTACTAATTTCAGCATATTTTATATTGTAATCAAGCATGGCGCCAACTGTTCCTATAGAATAACAAGGCTTCGGTCTACCCTACCAATTGGTGTGTGTTTTACAAAATTAACTTATTCAGTACATTGTAGATCGAAGCAAAGCCAAAAGGCCCTGTTATTAATTTACACATGCTCTAGATATTAAATGACATTTATTATTCTAAAACATACACAACAATTTCCTGTTATGTAAATATGGAAGCTGATAATCAGTCACATACACTGGAAAGATTAAGTGCAGTGGTTGAAGTCAAATACTTCCTCGGATTCACATGATGCTGATGTGTGTGCAAGTCTCGAGTTACTGAGTCTAAATCTGGTTTGATTGATTTTTAGTCCAAACTCAAGATTATTTCCCTTAAATGACAGAATTCACTCAGAAATTGTTCTTTGGTCTGAGCGGGACTCGAATCAGCGACTCCTTGATGAAAGGTCTGTGTCCGACTGTTTTGACCGGATTACTGTATTTGATAGAAACAAACAAAGCCAAACTTTGACAGTGTGACATTAAAAATAGGTAGGGCCTATCCATACTTATCCAAAATTTGAGGTTACAGACCGAATATGTGAAACGTACAACATATGGTTAAAATAGATGCAGGAAAGTAAGGAAAGAGAGAAGACACAAAAACGACAGTTTCATGATGATTTAGTCATGACTAAGCCGACTAAGACACAATGAAACCATGTTATAGCTATTTTGTGTGTAAGATGGAACAAACAGATAGAGGAAAGACTCACCATTCCAGGGCTGAAACAGATCAGCGGAGTATTCTCCTGCAAGCCTCTCAGCTATAGTCTCTAAGCCTGTCAAAGAAAAGGGAGAATAACAAGACCTGAGCATCTTAAGTGCATTGATAGATATGACAGGTAACAGGCACAGGTGATGTTCATCAATAATCAATCAACAAAGAAATGCTTTAACAACTCAGAAGTTCATATATTCCTAACAAATGTGATGTCAAGCTCATAAATAACTCCCAATAGTTTGCAAATATTTTAAATTAAAGATAGAAAAAAAGAGAGACTTTAAGTTAAAACCTATTTAACAAAATGCTGAAGAAAATAGTCCAGAAACAGCTTTTTTTTAACAGAAAATCATTTTCCACAATATTTTCATGAACCATGAACAATTATTTGAAATAAGACACAGCCTTGAATATTATTGTCAGTTCCATCAATTTATCATTCTACATTTAACTATTTCATAATCTAAACCATACAAGGAAGTATCAGAAGTCGTCATAAAAGTGACGAACATACTGGTTCTTGTTTGTTTTTTATGAAACAAATATTTTCATAATAGTCCCAAGTCAGCGTAACTTCCGTAAGTCTAATTTCAAGGTTTTTCCTTAAGTACATTTTTTGCTAGTACATTGTATTTGATTTTGATTGACTGAGACATATATTCGGAATACAAGCAGGTCATCTCCTGAAGCCCTTTATATTCCATCTTGCAAGTCTTATCAAGAAAACAGGCTTTTTTTTAAAACAGTTATTGATTTGACATGCTCCAGAACGATATTGCCACAAGCTAAATTCTGACAAAATTAGTTTTTTAATAATAAATTCAAAATTTTAATGCTAACTGAACATTACCTAACTGGGGGAGAGGACTGGACTGTGCTGAAAGAAAAACCTTAAAAATATGCTAAAAACTGATTTTATGCTAATTACAGTCCCTTTGGGTAACTTAATGGTTTGTATTTATCTATATGTCATCAATTAAAAAAGAATTAAAAAGTACATGTCTCCTAAGCAAATTTTTTAATGCGACTATACATGTAAGTTTTATTTGGACTTTAAACACCTTAAGATCATTATCATGGTTTGTGGAGGGGGGATACAAAGTATTTACAGGGTGAGCATGGAAATCAACATCAATTACCACACTGACCATGTAAATACTTTGTATTCCCCCTCCAAGGACCATGATAACTATTATTAAAAGTGCACCGTGGGTAGGAGGCAAATTAAAGATAAAATAAATTCCGACATTTTACTAGTGTACACATAATTTAAAGGTGTTGGGATGATCACTGGTAAACTTCTTTCCGCTGATAGACCGTTAAATGACAAGTTTAATACTTTTAGTTTCAGCCAGGCTAGAGTTTCTAATAGAGGCTCCAGAGCGAGCCGTTGCATGCTTACAGCCATGTGGATCGCTTTGCCGTCTTTTGAATTCTATGTGTTTTGTTGTACTGATCACATAACGTAGAAATAAACTATAACTAGACATAACTGAGATACCCCTCTGCCGCTCTGCAAGAAAAGTCAGCAATGTAAGGGGCATAACTCTTGAAAAAAACATCCGAGCGCGTTGATTTTCAATAGGCTTCTTGTACTTGCTGTATTAAACAAATATGTGAAGTTTCAAAGTTGTAAGTTAAAGACTTTTTTAGATAATGTGTTTACAAGGACCAATGGACAGACGGACGACGGAGGCAACGACAATACCCTTCGGGCAAAATTTGCCCGAGGGGTAAAAAACTATGTTAATGTAAGTCTAGGAGAATGATTGAACAGCATAGCAAATTTACGAACTCTGCATGGTCATCTTTTTGTAACTGCAACTGTAAGCAAGACGGAGAAGCGGGAAAGGATAGCCCCTTAGCCATGATAAGCAAGCTTTATAGAGTACAACAATATGCACATAGGATGATATGTATATGCACATGTATGATAAAGATGGAGAAACAGCACCAAGAGGAGGAGACACATGAATTGGGCATGATTTAATGCAATCATATCATGCAAAATACTCCTTGCTGGTCATGTTTAGTTAGCATCGACAACAAGAAAGTAGACTATGAGGCTGCTTGCTGATCATGTTACCAGCACTCACTACGAGGAAGTAGGCTATCAAGAGTGCCACAAGCACAATAATGAAACATGCAGGCTTATATGACAAGCACAGCAACTACCGTACAACTGTACAATGGGACAAAATTGTGTCTACAAACAAATGTATGAACAGACAAATGGCAGAACAGAGAAATGTCAAAAGGAGTCCAAAATGTCATAAATATGTAAAAAAATCTCCTTGCAAGTAGGACATGGACAACTTCATATCATTGGTAACATTTGTCAAGTTTCATTAAAAAAGAACCAACATCTGGGAGGAGTATTTTGGACAAAATTGCGTCTACGGACGGACGGAGGGCACAACGATCAGACAGATGTATGTGTGTACATACAAACTTTATGCCAGCAGAAGAGGGGGGGGGGGGGGGGGGGAGGAGGTAGGGAGGAGGGAGGGAGGGGCGATAACATGATAACCCTGTCTTCATATGGAATGAGACCCATTGGAGGAGTATTTTGGACAAAACTGTGTCTATGGACGGACGGACGGACAGACAGACAGAGGGAACAACAATTGGACGGATGTATGAGCGTACATACACACTTCATGGCAGTAGAAGGGGGGGGGGGGGGGGGAGGGGGGAAGGTAGGGAGGAGGGAGGGGCGATAACACGATAACCCTGTCTTCATATGGAATGAGACCCCAAAAATGGCAAAGTCCTATAAGTCAAAAACGTCATAAAAATGTGAAAAAAGGAAATATCATCCTGTAAGTTGGGCATGCACATCTACATACCATTGGTAACATATTTGTGAAATTTCATTGAAATCAAAGCAAAATCTTAGGAGGAGTAGTCCGGACAAACAAAAATGGCAGAGTCCTATAAGTCAAAAACGTCATAAAAATGTGAAAAAAGGAAATATCATCCTGTAAGTTGGGCATGCACATCAACATACCATTGGTAACATATTTGTGAAATTTCATTGAAATCAAAGCAAAATCTTAGGAGGAGTAGTCCGGACAAAATTGTGTCTACAGATGGACAGACAGACAGACGGACGGACAAGCCGATTCCAGTATACCCCCCCCTAACTTCGTTGCGGGGGGTATAAAAATGTCGGCGCTTACAGTTCATCAGATAGATGAACATTAGTAACGCTTTTTCAAAACTCACTACGGTAGGGTTGACCCATGTTACAGCCATGTAGGACCTCTGTTAACATCAACAGAACACGAAAGCGTCTAACAGACAGTTAACAAAGTACCATAAAATTCACACTAATTGCTCGTTAATTGTACATTTTTCATTGAAAATCGACCTACATGTACCACCTTTCCTCCTAAGTCAATCAAATACATGTAGTATTTATATATTTAGCAGAAGTTTTAGCGAAAATGTAGACAATTCTAAACAAACAGTCCCTTTAAAGCAATAGTTGCACCTGGTGCTATTAAGATCTATCAAACATATGTAACAGTATGTACATGTATTTCCATGTGTCCGTGTGTTTTAGTGATCATAAATATGTGTCAACAATCCATCATCATGTTTAACCCTAAAAATATAAAGTTATCCATGGCTACGCAGGGTTTTCAGAATGCTAAACTTGTCTGACTGTAACTTGATTGAAATGTTCCTTCCCAGTGATGTCCTATCTGTACATAAGGTACATCTTCAGTTGTGGAGGGGGCATCTTTCAGACGAAACAAACCTTAATACCCATTCAAACTTTAAAAGCTATCTTAAATCCTTAATTATATGTATGAACACTTAAACACGTGCAACGGGAAAATCTTCTTATCTAAAATAAAATACATATAATCCTTAATTATAGAATTACTTTGATTTACATCATTCCATTTCTTTTATCTTTTTTTTCATTCTGGATAAATCTGATATTATTTAAATCAGTCTTTTTCTTCTTTTAGATGTTTTGATTTTGTTTCGGATTACTTCTAATAAAACAATAGGGCCTGGAAGTCTACCGAGAGATTTCGCGATATCCGGAGACAGATGACGTTTTTTGTTCTACCACGTCAGAATTGAGCGTCAAACTCGAACGATAAAAGGCTCCCCACATGCGTAATGACAACGCCAATGACAGGAAATTTGTGGAATTGTCACGTTACTCCCACTCCCTATTTTGAAGGTCTTGTCAAGGCTAGGTTACTGTGATAAATTGATAATAGATGAGAACCGAAAGGACCTCAATTTCCAAACTATTGAGATAAAATAATCGTCTAGGTTCTCCTGATTGGCATAAATGTAGACTATCCTTTCCTTGAGACTCTTTGCATCATGGGTATGTGTATCGACACTAAATGTTTATTTCCAAACTCTTTATGAGGGTTACCGATATTCAATCAGTTATCGTACATTTTTGATGGTTTTCCAGTGTTAGAATTTACAGAAGTGTGTGCATTGACAAGAAATTTCACAAAAGTAAAGCTGGGCTTAGCGGACTTTTGTTAAAATAGTTTAATTTCCTCCCAAGACTCTTGAATGAAGTGTTATGGATCAGTAATTCAACTACTCGTCTGCATGTTTTTTTAGTGACGGCAAACAGCTATCGTACACTCAACAGCTGTTGTGACGCCATTTTTCGAGTTCGAAAATTCCCTGACGCGGCCGAAGGCGACTATTCTTGGGTAGCCTGACAACAATTTCTAATAATTTCTGCTTCTATTTGGAGGTTGAGATTTTGAAGAATTGTGCCTTAATAAGTTAGCCAACTGTCATCGATGGAAAAGCGTGATCGCTTGGCTTGAAAACGCATGAGAGTAGGGTGTGTGATAATTGGTCAGTCCTGTACGATAACTGATCGGATACCTATACTTGGATATATTTCTGTCCAGCACATTTCACACCCTCACTGCTCCGTTCTCTTGGTTTCATACATTTTAATTCTCTCTTCTTTAGAATATCCTAGCTTTATATATCTTTAAATATATGCGTTTGAAATTGTTATCAAAAAGAGTTCAAGAATATTCTATTTTATAATCAGTTTAAAACTAGATTGGAATGCTAAAATAGTTTCGATTAGTTGCGTTGCTGGACTTGAGATGATCATCTAAATAATATTTTGAAATGATTTACACATTTTTTCACAGCAAAAAAAAAAAAAAAAAAAACAATTAGAGGAAGAATAGTAAAATCATGTGCATTCAAATTGATTGACAAATATTGTTAATAATGCCAAAAATAAACGAGGTCGTCTGTATCATTTGAATAATAATAGTATTACTAGTACCGAGAAGCTTACTTTCACTTTCAAAATATTAATGTGCTCCAGTAACACACTGAACAACGTACCCAAACAAACCTTAAAACAATGAACCAAGACCCCTTTGTTGGTTGACAAAACGTCACAGTAGAGTATCAATTGTTGATCAAGATGATTTCACATTTTCAGTGAAAAATAGTTTGCCGGTTAAAACTTCCTTATCAATTTCGTCAGTGTCAGATAATGTGTTCAAAATCAGACGCAGCTGACTGTTTTCCTCTCAATATTGGATGCAACGTAGGCTTCAGCAAATATGATATCTGTACAACTGCCTCAGTTGGCCTAGCAGCGACATCATTTATTCGGCTAAAGTCTTTCAAGCTCAGCGACCAATCGATAATTTACAGGTAGTGGAAGAGAACACCCAAAAAGAATGGCCGGGCTTTCACCGCTCCACTCTCCTGGTGAAGCCCAAAATTACACGCCTTTTCCTTAGCCTAGTGGACTCGATCGAGGACCAAAACATACACAAACGGCTGCCTGAAACTTAATTCCTTACTTACCAACAAGTAGTGGTATTTTCTTGCTCCATGTCATTAATTCCTTTCTAAAAAGACGCCTGTCTTGAGCACATCGTGCATTCCCGCAATCTACCATGTTGACCTGTCATCGATCGACGCGTCACAGATATTTGTGTACCCAGATTGTCGACGTAAGACACAGACAGGTGTGTCAAGGAAGGAAGTGGCTGTCAAATTCAACATCACCTGTACTAAATTAACAGGCAATTTTCTGTACTCGCCGGTAGAGTAAGGTAACCTTTTGTATTGTCGTTATGCTGTTTGCTTTTTGTCGCAGATTTGTATTGCCTACATACTCTTCCCATGATTATAATATATAAAAGCATTACCGTACGCCATTCCTCCATTAGACAGTAGACACAGGATGTAATGATAACTTCATAAGAATAATTAAGATAATATATTGAATAATAATACTTAATAGGTAAGGCCTAAGTGATTTCTGGCCCCTCCTCATATTCAACTTCCATATTTTTATTAGAATAACAGCTAACAGTAGGCCTAATGGTAATATAACAATCGGTTCATCGATTGGAATTTAAAAGTGAATAAATCATCAAAATTCAAATTTAGTTTTAATAACTTTTACTTTTAGTTGCTATTGGGGTATTGCTGTTGTGTTGTTAGATAGGGATGTAGTGCCAAAGGTTAAATCTGTAAGCTTAGAGGCTCTTTAAAGTTTATGCAATAGATATGACCTCATTTGTTCACATAAAAGTTTCAAACCTACACCAGGACATCGAGATGCTGAAAAATCAGCCTTCAAACTTTGCCATTTCAGTAATTGTATGCCATAAGAAAACCTGCCTTCATTGTTGACTTCTGAGAACTGTTAGAACCAATCAAACAATGCTAAGCCAGTAATGTATACCTCTCAGCCAATCAGATAACAACTAGAAAAGGGCATGTTCAAAGGGCTTACATTTAGGTGCACAATTATAAGGTGACAATTGAGGTAGTCTATACATCCCTATGTTAGACCGATTTGTAATTTTTCATGAAAGATTCAACCAAGATAAATGTCCAAAATAAAAGACACAGGGGACAGAATGTAGAACTGGTCTGTCACTTTCAATGCTAATTTTTTTAACGAAACAAACTTGTTATAGGGCCTACTCGCTATTGTTTGCCTCAGATGCATTCCGATCCGACCTGAGAATATCCGAAACTGGTGTTGTGTCTTACGATTCATTCCGAACCTTACTGATGCCGTTGATATATGGACTGCGCATGCCTATTTGAAATGTCAGAATAGTCAAAATGGCTATTGTTTTCTGTTGCTAACTTACAAATAGGCATGCACAGTCCATATGTCCACCACATCGACAAGGTTCGAAATGAATCGAAATAACAATATACAACATGCGTTTCGGCAATTCTCGGGGCTGATCGGTAATGCCCTCACAGGGTGTCTGAGACAAACAATAGCAAGCCAAACTGCTGTGAGTAGACTTGCTGTAATACAAAGGCGTTTCCAATCTCTTTCATATTAGTCCCAGTTTATACCAAGAAAATTTCTGGCAGGGGAAGGGGGTATCAATAGTGATATGATCGCTATTATTTAAAATTATTTATTTAAAAAAAAATACATCTATGTGATGATGTCACAGTAATTTACTGTACGGAAAAGTCCCCCCACCCCCCTGGAAAAGTCCAATATATGTCAAATGGTTCACAAGTCATTTCCTGCAAATATTTGTGAACAATTTCTGATTAGCATGCAACCCAAGTGAGAGGAGAAAGGGGAAGGGGGCATTGTGCCCAGTTTGACATCTCATCAATGGATTGAACATGAGAGCTTTCTGGGTTAAGCAAGACCAGATTCCTCAAGACTTTTTTTTACCTTTTCACCCTGTTAATGAATTTGATGAACATATCTTGTTTAAATGTTTGCACCCACAAGAAATCAATTTACAGTTATACTCTCTGGGACTTGTTTTGACAAGCTGGGATTAAGTTACGTATATGCTTTCAATATGGAATTGCACCTGCGAGTTGCTCTCATTAGTAAGGTGCTATAGTCTAACTTACACCAACTTAGTAGGGCAAGGCTGAGCCTATTTTCACAATTTGCTGTTGATGTAACGGTGGTATTACCGGTATACATGTATCTTCTTTGTTTGTTACACCTGTGAACGAGCCAGGAATTTTGATACACTTACCATTTTGCTCAAACACATTCTGATGTAGTGGATATATGGATTGCGCATGCCTGTTTGTAATCACCATTTTGACTATTCTGACATTTCAAATAGGCATGCGCAGTCCATATATCCACGACATCAGTAAGGTTCGAAATGAATCGGAATACACAACACAGGTTTCGGCTATTGAATATTCTCGGGGTGGATGGGTATGGCCTCATGGGGTGTCTTAAGACAAACAATAGCAAGCCAAACTGCTGGGAGTAGACTGGCTGTAATTACCGCCGAGCCTGATGACGTCACATAGATTTGTGCAAAGCTTTCTGGGTAAAATGTACCTCAGTTCGCCTTTTTGTTTATTGGTAGATGTCAATTTTTGGGAAAACATTGATGACATAACCTTTGTTTATCCACACATTTTTCTAGTAACTTAACGCAATTTACGTCTTCCTATCGATACAGTATTTTTCTTCCGCCATATTTTAAAACTATGTTAACATCCCTCAATTCCCCGAAATGCTTTGCGTGTAAATTCCAAGTTACGTCATCAAGCAATCGGTCAATACAAAGACGTTTCCAATCTCTTTCATATTAGTCCCAGATCTCTTTTTTCCCTTCTGCTTCAGAGTTTTAATCCAATCTGTAAAATTCTTTCACAGCACATACCTTATGGGTACCGGGTAGAGTGTGTGTCCTCAACCAATTATGACATCTTCGGTTGCATAATATGGCATCTATGTAAGATTAGGTAATATTCTGTTTTAGTCGGACTCCATATCATCTTTAGTTTGGACCTAATTTTTTCAGAGCAAATACCTAAGGGTAGATAGTGTGCTGCAACCATTTAGGACATCCCTGGTTGCATAATACAGCATCTATATTGGATTATGTTATATTCTGTTTTAGTCTATATCTTGGTTCCCCTCCACTCCATAAGTTTTGATTCAATCTTTACAATTCTTTCACATCATATAGACCTACCTTATGGGTAGAAAGTGTGTCATCAACCATTGATGACATGTTCCGTTGCTTAATACAGCATCTACGTATATTAGATTATATAATATTCTCCTTTAGTCCATATAATTTTTTCAGAGTAAATACCTACGGGTAGATAGTGTGCCGTGAACAAGTTAGGACATCCCAGGTTGCATAATATGGCATCCATATTGGATTATTTAATATTCTGTTTTAGTTTATATCTGGTTCAATATGATTTTAATAATTCTGTTGTCAACCATTTATGACATCTTGGGTTGCATTATTGCATAATATGGCATTTATATTAGAGTAGGCCTATGTAATATTCTCTTTTAGTCCATACCTTCTTTAAAGGGAAAGAAAATCTAAGCTTTAGACTAGTTTAGATGGAAAGAGTAGAGTTCATTTAGTCCAAAACAACTGTCCAATGTCACAAATTGTATGTTTTATCCCCTCGTAAGTGAATAATTGAAATTTGAAGGTGGCGTTACAATAGAGAATTTAAGCTCCATAGGCCATTCACAAGGCCGCCACCATTTTTCATTAGTTTTATCCAATTATTGTTAAATAAAAAATTTAAGTGCGTTATAGAGTGGTCATGTGATGCAATTTAGCCAATGGCTGGCTAAGTAATGGCGTGCAGTTGCATACTGACCTATATATTCGGAGACAATCTTCCCACTTCAAGTTTGTCGCCATGTTTTTTTGGACCTAAATCTACCCTTATACATTATAGAGCGGTAAAAATATGTCATTATTGATCTAAAAATAGCTACACCAACATCACGTCATCCTAAAACAGAAAAGTGGCTACACAGATAAGCCACTGAAAGGATATACTTCTGTCTGTTTTTATTAGCTTGAGGGTCACTGGAGGTAATTGACGTGAAATGGTTTAAGTAGGGCCTACTTTGAAGGTTGTTATCGACGATAATCCCTATGTATTTCTAGAGATTTCCCCCCCCTCCTTAAGTTTTGAATCGATAACACCAATATCATTCTCAGGATAATCAGAGTACATGTACAAATTTGAATTTTAGCAGCTCAATTAAGCCAGGTACCTAAATTTTTCTGAAAGTGGAAATATTAGTCCTAGTGTAGACCTCTAATTATAATTTATGTGGCCATCTGAGCGACCCTTTATGAACGTTCTTGGAAACCAATGTATGTTCTTTCTACCAGAAATAACCAGAACAAAAGTATGTTAAGCCGATATACAACCAATGCGTCAAATTTTTTTTAACTTAACGTCTTTTAATCATTGCATGGTGTAGCCTGACCTCGAGCAAAAAAAATAATTTAAGAAATGTTTGAAACTCTCTTTAAGACTAGTATTAAAACTCCATACTAATGAGGAAAAAAATTAAGGCATCAATACACAGGGCTCTAAATGGTGGGTGCACAGGTGCACAAATGCACCCAGTTTTCTGACTGTGCACCCAGATTTTTGTCTGGGCACCTAAAAAAATAAAATTTGTGCACCTGTTTTGAAAATTTTGCCACACTGTGTACCCAACCAAAAAATCTGAATTCGACCCCTGGCCACATAGTAAGTTGTTAGTTATACACCGGTATAGGTGTCAGAAGCTCATGTTGTTCACAAACAACTAACTACGTGGTGATGCCTTAATTTTTTTCTCATTAAAGGGGCATGAGCTGCCAAAATCTTGATATTTTGACGTTACAACAGAATGTTGAAAATATTGGCTATTTTTCTCAAGACTTATAATTCAGAAGCTTTTTAGTGCTTCTAGTCTCGAAAATGTACGATAAAGTATTGTTTTTAACTAACTTTGGCTTAGAATGAATGAATGGTCGTCCCGGTTATTTAAATTTTGTTTACATTTCGAAGACGTTTTCAGTTCGTACAGGCCACATACTGTATGGATTCTCCTCATTCCAACGCCAATCTTTTAGTTTTTCGATCGCCTTCAAAGCCTCTTACTGTCATGACGATCAGGAATTATGAAAAAGGTGTGAATTTTGGCAGCTCATGCCACTTTAAAAAAGTAATATGTTGCAAACATTGATACATACTAACCAGTGTACTTATCTAAACTAATGGCAAATACACTGTGTGACATCATCGCATAGATATCAAATGTAGATTTTTTGCGTGAAAACAAATTTTTGTATTTATCGGCTATTTTTTCTCAAGAACTACAATTTATAAACTTTTTAGTGCTAGTCTTGTTAATATAAATTTATGTAGTATTTTAACTAACTTAGGTCTAGTATCAATGAACATTCTTCTTATTTCGGTCTGTACAGGCCTCATTCCAACGTCAATAATTTAGTTTTCCCATGACCTTAAAACCCCTCTTAATTGTTGTGGCAATCAATACAAAATTTTGAAGAAAAAAAGTGTGAATTTTGGCAGTTTAGGCCAAAAGCCGTACATTTACTCTTTTAATTTAAAGACACAGTCAAATTAACTGTATCGTCTATGTTCAATAACGAGAGCCAGTGTGTTACGATGAATATCACTTGAGTCTATTCATTTTCAAAGTCACGAGCCTCTGGCGAGTGACTTTGGAAATTAAAAAACGAGAGTGATATTCATTGTAACTCACTGGCTCGAGTCTGATAACCTTTTTCTCACACTACACAAAAGATACAGCGTTTTATAAAAAAAACACGGCTCTAATCAAAAAATGTTTGGCGACGTCGCTCTATTTTCAAGAATGGCTCTCCGAAAAAAGACTCAGTATGACATTGTGACGTCAGAAATGACGTCATCAACGACGGCATCCCAGACCCTTCAATATAGGGTCGCTTCTGGACGCTCGATCTTAACGTCATAATGACTGATGACATAATTCATTTGTGACGTCAGTTTTGACAGATCTTTCGTGTGGTCATAGCGTTACTTGGGCCATAATTTCACACGTTGATTATTCAAAAAATAACACACTGCCTGGGAGTGGAATTATCGGGGGTGTAGTGTGAGAATACTCCTTTAAAATCAATATAGCTGCAATGAACATATTTCATAATCTTAAGACTTTTTTTTTTATATGTACCGTTACAAAGCTGGGAATTCATTTCTACATTCACAAATAACCTGGTAAAGTTGCCAAATAAGTATCTTGAAACAGCATTTATTAAATACCAAACCAAATACATTCCTTGTTGGATTGTGAACTGCCTTAAAGATTATTTTATGCCATAAATGTGTCGTCTTGATTTCCAAGGTCATCTTCTTCACAGGAAATAAGCGTTATTTAGCACTTTACTGTTTGGCCTCTAAATATGTTTTTGAGATCTATCTTTTTGAGCTTTTTAGACCACCATGATCTCATGGTGGTCTTATCAAATCGAATTTTGTCCGTGGTCCGTCGTCCGTCGTCCGTCGTCCGTCGTCTGTCGTCCGTCGTCTGTCGTCCGGTGTCTGTAAACTTTTCTTGTGATCGCGATTTCAAGAGACCTACTGGTCGGATCTTCATCAAATTTCATAGACATGTTCCCCTTATGGTCTTGTTGTGCAACATCTATTTTGTTTGCTCGTTTGCATAATAAAAT
Source organism: Lepidochitona cinerea (assembly GCA_963971465.1). Classification (NCBI taxonomy): domain Eukaryota; kingdom Metazoa; phylum Mollusca; class Polyplacophora; order Chitonida; family Tonicellidae; genus Lepidochitona; species Lepidochitona cinerea. Next base: position 32,998,082 of record OZ020553.1, read on the forward strand.
GGCCACTGGCGGCCATTTTGTGATTTTTACCTACATAGTTTGTGATCGCGGAATCTAGAAAACCACTAGACCGATCTTGATGAAATGTTTTTGTGTTGATTCCCCATATGGTCTAGTTGTGCAACATCTATTTTTCTGAGCTCATTTGCATATTAACATGGCCGCTAGGCGACCATTTTGATTTTCTATTTTTTATCACTTTTCTCTTTTGTGATCGCGATTCCAAGAGAAGTGCTTGTCGGATCTTCTTTAAATTTCACACGCCCTTTCCTCCTATGGTCTAGTTGTGCAACATCTATTTCGTTTGCTTATTTGCATATCAAAATGGCCGCTAGGCGACCATTTTTTTTTTTTTTCTTTTTATCACTTTTCTCCTAAAGCAATGGGAGGATCTTCGTAAAACTTTGTACGCAGGTTAACCCTATGGCCTCGTTGCGTACTATGTACTTTTTTGCTCATTTGCATATTAAAATGGCCGCTGGGCGACCATTTTGTTTTTCTTCTTTTTGTCACTTTTCTCCTAAAGTAAAGAAAGGCTAGGATTTTCGTAAACTAATTAACGCACGTTAGCCCTATGGTCGCGTTGCGCACAATGCACTTTTTTGCTCATTTGCATATTCAAAATGGCGGCCACTAGCCATTTTTTTTATCACTGTTCTCCTAAAGTAATGAAAGGATGTTCGTAAAATGTTATACGCAGGTTAACCCTACGGCCTCGTTGCGCACTATGCACTCACTGCTCATTTGCATATTAAAAATGGCGGCGGGTAGCTTTTTCTGTGATTTCTATCTACATAGTTTGTGATCGCGGAATCAAGAAAACTACCAGGTGGATCTTTAATTGATGATTTTTTTTGTATTGCTTCCTCATATGGTCAAGTTATGCAAGATGTATTTTTTTTTTGTCGTTGATGTTTTCATTTAACACATTCGGTACCGCTGTCGCCATATGGCGTTAGAGTGCTAGCCTGCTTCATTACCGCAGACATCGTATGGCGACAGCAGAAAGTCGGCTAAAACCCCACTGACGCCGTATGGTTATTTTTTCTTACAGCTTCAACTAATTTTGAAAATGAACAAATAAAATCACATGTTGCATCTGTTGGTTGCTTTGTGTTTTGTTTTTTCAATCTTCGAATACGGTTAAGAGGTTTAATTTACTTTAACGGACGCGTAATTCACTGATAACTTCCAACTTTGTCTAGGTCAGAACGGACACCTCAAGCATACGTATATAACAAGAAAAGGAATTCCTTATATTTACAGCTTCAGATCTTAATATGTATTTCCTTGTCTCCAATATACTGACTGTGAGTGAGATATTTAAATATCTATGATTAAAAAGTGCTAAAATCGGGTGGTGAAGTTTGCTAGTGCGAGTCCCCGCTGTCAATCACAGGGTCCCTACCAGGCATTTTAAAAGCACGACCCAGTTAAAGCTATTTTTGGCACTGAGGACGTTATTTTGGAATTTCCGAGTCCAGGGTAGTGAAAAACAAGACATTTATCGGAGCTTTTATAAACCCCAGAGTGAAATTGCAATCTTCGGGTCATTTTAAAACGTATAAAAATCGACTCTTTTCAGAATTCCAAGGGCGACTATAAGTATAAAAAGTAGTTTACTATGCATGTTGCCGGCCGCCACGGCTTGTTCGAAGCCGGTAAAATGGCCTTCTCGAATTGGGATTTTAAACGCCTAAATTCTTTCCAAAAATGTAACAATAATAAATATTTTTAAAGGAGAGTGTTCCCTAAGACACTTAAGAAGATCCATATTGTATTATTCGGAGTGTGAAAGGAAGGAATATTTCAAAATGAAGTGAAATACACGGCAACGTACAATCACTATTTTGCCGATCGAATTTGCATTCAGGCAGCTATGTACAGCAACTGACTTCGCAATTGTAAATGCTATTTACCTATAAAGTAACTGAAATGTTTTTATTCAATCATATATTTATATCAAATCGTGCATGAAGATTTTTTTACAGTTTACTAATTTCTGAACGAATCGGGACATTTTTTGACATTAATTTTTAAACTGACTTTCGTCATGTGTAAATTTTTACTCATCAGACGAGTGCTACGTCACCCATTCTTCACTTTTCACGGGCTAATTTTGACAGATATACATTATCTTTTGATTTGTAAACAAATACTAAATGCATCTTAGTAACATGTGTACAATCGTTTTGGATTTTGTAAATTTTAATTGTGTACAGGACTCAAACAAGCGATATCACTGACTGGCCTGTGTGCATGTACATGTAGGCTACTAGCTCCGGTAAGTAGCGTTAATGTGCGGCCTCCTTGAAGAAAGATGGTTTTGAGTTTTCAGATAACAGCCACTATCTACCGAAGAAACTTTTTTCTTGTCCAGCCAGCCACCAACCGAAGAAATAAATTTCACATATCAAATTTGCGATCCGTTTACAAGCAGCCCCACTTTCTGATAGTGTTCTATGGTGGTCGCCTAGATCAGTTTAACTGATCTCTTGTTTTTTAATAAAATTACATTTGGCTGTTTATTCTCACACATGTTTTTGTTAAAAGGTTGTCAAAATTATTAGAAACTCTAAATTATCCATCCTTCTACATACTTTACCTTTTGATGTCATACTTACTTGGAAAGAATTGACGAGAAGGAGATTTTACCTCTTCCTAAAAATTGACAGCTGAACATCCTGAAATAAAAAAAATAAAGTTTTCTTTGAAAAGTTTTATCAGGTGTTTTTGTAACCTGTGCCGAGATTAAGATATTAATGTTATATAGGACTTATTTTTCCATTATGCCTAATCAAGGAAAGATTAGTTTTATACAGATCAATACGTTTCCAAAAATAAAGAAAATGATCTTAGCTTTTTTAGGTTTAGTTTTTTCCTCGTTTGTTAATTAATCAACTAATTACCGTTTCTAAATAAGGCTCTTTGTTTCTATTCTGTAGGATGCTAGGGGCATACAGATACCCAAATGGCAGTGAGTACAGCGGTAAATGGAATGAAGATGGACAGAAACATGGGCTAGGTCGAATGAATTTCCCTGATGGGGCGAGTTACTATGGAAACTTCACTGGCGGTTTCTGTGAGGGACTCGGTGTGATGATCTTCTCTGACAAATCCAGGTGAGCGGGTTTTTACCTGCCTATCTTAGCCATCTCCAGGTAGCACACCATACACACATCTGTCTGGGTCACATATTGATTCTTGGAAATTTGAAAAGCTTTTCCGGACGTCCACCATCTTTACCAAGATGAATTCTCCCAATTTAATGTCTGCCTGTCACAATTAAGCCGGATGACTATAGCTCATAAAATGCTCTCACCAAATCAATCAGAGAATTGTCTTTGTTTAAAATTCTACACAAGCAGTGCCTACATTGAAGTCTTCAATCCATATCCCTCTACCTTAAACCAAATGTCTCATTACAACTAATAGATAAAATTCCTTTTAATTCCTATAGTTAGTTCCAATTAATAAATCAAGCTTTTCGTTATCCCCATTATTAAGAAGACTTTTCCCACCCCAGAAAAGAAAACAAAGTAGAAATAATCATAAAGCTCATGATTTTGGTTGATTTTACAGTATTTTATTTTATATGATTTTCAAAAACTTACAATATAAAATATATATGAAATGCACCAAAGATGGGGGTAAAAAGTTTAATCCATTACAGATACTTAGATTTCAGATGTATTTCATGAAAATATTTTCATATAACTGTTTAATTTTGGTTGTTCAATTTTATTTGTTCACTGATTAGTAATATATTGTAATTGATTGGATTATCCCCTTTTATTTATTGACTCATACTTCCAGTGGAAAACATCTATATGGTATACAATGATTTACCTTTATTGAAGGTATAATGTTTATAACTTGTTTTTTTTATTGTAAGGTATGGAGTTCGATCAGAACCATTAGCTGGTATTAGGAGTACTTTTGTCTCATTTCTGCTCATGGTTTTACAGGTGACAATCATGGCTGTCACTCCCAGACTAAAATCTGTCCTAAAAGAATAGGACCAAAAACGTCTAATTGTTGTCACTTGTGTGTTATGACAATGGGTGCTATTATGACAGCTTCACCAAGAGAAAATCAATATTACATGGAAAATGATGAAATGTGGTATTACTTCTCTTGAGAATAAGCCCCCATGTCCCCCTATCATGTCAGGGGGAGCCTGTAGCACTGCCCTAATAAGCTTGATCACTGACCTGTGATAACCTTTGTGTTACCATGGTGATCAAACATTGGATGGTCAACAAGGCTCCTGGCACTCTTTTGTCTGTGGATAATGGCCCACTGTGTGAAAGGCTAATACCTTAGTTATATACAGAGTAACAGATGTTTTGCCTAATCTTTAATAAATATAGCCCCAAGCTGAACGATTAAAATACATGTATAACTGATTTAGACAAAGGAAACTTTAGGGCCATCAAATTTGCTGTACATTTGTCTGAAACCATGTTTTTTTAATATAATTAATTCATATGGGGGAGGGGGGCGGATTGGGGGGTGACAATAAGCAATTTTTTCTGGGGTATACATTAACAAAAATGTACTTGTCTGTGACTAACATCTTGGTCATGTATGGTTTACACTTTAACCCATTTTTGACCCATCATTGTACTTTTATGAATGCGACTCCCCATCAAATATACTTTGACTGAACCAAAGAGAGAGAAAACCTAGTTTCATCTGGAATTCTCCCTTTTTTCGTTGATTGATTTGATTGGCCTTATTTAGTTGTTTCTATTTTTATTTGATGTTAAATATTTTTATTTGAGTATAAATTGTTATGGTTATCCTTTTGAAGTCACACCTTAGTTTTGAAAATGGTAAAACTTGGTGATCAATTAAAGAAAAAATGTTTTATTTCCTTCCTGTTTGTGTTCCAATTAGTCAAAGTGTGTTGATGTGTATGAAAAAGAAGAAAGCTTTTAACAGTGATTTGCCGTTCTGTCTGTCTTTGTGTTGTTACCTGGCTAGGTGAGTGCAGGTGAGCAGAGCTCTTAGCCCAAATTACCTCTCACTATGCAGACTCTGTAAAGAGCTTGGCCAGGTATGTAATAGACATTTTCATCTGAACCACTCGGGGCACAAAGCCAGCCAAATCAACCCAAAGGAATCAACATGGATGGTTGCTAGGCAACAGTGTTATCCAGATGACACGGGGAGATTTTGTGTGTGCTCAGCAGGCCACGTCCATACACTGTTAATATCTGCCGAAAGCCCACCTTCAAACTGAAAACTCCATAATATCACCAAATAGACATAAGGTCGATCACACCATTAACCTGTGTGCAATTTTACCTGGGGAATTAATGAGACAGGTAAAAACGTCCGTTAAGGGCACCTGAAGTGAGTGATGTCTATTGAACGACACCTGTGAAAAGAGGACAGACATAAAGTAGATTGATCTTAGGTGACATGAATTAAACAGGAGAGTAAATTGGCAGGCCATTATTTTTGATTATAGGAAAGTAGAGCTGTCTAAGCTACACAATTATCTCACTCTTAAAATGCATTGTTTCCAAAGTAGGGAGTCTTTGGAGACTGGGGAAAATTCACACCCATTATCCATATAACCTTTTCCGTGCCTTCTTAAAATTATTGTTATTATTATATTTTTTTTACATATTCTTTACACATGGTGTGTTTACAAAGACATCCCTTGATATATTCCTCTGGCAGCTACATTGATTCTAGTCATTAGAGATATAGAAAGTAGACTTTGATATCCAAGCCTTTGAATTCACCAAAATTGTATAACTAAAAGGAATATTACCTGAAGGCTATTAACCCTAACTACCTCAATCCAGGGAAAGCTGCCCTGGAATAAATATATATATATATATTTTTTTTTTGTTGAGTTTCATCTAAATTGGATGTGGTTTTTATCAGTGAGTAGCTTTGAGGCAAAGATCTCCTGATTACAGACTTTACCTGGGAGTCCATCAAAAAGAGGCGGATAATATTGATTTTCTACCCAGTTTTTAGGTTTCTCAGATTTTTTTTGTTGTCTGCACACACTTGTGTCTAAGCCTAATAGGGTTTGCCGTCCATCCTCTAGTCAGGTGATAAAGATAGACGCTATTAATTCAACTGAGTATTTCCTCCTTTCATCTTGATTAAATTCTGGCCTTACCTGGCCAGGTAGTCGTATTACTGTACCAGGTATATTTGTAACATTAACATGATCAAAGACAAGCCAGTCTTAGTGCTATATCTTATCCTCTGAAACACTCCCAGACCCAAAATTAATATTCAATATCTAGTGAAAAAAACGACTGTACATTTTAGTAATAAATATCCTTATATATTAAAAGAGATTTCACAATAAATACAACATATGAACGAAAGGTATATAATATAGGTATATTAATAAAATTTCTTTGTAGAAAAAAAGATAACTGAGTTGATTGAATTCAACATAAACTCAAATATAGCGGTTGATATTGTATACAGAACTAAATTATTTCATCTTTGTGATTTGTACACTTTTTCAAATTTATTAAAATCTAAAAAAAAAGTATATTATTTTTTTCATTTACAGTCTATGCCATCATATCTATTTTTGTTTCAATGGCTAATTTTATACACCCTGCTTGAACAATTGTGGTGCATCCCTCTGTCTTGCATTCCTTCTTCAACAGTTTTGATTAAAGCGAGACGGGCCACGAGAGTGACAGAGTTATTGTAAATGAAAATTTTGTCACACTTGGTATTATTAAATGGGTTTGCTTGAATATAAAAAAATGTCGAATTCTGTTTGCGTCCGTCTGTCCGTCCATTCGCATTTGTGTCTAGGCTTTAACTCTAGACTGTTTTTAAAGTTATCGTTTAAATTTTGGTTTAAGACACATGGATGATAATTTGTCCTGACTCCAGTTTTCTCATATACATGGTGACCGCGGTTACCATTTAGCTAATTATCTCATCAGAGCTTGTTTTTAGTTTGTGTCCGGGATGTTATTTATATTTGAAGCTCAGTGCAGTTTAGATTTTTGGTGTGAACATACCGCGGGTTATAGAAATGACGTATTCTCAATTTTATTTGTCGGCATCCATGGTTACCAACAGCCAATATTTATGTGACAGAGCTATAACTTGTGTGCTGGCTGTAATTCTAATTTGAAGTTTGGCACAGTTTAGATTTTTGGTGTGAACATAGTTACAGGGATGAAGAAGTGTGATGAATATTATTTGTCGGCATCTATGATTACTGAACAGCCAATATCCATGTGACGGGGCTATAACTTGTGTCTGGGCTGTAAGTTTGTATACCTTTGGGCAAATATGCACATTCCTGGGCTGGTCGAATCAAATTTTCATTTTCTAATTAAAAATACAAAATGTTATACAAATATTTAGATTGTGGCAAAAAATGAAAAGTTTCTGACTTCTAAAAATACAGAAAAGTTTCTGACTTCTAAAAATACAGAAAACTGTCTTCCTTTTTTTTGTTGTGAACAGTTTTCTGTATTTTCACTTCCATTTAGGGTTTGTCAGGTATAATATGTCATATGGGTACTTTTTTCACAGGCTCTGTACAAGATTAAACATTCCTGCATATGGGGTAATTTACAACAAGGAGTCTGTAATGAAAATGTATCAAAATGGAATCCTATTTCAATTTTGTCAAAATGGTATGATATTGCAATTTTATCAGAAATCCTGAAATAGAATTAAAAATGCTGTACCGGTATAAATTTCTTCAAGCTAATGTTTTAAGCTGCCAAAATGTAGATATTTTTCTGTCATTGCAGAATGGTGAAATTATCGGCAATTATCGGCAAAAGTACGATGCAGAAGGTTTTTAGCTGCTAGTCTAAAAAATGTATGCGAAAGTAGTGCTTTAAATTTACTTGGGCTCAGAATAAAAAAGATAGGTCTCAGTTATTTAAATTCTGTGTACTTTTCTGACATCATTTTGATTCTTCCATTCTCACTGTATGGATTTACCTCATGTCAATCATTTAGTTTTCAATGACCTTCAAAGCCTTTTGCTGTCGTGACAATCAGAATCTATAAAAAATATTCAAGTTTTGTTCATATGATACCGGTATGTAAAGTGTTGTGAGCTGCCGAAATTTGGATTTTTCTCATAAATCCTGATTGCAAAGAGAATGCAAGAGTTAATAGATCATTTGCAGACTAATTAATTGATGTTGAAATAATAAATGTCAGTTGAGCCTGTGACATGGGTAGCAGGTCAACTTTTAACCTTAGGATTTCAAAGTACAGTTTCCAATAGCCTATTGTTTCTGTTGTTTTAAAACTACAGAAAGGATATGCATGACCTACCATGAAATGCATGTTAAAGTGTCATGTGCTGTCAACAGCTGAAACAGACTTAGATATTTTTGGGTCATTTTTACCAAAAAGTACAAGAGAAGAGCTTTCTGTACCTGTACGTTTAGGTAGTTTAAAAAGCAATGAAACTCCCCAAAATGAACTTCCCACTATTTGAATTATGTCAGTTATTAGCTCCTATCTTCATTTTGTTCAGGTTATTGACTTTACCGAAATTTTTATTTCAGCGTTAATCTTTTAGTTTTTCAAGGTACTTTAAACTCTCAAATTATTTTTTGCAATTAGAATTTATGAAAAATATGTTCATATACCTACATGTTTCCCAGAATTCAAAACTACAGAAGCAATCGACTGTTTTAGGCCGCATTCAAGATTATTTCACTTTCATGGCAGCTTTTAATGGCATATTTAGTGGGAGAGGAAATCATGCTTTTTGTCTAAATAAAAACCCTCAACCGTAAGCAGGTACCTGGCAACCTTTCCCCTTTGGATGATCGTATGAAAAACACAGAGTGTTTTTCTTCTCTTTGGGCTGAGTGAGACTTCAGAGACAATCACTCTACCAGATCTCAAGCTATCCCCAGTGAATATTGCTTATTTATTTTGTGTTTTATGTTATATATTTATGAACACTAAAACACACAGGCACAGGGAGACAAGTTTCTAATTGTGTTAAAAAGAGGTATATCATTTAGACCTTTATACTATGTGGAATAGTAGTGTTTCAAACTCGTAGTTCAGAGTGTTTTCTAACATGATCTGTTCATTTTTCTTTTCAATTTCAGATATGAAGGTGAATTTGCACATGGTAAATTTGAAGGATATGGTGTTTTTCTCCGCTGTGATGGAATGAAATATGAAGGGGAATTCAAGGATGGGAAAATTTGTGGCCTTGGTAAATAAATATTTTATAGTCCTCAGTTTCAATTGATTAATAAGTGTCCCTAAAATGCAGGATTTTTATTTCCTTTGAATTAGGGGGCCTCTGTGGCTCAATTTGTAACAGTGAAAGGGCTTCGATAGACGCAGCACAGGTTTGAATTCCATTCAGACCAAATAAAAATTGAGATAATTTCCGAGTGGATTTTTCACTTGATTGTCGTATGTGGAAGAGTTGTCAGGTACTAGCCAAAGCCCAGGGATTTCCCCCTGGCAAAGAGCCTGGTTTCCTCCCCCACTAAACCTGGCAACGCCGCCTTACAATTGAAATGATGTTGAATGCGGTGTAAAACATCAATCAATCAATCCTTTGAATTAACCTTTGTAATAAGTAGCTTCACCGTTTAATACATGGCAGATGCATCAAAAACAACCTTTTTTGTGAAAAACAGTCAGAAATCTTCTTTTTCTCTTGTCTACTGTATGCTCATTTTGGGGCAGAAAATTGGTTGTTTCAAATTGCTGGATGTATTCTACACTACAGAAATCTAGTCTGTGTATCATGACCATGCTTATTTTGCTTTTGATCAGATTTTGGGGGCTCCCATTTTCATTGTTTTGTCTGTGTAAAATTATACTTGCCAAATGTCATATTTTAATTGTCACTTATGGATTTATAGTTAAAAGTGCAATTAAACTTTCTTATTTCTAACCTTTACACTGTTAAATGTCATTTGTTGTTTATCACCCTAATGCATACCATTTGACTTTTTGAAACAGGTCTACTCACTTTTATAGACGGAACACATGGTCTTCCCAGAAATGAAGGATATTTCGTTGGTAATAAACTGATTCGTCGAGAAAAATGCACAGCGTCTATTGCCAAAGCTAGAGAGGCTGCAGACAGGGCCAGGCAACAACATAGATGATAGATTTGAATTTACAATTTTACAGTGCTTTAAGATTTGCAAGGGTTTTTTATAGGTGTTTTACAATTTTAATATAATAATACATTTATTTAAATTTACATTCCACAAAGATACAAATGAAATTTCCTTGAAGAGTTGAATCTCATGACGAAATAAAATGGTGCCCTATAGAGTAAGGTTCAATTTAGTTGACAATGCATGATAAACATTCAATCAATGAGATGGTGATTGATCATTTTGTTCAGTCAGTTGACCCAAATCTGCACACAATAGTAATGTACAAGTTAGAAGTTATTTGAACATTTGTATCTGGTTAAAGTCCAAAACCATTTTTACAAACATTTAACCTTTGTATTGATTGTGATAGTGGAGCTCTGCAATGGTTTTAGATATATGAGCAGTGATATTTGTAGAAATATGGAATTTGGGTTGCTCTCCTCTTATTGAATACAATAATTGTCTTAATTTCACATGATACAACCTACAATTTTCCAATCCAGTTTCTCACAAATTATCTGAAATCTGACCTTAAATGGTAGGCCCTACTTATATTTTTTTCAGAGAAACAAATATTTGTCGATCAATTGACTGTTATCTATTTGTTGAGAAAAATAGCTGATCATTTTAAAAATGTTTTAATCGAAAAATATATTTTTGGCAGTTTTTCACAAATTATCTGACCTTAAATGATACTAATATTTTCTCCAGAGAAACAAATATTTGTCGATCAATTAACTGTTATCTATTTGTTGAGAAAAATAGCTGATCATTTCAAAATTGTTTAAATCGAAAGATATATTTTATTTTTATGTCAATAACAGGGAGCTGGGCTTTGGTCGAGTCGATATAGTGTTGTTAAAAAATCATCCACCAAAAAGAATTGGTTCAAGTACCAATAAAAGTGCTGACAAAATTACTGATTTTTTACTTATTTCTGATTGACTAGGCCTACAGGCAAACTTTTTCCACCCAACATTTCTTAAAAAACGCTTAACAATCAACCTGAAAGGCGTAAAAGACTATTATGTTAAGTCAATATTGGCAATTCACATATTTTTGATACTTTTCTACTGGTCGTTTATATTTTCTCTTTTATGAATGAATTTATTAAATTTGTCATAAAAGATCCATTTATATGTAAAAAAAAAAGTGTATATTATTGATGTTTAAACTTGTTTGACATATGTTAGTGAAACAAGGCTGTCCTGTTTTCATCGGTTAAAAACTGGTTATAACTTTTAAAGTGTTTGTTCTTCAATTTATATTTGTTTTTCCTTATTATAAACAAATGACCAAGCTTCCTTGTTTAAAATTTCTCTGATTGGTTGTTTTTATTGAGGACGAGGGACCTAGGCTGTCGGCAGAACCATAATCACTCAGTTCAACACATGGATTAGCCACACTCAGACCAAATAAAAACAAGAGTCAACAGAGGATGACGTATCCCCTGGACCACATAAGATTGTGAAAGTGGAAACATACTAAGAACAGACAAAAGTTCATTTCCATACAGGATATCCACATCCTCACTTGATAACAACCATCCTCACTAAGTTTCAACAATATTCAATGTAATATGTAGGAGGAAATGCATTTAGAAACCCATTATATGTGGAATCAATAAAAAACAGGCACAGCGTTCTGGAAGGTAACAATTTAGCAGGACTATGATAAGGAGCATTCAGTGCCCTGAAACACTGTATCAGAAACAAGCACCTATTGTTTATGTCTGCCTGTACAGTCAGAAATGGGCAGTAACTCTGAAAATAGCGCAACCAGAGTAAATCGCATGATGTCCAGCATGTAAACCAAGATCAAAAAATTCGAGAAGATGCAATGACAAGCACCCATTGCCTATGTCTTCATATACTGTCAGAAAAGGGCAGCAACTCTAAAAATAAGGAAACCAGCGTAACTAGAATAGAAAAGGCAGATCCTCGCATGATATTCAACATGTCCAAGTTTCGAAAAAAAAATGATGAAAACTGTGTGAGGAGATGGGATGACAAACACTAAATGTCTATGTCTTCCTATACTGTAGAAAAAGGACAATAACTCTGAAAATAATGAAACCAGAGACACCAGAATAGGAGGTGCACAGCTTCGCATGATATCCAACATGTCCACCAAGTTTAAAAAAAAATTGATGAAAGCCCTGGGAGGAGATGCGAGGACAAGAAATGCTTATGGACAGATCGCTATATCCCCCGCATCATATGCCGGGGGGATCATAAACAAATTTTGTGTGGATTTTTTCACTCGATTGCCGCATGTAAAAGAGTTGCCAGGTATTTACTGAAGGTCAGACATTCCCTCAGTCATATTTTTAAATCCCATTCAGTCTAGAGAAAAATTGGTGTAGAATGGTGGCCAGGTGACAAGGTTGGGAGCTTCTTTCTCGGAAAGCCACCATGGAAATGAAACAATCTCTATTTTCAAATGAGTCCGGGGCCTGTATAGCTAAGTTGGTAGGGTTATTTGTGCTGTAGCTCTCCCATGATACAGTGTAGGTTGTGATCCTCAAAAAGATTGATTGATTGGGGCTTAAAACGTGGCACTTAACAGCTAAGGTTATATGGCGACAAAAGTACCAACCGACCAAAAGATCTTACCCACCCCCATCCCACCTAAATTTTAACATTAAAACCTCCACAGATCACATGAACGTCAGGAAGGCTAATGTATTTGGCATACTTAATTTTCCTCCATGCTGGGTTTTTCATATGGAAGTTCTTCATTTCTCTTTTTGATGAACTCTACATTGATTGATTCCGCATTATGTAACCAGGGATATCCTTAAAAGTTTCCGACACACCATCTTCCCCTTAGGTATAAATTCTCTAAAAAAACTGTCAGGATTTGGCCAAAACTTGTGGACTAAAAATGTGGACTAAAAGAGAATAATGTAGATGGCATATTATGCAACGGAAAATGTCATTAATGTTACATGACACACCATCTACCCATATAAAGTATGTGTTGTGAAAAGATTGTAAAGATCGGATCAAAACTCTTCAAGTTATGGAGTGAAACAGAATAGAGATATAAACTAAGACAGAATACATGTATAACATAATCCAATGTAAAAGCCACATTATGCAATCGAGGATGTCATAAATGGTTCATGTTACACCTTCTACCCACAAGGTATATGTTATGAAAGAATTGTAAAGATTAGATCGAAACTCTTCAAATTATGGAGCGGAAGGGAATCCGGGACGGACGGCGCTGGTGATACCATAATACGACCAACTTTTTTTAAGTCGTGCGTATAAAAACAGAAGAATATTCTGGGTGGGAGCACATTCCATTGCACAACTTCTTGGGAGTCAGTTAATAACATTGTCAATACTCAAAATATTAAATGAGATGACCTGAACATGAATCCGGAAAAGCGACGATAATATGTTCCCCCAGAAGTTTCGGGAAATTTAAGATTTTTTTTTTTTTTTTTCAATATAATTTCACTTATATGGCGGCGTTGCCAGTTTTATTGTGGGAGGAAACCGGGCTCTGTGCCCGGAGGACAACCCACCAACCATCCCACATAGAAAAATTTAAGAAAACCAAAGAATATTCTGTGTGGGAGCACATTCCAGTGAAATAACATCTTTAATACATCAATAAATTTCCAGGAGAAAATTGAGAATAATCCAGACAAGTACAGCAATTGTGATTTTAACACTTTGTATTGCATTCGTAGGATGGATGTGTTGGCATGTACGATTGGAAAGTAAGATGACAATAGAAAACCTATTCAGAAACAAATATCTTGCTTAATATTATGTCTCAATAAGAATTTATATTGGAATTCAAGAAACAGTAACAATAAAACAGACACAGAAGATATTATACACAAAAAGTCTTCAAGAATAACAATGAAAAAAAAAAGGCTGTCTCATCAATATTCAGAACAGGAAATTTACAAATATTTAATATAAAATTTAATATATTTTTATGAACGCTAAAATTTAATATATGATAGGTTGGATTGTCTTAGCACGAAGAAATTCATAATCAAGAGCACATAACTCTGGAAAACAGCAGTTGTACATGTTGGATCAAGTATCTAAAATTCATGACTAAAACAAGGAGAAATTTCAATATCAAAATAATTCTGTACAAATAAACAAAAAATGACTTTACAATAAAGCTGTCTTGAATGTAACATGAAAGCCTACACATTAAAGCCATGGGTTCTAATGTTTGATGTAGATTTTTGATGGAGGGGTCTTATAAATGAATTTATTTAACTTTATGCGAAATAAGCTCTTTATTTTAGAGCTCACTTCTGACAATGGAAAAAAAAGTTTGGAAATGTCCGGTTAAATAAATTTTGTTGTTAGTTTTACATCCTTAGCATGTTGTGCTATAATCAGTGATTGAGTTATGAGGCCCTTGTTATTTCATGCAGCATACTATTCCCAAAAGGTAATGTTGATTATCAACATAAAGTCAAATATTAAAAGAACTCCAAATATAGTCATGGGCTTACAAGTCTAATAATGACTTGTCCCTATTTTAGCACAAAAATATTTTGGTAGGGTTCTCATCTCCATAGTTATTTTAGTCGAGGTATTCCACGAATCTATAGCTGGCTTTATAAATGCAATGTCTTCAAGCAGATAGTTTGGCAATGGGCATGATGCTGGTACCTTATTTCAATATTTTCAAATTCCTGAAGATAATTCCGTTCAATGCTCCACCTGATTCATTAGATTATGTGTGATTTTAGGTGGTTTTAGGCGAAACATTGTTTTGGCTTTCATTCCAATTGATGGATTATTATCTCCCTTTGTATGACAAAGTTACCAGGTTTAATGTCAGGGGAGGGGGTGACCGTACCCCAACAAACAGCCAACAAAACTATATTAGATAAGAGACCTTACTTGGGTCAAATTCAAAGATAACGTATGATGAGATTTTGCACACAAAAAAAATCAAAAATAAAGTATGTATGGTAATTTATGTCAAAATGATGGGAGAGGGTGGGTAGGGAAGGGGGAGAGGGTGGGTAGGGAAGGGGGAGAGGGTGGGTAGGGAAGGGGGAGAGGGTGGGTAGGGAAGGGGGAGAGGGTGGGTAGGGAAGGGGGAGAGGGTGGGTAGGGAAGGGGGAGAGGGTGGGTAGGGAAGGGGGAGAGGGTGGGTAGGGAAGGGGGAGAGGGTGGGTAGGGAAGGGGGAGAGGGTGGGTAGGGAAGGGGGAGAGGGTGGGTAGGGAAGGGGGAGAGGGTGGGTAGGGAAGGGGGATGGGGTGGGTAGGGAAGGGGGAGAGGGTGGGTAGGGATGGGGGAGAGGGTGGGTAGGGAAGGGGGATGGGTGTGTAGGGAAGGGGGATGGGTGTGTAGGGAAGGGGGAGAGGGTGGGTAGGGAAGGGGGATGGGTGTGTAGGGAAGGGGGATGGGTGGGTAGGGAAGGGGGAGAGGGTGGGTAGGGAAGGGGGAGAGGGTGGGTAGGGAAGGGGGAGAGGGTGGGTAGGGAAGGGGGAGAGGGTGGGTAGGGAAGGGGGAGAGGGTGGGTAGGGAAGGGGGAGAGGGTGGGTAGGGAAGGGGGATGGGTGTGTAGGGAAGGGGGATGGGTGTGTAGGGAAGGGGGAGAGGGTGGGTAGGGAAGGGGGAGAGGGTGGGTAGGGAAGGGGGATGGGTGTGTAGGGAAGGGGGAGAGGGTGGGTAGGGAAGGGGGAGAGGGTGGGTAGGGATGGGGGAGAGGGTGGGTAGGGAAGGGGGAGAGGGTGGGTAGGGAAGGGGGAGAGGGTGGGTAGGGAAGGGGGAGAGGGTGGGTAGGGAAGGGGGAGAGGGTGGGTAGGGAAGGGGGAGAGGGTGGGTAGGGAAGGGGGAGAGGGTGGGTAGGGAAGGGGGAGAGGGTGGGTAGGGAAGGGGGATGGGTGTGTAGGACCAGGTTAACCTCAAATTTGGGATTTTTGTTTTATTAATTGATTGATGTTTAATAACTCTACACTCAGATTTTAATTTGATATCTATATCACAGTTGACACATGTTTGACAAATTTTCAATTCCTTATTTGAAAAAAGGATTATAAAAATGATGGAGTAAACAAAGTGAACTTTTTGCAAGAAAATGTTCCAAGCTAAAATACTAGATATTTTAACTGTTTTTAAAACATCATCATTCATACATACTGGTATGCATACAAACTGTATATATATATTGTTATATATTTTATTGTAACTTATTGTCCTATTTAGACCATGAAATGAATAAAACATTTTCTAAATGCTGATTGGAATGGAAATTTGACTGGCTTCAGAAACCTATCACCAGCAGAATCTAATGCAATATAAAATCATCCTTTATAAAAACTATATTGCAAATATATCATTCCATATCATGTTCAAACTTCATATCATATAACACAGCACCATATTGGGTAAAGCTAGATTTTTTAACAATGTCAAGTATTTACAAAAAAAAGCTTCATAAAACTTTTAGATGGGATAACAATCTTACAAAAACTGAGATGAAATGTAGAAAAACGAAGTACATGTACCAGCCAATAAAAATCTAGATGTAGATGTTGCGTAAAAAATAAAAAAATCATGTACACATGAACATGACAGAGTACAGGATTAAATATCAAAGAGGAAAAATGAATAACTATAGGCATAGAAAAAAGTCCTCTTCGAGACGTAGAAAAGTGATAAAAAGGTGATTTATTTGAGATATAGCGGATAAGGGATTTTTTTAGATAACACCTTGAGATAGATAGAACAGTCACACAATGATATTTATGAAAATATTTGAATGAGTAGAATTATATATATTTTTTTATGTAAACATTTTATTATGCTATATGTCATCAACAATATTTATTCAAACAAAAAGGAACATTCCAAATAGTTTTAAAAATAAACCAATACAAATCCCAACAACAGTCAAAATGAAAAAAAAAATGTCTAGTAGCACATATACATAAGTGTATAAAAAAATGGTTGAACAAAATTTGAACCAATTAGACTTGAAATTTCAGTCAAGTTTGAACAAAATTTGAACCAATTAAACTTGAAATTTCAGTCAAGTTTGAACAAAATTTGAACCAATTAAACTTGAAATTTCAGTCAAGTTTGAACAAAATTTGAACCAATTAAACTTGAAATTTCAGTCAAGGTTGAACAAAATTTGAACCAATTAAACTTGAAATTTCAATCAAGGTTGAACAAAATTTGAACCAATTAAACTTGAAATTTCAGTCAAGAGCAAAAACAATAACTTTGTAAGAAAGGGGTAAAGGAGAACTTTCTACCAAAGTTAAATTTTGTGCATCATATCAAAAACCTCTTTCTGGGTCTAATTTGGTTGCATAGTTTTGTAAATATGGCCCAAGTCAATAAAATAACGTGTCCAGTCACTAAGGCGATGTCACAATTTGTATTTCCGAAGTAAAGTGATATCAACCGTTGCCGGAGAATTGCCTTTGGAATTTTTACAGGTAAATTGTCCACAGTATTTTAGAACATCCAGGTAATGTAGACTTGGAAACAACTGCATGTTGTAACTGGCCGATAAAAAAGGCAGTGTGTGTCAATTAGACTACTTTTCCCTTTCAAAAGTCAATGTAGGCGACTTGACCCTGACAATTCATCCCAAGATGATGGTCTTCATAGTTGTAAGACTGGGTTTGGAGCGTGTCTCGGACTGAGACTTTAACGACCTTTTACCTTTGGCTATTACTTTCTTCCCTGGAGAACTTTTGTTGACTTTTAGGTTTTTGAACACGCTGGAGATAATCCGAGCCACAGCTTCACCGATCTCTGTTGGATCTGCCTCCGATCTGCTGAGAATTGCCCAGTCAGATTCTGAAACACACTGTGGCACCTAAAATCACCAAATGTCAGAGATATTGTGTCAAATATAAAAAGCATTTTCGATACTTCAGTCATTCATACTCCAACTAAATGAGAGATAAATAGTATGTTAGTATAGCTAATAGAAAATGAGTTCATTATCTACAAGTTTATTGGATTGACTGATGGTTTATGCTACATTAAACAATATTTCACTTAGACGGCAGGGTGGCACGGTCTAGGGGGGTGGCGAAGGGGGGAGGGGGACGATGGTTCTGCAACAGGAAGAAAACCATGATGGTACCAGGTGACTGAGTGAAAAAACACCTCTTTCCTCCACTGCTTATCCATATATGAGAATGTCATGAATTGAAATCTAGCAATACCTTAAATATTTTCTGTGGCACCCCAAAACTCCCCCCTGCAGCTCCCCCTGTGCTCCGGATGGGTATGACAATCTTATCATTCCAAGCAAACTGTTCAGCTTCATGTGCAGAACCAGGACCTCCTAAATAAAACAATTGTGGAAGGTTAAAAAAGATTCTCAAAATCTTCCCCAAAGGGATGTGTGGTTTTAGAAAAAAGCAGCGACAGATAATCTTATAGAGGAGCACAATTGGTTCAACCATTATAAAATGTATAGCCTTGAGGCAGGCATCATGACCTAGTCGAGACAAAGCCTATTTCTACCTGATTGGTGTTTCTCTGTAAAAAAGACCATTGTACAACTTCAAAAACTGTTATTGTCAAAGAAAGATAGTCTGTAGTTACTGGTTTGTAGATTTAGGAATCGAAAACAAACGTTAAGGAGTTTTTATCAACTGCACCATGAAAGTTGATAGCAATGCAATAAATATTAGCCGAACCAGTGCTGTTTAATAAAGGGTTTTGACCACCCATTCTGTTAATCTCAGAAGTATTAACTAACTGCTCTTTAGTGCCAACATACCTTCCACTAAGACACAGACATCAAAGGCTCTGGCCACGATTGTCTCCCTTTCTCTCACACTGCTCCCACAAAACATGGTCTTTCCGAAATTGACAGCTTTGAAAGTCCCATCACGATTTTGCAGGGCTTTTTTACTTAAATTCTATAAACAGATATGAACAATCAATGTTATGTAGAAAATAGAATAAAAATAGTTCAAGGTTTACTAGTGAACCATACACATGACAAACATTAGTACTGTACTGTATTAACTACAAATTAAGCAGAGAAACATATTCCTTACTGAAGAATCTCTCTCTGGTAAAATGTGCCAAACTTTGTGTTTTTTCCACACTCTCTGGGTCTCTTCATAAAATCCTTGACTAACAGCTTCCATAACTCCATAGAAACCACCCGTTACCAAGGTTACACCATCTAATCGAGCAAGACATTGTCCAATTGCACTGGATAAAATAGAAAAAGATCAATCTATATGAATAAAGCCACATTATATGCCTGTACAGCCCAGACAATTCAGTACAACGATGGGCAATGTCATGGTTATTGCCACACAAAAGAATTTTTCCACAGCAAGTTTGTTCATTATGCCAAAGTGCTGTGAAGAATAGATTTTGCTGCATCAAAAAATCTTAGATGTAAAGGTGACTGATACAAAAAGACAGAAAAATAAAGACTATAATATTTACCGACATATCTTTTGGGAGGATGGGTTATAGAACTTAGTTCCTCCAGAAATATACACACAGTTTTCTCGAGGGATTTGTTTCCAGACTCGTTCAACCTGCAAATGATAAGACAATGTATGTATTTATCATTATAGATATAAAAAATGAGTCAATGTCATAACACAAGGAGATAAATGAGCCAATGTCATGACACAAGAAGATAAATGATTCAATGTAAAAACAAAAAGAGATAAATGAGTCAATGTGATAACACAAGGAGATAAATGAGTCAATGTAAAAACAAAAAGAGACAAGGCATCGCAAACGATACAAATCCCCTCGCGTGCAAACACAAGAACTCTGATGCAAAATGGGGGCTGGGGTTATTGCAGGACATTGAAATAACATCAGTTGTCATTTGCACTGAACTGCAATATACATGTTATCAGGCATGGGCTAATTGCCTGATAAATATGGTATATATTATTATTCATTGATTTCCTGAAAGTGATTATAATTATGTTTGTATCTAAGTGCATTCTCATTTGTGCAGAAGGTGTAATTGGCATAGTACATGATTATTTTCTTGGATGGAGACCCATTCAAGAAAAATATAGAATGCAATATAGTCAAATGAAGACTATATGGGGTCCTTCTGTATGTCCTGAAAATTAGTGGGGTTCTTTTCAGTTTCAATGCTTGAAAAAGATATATGGACGGCTTCAACACAAACCCTGTATTGTAAACACTTCGTGAGAGATTTATTTTCGCGTGAATACGTAAGTAGACTAGTACAATGCATGATGGTCTCATCATTTGCCAATTTAAATACTCGCAAATAAATAAGGAGAAACCAGATCATGAAGTAATTAGGAAAATATAAGTGATTTGCAGTATTGGTGAGGGTCTACTAGGTAAATTCTTAGATACTTGAGTAATACCTGTAATGATGGTGGCATATCCTCGGGCATGCGGAAATGTTTGCATCAGAATGCAGCATACACAGCCATGTGATCCGAATAGTAATTAAATACTATTCCTGTGTCAACAAGTGTCATGTCCTTTACATAGATATGGTCTAGAATGCCTCCAAATTTGTGTGTTGGATGATACTTTATATACCACCAGGCAGTGTCGGGCCCGATTGACGGAGACATGGAGTTGTGTTCAAGGGTAACCACTTTCACACCATGCTGGACCCATATATGAAGTTTGGTCACAATCCGTTAACAAGTTTCGGGAAACTCAAAATACGCCCGGAAAGGCACAGTCACTGTAGCCATACCAAAAGTTAACAAATCCTTCCATATATATATTTTTGAATATATGCAATGGGTCCTTCAAATATGAAATCTCATCTGGTGTTAAATGTCCAGGTCTTCAGCTTGGAGTCCAGCTAATTCTGACTTGTCAGTGGGTTCAATCACTGACCAGGATGTTTGCCACATTTTATATAGGTATATTTGAACAGAGCCTAATCTCTGAGATGGTCAATGGTGTGTAAATATACAAGTCTTATCTGTTTACACTTACAACCTTGCCAAACATATCTTTAAGCAGCTATATTTGCTGGACCATATGGGTAATAAAACTGAATTGAAGAGCCT
This sequence comes from Lepidochitona cinerea, assembly GCA_963971465.1. Lineage (NCBI taxonomy): Eukaryota > Metazoa > Mollusca > Polyplacophora > Chitonida > Tonicellidae > Lepidochitona > Lepidochitona cinerea. The sequence continues at coordinate 33,019,227 of OZ020553.1, forward strand.
TTAAAACAGAGAAATAATTCTAATTCTAAACTTTTTAGGTTTTGGCCACCATAGCTATCACTAAATTATCCAAGGAAGCTGACACACTTTCTACCCATAAGCTATATCCTCAGAAAAATTTGTCCAGATGGAATCAAAACTTTGAAAGTTACGGAGCGGAAGGGAATATTACATAATCCAATATAACTCCCATATTATGTAACCAGTGATGTTTAAAATAGGTTGTGACACACCTTCTACCCATAAGGTGTATACTCAGAAAAAATTGTGCAGATGGAATCAAAACTTGAGAAGTTATGGAGCAGCAGGGAATATTACATAATCCAATATAATTCCCATATTACATTTTATGTAACCAGTGATGTTAAAAATAGTCTGCCAGACAGCCGGACGGATGGAGATGATACCATAATACAGCCCGCTTTTCAAGCCGGGCGTATAAAAAATGAAGTAGCTAGAGCGCTGACAAAGATTTTCTATAAATAGTAACAGTGACCTTGACCTTGGCACCCTGAAATACGAACTTGTTCGAGGTATTCCCATGCTGGACCCATATAGGAAGTTTGGTCAGAATCTGTTCAAAAATGAAGTCGCCAGAGCGCTGACAAAGATTTTCTATAAATAGTAACGGTGACCTTGACCTTGACCTTGGCACCCTGAAATACGAACTTGTTCGAGGTATTCCCATGCTGGACCCATATAGGAAGTTTGGTCAGAATCCGTTCAAAAACGAAGTCGCTAGAGCGCTGACAAAGGGTGAACATACGTACGTACGTACTTACGTACGTACAAACGGAACGCTATATCCCCTCCCCGACTTCGTCGCGAGTGGATAATAAATGAGTCAATATAATAACACAAGGAGATAAATGAGTCAATGTAAAAACAAAAAGAGATACAGTAAATGAGTCCATGCGATGACACAAGAAGATAAATGAGCCAATGTCAAAACAAAAAGAGACAAATGAGTTAATGAGATAACAAAAAGAGACAAATGAGTTAATGTGATAACAAAACGAGATAAATGAGTTAATGTGATAACAAAACCAGATAAATGAGCCAATGTGATAACAAAACCAGATAAACAAGCCAATGTGATAACAAAAAGAGATAACAACTTAATGTAATAACACAAAGGCATAAATGAGTCAATGTCATAACAAAAAGAGATAATCATGTAAAAACTTACAAATTGCATAAGTCTGGCCTCATTAATTTCATCTTGTGCATTTTCATTTGCACTAGGGTCTAAAGCCATCTTCACTCGAGACAGTAAGTTTTCCTTGTATTGCGCTGATTTCATGCTCTAAGAAAAGAGAGAGCAAACATTAACAGACCCTTAAAATAATGCTATAACATAAAACGCTAAAGTTGAGAATTAAATTGCCGTCTTGACAATTTATTATTAGGGTATTGTCAGGTTTAGTGTGTGTGTGGGGGGGGGGGGGGGGGGGATTAGCTCCTTTGCCCCAAGGAAACCCCCGACAAGTACCTAACAAAGACAATTTATTTGATCATGGGCCAGAAGACAGGTCTTTCAAAATGAACAGACATGTTTAAATTTAGTAAAGTACAATGATTTCATTCCGCAGTATTTTCAGTAAGCCGCCATCTGCATAGTAAATTTCTTTACACAGATTGATTCATGGATTGATGTTTTACACCACTCATATCATTTTGTTTACATGTATATGCCAAGGGTGCAGAAATAAGGCTTATAACCCCGTGAAAACAGCTGACCAGCTGGCAAACAATTCAAATAGATTGATTGATGTTTTACACCACTCATATCATTCTGTTTACATGCATATGCCAAGGGTGGAGAAATTAGGCTTATTACCCCAGGTACCAGGTAACACCTGACCAGCTGGCAAACAATTCAAATAGATTGATTGGTGTTTTACACCACTGATATCATTCTGTTTTCATGTATATGCCAAGGGTGGAAAAAATAGGCTTTTTACCAACAGAAAACATGTGAACAACTGGCAAACAATCCATATAGAATAATCAAGTGACAATAGAAAGAGTACAGAGTGGTATTCTGACCGATTTGTTGAGAATAATTGGCTTACCTCTATTGTAACGTTACCGAGTAACATACTGAGCCAACCTGGGAAAGTGAATTCCTCAAATACAAATGGTATCATCCTTTTCCTGTGTTCACAGTAGTACACCTGGGAATGGAAATAAACTAACAATGTTGAGATCTCAGAATGTTGTCTAGTCCCTTTGTGATCGGTTATCTCAAATTTCCACTCGCCCTCTCTGAATACAATAATCTTGTACTATTAGCCATCATTTATTGCTGAACACAGAAATCATTTACTGGTTTTAGTTAATACTAGAATAGTACATTTACTTTATTACTTTTGCAAGGCTTATTACGAAGATAATCTTCACCGTGATGCATGGTAGTATTGAAGGTGGAAGTCAATTGTAACAGTCTCAGTGGTGAAGCTGAAACGTTGACGTGGTAAAAGCGGTCAGATGCTATACAAGCAGAATCAACTTACTTGTTGTTGACATGTGCGGGACTGAGCAAAAGAACGAGAAAGTACAACTATAACAAGTCCAGCTTGATTAGCCTTATCTTGGAAGTGTTTACGACTATCTACTGAGGAATCTGTCGTGTCACATGACTGAGACGATTGACTTGCACGAAGAGCTTGTAAATCTGCAAAATGAAACGTAAAAATTTGGATTCTGAATAAACATGTGATTTGAAGAAGAGCAACAAATAACTGGTGTGCCATAAGGATATTTATATAAAATTATATAAAAATTTGACACTTTTTGTCATGTTCACACAGATTTTCATTGATAAGTATAGAATCTGTTAAATTGATTAAGCAGGTTCTCTGGTTTCAGAGTGGGAGATATAGTGGTCATTATAACTAAATGTTCAAATATAGTTTAACTGGTGAACTATCTTACCTCCCTCACTCAATCGTATTGTATCTTCCTCAGCAAAATCCAGGGCAGTAGAACACCATACCTCATAATTCTGGTTCTCTAATAACTTAGTCAATTCATCGCCCTACAAATAGAAAATATATGCATTCAAGTAAAAACAAAAAACATTCATTTGGAAATTGCTGTTTTATTACTGTGCAACAAATAGTTTTTATAAAGGTTTTTAAAATAAATTCTGAAGTGACAAAATGAATTTCCCTTTTTTTCCCCAGTTGATAATTTGCTAAAAGAAAACAAAAAAAATAATTGTTACAAAGTCACTCTTTGGTGATGATTGTTTGGTGTTTTATGCCGCGCTCAAGATTATTTCACTCAACTGGCGGCGTTGCCAGTTTTATTGTGGGAGGAAACCGGGCTCTATGCCAGGAGGAAACCCACAACCTTCCGGTAGTAACTGGCAACCATGCCACGTAGGTTGTTTGAGTGAAAACCCAGTCAGAAAAGTTTCAAATTTTTTGGGGACTAAGTGGGACTCGAAGTCGCGATCCATTCACTCTTTGGTAGAATAAAAGAAAATTGTTACCAAATCACTCTGATCTGGGTGAAGGCTGATAACAATAAGTGGTTTTCCGTCCCTGTCTGAGGTCACTTCATCTAACCCTTCTACACCTGGAGGCAAGCCCGACGGGTAACTCTTCAGCATGGAAGTCTGGGGGAGGAAAGAAAAGATAGAGAATATGTATGAAAAAATACATTGTAACATTATACTTATAGTACGTACATGTAAACTTCTGAATTGACAACTTCCATAAAAACATACACAATAAGAGACTCAAATAATTGTTATCCATTTTGGAGTTTTAGCCCAACTTCAGATTTTACTTATATGGCAGCTTTATCAGTGTATTAATGCCAAAATGAACCCCATGGCCTCCCACTTATCACCGGTGACCACGATAAACCAAGACACATGATCAAAAGTTTACCAGGTGGTTCCCGTGTACATATGTATTAGTCGTAAGCAATAAGACAGTCATTGGAGATATGGACACATTGGGAGAGAGGATTGCTTGCTGATATCTAAACTGAGTTCAAATTAATATTTTTTCCATTTTTTTTAGAACACGGTAAAAAGTCCTACCTGTTTGACAAGGACTAGACCTCTTGCTGTTGTTTCTCGGAATGTGCTAATACGATGACCAATCTCCAAGGCAACATGACGAACATCATTATCATTCCACAACCGGCTATCCGCATGACTAAACGCACAGCCATTTAATACAGGACTCATTTCTGTGGATTATAAAAAAGTAATCCTATTAAAATGGACTACTGAACAATGATAATCAAAAAGGTTGAGCCAATCTAACAAAATAGAGGACTGATTGATTAATTGACGTTTGCATTGCTTGATTAAGAAGGAATTGGACTCTGCCAGGAGGAAACCCCCAACCTTCGACGAGTACCTACCAACTCTTCCACATACATGTACACCGATTAAGTGAAAAATCCACAAAGAAATTTGTCAATTTTTATTTGGTCTGAGTGGGATTCAAATTGACACCGATGGAAGGCCTGTGTCGAACTGAGGGACTATCCCTATAACCAAATAAGCCACCACACAAATTGGCGGAAAGGCATTCTTAGCAATTTTATTGAGATTTTTGAGAACAAATGATAAAGATAATGCAATAATTTCTATACAATATGGAGGGGGGGGGCATATTTATAGCTAATCGTTAATAACTGTTCTTGGCCAACATTATAGGCATGTTATCATAAGATTGATTGATTGGTGTTTTATGCCGCGCTCAAGATTATTTCACTTATATGGCGGCGTTACCAGTTTTATTGTGGGAGGAAACCGGGCTCTATGCCCGGAGGAAACCCACGACCTTCCGTTGGTAACTGGCAACCATCCCACATAGGTCGTTCGAGTGAAAACCCAGTCAGAAAATTTTTCCAACTTTTTGGACTGAGTGGGATTCGAACCCGCGACCCATTGGTTGAAGGCTGTTTGGATTGAGCGTCCAACGCTCTACCTACTGAGCCACGGAGGCCCCCGTAATCATAAGAAGGCCCTAGTATCTGTATCAAAAAGTATCACACAAATAAGCCCACGGTTGCTAGATGTTCTCTAATATTTATTTCTATTTCAAGACATACTAGGGCAAGGGATACCTTCTGGTCTAAGATGACTATTGAGACAAATTAAAAAAAATTGCTTCTTTTTGTTGGAAAATATGTGCAAGTCACTATTGGTTATTTATTCTAAGAAGTACCTCAATAAAACACAGTGCTAAAAAGGATACATATTATACTAATTTCTATACAGTTTTTAGTATTTAAAGGCACACTTGCCGCGAAAATCAGGAATATTGTTTACATTAAAAAAGAAAGACCGTTTTCTGTATTTTTCCCAGACAATATAAGTTAGGAACTTTCTATTTTTACCAAAATTTAAAAGTTTGGACGTCACTTTGTATTTTTAATTTGAATTTGAAAATTTGAATTGTTACGTACCCGGAACGTAAACAAACCGAACTGCCCCCTATTGGCGATTTTATGTTTCAGTCGAGTGAGTGAACTAACGCCGAGTAACGGCACAGTGTAATTTTACGTAGGCCTATTTATCTGAGAAATACAGACTGACGATCGGTTAACAGCGACTGGAAAAGCCAGCTGATAATTGTTTGAGTGTAAACCACAGATACAAAGGCCTGAAAGGCCTGAGGGTAATCCAACACGAAAGTTGACCGACACTGATCGTTGTTGTTGTAATCAGGCTTCGATTCTTCGTTTGTTTTTCACCCCATTTCTACAGTCTAAAGCTAACTGGACATGTTTTATGTGTCCTATGTTTAAGTTTAGTGGTATTAGTCGTAGCAAGCACATGTAAATTGGTTTTCTTAGCAAATTTAAACAGGCTACGACGGCAAGTGTGCCTTTAATAAATACTGAACAATAATCGTGACTTATGGCTGAATCTTACCTCCATCAGCAGCTTGTTTACGGTAATAAATATACTGTGTAGTAGCAAACTGAATAGCCAGACATCGGGGTGGCCAGTCAGGTAGGAAGGAGACAGGTAATATGAATTTACTCAAAACATCAGCTAATTTCACCTGTAAGAAATATATCAAGACAGAAAAATTCAGGAAAATACTCCACTGTTTCGTAGCAATGTACATACTTTATTGAAATTGGTTGGTTTAATTAGGATTTCTAAAAGCATAAAGACAATTTACTACTATATCAAGTGTGTGTATATTTACAGTTGACTGGGGTTTCTAATGACCCACTCAAGACAATTTCACTCCTTTGCCTGCATGGTCCAGTTTAAAAGGGACCTCCTCACGACCGTCTTACAGGAATCGATTGGATAATATCTGTTGACCGTATGAAGTTTTTGAGAGGGAATACAAATCAAACCAGTCATCTATTGGTGAAGGCTAGTCGAGTTCACTACACACGGGCACAGGTTTACCCATGGTCTTATTTGTTTAGGTCAAAATGATTAACAAGAAGACAAAGTTTTCACCTCTCTGTTTGTCCACTGAGTTTCTCCATAGCGTGGGGTTACCAAAGGAACAAAGACTTCACAATTTGTGACAGCAAAGTTCAATGAGTCCTGCCAGTCCACACCAGTTTTTATCTCATGAACATCCTAAAAATATACATACACAAACGTTAAGTTAAGAACTGACCCTTTTAAAAGTTTATTGCAGTTTATTCTTAACTCAATTTTGCATCTTTCCTTTTACAGTAAAATTATTCCTTGAGTTTGTTATATTTCCAACGTTTGTTACACGTATCCCAGACCTGTCAAATCTCACAACTTTTCTGTGAGAGAGACACACTGCTTTTAGCATCCAATCACATTCTCACAAATAATGTCTCGTTTTCTCACAAGTTGCAATGTTCAACAGCTATATAAAAATAGTTATTTTACAAATAGGAATGTTACATTTATAAATTAGTGTTTAATACCACATCAACTACATGAAACAAACCAACCAAACACTATAGAACTAACCAGATAAACACTGTAACCAAGGTCAGAGAGATACTGCTTCAGGTCGAGGGCATGTTGTGCCGCTTCTGCTCGTACATAACTGATAAGGATCTGCTTGGGTTCTGTTTGTTCCGTACTCCCAGAGTCATCACTATGGCGACGGTCAACATCTTTACTACTGCGGTAAGAAAGTTCTCGCAAACTGAAAGTGTTTTACATGTACACATTGAAGGTGGACTCTCACAAGAAAATTTTTTGAATCCACCACCAAAATATTAATTCTAACCAAAAATATATATAGTGAATATAATTTGTATGAGTAATTTGTAAATTTAGAAAAGTTAGTATCTCCCTACAATTGACCTCTCTGTGCCACATGTCCTGTCCAAACATTTGAAATGGTTAAGACACACTCAGAAAAATAGCACTGTAGCATTAGGATATCAGTAAAAAGTCAACAACCTGGAATTGTCTGCTGTTTTGGAACGTTAAGCCAAACAGGTGGTACTCGCAAAGGGGTCAATTTATAATGTCATAACCTTTTATTATACATTTGCTCAAAGAGAGTAGATTGACAAGAGTGATCTCTTCGTCCAATCAGCATTGCCAGCATGTTCTTCTGGTCCCCTAGCGGAAGTGTGTTCCAACTGTACACGAATCGACTGTAGGGCGCCAAAAATCGAATCGTGTCAGTTCAAATTCAACACGGCGCGGATGAAGTGACCACTCTTGTCAATCTTCTCTCTTTGATTTGCTCAAGCTCAAAAGTTATCCATCAATGGGTGGTAGGTTGTCTCGGTATCGGCCCATTAGGGCTATGAGGGTTTCTACAAGGAGAAAGGTCAGGTTCCTCTCCAATATTACCAGCTAATGTTTTATAATGTGAAATAATGGGCAGTTACGGTAAATGACGTCCGAATCCGACCGATGCCCGATCCGACCGGCGGCGGAGATCACAGACCATGGTGATTAGCCACCTAGTGTGCTGCCGACGCCTGAGCTGACAGTTAGTCAAACGCCTATATGACTTATAACTTACCGGCTTTCGACCGGTAATGGAGATTTCCGACTTAAAGGAGAAACGTATAGTCCCAAGATGTTGTGCATTAACCATTTTTATTAGATTCGCGAAAAAATAAATACGTGTTAAAAAATCAACCCGAGTTTTGTATGTTTTTCATACAGTCAGCTTATGACCAAGCGTCAAATCATTCTTTGTCACGTCTATGAAATTAATAACTACGCCGTACGTAGGGTTTGTGTCTCCAAAATGACTTTGTTGTATACTGACAGCCGTATTTTGGAATTACGGTCGTCAGTATAGAGAAGGAAATCATTTTGTAGTCAGAAACCCGGACCAAGCCGCAAATCGCTAAATTGCCGTGGTTTCAGTTTAAATTCACGAATAACATGCACTCAGATCAAGAGATTTTAACTCACAAACTCCTGTTCGCTGCAGTCTATACATGATCTAATTTTAAAACTTTGAGTTCTTGAAAATCACGTAGCAATATTATAGTTTAATATTACTTGAAGTGAAAACCAACGTGGTCTGCGGCAGTTTTATCAATCCCTAAAACAGGTAGCCATTTGATTGGCTCTTATTTTGATTGACAGGTATGTATAGTCCAATCAGCAACCATAAGACCCAAAAGAAAGCTGAACAGCTCACTCTGGACTGTCAGATATATAAGATATTTTAGGCCTACATGTTTAAATGCCCGCTTATAACAATAAAACATTACAAAATGTCTTTTGGTTGTTCTAATATTTAAAAGCAATTCTCTATGGTTTTAGAGGGCGAGTATAATTTAGCAACAACTCATTGAATTTGAGTCTATGATTTCCGATTGTTTTCCTGTCTTGCTGGCGTCGTCAACACTCCCGTGAAGTTGGTAGCTTGAGTGCTCAAATGGCGACGGGAAACAACAGATACTTGTGCATGTAGTTAACCCACGATTAGTATGTTAATGATCGATTATACTACATTAAGGAATTGTTTTTTCATCAAACGTTTTTTTTCTGGTGGTCCAATCGTCCTACAAATATCCAAGCCCAGATTGAGTAAACTGGTGAGCATCACGGCACGACTGAACGATGGCCGCTTCTGTGTCACCACGTGTGTAATCACTTTGGTTTCAGATAGAATATCTGCGTTTTTTATATAAATATATAATCAACTAACAAATGAAGTTGGATAGCAGACTACGTGTAGTGTATATATTACTCATAGTGATATGTTCAGGGTCATACGCACATGTTGTAAGTTTGAAAGTTGTGTTGGAATCTCAGCCGCAGTGAACATCGAACAATACCGCTCCCTGGGCCGTTTGTGATGAAAAAAATATAAAATCCCGCATAGTCAGATTTATCAGCTAACTGCGAGTTTTTGTAGGTCTACTACAGTAAGATCTCCGCTAATTCAAGGACCAGTGATGTGAAAATAACGAATTATTACATTGCTATTTGCCACATTTGGTCTATAAAAACAACAACAGCGATCGTTCAATAGGATTATCTGATCGCTCACTCCAGGAGGTAAGACTCTCAACGAAAAAAGTTGAATTTTAAGTGTACTTTTGTTAATGTTTTTCTGGCCCTTGAATTTTTTAGAGTACTTGAATTAGCGGAGATCTTACCGTAATTGATGTTGTTGTTGTACCAAAGTGACAACGAAGACCTGCGTTTAAATTAAACTGTAAAGGGAAAAACGCTTCTGTTAAAAGCATGTTTTATTAGCCGAAATAGTCTCATTGAATCGATTCCCAGCCTCGAAGATATCAAAGGCCAACCAGACTAATCGTTTCACACGTTCGCTGATCGCTCTATTCATGCGACTCAACAGGAGGTTGAACCACACTACTACTCACTTTGGGTATAAAATCGGTCGGATTCGGACGTCATTTATCGTAGTGGTTAAATTGAACCCAATCATCCCACTCCTTATAAAAATGACACCCATCATCTATGGAGTAAAATTTATACAGGGATAAAATATTACACCTAAATATGTACATACCCTCTGACCCTTTTGGGAATAGGTCCAACTGTATCACTATTGAAACTGTCTCTAGATGTGGATTGGAAGTCTATAGTGGCTCGTATACTGACATCTGTACACACTATAATACAGGAGCCAGTCAAAATGTCCAACACAGATAGGTGACTCTCCTGGGCAGTGCTGATTGGCCAACCATTCATATCCAAAAACTGGTAATTTGACGACATGCCACGAAAAAATGGTAACTGTTCAAAAGAGATCACAAAAGGTTTGATTGATTAGGGCTCAACAGTGCACTCAACAGTTAAGGTCATATCGAGACAAAAGTATCAACTAAACAAAAGATCAAGATTGTAATATAAATTTACATTTGTTCGCATAATGTCTCTTGGTCAGCCTTTAAGTAGATTAAATGGCTGACTAGGGTATGTGATCTGTCAAAGCTTTCAGAATGCTTAGTTCAGGGGCTCGTTTCACAAAGCAGTAGCATCCCAAACGAAGCCTAGTTGCCAATGGATACCGTACTGAGATACGACGCTATGGCAACTGCGATTGAACGCACTGTACAACGGCTTGTTAAAAGACCCCTGACTATGCAGCTGATGAGCTTAAGGGACCTGGTTATTGTAATAAATCATGAACATAGGTGAAAAAGAATAGTATATTGATTAACTTAGTCAAACAAAGAGCATTAACCGCTGCCTAAAATACGCTATTATTATAAAGCTTTGAAAATTCCTTTCATTTGTTCATTTTTGACCGTACCTGGTTTTCCACAATATTTCTGAGTTTATCAACACAACAGTCATATTCCACAAAAACAAACCCTAAACTCATTCCACTTTTGGCCTTTACCCCAATTCTTGGGGAATCTAAAAAAAAGAGGAATAAAAACAAAAAGATGAAATATACACCACATTAAGAGTCTGACTCAATGATGTAATCTACACATATATACGTGTATACGTGGAGTAAAAGGGTGAGATAATTTTTTCATTGTAAGTCTATATATAATAAAGGTTCAAAATAACCATTGTTTTTAAACAAAAATCACCTGTCTCCATGGTTATTTTAGACAAGAAGATTTTCCCTGTGCCCGTGTGTTTTAGTGATCATAAACATAATAAATGTTAAAATGACTTAGCCCCCTTTTTAGCAATATTAGAAACTTTTTTCCATGGTTATTAGTAAAGAAGATTTTTGCTGTGCCTGTGTGTTTACAGGCTGGTATACACTAACAATTTTGCTGTGACCCCTGGCCCAGTCAACCTGCCTGGAAGATTTTGTCGCATCGCAGAAAAAAAGTGTAGTATAACGCAAATCTGTGTCAGGCAGCTTCAATTACGTCAGGTCAGGAGTGATCTCGACATGCTAGATATTTTGTAAAAGAATCGAGTTGAGTGGGGAAATCATGGCATGTAAAAAATGGTGCTTAGAAATTAAACACTGATGTTAGAATCTTACCAAACAGCCTTTGTATACAGAATGTCCCCTCATCAGACAGGACATGCCTGGCTTTAACATAACGTTCCTGTTCATGGGTGATAGGCCAGCTGTAACACAGATAAGTTTTCAAAAATAACAGAAATCATCTCTTCCTTTCATTACTGATGTTCAAGTTAAGAGAAACAAGCAGTCTTAGAATCTTGCATAACAGTAATACACAGTCAAATTTGTGACCCTCAATTTTGTTAGAAATATTCACATACGTTAAGCATACGGACAGGTGAACAAATGCACGTGTACTGACTGGAATATGTTTTCCAGAACTAAGAGCTTGGACTGACTCAGATCTTTCCTAAATTTGAACTGTGTACTGACTAATATGTTTTTAATATGAAAACCTTATTAAAGCAATGTCAACGAATAAATATGAGAAACTATTGGTGACTATATTGTAAATAAGGTTACTGATTCCATCTTTGTTTGCAGATCCAGGCCATCTATGGTACTTTGACAAAATATTATATGGGTTTTCTCAGACATTTAACATCATTACTTTGAAATTCTATTGGAATCAAATTAGATAATCATCTTGAATAGCATTTAGGAGAATGTCATATTTGGTATTGACTTCACATATTAATTATTCTCGTCAAAACGAGCCCTGCCAACCCATACATGTAGGTGACAGGTAAAGTGAGATCAATTTTCTTTTTAACTTGTTTCTACCAATTTGTGACTTTTTTTATTTAGATAACTGTAAAAAGTACGAGCTATAACGGTGGTATAGGGTTTTAACAGATTAAGTACATGTAGGATGTCACGCTATAGGGATAATTCTTTTAATGGCCTTAGGCCTAGACTAAAATTAATTTACAGTAGAAGCTGTAAATATACAAGAATATGTAGTCTAGGGAAGAATAATATCAAAATGAATGTAATTATGAAAGTGCTTTTTGAAATACCAAAACAATTAAAAATCCTTTTAGAACAACTGTAATTTTTAACTACGGTAATAGTATAAGAAGGATTGTGTCTGTTATTAAGGCAATCAATTAATCTCATGACATTTTAATAACAGGAGTGACTTTACTTTTTCATTGAAGAAAAAGTTCACAAAAGCCCCTAATATATATATACTGTATTTTTCTTTTTCCACAATAAAATCACTCATCCATAAAGTACTGTAGGTCATAATTGAAAAGACTATGGGTATGAAACTAAAAGTACTTCATCATCCTATATATGGCCGTAGACTGCAGTACATGTACATACAAATATTTCTAGTTTAAGTTGAATTAGAATTCTAATTTTATTTGGCACACCGTAGGCCTATGCTTACAATAAAAACAAATTTCTGCTATAAAGATTAATGTATTTGAAATATTTACAGTAGCAGTATAAAAGACAACCAAACTTTGATTTACCCTCTGTTTGAAGAAAACCCGAATTTCCTGGGTAGATGATTGAGTTGAGCACATATTAAAGTGCGGACATCAGCCAGACTGATGTTCGAAAGGTGGTAATGGGAGATTTGGATGAGCCCCAAGCAGGTCCCCTGGGAGTAATCATTGTCATTTGTTAAAATAATCCCAATCAGCCTGGCTTCTTCGCCATCATCTGAAAGAAAGCGATACAAATATAAAAACAAGAGTTTCGGGAAACCCAAAATACGCCCGGAAAGGCACAGTAACTGCGGCCATACCAAAACAAATCCTTCCATATTTATTTAAATTTAATTTTCAAAATTCAGAGGAAGGAAGTTGAAGCTTGGTAAAAGGTGATGTAATGTCAACAAAATGAAATGTTACCACTAAAACCTTTAAAATCCATCTGTATCAAATTTAAGATGGGCTATTTGGATCAAAGATTATTAACAAGATTTGTACTCTGTACAAGTCATCAATTCTTGCTGCTTGTTAAATCGTGATGTCAAACATTGCTTGTTGTCAATATAGTTTGGACTAAAATGTTTCAATTTTTTAGAAGAGTAGTTTATAATTTACTAATCATACTTAAACAAATGCAATTAATTGGCAATTTTGCAGCTCACACCAATTCAAGTAGATTTGAAAATTTTTCTCATAATATCATTTTTCTATATTATTTGGCTACAAAAAAAAAAACAGTTGAGCATGGCATGGCCATGTGGTATAGAAGAGTCAAGACCATAAAACTGTCAACACTTGTAGTGATAAGAGACTTAGAGCTTTAGAGTATGTTTAAATAGAGTGTCTGTGTAAATAGAACAAGGCTGGGTTACTTATCTCTTTGTCTGTAGATAAAACTTTAATCCTTTAATGTATTTTTCATTTGATTAAAACGTTATATATTGATTTAAGAATAGTTTTAATCAATTTAGAAACATTATTGCAATTTGAAAAAATCCTTTTTTGATGAGAATCGGAAAAGTAGAAACTATTTTATAATTTAAAGGTTATTTTCATGAAAATGAAAGTAAGAAGAAAAGGGAATGTACATAATCCAACAATTTGCAATAGTTGATATCATAAACAATTTTTTTACACACTGTCTGTTAATATGGTATGTAACATGAAAGAATTGAAAACATCGGATCATATTTGTTAAAGTTATGGAGAGAAAAAGTAAATATTACATAACCCAATATGGCTGCCATATTACGCAATGTATGATGTCAAAAATAGTTCGCGACACACCTTCCACCCATAAGGTATATACTCAGAAAAAATTGTGCAGATGGAATCAAAACTTTGGAAGTTATGGAGCGGAAGGGAATATTACATAATCCAATATAACTCCCATATTATGTAACCAGTGATGTTAAAAATAGTTTGCGACACACCTTCTACCCATAAGGTATATACTTAGAAAAAATTGTGCAGATGGAATCAAAACTTTAGAAGTTATGGAGTGGAAGGGAAAGCGGACGCCGGACAGCCGGACTGCCGGAGATGATACCATAATACAGCCCGCTTTTCAAGCCGGGCGTATAAAAAGTATTATACCATTTAGATGGTAAGACGTATGTACGAATTATGAGGACTGTGAGTACAAAACATGTACATGTACTGCGTAATCATCAAACCTACAAGTCTTAAATTTTACTGAGCCACACCTGTATCTTAAACATATTACGTACATTGTATTATCATATTTCGTTAAATTTCAGTTTACACAACTTTTTTTAATTGTCAAAAGGTATAAAGGTCTAAATGACATATACATGTACTGTATCTATCCTCTTTTAAACACAATTAGAAACCACAAGTAGTCTCCATGGTTATTTAGTCTACAAGATTTCCCCTGTGCCCGTATGTTCCTTTTCTCACTTTTGTTGCCTTTTAGTTAGTGTCTTTTACTTTTAGAAAGTGAATATGACAGTGTTCTTGTTATTTTTTGGGGATTACTCTTCCTTGAAAAATGGCAGAAATTCTTCTACCGATTTTGGGTTCGATTCCCGTTTCGGGTTTCACCCAAAATCGGCAGAATAATTTCTGCCATTTTTCAAGGATGTGTAATCCAAAAAAAATAACGAGAACACAAATAATGTTTGTTCTACATACGTAAGCATGACTTATCAATAGATTTTTTTTATTTCAATCATTTATTTCTTGTCTTGTGAATGCCAGACTCTGTTACATGTACACTGTAGACTATGTCCTACAATGTATCACAATTCGTAATAGTTGTGAATTTCAGCAGCATGTGCCGCTATAAAAGTTGTTACTTTAATAAAAGGGATCCCTTAGTAATGTTATAGTATTGCGTAATCCAAATAAATAGCATCAACTCCCAGATCTGATAGCCTTTCATACTACATAATGGGGATATTGCGAAATACTAAAAGTATCCATGACCCAGAAAGAAAAAAGGTCCCCAGGAAATGAACTGAAATCCTTAATGGTTAGGTAAATATTGTATGACCTCAATGCGACGATAAGAATTTCTCATGAATGAAATTATTATCTTGGCCATCATCATTCAGTTTTGATAAATTTACCAGGCATACATCAATGTCATTTATATGTACATTGAATATTATTATTTTTCTATTCAACCAAATTAAACCTTTTTTTATTAGGAGCCTACGATGGTAATTTTTGTTTAAATTCAACATATAACTGTTAGATTTTTCTTTAGTACCAATTAGCTTGCAGGTTTTTTATTTCAAAGTGACATTGAAGAAGGGAATCCCTGAAGTAAGTCATTGCTTAAAAAAGTGTCAATTGTTTTAAAGAGCTACTAGTCAAACCTAAACTTTCTTGCTTGTTTGTATTTCTGGGGGAACCAAAATTTTCATTTTCTTTTCACATGATCCTATTGAATTCACTTTCAGTTTACCAATATTCTTGCTAAAGCTGAAGGTGTAAACATTGTCAATATAATACAAAGTGCTCCAGATAATTATACTGACTAAAGCCGAAGTCCTGTCTGTCGTCATTGATCTCTAATGAAATATAATGGGTTTTATTTTATTACAACAACTTATCATTGGGTATAAAGATCTAAATGATCTATACCTCTTTTTAACAATATTAAAAACTTATCTTTATGGTTATTTAAGAGAAGAAGATTTTCCCTGTTCCCATGTGTTTTAATGTTCAAAATTATAAATATATTTATACAAACATGTATAAAATACTATTATTTCACAATAGGCCAATACTCGACTGCTGGCTTATTTGTACATAACTATCAGGCTCATAATAAATTTAAGTGGAGATGCATTGACAATGTTACACTGCCTAGTGCCACTGGTCAAGCCAATGTACATATATGGTTGTGTTCACAAGCTCTCGTCTCTCGGGTCTGTTGGTCCCAGATCTGTTGGTCACCCATCATCAATATAATACTTTGGCCACAGAATTTGGAGATCTCCAACTATAGGCCTATACTTATAGTATAGGCTATACACCAGAATTTGATTCCAAAATTAAGTAGGCTACAGGTCAAGATAAAGAATAAAGATGCTAGTGTTACTGCTACTGTCTGAACTGTCTAAAACCAATTTTATCATCTTACCAATACCAGTTCACTCAAGTAAAAGTTTTTTAATTTATTTTACATTTATTGGTCGTCGACCAGGTACCCACCAGTACTAAATACCCAAACATTAATAACGAAGTATAGTTTGTAGACGTTCCAACCGTTTCTGTCACTGTCAGTGTCACACTCAGACGGACTAGGCTACAGTACGGCCGTACAAGTTACAGTTGCATGTACAACAAGTTACAACTACACACTCTAGTACACTACACTGTCGGCAGTATAACTTTTTTTGCGGATTTCGTAAAACTAACATTCAGCTATCTGTGGGTTTCAAAGTTTTTTCCTGTCTTCAACAAGTGTCCATTTAGCGCTGACCTAATTTCATAACAGGAATACCAACCTTCCATCTCCATGCCGCATCTTTTTAACTTGAGTCAACTTTTATCGTGTCGACCACAACACTGATGTGACGAAACCGCACTTCCGGTTTACAAAACATTAACCCGAACGCCCAAGTTAGTAAGTTCAAGAGGAAAGATCTTGGTTCAGCTTTTCCATTTGGATGCAGTGATGGTAAGGGCAACCCTTCAACTTTTGTTTTTACCAGAACACTTTTTGTTTGAAGTAAAAACCATAGTTAATTGTCACTTGCATTCCATTTCAAGGTTGACTTGCGTTCGGCAAGTTGCAACAACAACATTCAGCAAATGTCAAATTGTAGGAAAACAATAGCATATAAACTTTGCTCAGGGTTTGTGACTTGGCCAAATGTAGTTATGATACTAGGCATGTCAAGTGGTTTGTGCAACAAGTACATACCAGAATGTAAGTATGACCAGAATATAAAAACCCACTTGTAAATCAATTATACAAAATAATATTAATAGGGCCTGGGAGTCTACCGAGAGATTTCGCGATATCCGGTGACAGGTGACGTTTTTTTATGACGTTTTCAGTTCGATTGGCGTTTTTTGCTCCAAAACGTCAGAAATGAGCATCATATTCGAACGACAAAAGGCTCCCCACATGCGTAATGACAACGCCGGTGACAGGAAATTTGTGGAATTGTCACGTGACTCCCGCTCCCTATACGGTCCAATAGGGAGCGGGAGTCATGTGATCCATTCCACAAATTTCCTGTCACCGGCGTTGTTATTACGCATGTGAGGAGCCTTTATTGTTCGGATATGACGCTCATTTATGACGTTTAAGAACAAAAAATGTCAATCGAACTGACGTCATGAAAAAACGTCATCTGTCACCGGATATCGCAAAATCTCTTGGTAGACTCCCAGGCCCTATTGTGTGTTGTATTGTGTAACTGTAAGTCTAAAAAACCAATTTTGATGGTTCCTAAATTTCAGGGGGTTTTTAGACAAAAGTGAGTAGTACTGCAGCAGGCCTGTTGGTAAAATGTATGAAAATACTACAAAATATGACCTAAAAATACCTCAAACAGTGAAATAAATAAAATATATTGTCTCAGCTTTACCTGCAACAAATGATGGCATCCAGCTAAACATACTTTACACACAATCCCACCAACAAAGTTGGTCAGTGAACAAAAGATTGTAGTTCATGGGACAACATGGCTGTCCAGTGACTTCAGGGACACATGGTTTTTCTTGACCCAATTACCTGGACTACAACTGATTGATACATGTCACTGTCAGGTAAAAGGTAGGCCAAGGATGGGGTTCTCTACTGAGACCCTCCCTGGTTTGATGCCAAATTGTTTTGGCAAGTAACAATGTACTTGGGCATACTCTTGTCCATCACTTTTATTTTGCCCCAAAAAATATTTATTTTTTTTCAAGTAATTGTTTAAAACCTCATATTACCTGTATACATTTTGGAAACTATTTTAGTTAGAATAACAACAAATGATCAAGAACTATGCTATATATTATCTTCTACATATTATACCTCAAGGAAGGTACATTGTATGAGTCTAATCTTATGTCTTTAAATTAATTCACTGATACTAGAAAATCGAGAAAAAAAATCTCTATGAAACACCTTTTGTAGGCCTAGCTAGAATATCAATTTCAGAAAGCAATCTAAACTTCAGCTGAAGACATGGATCTACATGTAATTTGTTTCCCACCATTTATTTTTTTTCCTCAAAATTTCTTGATTTATTATGAAGGAAAAGATTTTCGATACATGTAAATTTCTAAAAATAGATGTTGATTTAAATAAAATGCGTTTGAAGAAATTTTAGACTTCGGATAATTTTTGACAAAAATTAATTCTTTTCACCGTCCACGACAGCTTTACAAAATATCAAGTCTATTTAATAGAATATAAAATTTTATCAGCGCAAGTTCAACAGTATTAAAATTGTGTTTCCATCACGTTTTACTTTTTGAAAAAGTCCGCTAAAAAGCATGTGACAGACCAGGATCACAGCTCAGCACATGGTTCCAAACATGGCCGTCAGTGGTGAAAGACGCAAATTTCGCTCTCGTGAAAGGCTTGACGCTGCGATTTACCAAGTGAGAAAGTAGCTTATGTCTTCGTATTTCGTTTTAAATACAAAGGCCATTGTTTTTAATGTTCATTCCGGGAGTTATTATTCTTTTATTGTCATGTTTCAAGCTTTATAAAATACGCTACTCTTTTGCAAGTTATGTCAAAATTGGTGATATTGATGACATCATTGACATGCCTAATGATGCAGTGAACTTGTTTTTGATATAAAAATTGGGTGCATTTGTGTAACTGTGCACCCTTCATTTCTTCCCTACAAATGGAGAGCACTTTACAAGGCTGATTTGAAGTGACATTAACTTAAGCTGTTAAGGAAGCATTTTCTAATTTCCTTAACACTTTATAATGAAAGCTACAGTATACTATTTAAAGCTGTAGTTAAAAAACAGTTGTACAATTTTGCTTTTTGAGTACTCTTTATTTAATATGTTTTTTATTTAAATGTGAATCCTTTAGTTTTGAAGGAAAACTTAAAACTCAAAAAGTAATGTTTATAGAGAATTTTGGCAGGCCTCGCAACTTTTATAATGCAGGAAAATAATTTCAGATTGAGATTTCATGTTGCCATGAATCTAATTTTGAAAACCCTGTCAAATTGACAAAGAACTACTTGGGTTTATCTGAGTTAGTTAGCTTATGGATTGACATGCTTTCTGTAAACAGGATCAATGTATGGAACAACGTCACAATCTAGTCATATCCATAATGTCAAAGGTCATTAAGTTAAATATCCAGTGGTATTTTTAAAGAGGAATGAGCTGTCAGAAAATGAGTACATCAAAAAATGAAATAATTGATGTTAAAATTGTTGCCTGTACAAAATAAATATTTTTCTAAAGGAATCAAGATTTAAATAACCGCTAAGACGATTATTTCATTTAAGACTTAAGTTTTCTCTAAAAACTATGTTGATGTACATTCTTGGAGCCCGCCTCAGCCAGCTATCTTACATGTATGTACACCTGGTCAGAGAACGTCTAAATCTTAGACAGTTTGGTAACTTATGTTGTTAATAAATTTGTCTAAAAATAACCAAAATACAAATGGAGATTGTTCATTGTATCATTAAAAGATTAGATGGTACTTTTTATACGCCCGACTTAAAAAAAGTCGGTCGTATTATGGTATCACCAGCGCCGTCCGTCCGTCCGTCCGTCCCGGATTCCCTTCCGCTCCATAACTTGAAGAGTTTTGATCTAATCTTTAGAATTCTTTCACAACATATACCTTGTAGGTAGAAGGTGTGTCATGAACCATTTATGACATCGTCGATTGCATAATGTGGTTTCTACATTGGATTATGTAGTATTCTGTCTTAATCTATATCTTCGTTCCCTTCCGCTCCATAACTTGAAGAGTTTTGATCCGATCTGTACAATTTTTTTACAACATATACTTTAGGGGTAGAAGGTGTGTCATGAACCATTAAGAACATTGTCCATTGCATAATATGGCTTCTACATTGGATTATGTAATACTCTGTCTTAGTCTATATCTTCGTTCCCTTCCGCTCTATAACTTGAAGAGTTTTGATCCGATCTTTATAATTTTTTTTACAACATATAGTTTAGGGGTAGAAGGTGTGTCATGAACCATTTAGGACATTGTCGATTGCATAATATGACTTCTACATTGGATTATATAATATTCTGTCTTAGTCTATATCTTTGTTCCCTTTCGCTCCATAACTTGAAGAGTTTTGATCCGATCTTGACAATTTTTTCAGAGTATATACCTTATGGGCAGACGGTGTGTCATGTACCATTTCTGACTTCACCCGTTGCATAATATGGCAACCATATAGGATTATGTAATATTCCTTCTAAAGTTTTGATCCGATCTTCACCATTTTTTTCAGAGTATATATACTGTATGGGCAGACGGTGTTTCACATACCAATTCTGACATCACCTGTTGCATAATATGGCAGCCATATTGGATTATGTAATATTCCCTTTCGGCTCCAGAGCTTCTTTCATTTTGATATAATCTTAACAATTCTTTTAGAGTATATATACCTTATACATGTAGGTAGATGATGTGTCGCATACATTGTACCAAATACGATTTGGGTCCACATATTTTTTTTCCAAGAGTTTTATTTTATCAGAAATGTGTACCTGATGTTTAATATATATACATTGATATATATCAATGCTTTTTTTAGTACACTTGGTCCAGAGTAATACTGGAAGCCAGTTAATTTATACATTCTGAGACTGTTTTCTTGGATAGTTTAATGAGCACTACAATAACAAAAAAAGACAATTTTTCACAGCTTTATTGCCCATCTGGTATTTATCAGAGTGGCTGTTTAAATAGAGATAAGGGGACATCCCACACAAGGTTTGTATATTTACACACCATTGTATCAGTGGTCAGCCTGAAGTTTGTTTGCTTTGTACTAAAACTATTACAGCCAAGTCCAATAGAACAGTGTCCAAGTCAAAACTGTTAAAAGTCTATTGCATAGATTGCTCCTTCCCAATTATGGAACATAATAGCAATGCCAAAACAGCCACAATATTTCAGTTTTTGCAATTAAAATGTAATTGAATTTACATATGTGTACTATAAAGAAATTCAGAAAAGAAAAACTTCTAATGTGAACAAGAAATTTCAATTGATGAAATTAAAACAAATGTTATATTAAATGTAAAGTTGTTTATCGTAGCGGTTCGACTTTGCCATGGCGGGCGTATGTTGAGTTTACTAAAACTCTTGTTTATATATTTTTGAAAATAACAGATGTCAAACCTTTGTCAGATAGACTATGTGTCACTTGACTGAAGAATTGGTCTGGGCTTTCCTCGGATATCTCTGTATGCATTCCATTTCTTATCATTCTCATTTCGAGGGATTTCATGTACTAACACTTCCTTTTGTCTTTTCTGTTACCGGTACTTTCTTGACTCCTCCTATGGCATTAAAATCAAAAGCTGTTATAAGAAATGAACTTAAATGATTAAGTAACTGTTAGGCTTACTCACATTAACCCATAAATGTGCTCTGACATCCTGGCTACCCTTGAATTTTATCCATTATTAGATCACATTTTCGGTTCGTACGTGTACAGGCTACTGCCATAATAATCTCTTTTCTTTAACTTCTTCTAACCTGTAGTTTTTCTTGGATATTTCAACAACTCAACTTCTCTTGACAAAAAGAATTTATGCTAAAAGTGTGTTAGTTTAAATGTTAATTTCATTAGAAGTCTATGAATGGGGAAGTGTGAAACATTCCATTACCCCATATTCATGGCACTGGCTCTCGGCAGTCTGCTTATACTACATTACATGTACATGTATGTAATGTTTATGCGCGGTAGATTTTGAAATTGTCAATGGTTGAACACTTTCAAATCAGAAAATAAACTGACTGTCCATTTACTGGACTCTCATAATCATATCCATCAACACTCCCAGTAACCGCACTTCGGAGGATGCATCTGTTCTTACAGTATACATGTAAAAGCTTTACCGAGTACACAACTCCGATATCTCCATTTTAACTAAAAATCTTTCGAAACAAGGCTCTTTTTCTCATTATAAACTATATGAAGCTCTTTGGAAACTTTGACTTTTGATCCATCAAGTACTGTTGTTGCATCTAAAACTTTCACCATCTTTCTTTTCTAATGCATCCCAAAATAGTTCAGTAGAAGAAGAGAATAGAATCCACAGTTTCTGACTAACCGAGAGAGGGCGCTTTTAAGGGTGACCTCTGGGTCAAAAGACGTCAGTGCCTTAATATGGTGTAATGTAACGTTTTACACTTCCCCTTTCATAGACTTCTGATTTCATATAGCCTACTATTCTAACAGGAATTGAAAAATATCTGTGATCCGTTCAAAATACTCTCACAGATGCCATATACATATACATATTTCCACACAAAAATAAAAACATCTAAAAATTTCCACTTTATAAAATAATGAATAAGTGCTTTTACAAAAATACAGATTTACATGTATGCATATTGTAATAGCTTTGAATGTTCTTGAATTCACCATCAGGGTTTTCTTTCAGAAATCAAAAAGAAAAAATATATTCATCAAAACTAATAAAAAAATTGCTGATTTAAATCCCTATGAAAACTCTAAAAACTCATCTCTGTTCATCTGCTGGCCAACATGTGAAATCATTCGTTCAAGTTGTTGACATTTTTTTTACATTTCAAACAATATTTGGATTTGGTTCATGTGAACAACCGACTGTACGTTATTTACTTTTATCGATTTACTCCAAGAATTTAGGAAGAAATAAAGTTCACAATATAAAAGTAGCTTACCTTTGGTGGAGAGGAGTGTTGATACTTTGTTAAAACTGTTTCATAATACTGAACACATGTATTTTATTTCTGCCCACATCATGTTATCAGTATGTACATGTACATGTATTGGTACTGATATGGTCAGTCTATCAGGAACTGTGAAATGGAATTTAGTCCGGTGATTAACTCTTGTAATTGATGAGAAAGAAACGATCATTCAAAACATACATGTATTACATGTATGCTTCCTGGTTTAAATGATGATGGATCATGCATACATGTACATACCCAAATTTTACCTGATAGTCCCACAACTGTATAACTCTTACTAAACAATTGATAAATTATGTCAGGTCTTGTGGGAGGCTTAGTACATGTACATATTTGTATTGTGAATGTGAAAAATGTACGTCCTCTATCTATGTGTAAAATTTTAGTTTATGATGTGTTGTGGCAGTATAATTATATGTCTTTAATAGTTTTTGTCTGCCGTTTTGGATTACACGTATAAGGATAGTAACTGGACTAGAGTACATAACAATAATAATAAAAAAACTGACCTACTTACTCCAGAGTTATAAAACTATTAAAACATTATGCACAGAGTCTCCCATATTGATTCACCAAATGATGTCAGTAACTTGCATTATACCCATGAATGAGAGCTACACAGTACACTGTAGGACAATTTGCAATCTGGCTACTTTTTATCAGTTAAATATAATTTAGTGATAACATCTGATCTCCAGGTTCTTAAAGCTTCTATGATTTTATTGATTTACATACATGTACATGTATCAAGCCTCAATGATCGCGCTTGTATCAAAATGTGGAAAAACATTTCCAGCTTAATTTTTCTTTTCAAATCATACTTAAATAGCCGTATACAGTATACATGTACCTGGTTATCAGCCTGGTTATCTATTTTTGTTTGTGCTTTGAATGAGTGGAACATTGCTCATATATGACGATATCGAAAAAGTCCTTGTTCTCTGTTCCCTTTCTAAGAAAAGTTAAAACTGGCAATGTACATGTACATGTTATTGTAATAAAAACATTACTGTTGAATGGTATTGTTCATTCTTACAAGTTACATCATTGTGTAGATTTGTTTGCTCAACCATAAAGCACCAATGGCTTGATAATAATTATAATAGATGACCCAGTAAGTAGAGCTGAATACAACATTCATGTATTTGATGTATTGATTTATCTGTTTAATTCCCCTTACTTTTTAGTTTCAGTGTGAAAAAGTTCATGGCTATTTTTTGCAATTTTAATAGGCAATACAATACCAGATATGCACCACCGTGTTTTTTTCTCCTTCATAGATGTATTCTGTACGAGACTAATAATACATATAAGTACCTTGGGTGTGAAAACAAAAACTTGTCTTTCCTGGACACCTTCAGAATAACCCCAAGCCTGTATCGTCTTTATACTCTTTTGATTGGCCCATAACCCTGTGATGATTTTGCACTCAATGACCTTTTGTTTTAGAAAGTGGTGTGTTTTTCAAGTGTCGAAGTAATCAAACTTACTGAAGTTTTGACAATGCTACAACTTTTAATTAGATTTATTTGCATGCTGGCACATTAAAATCCCATTCTTGTGCATGACATTGCTGGGTGTAAACTTTAAAAGTCTTATCTATTCATTTACTCAAAGATTTTTGTATTTCTGGTAATACATTTCAATATGATTATTTCAAAATATTTTATTTTACCTTTAAGATAAACCCACTGTGTCTTTTCAACCTACTGAAAGTTTCTGTATTAAATTGTAATCATTGAATTTTAAGAAGTCTATTGCCCTAGTATAAACCTCTATGCGTTTTTTACATCCAAGCTGTTTGGCATAAAAACAAGACCAAACTTCAAAAGGGGTTGTCATGATTAGAAACTTTTCTTTATAGTTTGTACTCTTTATTCCATTTCACATGCGCCAAACATTTTTAGACCACCATGATCTCATGGTGGTCTTATCAAATCGAATTTTGTCCGTGGTCCGTCGTCCGTCGTCTGTCGTCCGGTGTCTGTAAACGTTTCTTGTGATCGCGATTTTAAGAGACCTACTGGTCGGATCTTCATCAAATTTCATAGACATGTTCCCCTTATGGTCTAGTTGTGCAACATCTATTGCATAATTTGCATTTGCATAATTAAATGGCCGCTGGCGGCCATTTTGTGATTTTTACCTACATAGTTTGTGATCGCGGAATCTAGAAAACCACTAGACTGATCTTGATGAAATGTTTTTGTGTTGATTCCCCATATGGTCTAGTTGTGCAACATCTATTTTTCTGAGCTCATTTGCATATTAACATGGCCGCTAGGCGACCATTTTGATTTTCTATTTTTTATCACTTTTCTCTTTTGTGATCGCGATTCCAAGAGAAGTGCTTGTCGGATCTTCTTTAAATTTCACACACACTTTCCTTCTATGGTCTAGTTGTGCAACATCTATTTCGTTTGCTCATTTGCATATTAAAATGGCCGCTATGCGACCATTTTGTTTTTCTACTTTTTATCACTTTTCTCCTAAAGTAATGGGAGGATCTTCGTAAAACTTTGTACGCAGGTTAACCCTATGGCCTCGTTGCGTACTATGTACTTTTTTGCTCATTTGCATATTAAAATGGCCGCTGGGCGACCATTTTGTTTTTCTTCTTTTTTTCGTCACTTTTCTCCTAAAGTAAAGAAAGGCTAGGATTTTCGTAAACTAATTAACGCACGTTAGCCCTATGGTCTCGTTGCGCACAATGCACTTTTTTGCTCATTTGCATATTCAAAATGTAGGCTACTATGTAGCTCCGGTAAGTAGCGTTAATGTGCGGCCTCCTTGAAGAAAGATAGTTTTGAGTTTTCAGATACAGCCACTATCTACCGAAGAAACTGTTTTCTTGTCCAGCCAGCCACCAACCGAAGAAATAAATTTCACATATCAAATTTGCGATCCGTTTACAAGCAGCCCCACTTTTTGATATTGTTCTATGGTGGTCGCCTAGATCAGTTTAACTGATCTCTTGTTTAATATGAAATGACCGTAGCTATATAGAGGTTATCAAACGAGAACCAGAGAGTTACGATGAATATCACTTGAGTCACAAGCCTCTGGTGAACGACTTTGAAAATTGATAAACAACTAAATGAGAGTGATATCCATTCAATGTAACGCACTCCAATAATGATTTTCTCACACTACACAAAACATACAGCGTTTAATTTTAAATTGTAGCTAAACTTAGAAAAACATGTGATGACATTGCCCCTATTTTCAAGAATGGCTGTCAAAAGAAGTTAGAGCTGACGTCACCAGCAACAACATCGCGGACATTTAAAGATATGGCTGCTGCTGGACGCTTCATCTTTTGTGATTTTCTCTGGTGAGGTCTGACATGGTTTGGGAATATTTGGGGTGTAGTCTGAGAAAATATTATTAAATTGCACATCTGATCCTGGAAGGCATTTAGATATTTTTTAGCCTTAATAGCTGATGAACATGTTGATATTTCATGATATTTGCTATGTTTTTAAAGAAAATGTCTAATGTTTTGACATTTGTGTGTTAATATAATAAAACTGTTACCTCCTCAGTGTGCTCCCATGTTTGATATCCCATGTGCTCCAGTGACTGACACCCTTCAGTTATTTCTGTCTTGATTGACGTACATTACATTCCCATACAAATCCTGTCACTTGTCACAACTACCGGATTTAGACTTAGTCCTCAGGCAAAGCATGAAGGGCTTGTTAAGTGCTAATAAAAGTTTAAACGGCTGCTCTAAATCTAAATTGTTAATAGTTTTAACCTTTTTCTTAACTTCAAAACTTTGTACATGTACATGTATTCTTGCTTCAAACTGATTTTGATTTAGAACATTTGTTTCTACAATACAAGCATTTCTCTTACGAAAAGTAGGTTAATACAATGTATGTATATAATATTTTATATTCTTTTTAATATGTTGTATGTCATTTTATGCTATCATTAGTACATGTATCTGCCAGGCTGAATGACACTGCTCTTCCTTCTGCTTCATACATTCTTAATTTTTCTGGGGCCCTCGCTGGCTCAGTTGGTTAGAGTGATAGTCCCTCACTCCGACACAGGCCTTCTATCGATGTGGTGAGGGATCAAATCCCACTCAGACCAAATATAAACTGAAAATCTATCGCCATATGTGGAAGAAGTGCCAGGTAGAGCCCACTTTCCTACCCCACTAAACCTGGCAATGCATCCATACAAGTGAAACAACCTTGACTTGTCTAATATGTAAACTATTCAAATTTGTGTGTTTAGATGCTTAGTGGACCAGGCTAGCTGCAATAATGTTCAAATTGCAGAGCCTCAAATTACATGTGCCCTATTGATATGTTGATTTTGGTTACATACAGCTTTGAAAAGGATGCCCCTAAATCACAATGTCACTGGTATAGATTGATAGGTGGGGGTATGGAAGTCTATTCCAAGACAAATTTGACACAGAAATATGTTTTCTCCAGAAAGCAAATTGGGACATTTTTATCAGGCTGTGGTACGAAGCTTAGCAGATGTTACTGTGTTCTATTTGGTACATGTATTCATAAGCTTTTCTTGCAGTAACATCATGTTAACTAGAATTATTGATTTGTGTTTATGCAGTTTTAACACCATATCCATGAACACTATTTAAATATTCTTTGATCTTGGTAAATTAATTATCCCCAGCACAAATGAAAGGATGGAGGGTTTCAATGGGCTACATTTACATTGCTATAACCGGTGTATGTTTGTTTTCCTGAAACCCTAAATTAAAATGCTGCAGATGTTATTTTGGACAATACTTGAGCTGGTACATGTACATGTATGAATATTTATCTCACTTCTTTTATTTGGTTCAAACAGTAACACAGAGACCCTGTATATTTCATATTATGTCTCTGTGCTGATCAATACGGGGCGACTGCTTGTGATGTCATGTCTGGACATTTGTTAGTTGCGTCTGCTTGCGTCATACACATAAGAAAGTATATTTCTGAGTTCCTTCCTTTGATCTATAAACAGTACATTTTGAAAAACAAGGCCTGAATATTAAACAATCTAAAGGTCTTTGGTGGGATAGATTCGCCCAAAGCCTGACCCAATATTCTGTTTAATAACTGACCCCAGGCCATATATACATGTTACTTGTACATTTTATTTCCTTATGCCCCCTTCAAACAAACCCCATAACTAAATACATTATCCATTGAGATTTTTAATTTTTCATGAATGCACTCTGTAGATAGGACCATGTTGTTTATATCATTCTTTCTCACAACTGTGAAATGGTGTTGATTGTTCCGTTGTGACATACACTGGGCATGGCATACATGTATGGTATAATTTCCATACCAGAGGCCTGTTTAACAGAGCAATGTAGTGACTCCGATACCGAGAGATACGTTGCTATGACACTCACAGTTACGTAAAAACTTACGCCACACCCTTTCATGAAGCAGGCTCCAGAATCTATTTGATGGATCCTAATGTGACATATGAACGTGCTGATTATTTCATTTCTTGCTGCCTAATCAGTCAGTATGGCTATCTAGATATTAATCTTTAGGTTACCATAACTTATAACTTATTAGATTTAAAGTAGACCTGGATGTACAGTTAAGCTGTCTAGTTTGTTCATTTGTATTTATATAACTGTCAAAGTGTCTAGTGTTTCTTGATGGCATGAATATTAAGAAAAAATCACAAACTTTTGTTACCTTTCAAGGGGTGTAGTTAACAGAAGATATTTACATGTATGTTCAATATTTCACGTTTTACTGCTATTCCTGGACATCCCTGCCCTTTAATGTAGCCTGAATTCCTAGACTAGAGGAAATTCCTGACCTACTGTTTCCTGAAGACTATCCCACTAAGGTTATACTGAAGTTCACCTCAAATCACTAGGTTGATGGTTTGTTGTCAGATCTGGGATTAAATTAGCTGTTCCACTTCAATGGGTTTTATTTCTCCACGAAAACCTGGCTACTGGTAGTGAAATAATCCTGACTGTAGCATAACCTACCAAACAGTAGACAGATTTTTTTATATTTAACCTTTATGAACTGTATTTTACCTGTGTGTTTCAGAACAATATGTAAGGAACCTTGTTCAAGCTGGCGTCATATTTAGACAGTAGATATCTCACTGGAGATGATTCCCAATTTACTGATAAGGTTTCTGATGATATTCTCAGTTTCCTGCAAGACAGCAATAACATCCCCATTAAAAGGTACAATTTCCTGTCCTTCAACCAATTCTAGTCCAAGAAGTTAAAAAAAGTGTCAACTGAATAAATATCTGAATAAATAACTTAAACACTGAGCATTAATTTGGTAAGTTTCTATAGCTTCATTTCTGAATGGCACAGGTAATTTGTCGTGTGATTCGACCTTTCCGCCAAATTGTCAACATTATTTCGCTTACAGTGCTCCAGATAACTTTTCTTTAGAAGGCACACATTTATCCTTATTTTGTTACTGGAAGCTAGAAAAGTCTTCATGAAAGGGTACCGACGAACACCACTGGGGCAGTCAGTCATAAATTATTTGATTTGCTGTTTGTGGGAATGACAACAATATTTCACACTTTATAATTGCGTTTTTACGAATTTTAGGAATTTCAACTATAATTCAAAATTGTTAAAGGAAACTAAAGATGTCCACGTGTAAATAGTGATCATGAGCAGATGTTAGTATGTGTGTATGTGTGTAGAAGCTACATGTACACTCCTATGGTAGGTCGTTTCGGCCTATCACTGCTTTTAATTCGAGACATTTAACCTATACATGTGAGCATCGTTCTGAGATTTCAAAATACAACATGTAAATAATTTATTGACTTACAGAGTTGTGAATTAGAAGAAAAAACTAACTTTTAATTGTTCCCACATGCTTTTTCTCCAAACACTGTCGTAGCAAAAAGAAGTACATGTATTTCCACCAAAGCTCTTGGATGTGAATTTGAATGCTTCTTGCCAAAAAATTAATGAGTAAATCCTTAATCTGAATAGGTTGACAGATTCAGTATGGTTGCAATTGATTTTCACAATGTGACAAGTTTCCAATCAAAGTTTCTTTATATTGTGTCACACATATTTCACTGGCCTATTCTTATTGCATGTGAATGCCACCAGTCTTGATAACTACATGTATGTAAACCACATGCTGAGAAAGGTGATCAAGAAAACAACAAAATTTGTTGTACAAATCACATCAATCCTTACTTTGATACGAAGCTAACCGTTTTTGGTAACCTTGTTTGTTTTGACTAATGAATTACAATCATGCAACCTGCACCGACTGTACAGAGTCCATCGGATAATGCTTTTCCTAGTTTTAAGTGGCTTAATGAGCATGCCCAACTTTTAAATCCTGACATTTCCTGGGCAAGGCGTAAATTATACTGAGACGTCCCTTATCTGAAGCACTGAATTATATAGTGGTGATATGCACTTCAAGCAATGTGATTCTTTGAAATCTTTGTTAGAAGTTTTGATACCCATACCAAGAAGCCTTTTTTAAATACATGTATATATATTCATATGTGTGAATCCCACTCAAGCAAGGAAAGAAATTTGATTAAATTGAACAATTTTATCTGATTCACACTTGAGGGATGGTTGCTGTGTTCTTCTAGGTTTTTACATATGCCCACTTTTATCCGAGCTAATTAACTGACAAGGTCTTGTATTATTGTTGTTTTCAGAGTTTTGTTATTTCCGGCTGTAGACAGTTATCATCGTCTCCTCATACACAGAACTGTGGAAGATTTTCCTTGCCTTACCAGTTTTTCTGTAGGTGAAGGAACAGATCGCAGAACAGTGGTTTGTCACAAGACCTCTCTTCTAAGGTAATTTATTAAAATACACTTTTGCCTCTTTTTATACTATCTAACTTCTGGCAACTGACTTCAATTTGAATAAGATCTAGACAACTTGTTAGAACTGTAACCAAATGGAAGAGTGTACCATGTATATATGGGGGTGTTCCTCACGGCAAAGGATCCAGTCTCAGTGATGCTGTGTAAGTGAAACAATCGTTCAGCGGTGTGCTTCCCCTCTTCCCTTGCATCCTGTGCAGAGCAAGCTGTTGACATAATTCTATCTGTAATATTAAATACGACTTACGCCCACAAAAATGTTATTCATTAAATTTAGACATATTATAGGCTTTTCTCTGTTTGATTGTTTATTTATTCAAGTTGAATGTCTTTTTCAGTGAATACTTGGAAAGGCAGGAAGAAAAGTGCAACCAAACAGAAAGATCACCATTTGCTAGTTTTCAGAAGAGAAAGCACAGAAGAGTATCCCCTAGCTATGGTGATGAAGTGAATAGTGACAGAGGCCAAACAATGAGTTCACAACGTGACAATGTCAATGAAAATCAAAATAAAACAGTCCAAAGCCGAGGAAGAGGGACAAGGTTATTTTTTCAATTTATTTATTGTTGGAATAGGTCATTTTTGTACTTCTGAAACCCATGTAAAGTTTATATTTCGGCTTGATATTCCTTAGCTATCGATGGTTGCCAGTTACCAATGGAAGGTTGTGGGTTTCCTCCAGGCATAGAGCCCGGTTTCCTCCCACAATAAAACTGGCAACGCAGCCATGTAAGTGAAATAATCTTGAGCGCTGCATAAAACACCAATCAATCAATCCTTAGCTATCTTTGTAGTACAACTTGACCGGGAAAGGAAGTAAATTCGTTGTTCTTGACATTTTTTTTTTGTTCCTAATATTCCTAAGCGACAGAGAAACACACAAGAAATTTTGGTAGTGATATCTATTAGAATGGCATGGAACCTGATTATAAATTTAATTTTTTTCTTCCCAGACGTGTTAAACGACCAGAGATGCAGATATATGTTCCTCGGGCGAGGCTTGCACAGCAAAACACAGAGGAAGAATCTTCTGAAAATAAAAACAATTCATCAACCTCTATGGCACCTCTTACCATGCCAACTAGTCATTCAGGGGTTCAAGCTGACAGACGATCCTGTTCTCCATCCCTGGGAAGGGGAAGAGCCAAACCAAGACAACAACCCAAATCACCAAAACCTTACTCAACAAAAAAGCTCCCTAAAGACAATCCGGCTGTGGAGAATTCAAATGAAAGTAGAATACCACAACCTACGATGATAGAAAATCTTTCCAAACACAATCCAGCCAATGAGAATTCAGACCCTAGTACATTATCACAGACAACTTTGACAAAAAATACTGCACAGGAAAATCCATCCATTGAGCATTCAGAAGTGAATTCCAAAATATTAGAATTACATTTCTCAACTTCTGATGAATCAAAACAGTGTTTAGCAGATTGCTCTCCCCTTATGATCTCAGGTGATGAATGTGAAAATAGATCTCTTGTAAGTACTGCAGACAAAGATCTCCATTTTAATAAACTTAGTGTTTTACCTGTCATAGAAACTTTAAATAACCCCACAGAAACCAGTCCTGGCAATATTTCACAACATGAGGCTTGTGGTAATACAAAAGAGCAAACTGAAGCTGATATGAATTCTTTTGAAAAATTTTATCAAGAAACAAAAATTGGTGCCTGTAAGAATGATGAGATAGTTATAGCTGATTCTCAAGAAATACTATCTGAAGAAAGACTGATGAATTCTAAATTAATTAATCAATCAGAGACTAATGATTGTATTGGAGAAGGACACAGTGCTCAAAATGTAAATAGTTCCCACCATGATATAAGTTGTGTTGGCTCTGAATGTAATGTAGAATATTCACAAAGCAAGTCCAGTATTGTTGGTGGAAGGGAAAATAGTTCAGATCTCATTCATTCAGAACTTGGCACAGAAGAACAGAAAGAAACTTCTGGCAATGCATCCATGGGTGAACAATGTGTTGGTGAATTCATTTTATCTTTAGAAACTTCTAAAATTACATGTAACTCTGATGACATAAGTCAACCTCCATCATCAAGTGATCTCATAACATTGACTGAAGAAGTTTCTTCTCAGGCATCAGTTTTTAACCCTCCATGTGAAGTTGTCACAGAAAAACAATTTATTGTAGAAGAATGTCACGAGAATATTGGAGAATCTTTTCACTCTAATAATACCAACAATAATGTTGTAAGTGACATTTCTGAACAAATACCTATACAAGATCACTTAGAAAAAGTTACCAGCTATGATGGTTCCCCCGAGGCAGATGGACAAAATGACCATGACTTTTCAGTAAATGTATCCACTGACCCTCCGCTGAACAAAGAGTGCAAAGAAAGTGATGAAGTTTCAGTTGGAAATTGTAACCAGCAAGCATCCTGTGTTAAGGCTGAATTAAATCATTTCAACTCAAACCAGGTTGTTCACGATTCAAAGACTAGTGTAGCGATGGAGCAAAGGGAAAATGTTTCTGCTAATCTCTCTGTCCCCAATGACATCCCTTTAGAAACACAGATAGGTGAAACAGTAACACAGCAGACTGATGTTGTCACTGAAGCTGTTGATATGATCACACAACACCCAACTCAGGATATTTTATCGAAAGATGTAGATATTGAAAAGTCTCAACAAACGGAAGATATCTTTAAGGAGTCCAAAGATGATGATATGGAAATACATTTTGTCCAATCAAAGGGGCAAGATATTACCACCATGAAGTCTAAAGAAGCCGAAGTATTCATTGACAAGCATACCCCTTCAGACAATGTACAGAGTGAACTGGGTGAAAAGGCTCAGCACGAAATATCATTCCCTTCCAATAACCTCTCCAGTGACATGGCCCACGCTGATACAAACACAGAAAATAATGATTCGTCTACATCTGAGGTTGCCATGGAAACACAAGATGTTGATGATGAGGACTCATGGGATAAAATGTTTACTGAGGAAGGAGAATGTCTGGACCCCAAAGTTCTGGAAGAGGTAAATTAATCAGTTGTCAATCACATATTTGAGCTTATTTTCATCTTATTGTACTGCTAAGGTCAAGTGTAACATCCTGGCATAGAGCCTGGTTTCCTCTCACAATAAACATAGCAAAGCCACCCTAAAGGTGAAATAATTAAACAATGAATCTTTGCCGTGGGAGAGAAGACTCATCATTAAAACTTCTTGGCTTCTACGAACGATAAAACAAGATTAGAGAGTTACCTCCCCTCATGTTCTTTTTTCTCTTGATTTGAGTTCAAGGAAAGCAGAGACTTATTGATATGTCGTACTCTTAAGATTTGTCTCTAACATTGTGAACATATGTGATTATTACTGATACAGACAATAATGATGTATTGAAGTGCTCACCTCTTGGTGACTAACATTTATTGTTTTCAGTTAACAGCTGCTGTTGGAAGTGTTCAAGTTGAGAAACCTCAAGCTACTAACTACTACAAATACCAACCAAAGACAAATGATGTGGACTTTGAATGTAGGTAGTGGCAATATCCTCCTATGTATGAAACACCAAGCTGGCATTTGTGCTCAGTTTCATTTCTTTTACACATACTTCAGTCAAGGGAAGCCCTCGGGCTGGAGCATTGTGACGATTTCTGTATTTCTCTGCCGTGATAGGCGCTCTTATCAGCAATACCAGAAGTCTATGAACACGGAAGTGTGAAATGTCGCATTACCCCATGTTCAGGGCACTGGCGCTTTCAGCCTGCTTATACTACATTATGCGCGGTAGATTTTGAAATTGTCAACGGTTGCGCAATTTCAAATCAGAAAATAAATTAATTCTCCACTTACTGTATCTATCGGCAATTCCAGTAACCGCAGATCGGAGAATGCATTGGTTCTTATAAAAGCTTTACCCAACACGCGGCTCTCATATCTCCATTTCGACTCAAATCGTTCCAAACAAGCCTTCTTGTCTCATTTTCAACTATATGAAGTTCTTCGGAAACTTTAACTTTTGCTCCATCAAGTACTGTTGACATATCTAAAACGTTCGCCATGTTTTTTTGTATGCATCCCATAATAGTTCATAGGAGGAAGTGAAGAAAAGCCACGCTTTCTGACTAGCCAAGAGAGGGCGCTGTTTATGGTGACCTTTGGGTCAAAAGGTGCCAATGCCCTGAATATGATGTAATGGGACGCTTCACACTTCCACATTCATAGACTTCTGGCAATACAAATACTGTTATATTTTATTCTACTATTCTTTTCATATTATAAATTTCTAGCTTATCTGTTCCCTCAATGATAATAATAATTTGATAGTTATCTTACATACCAGATTCTCACGCCTTCGGGATCCTAATTTGCTGAAGGCATTAGGAGAGTACATCTCAATGTTAGCCTTTGACATGAAAGAGTGTAACAAGATTCTCATGACCTTGCAGTGTAGATTGTATTGTACAACAATATTTGGGGATGATGTGTATTCCTATAGGTTCTGATTTTATGCCAGTTGAATACATTGTTCAAGATTGTGTTTGAAATGTAATAGGGAGCAGGAGTAACGTGACAATTCCACAAATTTCCTGTCACCGGCGTTGTCATTACGCATGTGGGGCGCCTTTATCATTCAAATTTGACGCTCAATTCTGACGTGTTTTAACCAAAAACGTCAATCGAACTAACGTCATCAAAAAACGTCATCTATCACCGGATATCTCTCAGTAGACTCACAGGCCCTACAGGCCTTTTGATTAGGCTGGGTGGGGGATGGTTGGCAAAATGCTTCTTGTGTGTTGAATGTTCATGTTGTTTGTTTCAGCACACAGCCATGTTGTGGAGATTTCCGAGTTCCCAGCTGAGTTTATTACCAGAGATCTCATTGCTGCTTTTCAGCCTTTTATGTAAGAGTTATTTACTTATTACTTCACGATTTTTAACATAAAATGTTTTTACGTGAACTAGCAAAAAAATCTGATATTTTGTTGAGATTGAGAAAGTTATTTTCACACACTTGAATTGATTGTTGACAGTTTATTGACTATTCTCCTAAATGTTTTACACAGGTCCTCCATGGTATTTCTGTACATCCTATTTTTGCTGATTTGCAAATATATTTTTTTACTTTGTTTATTTTATGTTTTATCTATCTTTTTTGATTTTGACTTTCAAATTTTCTGTGAGGCGAAGTAAAAAAATAATCAGTTATTAAAACATTTTTCAGTTCACATAAATCTGAAATACATGTATATTACATATGTAGCTGTAATGGAAGGCATGTCGCTTATATACATGTATTATGTTTTTCTGGTAGGTCCCGTGGTTTTGATATCAAGTGGGTTGATGACACTCATGCTTTAGGTATTTTCTCTAGTTCTATCGCAGGTGAGTGTACTTTTACTTTAACTCTGATATGGTTTGATATGAAAGACTATTTTTGTCTGCCCATCAGAATAAATGCCGAGACGACAATATGTCTGCCACTAGCTACTTTGCTCTTGTCCTGTTAGGGTTCCAGGGAAATAGACCTACAACTGAGTTACTCTCACAAAGCTCTTGATTGCTAGAGGTTTCAGATGATAAGAATTGGCCTCCCAAGCTTATTCATAAGAGGCGACTAATGAGCCTTGAGGCTTTTTACAGAGGGTAAAAATTGGCCTCCCACGCTGGTTAATAAGAGGCGACTAATCCTTGGGGCTTTTTACAGAGGGTAAAAATTGGCCTCCCACGCTGGTTTATAAGAGGCGACTGATCCTTGGGGCTTTTTACAGAGGGTAAAAATTGGCCTCCCACGCTGGTTTATAAGAGGCGACTGATCCTTGGGGCTTTTTACAGAGGGTAAAAATTGGCCTCCCACGCTGGTTTATAAGAGGCGACTAATCCTTGGGGCTTTTTACAGAGGGTAAAAATTGGCCTCCCACGCTGGTTTATAAGAGGCGACTAATCCTTGGGGCTTTTTACAGAGGGTAGAAATTGGCCTCC
Organism: Lepidochitona cinerea; assembly: GCA_963971465.1. NCBI lineage: Eukaryota > Metazoa > Mollusca > Polyplacophora > Chitonida > Tonicellidae > Lepidochitona > Lepidochitona cinerea. The sequence continues at coordinate 33,056,204 of OZ020553.1, forward strand.
AAGCTTGATCCTAAGAGGCAACTGATCCTTTCACCTTTTTGTGGGTTAGAGTTTTGGAGATTTTCTACTTCAAAAAATAATTAGCACAGTTTTTACTATTTGTGTCCCGTTCCATTTTTATTTAAAATGTATTTTGGATGTGAAAGGGTCTGTTTGATAAAACTAAACGTCCTATAAGTGAAGAAGTTGTTTGGCGTTAAACTTGATATAAATAAGTGTAGTGGTAGATGTTGGTTGTACAAATCTGGACATTCTTAGTCTTATCCGGGAACCACTCAACATTAAAAAAAAACTCCACGAAAATCTGTCGTTATCTTACTAAGCAGCCATTATATTAATGATATCTATATGTGTTCATTAAAGATCTGGATTGTGCTCTTTGTCATTGGTTTTATTTTTAAGTTCCATTACCCATTTTGATATATTTGTTGTCTGCCTTCTATAGCTAACGAGGCCCTTCAGATGTACCATCCCTTGCTAAAAGTGAAACCATTAAGTGAAGCAGATAAACAGTCCAAGATGAAAGCCAAGAAATGCGTTGGTAAGGATGTGATTAAGAAAATATCATTTCTCAGAAAAAAATCTAAAAAAGAATATATCCTGTTTATGATCTGAGCCCCAATGTCTCACTAAAAATATGTTAAACCTTCTATATACATATATAGAAAAATGTAGCATTTATCCGAAGAAGAAAAAATGTGTGTTTAGAAGGTGCCATCTTGTCTAATTAGTTTACATTTAGTACCTTGGCAGCAGTTATCATTCATTGTGTATCAAAATCTAATCCTATTTTCTTGCAGAGTTTTTACAGCCTTACAAACCACGACCTGAGACCAGTGCTTTTGCAGCCAGACGTTTAGTAACAGGGGCTTTAGGATTGACACAACAAATTCCAAAGGAAAAACGTGACCAAGAAAGACAGCAAATAAAAGCAGCCAAAGGTGAGCTTATTTATTCATCTATAATGAACCTACAAATGATGTGTTTTAAACTATATATATATCAGTGTTACTCTGAACTTCATTCTTGTTGATAGGACCTCGGCTGCTCGGTCAGTTAGAGTGATAGTCCCTCACTCTGAATTTCCATCGATGTGACGTGTTACCGAATCACACTCGACCAAATACAATTTTAAAATCTTTGGGTGCATTTTTCTCCCGATGGCCATATGTGTAAGAGTTGCCAGGTACTCGCCAATGGTTGGGTTTTTGCTCTGGGCAATGAGCCCAATTTCCTCCCCACTTAACCGAGCAACGCTGCCATATAAGTGAAACATCAATCAAACATTCCAATCTTGAATGTAGCAGGTATTAAATGCTCATTAAGCACCTGTTGTTTAATGTAATGATATATGAGTTGAATAAACTCTTGTGAATCCTTATTTCAAACAACTCCAAAAGTATATATAAGTATATTTATTTATATATATTTTTATTTATTCAGGGGGGGGGGGGGGGGGGTAGATTGTTTTAGATGTTTTCAAATCACTGTGAAGTGATAGATTTAGGTCCGACTTTCAATATCATAGATGTATTATCAAGTCTTTTTTGTAGTTCAGTGGTCTTATTACTTGAATATTTTCAGCTCGAAGGAAACAGGAGAAGAAAAGCAAGGAAGATGCCTGGGAAGGGAATTATGGGAAGTGTGCTATGGATGAAGAGAGTTAACATGACGTTATGAGAGACTGGAACTTGGTGCTATTATTCACTCCCTGGCTTTTTCATCAGACTACCTCAGTTTAAAGTGCTAAAATTAATTGCCTTTCATGAATTTAATTGTACCGCATCATAGATCTGAAAATACTCATCAATTTTTCAATTCTTTGTCCTTTTGCTCATTGAAAATTTCCCTGGGGGCTCCAGCACAAGTCTTCCAATTTCCATCAGTGGGTACTGGGGTTGATTCCCACTCAGTCTTATAAATGGATAAAATATGACTGGAAATTCACTAGATCATTTATTTGATTATCCATCGGACAGCACAGGCTGTCCCCTCCCCCCCCCCCCCCCCCCCTCTCTCTAAACAATGTAACAATGCCAAATAAGTAAAGTCAGTACTGTAATATCTGGATAATGATGTATTCATCATGGTTTGAATCAATGATACTTTCTGTTCTATTTTTGTAAAGAGTGCATGTAGTTGGTATTGTTTTTTTTTTCTTTCACTCAGAATTATTCACCACAATGAAATTACATTGAATTCTTCATAGAAATGCAGAATTTCTTAATTTGTCGCATATGGTATTTTGATCAACCTGTGGCCTCGACAAGTCATAAAAATGTACAAAAAACCTGTATTAAAGGAACGTTTGCTGCAGTAGCCTTTCTGACATTTGTGAAGGAAGCTTTATGCCAGTAAAATCATTTAGATTTATTATTGGGCACATTTTACATGCCCAGTTGTGTTTAAAATGTTTAAAGTGGGGTGAAAAGCAAACATAGAATTGAATGCCAAACACAACCTATTAATCGGAAATATGTATGGTAACTTCAGCATTGTTTTATACTCATTTCAGGTCTTTTTGTTTATAGCTTACAATATAAAATTTATTTGAAGGTAAATGTCTGTCTACATGCCCAGGCTCGGAGAATGTCTACATTTCAGTTACCCAACAAATCAAATTTTAAAATGTTTGCCAAAAAGTACATTTTAAGACTTATTTAAGAAATTCCCTGTTGCTGTGTTTTCTGTCTGACAATCAATAAACAGCCCAGAATGCACCATATGCCCAATATGCACTCTCAACGGGGTTGTACCGCACAAGCAACCCAGGTCGATTCTCAGTCAGTAAACAAAGCAGGCAAAGGAATCCCCAAATACATGTAAAACTCGCAACCCAGCAGAGTTAGGAAAGTTACAAATGGTCATCTGGAAACCTCATATTTATCCCTCGAATAGAACACATTTGAATCTCTGGACACAGTATTAATTGTTATTTTTATCAGGAAGTACAAAATATGAGCTTTCCACTGATATCAGTCTGAAAAATGTATGATTAGGTAGTTTAGGCTATTGGAATTTTGTTGGTTATTAGCACACATCTTTGGTTTTTACGGGTTACATGTTTTACCAATATTTTTTATTGCAAGGTAAATCTACTTTGTCAAATTGCCTGGGCAATCAGAATTTATGAAAAAAGTCTGCCATTTTAAACAAAATAGATGCCAAACATGTCTTGAGTAAAACTTATGAATTTGTATACATCAGATAATTCTATTGTTTTTTAAGTTATTCTTCTTGGAACTGTTTCTTATAATACAGAATTATAGCTGAGTTCATTTGGATTGAAGCCCATTCAAGTTTTAAAGAATGCCAAATCCGGTGTATTCAATGTTGAACTTTTTATTTGACAATTTAACAAATGAAATGTATAAACTGTATATTGCCACCGGTGTCATTACAGCATTGATATTTAGAATACTGTATTTATTTATAAATATGTGAATTTGTGTAATAAAAATTGTTACTTGAAAGATCTGGAAAAAGACTATTTTTGTTTATCATATAATATACTTATAGGCTGAAATTGTCACATGCTTGTCAGAGCATTATGCCGTAGCCCAGTATATACATGTAGATATACACAGAGACTCAAGCAATTAGAATGTTGCAGATTATTTGTGTATCGTAAAAATCTATATCACTCAAATTGTTGCCAGCTGGCCGCAACTGAAGCAGACTCCAGCCAGCTTGCAAAGCTCAAATATTAAAGCCATTGTTGGAATTATACATGTAACAATGTTTCATCTCACTTTTTAGTTCTGGGAGAGGGGGAAAAGAAACCTATCCTTCAGTTTTTTCCAACTTTTATTTATTACTTCTATTCCATGAGATGTGGCGCGGGTTCGAATCACACTGACCAAATAAAAATTTAAAAAATTCTGAGTGGATTTTTCACTAGGTCGCCGTATGTTAAGGAGTTGCCAGGTACTTGCAGAAGGTTTGGGGTTTCCTGTGGGCAATGAGCCTTAATTATCTCAAATACGGCGCAAAACTTCAATCAACCTTTTATACATGTAGGACTATACTAGAAAAAAAAGAAACTAGAAAAACTGTTATTCTAATGGATAACAAGGATAGCCCCCGCCCCCTTCCCCCTGAAACCAGTATAACAAGACTTTGTCCTAAGAAAATATCATTTATTAGCATATTTAACACAATACAAACATATGTGTAATAGATTTTCTTTAAATATTTTCACTTCAACAACAATAATAAATGCAAATAACATTGACTTTGAAAACGATGTAAGAACTGCATTGAAATATTCTCACTCAACATACCAAGGAGGTCCATCAACTTACTAGTAGAAGAACTTCTGTTATATGGTTAACAATTATGACCGTAATGGAATTGATTCATAGCATGGGCGAAATTAGTACAAAAGATAAATCAATGCTTTCTAATACCTGGTAATTCAATGTTTTTTACTTCACTTCAATCAGAGCTTTCTAAGTAGATTTTTCACTTGGTTGCGTAATGTTTACGGTTTCCTCCACTACTAAACCTAGCAACGCTACCATATAAAAAGACGACCATGTGAAAATGAATCAACTTGACTTAAAGTGACATGAGCTGGCAAATTTCAGACTTTTTCATGAACTGCCCAGAAATGTTGAACGTATGCAGTAACTTAAAGAAGTGAAGAATTTGCGTTGAAATAAAAAAATATTGGTAAAGCCAATAACCCAGATGAACCGAAACTTCAGCAAATTAAAAGGTTTGCATCGTTCATGTGTTACATTTTTTGTTTATTTAAACTTTTTCAATTTGCATTGAAATGAATTGCATGAAAGTGATCTGATATTCGACCCATAAATACAGACATAAGATTTTTACTTCGATGTAAAAGGCGTGGTCAAATGAAATAAGGCAACAAAGAACGGAAAACAGCATTTGAAAATTTTTCATGATTGCAACATTCTTCTTTCCCACATATGTATTAACAGATAAATTCATTAAAATAGACAATAGCTAAAAACATTAATATGTAACAAAACCACCATATGCTGAGGTTGATGCCTGATAGTGGACTAAGAAACTCGTATTTCCAAACATGAAATCAAATCAGGAGGTATCCAATAGGTAAATTTCAAAGTCAAGGTTAAAAAAGTGTGTACTGACCCACTTGCTGGCTCTTGAAACATTGAGCAATTCCCAATTGATCAATACTTTTAAAACAATTTGTAATGCCCTAAGACACCACTGACTGTCTCATACTGAGATTTCTTAAATGTTCCTTGAAGGCGCTTTTCAGCGCCAGTTTTAAGGCATCATCACAAGTTTGATGTAAGAAATGTTTGAAACTCTCTTTAAGCGTGGGTTCCGTACTAATGACAAATGATTAAGGCATCACCACAAAGTAAGTTGTTTGTGAACAACACAAGCTTTTGATACCTATACCGGTGTCTTTATCAACTGTAATAGTTACATTTGTTTTATTCACTTGATAAAGACACCGGTATAAGTGTTGAAAGCTTGCGTTTGCGTTAATCATTTCTCATTAACAATTATCATGCTGGTCATGTTTTAAAATATAATTGACATATTTTGAATTTGTTTGATGAATGTTTTAAGAGGGTTTCTAATTAAGATATTCAAAATGAAGAGTCACTAAGTGGCAGTCTAAGTAAAACAGTAAGAGGCAAAATTTTCAATCATATCGGCTAAAAAAAACCCGTCTACGTAAACACAAATTTCACATTTTTACAATGAATTCATGAGCTAATAGTCTTGTGAAAATGATACATATCCATATGGTCTATAATCCTCATCATAGTTCTCATCATTGTGAAATCTGTCTTCACGATGAGGTGATCTATCTCTATATCCTTGATACTGATCACCAGACCACCTATGTCTTGGGGGTTTAGAATAACCATTGTATCTAGCATCATAATAGCCACCATTGTCCTGGCTATATGTGTAAGAGTTCCTTCCCCTTGAATTCCTTGACCAGTTTGTGTTTTGACCCTCCCAGCTATGGCAATGATCTGGCCAGTTAGATCTGTTCCAGCCCGGCCCACCAGGGGGAATATTCAAATAGTTTTTATTCCATATCTTATCTTCTTCATGCTGGCCATTTGTTACATTAGATTCCTCTTCAGTCTCTTCTAATCCTGGTCTGAAAGAATGAATATAAGTGATCAAAATTAAACTTAGTCTTGATTTGAATACAAAAACTAAATACTGCAGAAAAAGTAAGGTTGGTGTGTTCCTTGATTGCTGGAACTCAAACTCATATACAGGTTTGTTTGTCTTACTCAAATCTCAAAAATAGTTCATTTAAAGCTAAGTATTGGTTTGTGTCAGACTGAGAATACTGTCTGTCTACTGACTGAGCCACTGTGACTGAGGACCCCTAGTTAGATTTGAAGCCAGATATAAGAAGAGCAGTCACAAACATGATTGATGTCTTACGTCACATTCACGATTATTTCACTTATATGACAGTGTTACCAGGTTTAAAGGGGGAGGAAACCGGGATCATTGCCCGAAGAAAATCTGCGATCTTCGGCGAGTACCTGGCAACTCTTCCACATACGGCGACCAAGTGGAACCACTCAGTTATTTTTATTTGCCATTTGTCTGAGCGTGATTCAAACCAGAAATATGAAGCAATTTTTCTGGACGAGGTTGTCCACATTCAAAATTTTTCTTATCCCTCCAAAGTTAAATATGCTGAAAATAGTCCATCCATATTATTCCAAATCTGCCTGTCGACTTTGACAGGTCTCGGTTGCTGTATTTGGATGAGTTGCCAGGTACTTTCCGGGAGTTTCCTACGGGCAATGAGTTCGGTATCCTCCCTCACTAACCTTGCAATGCTGCCATATAAGTGAAATAAACTTGAGACAGGTAACTTGTTATCCTTATTATGCTGAAATCAATCGATCAACATTGGTCCAATTATGTAACTGCCTGTTGACAAGTAGATTGTTATCCCCACAATTGAAGCTCCGTACAAGGACACAAACATACATGTTAACTAAAATCATCTTAAGCCTAGCGCAGACGAGAGGCGCCGGCTGAGCTACAAGGCACGCGTGGCCAAGGGAGCAGCTACAAATTTCAGCGCAGACGATGAGCTCTCGGCTGAGGCCAGTTCCTTGTCACCCAAGTTCACTAACCTACACAAGTGTCACTACCCGTGTTACGTAATATTCTAAGTGGTCACATGATTTAATAGGCACACGTGATTGGACTATCCCTCCTCTCAGCTCAGCCGGCAGCTTACGTTGTCCGCACACGGTGAGATTCTTGCCACGAGAGGCAGAAAATATCAAACATGCTAAATACTTTCCTCACCGCCTCGAGAGGCGAAAATCTCACCAAAATTTACGCGCACACGGGGGAAACAGCTTAGCTCTCAGCCACGCGTAGCCGGCAGCTCAGCCGGCGCCTCTCGTGTGCGCTAGGCTTAACGTTCACACTCACCCGCCATCTTTTCTCAATAGGAGATCTTGTATGTAAAATTCTCTTTCTATCGGATGACCTCGTCCTTTAGAAAATGCTGAAAAACATAGCAGAAATGTTTTAAGAGATTAACAGTTTTCATATAACTGGTTTTCTTTTTAACTTGAAATGCTGCAAATTTCAAGAGAGTTAGACAATGAAAAAGATCATCAGCTAACAGATATTGGGGAATTTCTTTTTATTGCTTTACCTATTATCAATGCCTTGTCTTTAGGGACATTTTTGGACATACATTTAACTGGAGACTAGCAAAATCATAAAAGAGTTACTTCTGAGAATTCAAAATCTGAACAGTGATGTTCTTTACAAATGTTGATTTCATTCCATTTGATGATTAATGTTCTACAACCTCAGAGCTGAACGTCATATTCAGACAGAAAAACCGAAATAGTGACACAATCTCTTGTATTAAATTAGAATAATTTTTGAGATGGAAAGATTGAACAAAATACCTTGAATAGCCTTTTCAGGATCTATAGACATCTTATCTACCATATATCTGTAAATCAAGATTTCAACAAAGAGGGAATTCATTAAAAGATCATCAATTCAATTCCAAAATGTAATTTGTAGGATTAAAAAAAATAATATTACAATCTGTTGCAATATGTATACATATATTAACATATCATTAAACTGCAAAAAAATGAGAGGAAATCTCTTGTTTATAGTTAGCAGCATTTTAAGGAAAGCGGTAGCCTTATTTACCTGCAGACAAGATAGCCAGTTCTGTTGACACCATGTGTACAATGTACTCCAATCAATAAGTCTGAAAGATTAAACCAAAGACAACAGGTTAACAAACTAGTCTTCATAAGTATAACAGTATACATTAAAATGAAGAAATTGTTAAGAAAACTGCATCATACTTTGTACAGGAATACACTATATAGACGATTAGACATTAAGAGGATCATAATTGAGGAGGACAATCAACATCAGTATTTTCTTTCTATATGTTCACCCTTATTGAAAATAGAAATAAATCCTAAAAAAATAAACTTAAGCTCAAAATCCATGGCTTCAGAGTTTATTTGAAGTGCCAAATTATTCATAGAGGATAGAATACATACCATTTTTTTCATCTTCCTGTACTAAGTTTTCAACTGCTTCAAAAAATCTGTAAACAGAAAAATAATCATTAGTATAAATTGTTTTTAATAAATAAAAGATGCTAGTTTATAATGTTTGGATGAAAAAATAAAGACCTACTGTTGAACAATTTCTGATTTCGGTATTTTATGTCCTTCAGTAAAAATCTTTGCATATTGTATCCCATGTTTTTCTATATCCTGAAAATAAAAAGTAAACATACACATTTAGATACAAAAAAATTGTATCACAAAACAATAACAAGTACAAAACTCAAATTTATAAAGAATTTGCAAAGAAGTTCTTAGTTTATCAGGTGACAATGTTTAGTTCTTAGTTTATTAGGTGACAATGTTTAGTTCTTAGTTTATTAGGTGACAATGTTTAGTTCTTAGTTTATCAGGTGACAATGTTTAGTTTATTAGGTGACAATGTTTAGTTCTTAGTTTATTAGGTGACAATGTTTAGTTCTTAGTTTATTAGGTGACAATGTTTAGTTCTTAGTTTATCAGGTGACAATGTTTAGTTTATTAGGTGACAATGTTTAGTTCTTAGTTTATTAGGTGACAATGTTTAGTTCTTAGTTTATTAGGTGACAATGTTTAGCTCTTAGTTTATTAGGTGACAATGTTTAGTTCTTAGTTTATTAGGTGACAATGTTTAGTTCTTAGTTTATCAGGTGACAATGTTTAGTTTATTAGGTGACAATGTTTAGTTCTTAGTTTATTAGGTGACAATGTTTAGTTCTTAGTTTATTAGGTGACAATGTTTAGCTCTTAGTTTATTAGGTGACAATGTTTAGTTCTTAGTTTATCAGGTGACAATGTTTAGTTTATCAGGTGACAATGTTGAGTCTTAGTTGATCAGGTGACAATGTTTAGTTCTTAGTTTATTAGGTGACAATGTTTAGCTCTTAGTTTATTAGGTGACAATGTTTAGTTCTTAGTTTATTAGGTGACAATGTTTAGTTCTTAGTTTATCAGGTGACAATGTTTAGTTTATTAGGTGACAATGTTAAGTTCTTAGTTTATCAGGTGACAATGTTTAGTTCTTAGTTTATCAGGTGACAATGTTTAGTCCTTAGTTTATTAGGTGACAAATTTTAGTCTTAGTTGATCAGGTGACAATGTTTAGTTCTTAGTTTATTAGGTGACAATGTTTAGTTCTTAGTTTATTAGGTGACAATGTTTAGTTCTTAGTTTATTAGGTGACAATGTTTAGTTCTTAGTTTATTAGGTGACAATGTTTAGTTCTTAGTTTATTAGGTGACAATGTTTAGTTCTTAGTTATTAGGTGACAATGTTTAGTTCTTAGTTTATTAGGTGACAATGTTTAGTTCTTAGTTTATTAGGTGACAATGTTTAGTTCTTAGTTTATTAGGTGACAATGTTTAGTTCTTAGTTTATTAGGTGACACTGTTTAGTTCTTAGTTTATTAGGTGACAATGTTTAGTTCTTAGTTTATTAGGTGACAATGTTTAGTTCTTAGTTTATTAGGTGACACTGTTTAGTTCTTAGTTTATTAGGTGACAATGTTTAGTTCTTAGTTTATTAAGTGACAATGTTTCAATGTACTTCTTACATCATTATCAAAGAGGATACAATATTTTTATAGCAACTCTCACATCCTAAAGCCTAGCGTACACAAGAGGAGCCGGCTGAGAGCTAAGCTGTCTGCGTAAATTTTGGCGGTGAGGAAAGTACATGTATCTAGCATTTTTGATATTTTCTGCCTCTCGCTGCAAGAATCTCACCGTGTGAGCACAACGTGAGCTGCCAGCTGAGCTGAGAGGAGGGATAGTCCAATCGCGTATGCCTATTAAATCATGTGACCACTTAGAATATTACGTAACACAGGTAGTGATATTTATGTAGCGGCGCTGAAATCCTTTTAGCTCAACCGGCGCCTCTGATGTGCGCTAGGCTTTAGCCATGCTAAACAGAACACCATCTGCTATCTTGTTAATTCTAACCCCACTGATATTCCATGGATGAATCAGTCTAACATTAGATGAAGTCATTGGACAATCGCTCTAACGACTTCCATAACAATGCCAGTGTTAAATCAAAAGTCATCACCCAATAGACCGAGAGGTTAATATCCATAAGTAATCTATAGAACTATTTATTCTATACTTTATAAAATAACTTACTGGTGCACACAAAACAAAATGGCAAGTCTCAAGTTTACAGTTACACTTGACGACGACACCGATATAGGTGTTGAAAGCTTGTGTTGTTCAAAAACAACTAACTATGTGGTGATGTCTCAAGGTGTCTATTGATTCTTATCTAAAGGTATTGGTATGTCATACTGACATGAAGTGTAATGTATTAATGTATCTCTTGGCATGTTGTCCAGACTGAAACTCATAAATTGTAAAAAAAAAAAAATACATTTTCTCTTTTTCCAATATAAAATAGAAATGACGATGAGATTATGATAGACAGTACAGAATACTCACCTGTTTATTATAATATCTACTTGTGTTAGTAAGATCAATAACTAAGCCTAGTCTATGTCCACTCTCTTCTATCTTCTCTATCAAGTTGGCTGGAGTAAAACTATTAAAAAATACATGTTTTTGTTCGTTAGTCGCACAATATAATGTAATAAATGCATATGGTAGTATTGGCAGATTTAGGTACAGGCAAAGAAAGCTATGTCTAAGCCCCACTGAAAGCCAAGCCCACTAACTTACAATGATTATATCCACTTGGCAGTTTTTGGTTCATTGCATAATCCAGAGACATTCCAATAATGTGACAAAGCATCAGACCAGGCATCAACCTTTTTGGGGAATTTAGCTACAAGATGACACGAAAGCAATATAGCTAGAGTCTATGTTAAAGCCGGTGCTGGCAATGCAAGAAACTTGCATAATATAGCAGTTAAACTGAATAGAACAGATATCGCTCAACTAGATGGCAGCCAGGCTGGACGGGTTTAAAACTGCTGCTTTGATATCTCAGCACTGTTGCATGCAATAGGTGGAAAAACGGACTATTCGCTGTAAACAACAATGTTTTTCAACAACATGTAACTGGTTGTCATAGTTATTATGTTCGATATGACTCAAATTAAACAGTTAAATACCTCACAAATACTAAAAACTAGTGAGCAAAAACAAATAATTATAAGCCTAAAAGGTGAACTAAATATTAGTAAGCTCAGAATTAACATTTTATTTAGGTTGATTGTTTAGTGTTTTACGGCGCGCTCAAGATTATTTCACTTATATGGCAGACTTTATTAAGGAAATTATTACATAAAAATAAGCTCGATTCTAACATATTAAAACTTACCGTTCTGCTTTTGGAACTTTGGAACTGATGTTCTATAAGAATATGATAAAAAAAGAGTGGTTGATTATAGCATAACCATATATATATAATAAAATCCAAGAGCCGAAAAATAAAATTGAAAAAATCTACTTGTGTCATGGAACTAGTTTATCACAAGAAGCTTTGTTCTTTTATGTCAGTAAATAACTTATGTGAATTCAAAAGATTTATTCAAAGAGGGTGACAGAATCAAATGAACGATTTGTGGGGTTTTTTTTCAAGCTTTCTAAACAATCTGCAAATATATTTTAAATTTAAAAAAAAAAACACTTCCTTGAGTAATATATATTCATAACTTACAGTTACATGTCTAAACAAATAAGAATTCCAGATAGTGAAGCAAAAAGACTGATAAATAAATTTGTATCATTTTAGAAACAATAAAATGTTATCTGCGGTTATACTATTTAGTACCTACATGATTAAGTGGTACTTTAAATGATATAAATCTTGTTCCTTCTATTATATCTCCCAGTGCAGAATATGGTAGCCATCTGAAAAAGAACCAAATAATAATTATTTTACATTCTGCAAAAGACAACACAATTTAACTGTCTGTATAATGGAGAGTTGACATTACATTGAGTAGAAATGCTAAGCAGCTCATGGTGGGTTGAGAAGTTGATTTTTCCTCCTCATGACAGGAGATGATTTTTAAGTACAATAACATGTATGTCTGTGTTAAAGTGTCAAAGCTTTTGACTGACGGGTAATTGTTTAACCTTATGAAGTGATAATGAGTCCACATGATTTTGAGCCGAAGAACCGGTTTTACACAGTTGGCTGTAAAAAATATATGCACACAGGCACACGGCATTGATGATTTGCGACCTGGGTGTCAATTCCTATAGTTTTAACATAAATCAACTTCAGCCTAATATTCATGGTTAAGGGCATAACGTTTGTGGCCTTGCATTCTGTCAACAAATGAAGCAAGTGGTTTCAATTCCCTTGAAACAAAAAAATGTTTTTCTTCAATCAGCTAGCATTTTTTTATTTTCTTCGAATGTCTTGATTACAAATATCTTTGATAAAATTATGTAACTAAAAGAAGTTAATCTATCAAATTTCTGTCTTATTTTACTCATGCTGGCTGTTGTAAGTCATTACCTCTAGATTGGCTTTAATAAGCAGTTTCTGTGTGTTTAATTTCAGAATTAAAATAACAGTATTTCTTATTTCACTAGCTTGTCTTCAGCTGGTTTTAATTTTGGGACACAATATGGTGCTTTTAAGTGGGTAAAACATTGTAATTTGTTATTTAAGAGCATCCATAATTTTTTTCAGGTAGCATTTTTTTTTTCTTCATAGAAAACAGGAACTCATTATTAAAGGCAATTTAGTAGACTGTGGTATACACTTAGAGGACAACAGAGAGCAAACATGGTTAAAACTGGGATTAGTATAAAAGGGGTATGAAACACCTTTATAATGAGTATTTGTAATATCAAACCCGATCGTTAGCAAGCGAAGACAGCCAAAGTCTGTTCCGAGGCTAAGAGAGGATCAGGTGTCTGAGACAAACAACAGCGAGCTAAACTGCTGCGATCCCACTGGATGTAATACAAAGGCGCATCATATCACTTTAATATTAACCCCAATTTTAAATTTTCATAAATGAAGAAAGAATTTTGATAGCTAACGTACTACTACTACGCTACATGTACTATATCTACCTGAGCGGCAAAGTAAGTAAAACCAGGATAGAGTCACACAAGTGCGGCTACATGTACTACTACTAGCATTATAATTATTAAAATCATGATTCATACATTCCACACCCACTGTGGGCCACAGACACTCCAATCTACCCTTGATCTTTAGTTCTATAACACATAGTATAATTACAGAACCACGACATCCAAGGTAAATAATTAGATTGGAGTGCCTATGATATATTTGGGAACAGGTCATTTCGTACCCAAACCGTTTCGTACCCAGTCATTTCGTACCCTAACCTTTTCGTACCCTAACCGTTTCGTACCCATTTTCATACCACACAACAAAAAAACAAATCTCTTGGGTTTTCTGGCGCCCACGGTGTACTGTTACTTCAAAAATCACTTTTATATTTTGCATTCTGACATATTTTTAAAGTTATTTTGCAGATATTCATTCGACCTGTGTCCAGAAAATTAAAGTTTATCGCTGCAGCGGCCTGGCGAAAAAGAGAATGGACAAGGGAGACGACTCGCCGTGACTAAAACAATTTAAAACTTCATTGTATATAGAAATAAAGCAGTAGATAAAATTTTCTGTGTTTGCTATTTGTGTATTTACCAAATTACACAATACGTACAGAATTGATTGAAAAAAAAAACGAGTTAGTGAGTTAAATTCAAACTTGTCAAGTTTTTGACACCAAAACATGTTAAAAACAAGTTAGTGAGTTAAATTCAAACTTGTCAAGTTTTTGACGGAACAGAAATCATCTGTTAGGTTATCACAGTAGGCGCTATATGACTTAATCCCTTAATCCTAATCCGATATCGACAACCCAGGGGGGAGCACGTAAATGTGGAAATGTACTTCTTGCGGGATGACTACATCAAATGGTCTAACTTTGAGTGACCTCCGCCCACCAGCCTTCGAGAGTAGTCGACTATCTGCAGACATGCGACTGCCGGACAACAGAGATGAAGAACCCATGGACGACAGTCAATTCAACGTCGAGACAACCTTTGCCATCCCTCAGCAATTTCCCGAAGTTCCAGCCGACGACCTACCTGATGGAACTGGGGATGAAGACGATGTCCTTCCCAACGACGAACCCTTGACGTTTACGGTTGTGAAGGGAGGCACAACCAGGGGAAAGGACAAACTTGTTGATGATGTAGGTTATTCCTACACAGTTAAGGTATGTTAATAATATAATATTTATAAGGAAATCATAAAATTAAAACATTAGGAGCTTTTAATATATTTCGTTGGTATCTATATAGTCAATGTATTCATCCCATATTTTTTCATTGATAGCGTCATCGTGGTGGAAGTACTGAATGGTGGTGTTCCATAAGGGGTAAATTGGTCAGATGTCCGGCCACCGTCCTCCAGAAGGGAGACACTTTCCGTCCAGGGCGACAAAACCACTCACATCCATGTGAGCCTGGAATTGACACTCGTGTTAAGATAAATAAGCAGGCAAAGTTGGAGGCCAGATTAGATGTCTTGAAATCCGCGTCAGAGATCGGGATGCAGTCTTCAAGTTTGTGAAGAAGCTGTTAGCTCTACCCTTCCTGCCGCATGAGCACATTGTAGAAGCCTTTTCCTACTTGAGAACCATAGCGCCAACCCACAGCGGCATTGAAGAGCTGATGAACTACGTCCAGTCCACCTGGCTTGATGGCTCTGTGTTCATCCCCTCCTCATGGTCAGTTTTCATGGCACCAATCCGGACAAACAATGACGTAGAGGGGTGGCACAGGCGCATCAACTCCAGGGCTGGACGTGGACGAGTTCATTTCCATAAACTCCTTGAACTGCTTAAAAATGAAGCCAGTGCTCTACCATTACAAATTAAACTTGTATCGCAAAAAAAGCTAAAGAGATATCAAAGGAAAAAGTACACGACACTACAGGGCCGAGTTTTTAAGGTTTGGGCAGATTATGCTGAAGGAGAGAAGACTACTGCTCAACTTCTGAAGGCATGTAGCCACCTCACTGGCCCAACTATGTAGAGACATTTTAATTTCATGTTTATTTATTAATTTTTTTTGTTAAAAATAAGAAATAAAAAGTTTGTATAGTTTAAATGAAATCGAAATTTTGTAATCATACATGTTGTAATTATATATAGGCTATTATTCTCATATATATTTTAATTATAATCAATAATATTATGTAGTTTAAATAAATCATGTCTGTAAAAATTGAATTGTAAATGCATAAATAGCACTTCTTTTATAAACATCTTTTTATGGAATAAAGAACAGACGGAGTTATCTCTCTTCACTCACACACATCACATGTGCGATCCATTTCATTTTCTTTCATCCAGAAATCCTGCAAGTAAACTGCAAAACAAAATTAGACTAACATAATAGTGAGAATGCTAATAGATCGTGGAGAACCCTAATAACCCATCGATTCACATACATGTTACATGATACGAAAATGGGTACGAAACGGTTAGGGTACGAAAAGGTTAGGGTACG
This sequence comes from Lepidochitona cinerea, assembly GCA_963971465.1. Classification (NCBI taxonomy): domain Eukaryota; kingdom Metazoa; phylum Mollusca; class Polyplacophora; order Chitonida; family Tonicellidae; genus Lepidochitona; species Lepidochitona cinerea. The sequence continues at coordinate 33,072,270 of OZ020553.1, forward strand.
AAATGACTAGGTACGAAACGGTTTGGGTACGAAATGACTAGAAAGCATATATTTAGCCTGCGTTCGCAACATGGAGAGACTTGACTAGGGCTCAATTATCGTTATCAAATTAGAAAATGATACAAGCTGGTTATCATACATAAAGGAAATATAGAATTTGATTTCGATCGACATTAAAGCGTTTGCAGATATTTACCGTTTTGGGATAGCCATTTTACAAGTTTTCTGTCAATTTAGGCTAATATTAAGGAGTAATCGCAACTCATATGACACGTCTCTATTTTCAACAAAGATTCGTTACCAAGGGGTACAACTCTTACAGATTTAGTGATAACTAATGGCGGAAGTACTTTACGTGAGTTATGCGTGGTGATTGTGTGAGCTACTGCTGTTTCTAAAACATAGGTTTGTATCGGAATTTAATGTACACCAAATTATCGCAGACAAATGTTTAATTTGAAAGTTTGAAAGAAGGAAAATGCCTTTGGTTGATGACTGTAACTGGTGCAAATCAAGAAAAATGTGTTCTTAACAATTTATCTGTTTATTATTCATTATTATTAACACTAATAACAGTAGTCCGCAATATGTTGAGTGGATTGAAGGATAATTTCTGATACGCCCGCACGGGCTTCTTCAATACCACGTCAACATAGGGTGCATTTGAAAAATCTAAGAGTTGCTATCGGAATTTTAAAAAAATGATAACTCGCAATTTTTAAACATTACTCACCTAAAATTTTGTCCGAAAGCATCTTTGATAATCCCTTCGTAGAGCTAAACCATCATCTGTGACCATACGCATCGCCAAACAACAAAATTCTTAAAGTTTAAATTCCCTTTGCGTTATCACCGATCTTCCCCGACAGCCGCTACCGGTTGTAGTGGCGAGCATGATTTGAAAGTTCGCGGTAGATGGCGGTGTGATCGCCCGAGAAAATTTAGTGAAAACAGACGGAATTCAAACTTAACGAAATTCGTTGCTAACAGATTTTAAGGTCACATATGATGGTTTAGCTCTACGAAGGGATTATCAAAGAAGCTTTCGGACAAAATTTTCGGTGAGTAATGTTTAAAAATTGCGAGTTATCATTTTTTAAAAATTCCGAGAGCAACTCTTAGATTTTTCAAATGCACCCTATGTTGACGTGGTATTGAAGAAGCCCGTGCGGGCGTATCAGAAATTATCCTTCAATCCACTCAACATATTGCGGACTATAATAACAGTAGGGCCTATAACACTAACCTGCTAACAGTAATAGTAAGTGAGTAACAGTGACACTACCATAAAACTATTAAAAGTAAAACATTGTTGCATTTAAATGATTTAAATGTTTAATATGATTACATGTATTGTTAGTCCGCAATATGTTGAGTGGATTGAAGGATAATTTCTGATACGCCCGCACGGGCTTCTTCAATACCACGTCAACATAAGGTGCATTTGAAAAATCTAAGAGTTGCTCTCGGAATTTTAAAAAAATGATAACTAGCAATTCTTAAACATTACTCACCTAAAATTTTGTCCGAAAGCTTTTTTGATAATCCCTTCGTAGAGCTAAACCATCATATGTGACCTTAAAATCTGTTAAAACATGTTCGCTAAGTTTGAATTCCGTCTGTGTTTACTAAAATTTTTCTGGGGCGATCACACCGCCATCTACCGCGAACTTTCAAATCATGCTCGCCACTACAACTGGTAACGGCTGTCGGGGAAGGTCGGTGATAACGCAAAGGGAATTTAAACTTAGCGAATTTCGTTGTTTGGCGATGTGTATGATCACAAATGATGGCTTAGCTCTACAAAGGGATTATCAAAGAAGCTTTCGGACAAAATTTTAGGTGAGTAATGTTTAAGAATTGCAGGTTATCATTTTTTAAAAATTCCGAGAGCAACTCTTAGATTTTTCAAATGCAGCCTATGTTGACGTGGTATTGAAGAAGCCCGTGCGGGCGTATCAGAACTTATCCTTCAATCCACTCAACATATTGCGGACTAATGTATTGTATGCACACATTAGTACTCAGTGCTTGCTCAGTTAGCAGAGTAACCAACTGTAGTGTAAGTTTAACTGTAAATAAATATAATGGTATAAATGCTCATGTAGAGTATAGTCAGTAGTGTTGTGCACACTTTGTTTTTAATCAAGTTAATGAATGGGAGTTAAAGTCAATCATAGTTTTGATCAGTCTTGATTTGGTGGCACTTCAAAAATGAAGGGGAAAAAAAGAGAAGATTTCAATTTCAATTGAAGATCTGCACATCGATTTTGACTGATAAATGTAATTGAATAAAACCAAAAAGTCATAATTACGTCAGTCAGTTTTGTATTACTATTAACAATCCTGGCATGGAGGACATTTCATTACACACTTCTACTACTACTAGTTTATAGTATAATTGTACATGTAGGTGTTTTCGGTAATTTTGATAAAGTGTGATTTGCCATTGCTCTTCAAAGTTCAATTAATAATCACAACAGCTGAGCTAGAAGTTTCTTCTCATGTTAATAATCTAAATAATACCTTATGATATCGTACATTCTGAAGCCTGGTTTCCCTAAATAAAAAGCATATATATATATGCACTTCTGGGATGGGGAATGGATGGGCTTGTATGGTCTGCTTTCATTTCGCTTCATTGCATAGTGTTATTGATATACAGTGTACATAAAATAGGTCCGTCTTAAATAAATCACCCATTTATCAAAAACCCTTGTTTTACCTTAGTACAAAGACTATTTCATCAAATTATGCATGTAATTATCTAAGCAGTAAGCACAATTAACTCAGTGATTTTATCTCATGATCTTGCTGTACATTCATAGAAACAAAGTATTTGCCACTTTTGGAACATGGGATTTCCTTTTTAATGGAGATGTCAGAGAGTCTACATGTAGGCCTTTCTTAACTAAGGGGATAAATGTATATATATTTACATGTGTGTATGCCACACACCATATTTGTCCAAAGACAAAATTCATTATGTGTTTGATTCTGTTTTCATAATGGTATGCACAATACAATTTTATTCTAATTTTGCAAAATACCAATGGAGAATGCATCACAAAATAAGTAAGTTACAGTGTACCATTGCTTTATCATGTTGTTTCTCCTGGTAACATACCACTGAAACATGTGAAATGTAACAGTAACCAAGTTTGATGTGTCCCCTGTAAGCTTTCATATAACCCACACATCTGTTAATTGGGCTTCAATATCGAGGTCATGTCAAGTGTTGAAGTGTTGCTAAAGGTCATAATATTAACCTTGTTAATGATATTAACAAGCCCTTGATTGGTTAACTGGCCTATATCTGTATAAAAGAAACAAAGAAAATCACATAGTAGAAAATACTGATTTTATTCAGCAATGAATATAAAAAACAAAGGACAAAAAGGAACAATGTACTTTTTTTTTTTAAATTTGCGAGAATTGCATACATGTACATGTAAAAACATTTAAACTCATTCTGATTGGCCTTTGTACTTAGTTGAGAATTAGGAAACCTCAAACAAGGAAATTGTATCATTTTTGTTAGCCAATGAGTCTTTTGACTGGGATATGACACATTGTTAGTATTCATTCTGTATGATTGATATCTACATGTATGCAAGTCGGAGGTAATGCAGCTGTAATTAAAAGCTCTCAATGTTCAGAATTTTCATGAATTCTGAATGTCATGAGAAAACAGCCAGTAATATAATTTATTGAAAAGCAAAACCAACAAAAAATATCTATTAAGTCTGTAATTGAAATGGACTAAATATTTGTCAAACCGATAAACTGGATGCATTTATTAATGAACAGTATGGTGTAAAACTTTAGATTATTGTGACTTCACAACGCTACATGTTGAACTGTCTGAGGCTTCAAGGCTAGTTGTCAGAGAGGTGGCTGAGACTAGTGTATTGATCACACCTGTATTAAACAGCCATGTATGTTAGATCATGATGTCAGCAACAACTCACCATACATCTTGTTGGTGATGTAAACAACATTATCCTTGTTCACACTGAGTGCCAGTTCTCTGCAAACATAAAAGGCTTTCTCCAACCCATGGAATATTTTATTTGCCGACATTATCCCCCAGCGACATTTTCCCCCACCACATTTTCCCCCGCGACATTTTCCCCCACGACATTTTCCCCCGGAGACATTTCCCCCCGAAAACATTTTCCCCCACTAACTTAATGAGTGTACTCGGACAATACGACAGCTTACCTGACTTTTTTTCTGAAAAACTTCCCTTAAACAGTAGAGCCTCAATCACTTTCGATTTGCCGTTGAGTTCGGCTTTTATAATCAGATTTTAATTGTCCCAGCATATTTCGATTTGAATGTTAGTGAGCGATAACAGAGCGATTCTTAAACGTAGACCTTCCAATTGGACATTCCAAGTTAACATTTTAAAAATCCGTCAACAATCACTGATAAATGGAGAGGGTTTGTCCCCCCCTGACCCATGCTCTCACCCACCCATCCGAGACTAGTTTGCGCAAGATGGCTTAGCCCCCCCCCTGCCCTCCTTTGGGGGGTATTTAACACGACTGTTCTCTAGATTACGTCGTATGAAATTATCCGAGATTGTTGGTTTTAGTGACTTATGAAGTTACCACGCCGATCATCCGATTTTCAAAATGTTAACTTGGAATGTCCAGCTGGAAGGCCTACGATTAAGAATTGCTCTGTTATCGATATTTGCTGGGACAATTAAAATTTCATTGTAAAAGCCGAACTCAACGGCAAATCGAAAGTGATTTATACGTTCCAATGTTTATCGGCCGCGAGGTTTTGCAGAAAAAAGGGGGAAAAGTAAGGTAGAATGCCGTATTGTTAAAATGGGGGAAAATGTCGCCGGGGGGAAATGTCTCCGGGGGAAAATGTCGTGGGGGAAAATGTCGCGGGGGGAAATGTCGTGGGGGAAAATGTCGCTGGGGGATAATGTCATGGAGTCTTTGAGAACACACCTGGCAGTCTGTGCTCTACGCTTGGAAAAATTAATTGTTTTTAACTAAGACAAAAGAGGACACAATGTTTAAAGGGGATGAAAAATAGTCTGGTCACTAGAAATTAAATGACAAATTTTGCATTAGAACAGCAAACTTGTGATCTCATTTCCAAAGGTGACAAACAAAATTAGACAGCATGCCGTTGCTGTCTGTAGTTGTGTAGTGTCTTATTTTTAAGGGAATAGGGAATAGCAAATTTGTTTGATACTATTTATAAATTGGGTTGTATTGAAACCGAAAACGTTTTTTTTTTCAGGAAGTAAGTTTTCAATCTTTTCAAACATTTGGAAAGAAGTATCTGTAATTACATGTAGAACAGCAAACTTGTGAATGCTGATCTCATTCCAAAAGTGACAAACAAAATTAAAAAAGCATGCTGTTGATGTCTGTAGTTGTGTGCCAGTGGTGTCTTATTTTTAGAGCTTTTCTTAGAAAGAGTTGAAGTAATGTCAATTTTGGTTGATATCTGCATGGTCTACCCTTGGAGACTTGGACTTTGGACTGAATGCTGGGTCTGGTATATCTCCATTAGCTAACATAGTTTGTGCTAAGACTTCATCTTTATCTGCTGGCAGATTTAAATCTCCATCCCACTGTGTTGAAGTGTGGAACTGCATGCCATTAGTTCACAACACAAACCATACACTTCACTCAGGCATGTTATTAAGTTAGGTCTCAGGGTCTTTCAACCCAGCTTTGATACCTTAATGTCTTTATGATAGGGCCAATGAAGTGAGTATAAGCCAGACCATTCCCAGCTGATTAAATTAGTTCAACCTATTGAATCTGTAAGTTTCCTTTTCCTGACACTTGTACACAGTGGTGTGAGGAGTCTGGTTGGAATAGGATGCTGTCAGCGGTTAATTAACTCATCTACACATACTGTTGAACATTATGCTGACCACAATTTGTAGTGACATGAGCTGCCAACTATACAGAACATTTTGTTGAAACTTACTTGGTTGATTGTAAATTTTTTTTAAAAGAACACATTTTCCACTGATCAATCTGCAATATGTATGTTAATCTTCAAGATGTATTTTAAGGTTTGGTTTATAAGCAACAAAAACTCAAAAATGTACTTCTACACCTCGACTACTTGAATTCTGTTCGTTATTAGCACATATTTTTGGTTTCTACAGGTAACTGGCTTTACCTATATTTAATTTATTATTTGAATGTCAATTCTTTAGTTTTTCAAGGTATTTCAAACTCACAACTTCCCGAGGCAGTCGTAATTTATGAAAAATTTCGTCATATTGGCAGCCGTTGCAACTTAATAGTTTAATAATTATAATAGGATACACAAATAATTAGTAATTGTTGGCATTTGTGGTAATGATGGATAAATAAACTGATAGGGCACTATTTTACATGTAAACCTACAAACAGATTCTGCAAAAGTCAAAATGCTATACATGTAACTCTAAAAACAGTATGTGGAGAAAACCAATTACTTCCGAGACAGTTTATTGAAGGTGTGACCCACAGGCCTTGTGTTGCTTTGACTATAAGGAAATTAAAAAAATCTTGATAATTCTAATAATAATTTATATATTCTCTATATCTGGAGATCTGGAGGGTGAAGTGTAATAAAATACTCTGAGTAATTTAGAAAAGATTTAATGCCTAATGACACTTTCAACAATAATATTAAATGCTCGAAATCAGACTAATCACACACACAGTGTGGTGGGTTTGGTGTCAACCAATAAACATATTTGTGCAATAGAGGTTGGGGGGAGGGGGGAAGGCTTAGTTGGAAGAGTAATAGTCTCGGACACAGGCCTTACATTTATCGGTGGATGGTTCGAATCCCCCCTCCCCCCACAAATAATGGAAATAATATTAAGAGCGGACTAAAACATCAATCATTTTTATCTAGCAAACCATGTGCGGTTGATCAACAGTATCAACAAGTGCTTTAGAAATGTGCTGCAAATATTAGGTTCACTTAAACATTAAACTATTCATGAAGTGCTCCATGTAATATCTCGCTTGTTAAAACCAACACTTATTTTCACAAATGTGTTTCAGGTTTTGTACAGCTTAACTGGTGTCCTAATTATACAAAATATTGAAATCCTAACTGGCTTATTCTGAAATAACTACATGTAGGAAAATAGATTTTTTTATTTTTATTGATAAGCTGGCTCCATTGTTTTTCTTCAAATTTTGATTTGCCTTGCTGCAGTGGCTCAGACAACTTTCAATGTTAGACATAGGGTGTTACTTTTAACTCTTGTAGAACCATCTCAGTACAATGCATTTACTCTGTCTGCTTTCCCTGGTGATGGGTTATTAAGCTATCAGGGGGTCTTGTAAACAGAGGAACACCAGGTGCTTTCAATGAGATATTATGTCATTCATACAGACTTTATGGCTCTAACAGTTGCACTTACATAACACAAAAACTCAGATAGCTTGTATCTTTGTAACCAGGAATTTCACCAGTTTTTTGAGTATTGTACAAAGTACAAAGTACAACCTAAGTACAGTAACATGTGTATAGCTGCACTCAAGAATATTTCTCTTATATAGGGTTTTGTCAGGTTTAGTGTGGGGAGGAAAGCAGGCTCTTTGCTCAGAGGAAACCCCAACCTTCACTGAGTACCTGGCAACTCAGAAAGTTTTCAACTTTTATTTGGTCTGAATGGAATTTGAACCCGTGGCACATCGATGGAAGGCCTGTGTGGGACTGAAGGAGTATCCCTCTTACTAAGGCCTCCTGAACGCTAAGTAGTGGTTCCTGAATAAAATATATGATTGGCAACCCAGTCTTATGATCTCAGGATTACTTTTAATCATTGTTTTCAAATTCGGTTAACTATAATAATGTTATTTGTGTTTGTCTTAATTAAACTACATGTACACTAAAGGCAGATACATGCAATGTGTAGAGCGCTATAATATTGTAATACTTTGGGTACTTATACTGAATGTGTTGGTGAAATTTCTATCCAAATTTATGTTCAGAACTACATCTATATGTATTTCAGGCTGTGATTCACAGCACAGCAGATGATAAATCATTTAAATAATGAAAGACATTCCCCTCAGCTGGTAGATAGTGTTAATAATCTAAATAAGGGTTGTGAATTCTTCATTCTTTGCTAAAACAGCAATAGATTGGTGGAAAATTGATTTTGTGTAGAACTGGTCACAAGCCTCATCTAAGTACACATGTACATGTGTTGAAGATTTATAGTTCAAGTGTGTATAACATTGATCACACCGAAATAACTTTAAGAACTGTGGCAGAGCTTTAGATTGCATGTTTGTTACAGGGATATACCTCAAGCCCAAATTAAGCAGTCATCTAAGTTAGCCAAGCTTTAAACATTTGGTTCACAAACCTAAACTAAGCTTGAAATTTATAGCGTTGCAACAATTGTCAATTCCACAACGGTGTTTTAGATGTTTGATACAAAACATATTCCTATGTCTGTTTACACTGACTTTCTGTGACAGGTTCTGCAGTTATTGTAGGAACTGTTGTGTTTATCCCAAGACTTTGGAACGGAAATATGTTATAGGTAGAGACAGCCAAAGTCGTATCTCATAATATCTGAATTCCGCAACCTTTGAGAAAAAAACCTCTCTGTACTACTACAACTGTCTCAGTACAATGCACTTGGAACTGTCTGCTGAAATAAATAGTTTTTCTGGTGATGGGCTATCAGGGGCTCTTGTAAACCGAGGAATGCCATTTACATTCAAAGGGCTCTTCGAAGTTGATATATCACTGACTATTACCTGTACAATTTATATGGATCTTAATCAAGATATTGATTCTATTTATAGCTATCAATTTTTGTGTTATTGTTTTTGATTTTCAGATTTGCTGTGATGCTGTTATACTTTTCCCATTCAGCATGCCTTTTAAGGATAAGGCCGGACGTACCTGTGGTTTCCTAAACATCGAGGAGAGGGAATTGAGCAACCATTTTTGTCGCCGTTATTTTATTCTCGATGTTGGCATGGGCAAATTCAGTTTTTACATGGACAGTCCTGCAGTAAGTTCTTCTATCCCAAGGGGTGTCAGTGTCAGAGTTGGTAGAGCGATGGACATCTGAGGGGGAACTAACATTTCTGGGTTGCTTGTCAAATGTTTGTCAAATACCTGTTGAAGGCTCAGGGTCTCCTCTGGCCAAAGAGCCTAGTCCTCCCTCCATACACTAACTAGACCCAGCAAAGAAACAGTTATCAGTGAAATAATCTTGAAGGTTTAATGAACAACCTTGGGCAATATTTTCCAATTTACGTTACCATAAATGCATTGTAGAACATGTACCAGTCTTACCAAAAAGAAAATTAGATTTCGGGCTCAGCACAAAATTGCTACATTTACTGCCCTAATATGGTTACAATAGCAAATTAGCTCAATGACCTATGACTTCAAATGTTTACGAGTAACTTGGGGATATCATGAATATGCTCTTTCAGTCATTAAAATCAATCTAAAACTACAAATGCAGTACTATCAAATACCAACGGCAGTGGTTAACATTTTATTCCTGTTCCAAAAGTAAATGTTTTTATTATATTTTTCAGAATTTGTCCTCCCCAATGCCTGTGAGAGAATTTAATCTTCAGTATATATCCAAGGTATGAAATATTTGTTTAAGGTTTTATTATGACACATTATTTTTTGCGGGCTTGGAGCAAATTTGAGCACCCATTTTTAATGGATTAATTTGTATTTTATTCCAGACTGCAGGTGTTATTTAGGGGATTTGTTTTTGGCCAATAGCATTGCTAAAATATGGGAAATTTAGACTACTGACCTAGAACCTGTATTTAGTTGATGTATAATTTATTTTTCTTTTAACTGTTGAATGATGGTTTACAACGTTAGTTTTGTTTTTCATTTTGTTTTGTATAGGTTACTGATGGAAAGAAACTCCGACCAAAGGTGGATTTTTGCTTTGGTAAGTTTTCCACTCCACCCTAAAATTTAGACATCTCAAAAGTTTTCATTCATTTTCTTATTTTGGACTGTCAACTGCAATGGGCTTTGACACCATGGCAACATCAAAAGTTACATTTTTACCTCTTTTTATTAGAGGGTTACAGCGTCTTGTGCTCAACAAGTTTGCCTTTGTTTTGCAAAGTTGAGTACATTTTCAAAATGTTTTATAATCTCAATCTCAGATCCAAACTGCTAGGAGTATGCTCAAGAAGAGTTTTATAATCTGGTTTGTATTTTCAAGAAGTATATGCAGTTAATTTTTGTATCCAAAAGGGTTCCTGTTTTGATACGAAAGCAAGATATGAAAATGTATATGCTCCATTTTCTCTTTTTCTATAGCCATAAATGTGGCGGGGAAAAATTACTATCTTCAGGCTGACAATGAAAAAGATCAGCAAAGTTGGATGGACGCCATCACAAACGCTACTAAAATTACAGTAAGATTTTACTTTTCTCCTCATCTCAAATTTAACTCTTTTTACAAGGAACCCAGTAAAAAAATGTTCAGAAAAATATCAGTTGATTTTGTTAATTTTAAAGAAGCTCATTAAGATGTCTACTGGATACACCCAAAACAAAGTTGTAATCTGTGTACATAAAACAGGCTGTATGTGGCAGTTGAACTGTACATTCCCATATTGTTGGTGCTTGACAATCTATCTACATGTACCTGATATAACTTTTACTACCTGTCTAACTGATACATGTATATTGTTTTAGGTCCCAGTAAATGAATGTCCCTCAGATACAACAGAATGGCACTATGGTGATACATCATCAAGTTATAAGACAGAAATTGCAGGAGGAGTTGTCTGTAAAATAGCTGTGGAAGTAAGTTCCAAGTAACCTTTGTGTACACAGTTTCGGTATAGCAAAATTTTAGTACAATGTTTGTCATGTTTTGTACCTAGCTGGCGTGATGTTTTGTACCTAGCTATGAACGCCATTCGCTCCTTCAAACTTGTGACCTTGCACTGCAAGTAATTAGCGTTTGTGCAATGTCAAACTTTAAGTAATAGTTTTAAAATTTGGAGTTTGATTTTTTTATTGATGATAATACCCTGTCTTAATAAATAACACTAACAAGTTTGGATGTTATTTCTTCAGACTGATGATAGTGAAAGTGAAACAGAAGACAGTACATCGTCTGGTCAATTGTCTGCTGATTCTCTCCCTTCTATGAAATCCGGCTTCTGTGTAAAACAGGGCGCTGTGGTAAATATTTCATTGGTTATTACACTTGACGAAGACACCGGTATAGGTGGCGAAAGCTTGTGTTGTTAAAAAACAACTAACTACGTGGTGATGTCTTAATCATTATTTTTATCATAATACATAGTTATTCATTGAAACAGAAATTGTCATACAAGTACCCAGAAAACATAATCATTAAAAGTTGAGATTGCAGCAACAAAAAACATAGAGGGTATGGATGTCACACAGAAATGGTTAGGAACATTGTAGACACAAATGAGGGTGTGACAAACTCATTGAAGTGAGCGCGTTCTTACAAACTTTGGTAGCGATATGCATGACTGCATACTTACACTTATACACAAAATACTTTCCCTCCGCCCATAACACATTGACAAAAGTTGATGTCTTAAGCCAATCTTTTTATTGTTTGTTCAACCGTATGTATAGCATAGGGATTAATCCAAAATAGATCAATGAAATCTACAGTTTTCTTTGTTATTCTTGAAGTGTGTCGAAAACATTGTTTCATTTTTTTCTTTGAATAGAGGAAAAATTGGAAAAGAAGATATTTTGTGCTGGATCAAAGTGGGATTTCATACTACAGCTCAAACAGTGTAAGTGATCCTTAAAGATTAGTAGGTATACTAAAGTATTATGACAATACATACATGTACAGCCCTCGACATAAGGCAAAATATGGTGATCGGAAAATCGTTCTCTCGATTTTGGACTTTGGTGATCGGAAATTCGTTCTCCTCAAAGCTGTCAGATAACCGTTCGATCGCCCGTATCGATCGCCTCATTTTGCAGTCTTAAGATTTGTCCAAGGCCTACAATGGCTGTATACTATCAGTCTACTATACGGTAAATCGTAGAATCCACCAGTCCCGATATCCTAAAAATAAAACCGCGGTAATCGCTGATTCATTACCCCAACATCAGGAGGCGATCATATGTCACTTTTGAGAAATCAACTAACATTTGTAATCAAACAGTAGGCCTACTGTACGTTTTCTAACATCGCCGAAAACAGAAATTACGCGTCAAGGCTTTATAGGCCTACAACAAAAAAATGACATATCCACGACTATAATCTGATGAAAGATCGGCTGATTTTGTAAAAATCATTCCTTGTCCATGTCAAGTTAAAATGCTTTCGTTTAGGTACGCGCGACTGACTTCTCAGAAATCTTTTCGGCGATAATTGTCTCGATTTGCAATGCTTTCGTACAGGTCCGCGAATTACAAATGACCCGTATGAACTTCGTCATCTGTGACGTATATCAGCCAGCAGTCAGTAGAATCCGTTCAATCGCATTTACCCGTCCACTTCAGACGCTTATTCTGATCGTATATCTCCATACAAAGGTAGAAAAAGCAGTACGTCCACAGAATCCTCCATATCAAAATACACGTGTAAAACATCCTATTCGCTGATAAGAAATTCTCTTGAATTGTTAGTTATAAAACACTCGGTGTCACCCAGCTTTAAGTCTGCCACGGTGGAAATTTCCTCGCCCACGTGTCGTGTTGACAGTTGAATGCTAATAAGACAATAAACATTGGCATAGCGTTTGGACTCCCATAGTACCTTTATTATACACAATTTTACCAAGGCTAATTGCAAGGGCTGTACTGTTAGTTTGCCTCCTGGTATGTATAAAAGGAAGAAAACATGTCATCTTGTCACGTCACCGCTCTGTTGCAATAATTTCTTTCCCGAGCCCAAAACACGTCACCGGAGGGTCAAAGTGATCACTTAATACCTTGTAGGCTACATATTGTGATTTCTCTTGCTGTCGGACATATACATGGAACTACTAAGCACATGCGCTCAGCTACAAAAGCATAAACTGAACCTGGACGTGAACGACGCATTTAACTGCCACATGGATTCTCTATCGGCACTGTAACTGTTTCCAACGAAATCGATCTCCAGCCGCTGTTATGGTGACCAACTTTTTGATCCCCCGAACATTTTTTCAGGTGATCGACAGGCGATCGACCGGTTCGATCGCCTCTTATGTCGAGGGCTGATGTATGACCAATTATTAAATGTACTTCCTTATACTACAGTCTTCCACCAATGGGCCGCGGGTTCGATTTCCCACTCAGTCCCAAAAAATTGGAAATTTTCTGTCTGGGTTTTCACTCGAAAGACCGATGTGGGATGGGTGCCAGTTACCACCGGAAGGTGGTGCGTTTCCTCCGGGCATAGAGCCCAGTTTCCTCCCACAATAAAACTGGCAAGGCCGCCATATAAGTGCAATAATCTTGAGCCTGGCGTAAAACACCAAACAACCAAACCAAACCGTATACTACATCATAAATACATTGCCTTTTTTTCTTTGTGGAATTTTACTCTAACTTAAGGTTATTTCACGTATGTGGAGGTATCGTCATACTTGTTGTCAATATAGACTGGATTTCGTTACCACCTGGCACCATCAACCCAGAAACCAGTCTGATAATTACATGACACTACACATTAATGCAATGCTTTATAAGTTTGGTTCATGTCATATGAGAAGTCATATCTTTGGATTGTGCTTGGAGTTTTAACACATTTTATTTTTATTCTGTTTTACAGGCAAAATCCCCAATAAAAACTATACAGAAACCAGATATATTGGAAGTTCGAGAATCAAAAGGGTAGGGATTTCATCTAAGATATTGAATTATGAGCTTAACTCTGAAGCAATGAATGTCCATCGTCTCCTTCACAGTTAAATTCTTGTCCGAATATTTCAGACAAAAAATCCTGACACACTTTAGGGCTTATTGTGGGGGGTTTTTTGTCCCCCAATCATATTATGTGGGTAAATATACAGCTTGTCTGCCTGTCTGTAGTCATTTCTTGTCATTGCAGCTCCCACTGTTTTTATCTGATGTTTTTTTTAAAACTTGGTGGATAATCTAGATATTATGTGAGAATGTGCACCTCCTGTTTTTGTTACGCTGGTTACATTATTTTCAGAGTTACTGCCCTTTTCTGACAGTATAGGAAGACCTAGACAATGGATGCTTGTCATCACATCTCCTCTCATGTTTTTATAGTATTTTCCGAAGCTTGATGGACATGGTAGATATCATTCTGATTGCATTATTTTCAGAAGTACTGCCCTTATGTGACACGATCAGAAGACATAGACAATGGGTGCTTGTTTCTGACAACTACAGTGTTTCAGGGCCCTGCATAGCCCTTATAATAGCCCTACTTAACCACACACACTTATGTCTGGACTAAATTGATACCCTCCAGAATGCTGTGCCTGTTGTTTTATCTGGACTTGGGTTTCTCAATGCATTTTCCTCCTACAGATAGCATTGAATAAATATTGTTAAAACTTGGTGATGATAGCTGCTATCAAATGAGGATGTGGATACCCTGTTTGCAAATGAATTTTTGTCTGTTCTTAGTATGTCTCCACTAGTGCTGAAACGAATAGTTGATTTTGGTATTCGATATCCATTAAAAGCGTCTCGAAAATAAAACAGTCGAAACTTCTGAATTTCAACCTCATCGATGTCAAACATGGCGGTCGATAAAATTAAGTTAGCGCAGCGAAAAGGAATTGAAAAAATAAGATCTTCATAGGGAATATCAAAGAGCGACACTCAATTTTCATCATTCCTAAAAGTAACCTTAATTGCGTCAATTTCGGATTTTAGCATCCAAATGAGTTGACGAATATTTGAATAGTAAATCAGTATTCGAATAGTACTAATTTAGTATTCGTTCGTGAATGTTCGTATATTCGTTTCAGCACTAATCTCCACTTAACATGGTTAATCTCACGTGGGGTCTGTACATTATTTTCTGATGACTTGTTTTTTTTCTGTTTTCAGTGTCCACTCAGGTAGAGATAATCTATTTGAAATAGTGACAGCAAAAAGGATTTATTATATACAGGTGTGTTATATTTCCTTTCTATTGTATTTGTAGTGAGGTGTATTTATTTATAAATACTATAACATACAGGCACAGGGATAATCTTCTTGATTAAAATAACCACGGAGACAAGTTTGAGGTGTATTTAGGTGTACTTGCCAAAGATCTGGAGTTTCCTTAAGACAAAGAGCCTAATTTCCCTCCTCACAAACTAAGCCTGGCAACACTGCCATATGAGTGAAATAATCTTGAGTGTGACGTTAAACATCAATTCTATCCCTCCTGCATATGCGTGCCGTGTGCAAATATACATGTTAAGTAGAGATGACTTTTCAAACGACATCGAGTCTGTAGTGCATCACCGTTGCACGTGACCAAAGCTTATCGTTGATTGGTTAAAAGTTCCCAATCTGTCCGTCACTTTTTCCTCATTTTTCTCAATTATCGGGGTAGAATCGACTTTAATACCTTTGTCTTGGTGTTTATTGCGTAACCCGATACCGCTGGACGTTGGTTCGCACCTCGTCAAACCCCTCGAATGCTGCGCATTCTCGTGGTTTGACTCGGTACGAACCAACGTTCAGCGGTATCGGGTTACGCAACAAACACCGCTACGGCGGTATTAAACCCTTAATCAATCGTTGGTGTGTAAAAGTTAGATAATGCTGATTTATCAAGGATAATTAAAAAGTGTTCATGGGCATCAAGTTTTGGTGAATTGGTGAAATTTCTAGACTTCGCTCAAAATATTTTAACAATTGATATTTGCGCTGTTTCCATTTACTACTTATATTTTATATTTATTAGCAAACTCTATTATAATGAAACATAGTTTTTACTACATAATACTTGAAATTCCAAAACAGCAGTGTAAAATTATTTCGTAAAATCTTTTCTAACAATTTATTTTTGATTATAATTATAGACTGATACTCCCGATGAAATGCAGAGTTGGATTGATGTGCTACGAAAAGTTCTTAGAACGCACAAATGTGCGGACAGAAAAGTAAGTCAATATTATCAGTAAATATGACCACCATACATAGATTTCACCTTATTATACAACTAAAAGTATCCCCAATGGATAGAATAGAATGACATGATTGTATAGTACATGCATATGCTGTATAATATGGTGACATCATGATTGTATAGTACATGCCTATGCAGTAGAATACAATGACATCATGATGTTCTAGTACATTCATTTACTGTAGAATACAATGACATCATGATACTAAAGTACTGTAGAATACGGTGACATCATGATAGTAAAGTACTGTAGAATACAATTACATCATGATAGTAAAGTACTGTAGAATACAGTGACATCATGATTGTATAGTACATGCATATGCTGTAGAATACGGTGACATCATGATTGTATACAACTTGCATGTACTGTAGAATACGGTAACATCATGAGTGGACTTTAGTGTAGTATATATATATCAGTATTTTTGACAAAGCTAATGAGTTCAGAATTTTCTTTGGGCATATTTGATCAGAGTTGATAAATACCAGCCAAATGTACATGTATGGGGTTTTTCTCCTGGTAAAAAGCAGGGTTTCTTCCCACGCTATACCTGGAAACCCTGCCTTGTAAGTGAAATAATTTTTACTACATCCTACATATCAATCAATCATATCATGGGGTCCGTTTTTTCTCACCGTTCTCAACTCAGCCTTGTAACTGAAACAATCTTGAGTGCTGCAAAACACGAACCAATCAAATCACGTGGTCCGTTTTTTTCTCACTGTCCTCAACTCTGCCTTGTAAGTGAAACAAATCTTGAGCCCAGCAAAACACGAACCAATCACATTATGGGGTCCGTTTTTTTCTCATCTTTCTCAACTCTGCCTTGTAACTGAAGCAATCTTGAGTGCAGCATAAAGCAATTATTTTATGAACCAACCAAGCTTATCATACTGAACAGTTAAAATGACTGTGTAATTTACGACTGATTGTTTGTTTCAGTCAATGCAGGAGATGGATTCACAGCCAGTAGATATTGACTGCTCATCTGACTTGGTCTATCCACCTAATGGAGTCTGGGTATGAAATTCTCATTGTGTTGTCGTTGTTGGTGCATGCTGCCCTGGGATTTCATATTCACAAGTGTTGGGCTTTTAGGAAGAGTTCCAGTATATATATATATATGCTTGCTCACACCCTTTGTATCCCTGCCAGTGACATTAAGCTTGTTCTGTTATTATTTTTGTTTATAGTTCACCAGCCAAAGCTTTCCTTTCATCTTACCATTATAGTCATCATCACCATTGTCATTTCCTGTATTTTTATTAGAAGGATGTAAGATCTCTGTAATTGCATGCTCATTTCCTGATGTGCACTGATTGAAGGTCGAGGGTGTCCACCAGGCAAATACCCCAGTAATCTACCCCACTAAACCTGGCAAAGCCCTCAGAAAGGTGATATAATCTTGAGTGTGGCGTAAGACTTGCATTTATCATTTTCTCCTAATTCTCCACAAAACACACTTTCTTCTCTTGATTTTAAACTAAATAATACCACAGGACTGGAGATCATGGTTGACCTTGAAAAACTATGTTCAGGAATAAGACACAAAATACTGATTTAAATTAGTGTACAATTGAGATCCTTGCATAAGGTTTTTTGTAAGCTTTCTCCTCGTTGATTTTGAGTTTTATCCTTCAAGTCCAATACATGAATAATAATGTATTTTTTTATTTACCAAAAATCTAATTTTTTTACATTTTACCTTTTTTATATTATTTTTAATTTTCTTTTCCTCTAGTCTAGCAATTCACCAGTTTATCTGTCTTATCCCCCGACCCAGCCACTCTGGTTATAAAGATAAATGACTTATTCTAGTCTAAATCAGTAAAGCTCCATCAATATGATAAAACTTTTCTGACCCATTAAAACACAGCTTTTGTTATTAAAATCAAATCAAACACAGTTGTATGCTAATATTAACAGAATAAAACATTATTTTCAAGCTGTTGAATGATAAAACAAAATTGATGGGAAATAATTCAATGGAAGGCCCAACTACAAAAAGAAATGTAAAACAGTTTTTATGTTTTTTGGCTGATAGGATTTCAAGTCGTTCATGTATGCAATATGATACGGTTATTTACACCTCTGCGGAGTCAAAATCCACACCGTATCATTGAAAAGAGTATTGTCTGGTCCATCCAGAAGAATCAATGTCACATGTATGATGTTATCGTTTTTCTAGCTACAAATCAAAAATAGGGCAGAACATTCAACTAAAGCTTCATGTTATTGAAAAGTTGAAATCTGCCTAGCCCAAGTCCATGCAGAAGCCTCATAATTAAATTAGCGTCACATGTTAAGTTGAAACCTGACAAATAACACTCTGAGGCAAATTCTATGATGTTTTGTCATACAATATATGCCCTTCAGCAACTTTGAAAACAAAGGTTTAGTCTGTTAAATAACAAAAGTTTGATTGTGTAGACCGGCCTTTAGAATTTATTTTTAAATATTTTTACTCAACAAATGGGTTTGGATTTTTGGTGTTTACATATTTTACTTTAAAATATTTTTGTGGAACTTGTCTCTGTAGTTATTTTAGCCCAGAAGGTATTGCCTGTCCCTGTGTTTTAAATTTGAATATTTGTGTAAGATGCGCTGTACATTGTATTATGTTTCTGTATTGTCCACATCTCAAGTGTTCATTTCTTCATTGCTGCTCATTTCTTCATTTCATTCCATTGGCCTTCATGAGGCTTTCTTTTTGCTGATGGTTTTATTATTGTATCTTATATTTTGTCTCGGTTATATGTTTTGTTTTATTTTACATTATGTCTAATCTATTTATTCAATTTATTTTGCTTTTCTGCTCTGTTTTACTCAACTTCTATATGATGTACTTCATTAATGGTCTCTATTTGCTCATATTGGCTTCGTTGAACACTTATTATATTTTAAACTCATCAATTGTTTTTCATTTTTGAAGATCAGATCAGTATTTTAGACTTGTTATGTTGTTTTGGTGTGTAGTAAGTTAGATTATAACGCTTTGTATTGACTCTGAGATTGATGCATTATTATCTTATAACTTTTTTATTCCATTCAACACAATTTTTCTGCATGGCTGTTTTTATTATTAGTTTATCAATTTGCCCAAGCTATAGTGTCAAAATTATTATACATTTAAGATGCGCTTGATAATAACTACAATAACATAACTAAAGCAACCCATCTTTTCAGATTATCAATAGGGACCTTAACGCATTGTCAAAACTTCCCAACACAATTTTAAGTTCAATTTTAATTTAACAATAAAGAGCTTGATATTACTATTCATTATGCATGAACAAATGGAACTGGGGAAAATATCACCCTGTAGACAGTTGTGTTAAACAGGTTTTTTTGATGGGGAAAAAGGGAGGGATAATGTCAGTACAATTGCTATATCAAGATGGTATTCTCATGTGCTCTTCTCTGGTAGCAATTTGAAATAACATAGTGTTACTTCCATTCAGCTTTTTTCTGACTGGGTTTTCACCCGAACGACCTATGTGGGATGGTTGCCAGTTACCAGCGGAAGGTCGTGGGTTTCCTCCGGGCACAGAGCCCGGTTTCCTCCCACAATAAAACTGGCAACGCCGCCATATAAGTAAAATAATCTTGAGCGCGGCGAACACCAAACAATCAATCAATTCAATTCAGCTTTAATTAGATTTGTGTGCAATCTCACAATGTACAGCTTATTTCAATATGGTATATCACAGTAGCTAGCTTAGTTGTATGTAGATAATAGATTATTTCTAAGGTAGATAACAACTTTTTTTTTAGGGGGGGGGGGGGGGGGGGGGGGGGGGTTGAACATTTTTTTAGCAGGTTTGTCTTGAGAATCAGTAGTTCACTGCAATTTTTTTTGTAAGTCAGTGTTTGAAACAGCTCATTGAATAACATAACAAGTTTTGTCAAAATAATTTTCAATTGCATCTAGACACTAAGCAAAATTGTAACTTTTTTTATTTTATAAGGTAGTTTGTAAAATCAGAAGTCTATGAAGAGACTTCTGGTAAAATTGATAACCTAGTTCCTACAACTGATGTGCGTCCAACAACAGCCTGTACTTTACTGGCAAAATTTCCAGTACTGACAGAAATAAATATTGTTGAAAAGAAGATTTTTATATATTAAATAATCGAAAATTAGGACAGCCATTGGCAACATGAACAGACAGAAAAATGAAAAATCTATTTTCAAAAATATGATATTTTTCTACAAAATAATTTGTATAACTTATCAGAGATTTGGGGTATTTTAATGAAATGTGTTGCTTGTATGATTTAGTTCAGTGCTTGTTTTCAATACAGAAAGTGTTGGGGAAATCTTTCGACTTGGTGTGTTGCCTGGAATCACACTTAAAATTGTTTTTAAAAAGTTCTATCTATTCCCTTATTTTGATTAAGATGATTATGAAAAAGTTGTTGAAACTGAAAGTAAATGGACTCCTGCCTTTAGCAAGTAGATTATATTTAATAATTTTAGATGTAGAGCAACTCTAGTATGTATAGTTTACATATTAATGTTACATATTCAATATATGCTTATTGCTAATAAACATTTGACCCTTCTATTGTCTTGTGTGTTTTTGGTGTAGTTCTGTACTTTGTTATTTGGTCCTTGTGGTTTCTTACATATTGCTGGTGCACTGTTTTCTGATTTTTTCCCCCCAACAATTTGTTTATTTAAAGTGACATGAGCTGACTAAATCCTTGGGGCTTTTTTTCCAGCTGAAATTCTAGAACTAAAGATTTTACACTTAAATTAAAATCCTAATTGAATCTGTTGGAAATGAATGTGTTTGCAAAATGTAAAAGAAAGAAATTTACCTAGATATGAAATCCCTTGTTATAGGGATGAGTTCATTCTTAACACTTAAGCAATACACATTCTCAAGCCTTATGTCTCTAAAAGTTTCTAATTTGCCTTTAGGAAAAATAAGATCATTCTGTTTTAGTAAACAAATATAAAAATTCTGGAAGCTCATGCCACACCCAAATAAAACATATTACTTATAGATGCCAGACTACATTGTATTTAGTTTTATCATAGTACAGGTCTCTGGCTCCTTAATGACTTTTTTTTTTTTTAATTTTTAGGGACAGCCGTATTTAAAAATACGTTCATCAGTATATAGAAGTCATTTTGAAGTCAGAAAACTGGACTAGTTTCAATTGTGCTGTTAATGATCTCCCAACTCGTATTACTCTAAAGTACATGTACTAAAGTAAAATAAACTGTATTCAAAGTCTATGTGACAGTGAAATAAGAACATGCATTAGCTGTCTCAAGATATTATGTATTATGACTTACACCAGGCGAAAATGTTTTAAGAAACAGCCCCGAGAAGTAGGCCTATAGCAGTTACCTGCTGTGACAAAAAAAGTGTTAATACTTTTCAATATAGTAGGTTTGATTGCATATAAAGGGGATTCCCTGTCAACTGAAAAACGCACTCGGTCGATCCAAAGGAAGGCGTTATCCAATGAATAGGGAATATAAGTCCTCCCTAACTGGCAGCAACACTATGGGGGGACAACCTTGAGTTCAATGTAAGATAACTCTGCAGGTCCTTCAGATCAGCCCACTGGAGATCTTGTTACAGAGTTGGAGTTCTGGAGCCGGTTGTTGAAAAGTGTATTACACAGTTTATTACCAGTTGAACTTTCTAATGTCACAATTAAATTTCTTTGTTATGCGAGGTCATTTAGACCTGTATTAAGCATGATACACTTTTGAACAACTCCGCCCTTATTGAAGTTGATATTTACAAGTCGGATTCGAGTGTGATATCTTGTCTTCAAATCGTTTCTGTTGGAGCAAGCAAGGACTTCTAGCCCTGGGCCCAGTTTCACAAAGCGATCTTAGCTTAAGGTGATCTTAATTACCAATGGCAACGTATACCTTTAGCATTGGTTGCCATGGTAGTTAAGATCACACTCAGCTAAGATCGCTTTGTGAAACTAGGCCCAGGCTGTTTATTTCACTGACACACAATAGCAACAGGAAACTCCCTTAATATGTGTTAAATGCAGTCCATCACAGATTGATTTCTCCCTTTTCTACTTATCTGAAGACCCAGAAACATCATTGCAAACTTTGGAGGAATGTCCCTTTAACCACTCACACTAAGCTTCTGTATGAACTTAACAGTAACAATTACTCACTATCAAATCTTAAGCAGAACTTTAATAATATAAGATAAAAAAATGAAATTTCAATACAAAGTATTTAACCATGATTGAATAACCGCATATATGATGAATATATTATGTCCCTTTTTTTTTATTACACCATGAAAATGTGTGATATTTTATTCCCCAGACAAGAGACAAGTCAAATGGAAAGGATTCTAAGAAGATTCAACGCAGGAAAAATCGATCTTGGTTCTGGTCCTGAAGTGTGTCCCAATCATCAAGGCTATCCATTGTACACACATTGCTGATGGTGAGGAGATTTTCATCCAAAGGGAGATAATTCTGTTGGAAGCTCGGATTGTTAAACATTCAAACTTAATGAAGGTTTTGGAAATTTGTTTGTATTGACAAATTTGTAAGAAAATGACCTATACATATTGGTGATTTTTGGGATGTGCAGAAATTAAAAAAAGACTTTCATCAACCATTTGACTATTCAAATTTTACGAAAAATTGCGCAGTTATATTTTGTGATTTTAACTCTGGGAGTGTGATGTAAGTGTTTGTATACTGTGTATGTGCTTGTGAAACAAGTTTATGGAAGTATGTTTTTTGTCAGTGCTATTTTATAGGCTTGTACATGTATATCTTTAACAGAGGAAGAATTAACACAAATTGAAACCTAACACATCTCGGCGATTTCTCATGGCTAACTTAATAGGATGAGTAATAATATGTATCATTTTAGAGTGTTGTGGACCCTGTATCAAACTCCACACAATGAAATCTTCAGACTAAAACTCTGGTAATCTGTAAGTGGTTTTGTTCTGATTTGTACTAATTTGAAATACACCCCTTGTCTACAAATTAAACATTGAGTTTGAAGATTATGAACATTCACCTTGCCTTTAACACTATTAAAGGATCAGATTAAATTGTAATATTGATCGTACAATAATGTTTATATATATATATACTGTTGTCCATTTGTCTGATAAGTTTCACGACAGAAAGAAATATACAGAGCTTAAGTAAATATTTAATAGAGGTAAATCCGGAAAAAATGGTAAAGTCTATACATTATTGTAAGTTTTTGAGCACAAAAAATGTTTCTAATATTATTAGAAATGTTTCCAATTCCAGAATTTATGTGTGGACTGTCTGACACCTGCAATGTAATGGCGTGAGCAGCCAAAAAGTGAATGTTTAATCGTTGAAGCAAAATTTTGAAATTATCTCAGCTTTTTCTAAAACAAATTACAAAGAGTTTTTTTTAATGGTGTTAGTTTCCAGAATGTTTGTCAAAGTAGTGTTTAAGTAACTTTGGCCAAAAATGAATGAATGTTTGTCTCGGTTAAGGACATTTTTTGTTGTGATAACTTAAATAATATTTCGGCTCATAAAGGATGATATGGATTTCTGTATAGCACCATCCATCATTTTTTGATAATCTTGAACTTTTCACTACTGTCTCGACAATCAGAATTTTTGAAAGGTGTGGAGTTTGCCAGGTCATGTGACTTTGACCTCACTATTTTAGTGTAACTACCTGGTGTAACACACTGAATTTACATTAACAAATCTTTGTAATAAATGACAGCTTTGCGATACATTACACGTTGTATTTGCCCCATGGCATTTGGATAATAATCACAGGGCTGAATTGTTTAGACTTTTCTCCTCTTTCAATTTAAATTTTGTGATTTCTAAAGGGTAAATTCTGTGTTTTATACGTGCTATTTATTCATCATAAGTTGTGATCAATGATCTGCCTCCTAATTTAGATCTTGCTATTTTGGTGACCGATGAATGTGAAATTAGAACATAAGGGGGTAAGACATCTGCTGCATCATTAAGTCAGAATAATATATTTACTGTCTGACTTATGAGTTTTTATTATTATTAAAAATAATTGAATTATTATTGAATAGTATTACCCATTGTCTGTGTCAACATGATTGCTGGGTTAAATATACACCCTGGTTTTCCAGAAAGAAATGGAAATTAATATTCTTTAAGAATGATGGAATTCACTCTCAACAGTTTCATGCTCAGTTGAATTTCAGTTGTTGGGCATCTTATTACTATCAATCAAAAGATCTGATTATCCAAACCAAATAGCTAACCCAGAAAATTGCTTTAAAGTACAGACAACCATTGAGATATCCTGGGCTGAGTTGTTCAAAGGTGTATTAGGTTTAATACCGGTCTAAATGACGTAACGTAACAAAGAAATTGAAGTGTGACGTCTCAAAGTTATACTGGTATTAAGCCTAATACGCTACACTTTTGAACAACCGGCCCCTGATCCTGTGTCACTTTTTATGTGTACTTTTGTAACATAATCTAGCATTCAGCAATGTAGGTAATGACTAACAACTTCACTGATAGATCTGGCATATCCACCACTTGAAATGCTGTGTGACGTCATCGTAACACACAATGATCTGCAAAAGTAGGAGAGAGAAGTCTAGGTGAAGCACGTACTGGGGCTCGTTCTACTAAGCTGGCGCAAAGTTACGCATAGGTTTACAACACAGACTTGCGCCTCCAGACTTGCGACCATGCGCACGTTCCTATAACTTAACACGCATTTGCGACTGGCGCAACTTACGCCAGCTTAGTAGAACGAGCCCCAGGAGGTCAAAAGGAACCCAATGTTTGAGGAATTTTTCATTAGTTTCATGTGTTGACACGCTTGACAAAGTATACTTTTCGCGTCATGTTCTTCCCTGTTAATATCTCGTTGACCTCATTAATTTGTGCTAACTGAACTTTTATTTGTTAAATTATCAATTTGTATTCGTCTTGCCAACCATTTGTTCCTGCTTTACAAAGAATCTCAAATGAAAGAGAAATGTTCCAAAATATTCTATCCTTACAACAACTTAGGTCAGTATATATGTCATTCTTTTTGTACAGAACTTTGTTGTTATTGAATCTTACTTCAATAGGATGTCATTTTTGTAGAAAGTTCATGTATGCTAGATTTCAAACCATGGAACGAAACATTTTGATGCATTTACTTACTTCTTTATTATTTCTTGTTTCTGTTTTAGTACTTTTATAAGATAATTTGTAAATAATTATGTTAAAAGCTTTGTGATCACATAGTTTCCATTGTTAACAATTCCAAGTTTGTTTTTTATTTTCTGATTAAGAAGCAAAGCATGTTTTTCTCAAGGCAACAATCATTTGTCTTTCTATCTGGTAAGTTTGATTCAGTTGGGACTATTTTTGTCATATTTTCATTTCATCTTATGACTGGATTATAAATGAAATATATTAATAAATTTAAATTGGAGATAAATGGTACGGAATTAACATTTCACAGTTTTCAAAACACTATTTGCGGAGACATCACAACATACTTTATTCAATTTTATGTCAAATCCAACCAAAATGTTGAACACCATACCTCAAAACAAAACATTTTTTTTTCGGTTTTAAATAAAGTATTCTGATATTTTCTTTTATGCAAAATGATGCATGATATTCTATGAGCTGCTGTACAATTCTGTGTATCAGTTGACTTCCAATGATGAAGACTGAGATCCACCAAATAAAAACACAATAAAGATGTTAGAAGTTTTTTAAAACTACCATTTTGTGACTTGTTCTACTGAGCTGGCGTAAGCTACGTGTGTCGCAAATGTACATGTATTTTAAACTATATGATCTTGGGCATCATCACGTAAATTTATGCCAGCTTATTAAAACAAGCCCCTGGCATACATACAGGTATGTCCTCTGGAGTCTTTTAATTTTGAACCAACACACTTTGTTGTTAAAGGTTTTGGGTACTAATAAAAATATTTTGATTGAATATCGGAAACATTTGTAAACAAAAACCAGTTTATTACTTTTAAGAATCAATCATATCTCATAAAAATATTTACAGAAAAATAATGTTAAGGCAATTCATTAACATAGAAACTGTCAAAAAGTCTTTTCACACAAAAAAATTGCATATTTGACTGAACTGCAGAATTTATACAAGTTTTTGAGTTTTAATTGCTATGTATCATTTATTTCACTGATACTTGTATATTATTATACCTATTATGTAATAAAGCCCTATTGCTTTTGAACTGATCTCAGTTTTGTGTGATTTCATGACTTTAGTTTGCTGTTAGTTTAGGATGGGATTTTGCCTATCCTTTTTATCCTTCATACTTACTAAATTACAGAAATAACTTGTGAAAAAGCATGAAAAAATAAAAACAGGCGTCCTTTGTTATTAGAGATATATCGACAATAGATACATGTTATATCTCACAATTATTTTACCCTTTAATTTCTGAACTGACCATTATCATATCACTCCAATTCTACCTATTTTACAGCGTCTTTTTCCTTAAAATCATCCTAGGTTTGTTTGCTTTGGTTTTTCTTATATTACAGCAGAAACACCGTGAATTTTGATTTGGTGGAGACATTACGATAATAGTGAATCAATCATCCTCCTTCTTAATCTTATGCAATCCTATATCAAGCATCATGTTAGAGAGATTCTTGATGGGTATTCAATTTATACCAGGTCAAACTGCATTTACCAAGGTCTGTTTTAAAACACTCAAGTAACCACTGTGGATAGTACCTTCAACAATCTACATCATAGCTTCAGTCTTCAGCTTTTTTCTGTGAATCCACTCCTTTACTACTTTGGTTTTGGTAGTATTTAGCAGCTAAAAATGTACCTACAAACAAATAACATAGATCATATCAATGTTGGACTAGATATTTTATATCTAAATTAAAGAGAATACACATATCTTTGTGAGGTGTGTATACAAACATTTATCATTATGTAGCACATGATGAGCTGCTTGCCCAAAATACGCTACAATCCTGACAATCTTTTCTGGAGCAAAACAGATTACACAAAAGCTCTAAAGAATCATCTTTCTAGAATTTTTGCTTTACATTACAACATATTATTTAACTTATTGTATTTAGTATGACTTGTTTAAAGTGGCATTTAGAAGTTGAGCATAGTAATGAAGGAAAGAACACTCTCGTGTATGGATTTACAACTTCTTGGTTTATTGAGAACACAATGTTTCGGTGTAGCTCCTAACACCACTTGCTAACGGTGTTATGAGTTACACCGAAACGTCGTGTTCCCAATAAACCAAGAAGTTGTAAATCCATACGCAAGAGTGTTCTTTCCTTTATTGTATTTAGAAGGTGTGGTTATCCCCCCTTTTTTCACATTGAAAACACTAATCAGCAGCTGGGTTGATATCTGAAGGAGTTTGTTGTGAACAATAGCATTTGGAAAATTATCTCCTGCATGTTTGATTAGCTGATCATCCATAAAATGTTGGAGGTTAAATACCCACTCAAGATTACTTCAGTTCGCTGATATGCCCGTATGCCAGGTTTGTAGGGGGAGGCTCACATTAGAAAAGCCCTGACATTCATTTCTGGTGGTATCCAAAAATCATTACACATCAGATGACCATGTGAATGTCTAGTCAAATTTTTTCCCATTTTTTAGAAACTGAGTAAGATTTAAATCCGAAACCCACCGATGGAAAGCTTGTCTTGATGCGAGCCAGAAAGGTACCTGATTTGATCGGAATAAAGACAATCCCTGGTTGAAAATATGGCTGATTCCAAGTATTATTGATGTTTTATGCTTCACAAGATTGGTTCACTAGTATTGCAGCCTTGCTAGTCTTAGAGGAAAGGTTTAGTTGATTGATTGACTGATGTTTTACACCCCACTCAAGATTATTTCACTTATATGGCGCATTGCCATGATTACTGGGAGAGGAAACCGAGTTCTTTGGCCAAAGGAAACCTCTCCAACCTTTTGAGAGTACCTGGAAACTGTTTCCACATACGGCAATCAATTGATAAATCCAGTCAGAAATTTTTCATAACCTTGAGGTGGCGACAGTTCGTCATAGCTTCATAGCCTTGATATGAAGAGTAGCAATCAAAAAGCTGTTCAATCAACACAAAATTTTTATGTTGTATACAAACCTGCTTTATAAAATATCAAGGTACCCAAAATAAACAATAATGGTTTCTTGGCTCTTTCAGACAACATATCTTCTGGAAAAAAAAAATATTGTAAATTCAGTTGTCTAAAGCTAGCTCTGTTAAACTACTTTATTTTTATGTAAAAAAAAAGTTCTTTTATGAAAGAAGTGCCTGGTGGCTATTACATAAACCTTTTAAAGGCAGGGGCCATTTTAGTGTTTCATTAATTTACATTGAAAGAGCAGTGTTTCATGAGTCTAAAACAATAATCCAATACGTTTTCGGAGATTTTGTTGGCGGATAGTAATTGTTTCTGCTGTTGTGTATGTTTGCTGTTCTTCTTGGTTCGTTTGTTTTGTTTTTTTTTGCTCAACCCAGACCGGGAGTTGAGTAATAACTTTTTGAATTTGAAAAACAAACAATTGAAAGTTCGGTGATCACAGAGATTGAAGGAATGGCCAGGAGTCTGTTCAAGATCGTGGCCATTTCCTGTCCTAAATCAGATTTGAGTAAGGGAGGAGTGTCTGCTAGTTAAATTTTACCGAACTTATGGAACCTTATATTACAATACATATACCAATGTTTATGTAATATAACCACTAGTTGGGTAAAATTAAATTAGAGTGTCTGTGTGATCTAGTAAACCAATGATTAGGCTTCACCATTTTGCTAAAAATAAACTTCTACTCAGAGGAGTGTACAATTCAACCTCTGATCTAAATATAGTGGCCCTTATATGATGCCAGGCAAATGGCGACATTGATAAGCGTCTGTGGGGGCAAAAGTGATTATCATTTAACTGGCGTAGAGGCGGTCGGAAAAAGGAGTCGTTCTGTGTTTTTAGGGCCTTGGTGGATATTGTTTCAGATAGACTGTATCCATTCCTGGAGCCTTAATGGCTTTAAAAGTTTAAGCCGAACAATAGTGAACAGGAGAAGATTGTAGTTGGGAATAGCTAAACCGCAATGCCAAAAGTACATGTAATGGTACTTTGGCCACAGAGAATAGATATATATACATCTGATTGATTGATTGGTGTTTTACACCGCACTCAAGATTATTTCACTAAGGTCGCAGCCTTGCCAGGTTTAGTACGAATGGAAACCAAGCTCTTTGCCCGCAGAAAACCCAGACATTCGGAGAGTACCTGGTAATTCTTCCATGTGCGGCGATCAAGTAAAAAAAAAGGTTAAATATATACTTTGCATACTCCCAACCCTATCATTATCAAAGAGTATAGCTATAGCCTATACTTTTTACTCATTTTAGTGTTTTTCAGGCTTTTACATGAATATAGTATTAACTAGTAGTGCATGTAGTAGTAGAACTTCCAGTAGGCCAACATGATGTAGTACATCGTCATGTTAATTGTAGAAAACAATGGTCTAACGAGCTGGGAGCGGTGTCACATACCGGAGCTAATCGTCATGTATAAACTTAAACTATTAGTATGATGTAGCTAGAACTTTAAAAGTCTAATTCTAAATCAAAGCTCTTTGATTTGACAGGGTATGGAGTATGCTAGTTCAATTCTACCGAACCTATGGAATGGTTATATTATATGTAATCAGAAGTCTATCAAGGGTTAGTCCGAAATATCTGCAATGATGATGTAAGACATTTTCTGACAGATATGCCATCATCATCTGTCGGAAAATGTCTTACATCATCATCGCAGATATTTCGGACTAATCAAGGGTAAGTTCGTTACACTAGTTGAAGTTGAAGTAGTTCAATTTACCGAACTTATGAATATGGTATCATTTAGTCCGCAATATGTTGAGTGGATTGAAGGATAAATTCTGATACGCCCGCACGGGCTTCTTCACTCAACATATTGCGGACTAGGTATCATTATATGTAATATCACCATAAGTTCGGTAAATTGTACGGTAGTACGGTACTAGTAGTAGTAGGAGTGCGCTAGTTGGAGATCTCCAACTTCTCACCAAAAAATATATAGTTGGTCTGTTCATCATCAATATTAGTCCGCAATATGTTGAGTGGATTGAAGGATAAATTCTGATACGCCCGCACGGGCTTCTTCAGTACACTAGTTGAAGTTCTTCAAACTCTGTTGCCAAGTTTGCCGCCCATCATCAATATCTTGGCAACAGAGTTTGAAGAGCTTCAACTAGGAGTACACCTGCTCACTATTGAGTTTAGATAAGTCGGTTTCGGAGTTATTTCATCGAGTTATCACCAGATCATCCACTGACAAATGACAAGTGAGCGACTAGACAGAAGTCTTGTGAAATAGAGGTACAAAAATCCACAACCAATCAAACGGCTTCAAACTGACACTTCCGTCCAATGAAAATCTTTATGCAGTTCTCTTGAAATTTCCCCTCTCGACTCATTCGGTAAATTTGTTTGTTTTTCCTTTGCATATTACTTGAAAAGATAAATCCTAAAAAAAATGTGAATTTGTGCTTTTTATTTTACAACCTGCTTTTCACTGAAGGAGCGATTTTCATTAATCTCCTGTCTTTTGTGACGTTGGAATACGCCTTTTTTAGCACTGGTATTTTTGTGCTACAACAACAACACCATTGTGTATTCGAAACGTCATTCGAAATTTGTTATAAATTTAGGCATGACCTACAGTAGTTAGAAATATCTATTCTCTGTGACCAATGTATATTATGAAAAA
Organism: Lepidochitona cinerea; assembly: GCA_963971465.1. Lineage (NCBI taxonomy): Eukaryota > Metazoa > Mollusca > Polyplacophora > Chitonida > Tonicellidae > Lepidochitona > Lepidochitona cinerea. The sequence continues at coordinate 33,103,157 of OZ020553.1, forward strand.
TGTAACTCATAAGAATCAACCCATTTTTATCTCAATTTAGTACTAATTAAAAGAAGTTAACTTCAGTCAAAGGGTAAAAGCCAAGTTTCTGCACACCTAGCACTGTAGGCTGTAGCAGGGATTTGCTGAAAACATAATGTTGAAATAAAGGAAGCTACCAAGTTCCTGTAAGGTCCTAGTCCGCAATATGTTGAGTGGATTAAAGTTTTTCTGATACGCCCGCACGGTCTTCAATACCACGTCAACATAGGGTGCATTTGAAAAATTTAAGAGTTGCTCTCGGAATTAAAAAGCAAAAATGATGACTCGCAATTGTTTAGCTCTACTCACCTAAAACTGTTTCAGGAAACTTCTTTGATAATCCTTTCCTAGAGCTAAGCCATAATATGTGGACTTACACAACGACAAAACTTTACACAGAAAGCTTTGCGTAAATCTATGTCACGTCATCAGGCTCAGCCGTAATTCTTTGCAATAACTGATACAGCGCATGACATTGGTGAATGTATCCTGGCCCAAACTAGATATGTATTAAATATAATATATATAGGAATTCTTTTTTGTCATGAAATATATCCCCGTTTTTAGACAATTGTTTCAAGTTGTTTATTTATTTGATAGTCATCTAAGAAAATTAAAACTGCGTTGTGCAAGGCAGGGCATAATCTCGGGCACAAGTTTGGGCACCCTTAGTACGGCTTGACAATACCATCTCAAGGCCCGTGAAGACTGCATGGAGAGAACTGCTTTAAACCACCATTTCTATCTAATATGTCCCTAATATTTATGGTTTAAAATTATATTGAATACAAGTAAAAACTGCTCTACAAAGTATTTAAAGTTTAAATACTTTGTAGAGCAGTTTTTACTTGTATTCAATATTTTAAGCAACAGTCACTACAATTTTTTTTCTCATACCAAGGTAAGGGCACCCAAGCTACAGATGTCTGGATTCAAAATCAGCCTAGATTAGGCCCTGCAAGGAGTGTAAGTTGTAAATGATAGAACGATTAACGTCCAAAATACGACTTGAAAGATAGGCCCTATTTATAGTACTGGTAAATCTGCACCATGAGCATTTCTAAACTGATATGAATTGGGGCTTAACATAACACTCAAAAGATAAGATTAAAGGTGACAAAACTTAAGGTACTGACCAAACAAAATATCCGACAACCAATTAACCTCAATCAAACATAAATTTTGACATTAGGCTCCTTAAATTGAAGTTCTTCCGTGATTTAATAATTTGACATACGGTATATTTGTTGTCGACCAGGTAATTTGAAACGAAGTTAACGCAACGCTAGGTTCTTTTCAACCACTGTACTGCCGTGACGCGATAGTCCATAAGCTTGAGTCACTGCTTGTGTAGCAGGGGAGGAGACATTATGGCTCACTTTTGACTATGAGGCGTCACCTCTCATTCGGCTGACAAGCCCTGACTGAATAGAAGCATACCCCTATGAATGCAAGTTTGTTTTAAAAATAAAAATATTGAGCAATTTGAGCATCTAAATAAAAAAAATGTCATCTGTTTATTCTTTCTTTTATACACAGGGGTTAGTGTTGTTAGAAATGGATATGAAGATCCAATTGTCGTGGTAGCTACGTCCGATTAGGTATTACTCAGAAGAAGAAAAAATGGGCAGAAAAGGGCAAGTTGTAAAAACCTATGGTCGTCATAGACAGCGGGTTGTCGTAGATGAATGGAAGCCTAAACCAGAAAAGCAAGCCAGTGTATTTAGTGTTAGTGGTTCATCAGATCATCTCTTCTCCTCCAGCTCAGGTAGCGTCTCGGATATTTGGGACAGGGTTAATAACAGGTGAGTCTCGAGCCAAATTTTCCACTTTTAATTCAAAGCATGTTTTTGAGGGGCTGCGATGGCCCAGTTGGTTAAAGTGATCGTCTTTCCAGCCCTCGACATAAGGCAAAATATGGTGATCGGAAAATCGTTCTCCCGATTTTGGACTTTGGTGATTGGAAATTCTTTCTCCTCAAAGCTGTCAGATAACCATTGGATCGCCCGTATCGATCGCCTCATTTGGCAGTCTTAAGATTTGTCCAAGGCCTACAATGGCTGTATACTATCAGTCTACTATACGGTAAATCGTAGAATCCACCAGTCCCAATATCCTAAAAATAAAACCGCGTTAATCGCTGATTAATTACCACAACATCAGGAGGCGATCGTATGTCACTTTTGAGAAATCACCTAACATTTGTAATCAAACAGTAGGCTAGCTCCGGTATGTAGCGTTATTGACTATTGTGACGCCCGAAGGGCGGAACGCTACGGGAGGAAGCCATTTTTAAATTTGCGAAAATTAACCATGATTCCACAGGCAATATGGCCGCCTGTTCGCGGGAAAATGTTCCAACCCACTTTCGATATCGATGGAATGCAACAACCCAAGCCTATAGTTCGACAAAAGGGGAATGGATACTAAGACAGAAAAGGTTGGTCATTCATTTTAAGGCATTTATTGCATCGGTAAACATTTTTTTCGTAGGAAAATTCAAAATAGGGGCCGGAGCTCCAGTATCACCCGGCCTGTAACTACGACAAAATGGCGTCCCTTCTACAATGGTGACCGCTCCCAGCTGGTTAGACCATTGCTTTCTACAATTAACAGTAGGCCTACTGTTTTCTAACATCGCCGAAAACAGAAATTACGCGTAAAGGCTTTTATAGGCCTACAACAACAAAATTAATTATCCACGACTATAATCTGATGAAAGATCGGTTGATTTTGTAAAAATCATTCTATGTCCATGTCAAGTTAAAATGCTTTCGTTTAGGTTCGAGCGACTGACTTCCCAGAAATCTTTTCGGCGATAATTGTCTCGATTTGCAATGCTTTCGTACAGGTCCGCGAATTACAAATGACCCGTATGAACTTCGTCAGCTGTGACGTATATCAGTTAGTAGAATCCGTTCAATCGCATTTACCCCTTCACTTCAGGCGCTTATTCTGATCGTATATCTCCATAAGGTAGAAAAAGCAGTACGTCCACAGAATCCTCCATATCAAAATACATGTGTAAAACATCCTATTCGCTGATAAGAAATGTATATTCTCTTGAATTGTTAGTTATAAAAGACTCTGTGTCACCCAGCTTAAGGTCTGCCACGGTGGAAATTTCGTCGCCCACATGTTGACAGTTGAATGGTAATAAGACAATAAACATTGGCATAGCGTTTGGACTCACATAGTACCTTTATTATACACCATTTTACCAAGGCTAATTGCAAGGGCTGTACTTGGTTTGTCTCCTGGTATAAGAGGAAGAAAACATGTCATCTTGTCACATCACTGCTCTGTTGCAATAATTTCTTTCCCGCGCCCAAAACAAGGTCAGGTCACCGGAGGGTCAAAGTGATCACGTAATCCCCTGTAGGCTACATATCGTGATTTCTCTTGCTGTCGGACATAAACATGGAACTACTAAGCACATGCGCTCAGCTATAAGAGTTTAAACTGAACCTGCACGCGGACGGCGCATTTAACTGCCACGGGGATTTTCATTCGGCACTGTAACTGTTTCAAAATCAATCTCTGGCCGCTGTTATGGTGACCGACATTTGATCCCCCGAATATTTTTTCCGGTGATCGACAGGCGATCGACCGGTTCGATCGCCTCTTATGGCGAGGGCTGTTTTCAGTCCGACACAGCTCTCCTATCAATGTGGTGTGGGTTCAAATTCCACTCAGACCAAATAAAAATGTAGAAAATTCTAAATGGATTTCTCATTTGATGGCCGTATGTGGAGAGTTTCTCTGGGAAATGGGCCTGGTTTCCTCCCCCCTGCCAAAGCCGCCATATAAGTCAATCAATTGGTGTTTTTGTTGCTTATTTAATTTTAAAGCCCCTAAAGATTTCCAAGACTGGTATCAGTCGAAAGCTCTATTTTGTACCATGATGGACACTTAAGCTAATTCTGTCAACTTTAAAGTGACATGCACCAATGAAACAGAGATCGTTAAAATTTATGCTATTTGACAGTTTATATAAAGATGAGGTTTCCAGATATGGTCATTGACTCATTGGTAACTTCTCTAGCTCACATGGACTACTGGATAGGAAGTTTTATTTAGGGACTCCTATAGCAACAAGGAATTCTCTTAATAACTCTTTAAATGTACTTTTTTTGGCGGAAAGCTGCCTTTCATCCGAGATTAATTACTTGTTATATTTCTACTACTAAATCTGAAGGTCAATAATCAAACCAAATATGCGATATGTCCTTTTATGAAACAAATAACTTACTTGTATTAAATGTTACAAAAATAATTGATTCTGTTTTTTCAGCACCTCCAGTTTCAGTAAAATAGCTCTTGGGAATGGTAAAGAAAACCAGGATACTGGGCGTAAAACTAGGTCATCCAGGCAACTGGTAAGTTCAAGAAACTATTTCTGGGGTTATAAGGTCATAATGAATATGTATTAAAAAATCAAATCATATATATGCGCCATAGGGCTTCAAATGAAGGACTGATAATGTAAAAAATATTTAATTCATGAAAGCAAATTGGACTTTGTTAAATCGAATAATTGTTTAGAAGGATAAGAAAAAATTTATTCTATTACCTTGCGTGCTTTGTCTTATTCTGACTGCTTTACTGTTAACATATTTTCATTTAAATTTCTTAAAATCATTTCAGAATCATTGACATTTTTTAAAATAATGTTTGTGTTGAACAGGAGTTAAGTTCAGATCAAGAATCTTCATTTGGAGTCACAAATCGCAGAGCAAAACGCCAGGCTTTGAAGGAAATTAGAAATAAAGAAATTGCTGGCAAGGAATTGGATAAACGACTCAATCGTAAAAAGAAGAATATCATTGTGAATAATATCAAAACAACAGCTAATAATACCTCTCACAGTTCAGAAACGTTGCCTGAAAACCCAAGAAAGGGCTCTGTTATAAACTTCAGTGAGTTTGAAGATTACAGTCTTATTATATCTGATTCTCACTCAGTATTGTCCGAGGATGAACATATTTTGGGGGCTAGGGGTCAACAGAAAAGAATTCACAGCACACCTGCTAGTCACAAAAAGAGGCATAAGAAATCAAAATGCAATTCTTCTATAGACACCAGTACACCATTCTGTGCTAAACAGATTCATAGAGTGTGTCTGGAAAAGTTACAAGACAGCAACTTGTCTCAAATTGATCTGTGTGAATCCCAAAGTGTGTTTGATCACCAAAGTCATAAGTCACGCTCCAAGCAGAATGAAGAGTGTGAAATTAGAGACAAACTCTCCCTGTGCTCAGCAAGTTTGGAACAATTATGTCAGTCGTATTCTGTATCACTTCAAGATAGTCCTGGAATTTCCTTACGCAATGGCAAGTCATTTCATTATTCTTATTCAAAACAGAACAGTATATCTTCTAACAAATCCAATGCATTTTTGTGTTCTAGACCAAAACGTATCCAGGTTACAAATTGTGCAGTTGAATTGAACCCTCTGAGGCAGTCACTTTTACAAGCTCATGTGGACAAATACTCAAACAAATCAAATCTTCATATTAGCTTAACCCCTGCCCAGAGAAACAGGTCCTCACATTGTGTTTTCGATGCATCTGATAGCTTATTTGACAGCTGTCCTAATTCACTCAATCAGAAATCAGTGCGAGGCACTTATCAACAAGACCAAAGTGATTGTTTTGAAAGACATGGAAATTACTCCGCTGATCAGAATCTGGTGGATTTGGAAAGCGCTTGTGAAGTCGGCAACAAGCCCACTTTAATGTTAGAGACAGATTCTGAGTCCTCAGATAGTGACTGTGAATCATCAGAAAGTGATAATGAATCTGGGAAAAGTTTAAGTATTTGTCTTGAAGAGTGTGAAGAGGAGGAATCCCTGCTTGAACCAGGGGAACTCAAGTTAATCAACTATAATCCTACAGCCTCTGCCCATCGATTTGCCAACCCAGAGGAACTTAATTTCAGCAATACATGTTATTCTCTCACAAAGGATGGCCTGACAAACGATTGGTCAACTGAAGAGATCACCGATCAACTGGCCAATGTCAGTATTGATGAGAAGTGTGGCGAGTCTGAACCATCTCTATACTATACTGCCAACTCCCGAACTGGTAATGTCTCTGATCTAGAGGATGGAGAGTTGGTCTATTCTTTTCAACAGGTTAATTTAAACACTACCCCTCAACAAAATGACCGCTCAGCAAGGAATCTTCGCAGCAAGAAATCCAACAATGTTGAATGTTTACAAAAATCATTTGCTGTAAGTTTGAATTTTTATTGTGTTAAGTAGCTTTCATAAGTAGTGTAAAAATAGATAAATAGCAGAATCATACTTATTGTAGGCTCATGAACTTTCGAAAATTGGTGTGCTTGGAAAATGAATTGTTTAGGATTTTTACACAAGAAAACTTTTGAAGTTCTGGAAGTTTTCCTTTCCTAACAAATCCTGTTTTTTATTGGCTGGATTTCTAATACAAATAAAAATAATAAGAGCTGTCGTTTTTTTCTTTTTGCCTTGCTCAATTCTCTTTTTAAGTGCTGCCAGGATAGACTAACTGACACAATCTTATTTTCAACATGTAAAATAGATGCTGAAATTTTTGTTTTATCTTTTTCTCTTTTTTTTTCTTGTTTTAGGAGATGTTAACTCCACGGAAAAAATCTATATTGGAAAAGTCCCTTTCTTCAGAATCAAAAATTTTACTTCAATGTGAACAGATTGATTATATTTCTTTTTCCCAATGCTTTACTCAACAGTAAGTACCTTTTTATTGTACTGTTTTGATACAAGTTCCAATCAATATATGAAAATATGTGTTCATTTCAGTAAATATATTTTCTAATGTAAAACACACTGGCATAGAGAATACTTTCTTGACTAACATAAGTATGGAGATAATTTCCTTGCCAATCTAGACAATTCCTCGTTCATCAAGGTTATTTCACAAAGGCTGTCGCTTTACACATGTTTCAATGTATATATATATATATATATATATATATATATATATGTATTTGTGTTAACATTGCAGCATGTAATTGTTAATCATCTCATAGAAATCCAACCCTATCCTACAAGATAAGCCCAACCTTTTATGTATTTCAGGGTGCTGGAGAGATGTGTGAAGATAGGAGAGGGAGTGTACGGGGAAGTATTTAGACCACAAAACTCAAACCCTGTTGCATTCAAGGTACATCATACAGTACCTTTCTTCAATTTTTTCTCTTTTATAACTTTTCAAAGTTTGTTTGTCTGTGTTGAATTGTCTCCTTTTTATTGCTCAACTAGATAAGGAACATTTTTTACTTCATTGATGCCCATGATACAGATACTAATGAAAGGCTGGGATATTTTTATTCCAGATCATTCCCATTGAAGGAGACTTTCCAGTAAATGATGAACCTCAGAAGACATTTGATGAAATCTTGCCAGAGATTATAATATCCAGGTGAATTGAATAATCACCTTATTAAAACTGTTCAACTCGTTTCATTATCATGCTGCACTCAAATTATTTTCATTTGTATGGTGGTGTTGCAGGCTTAGTGTTTGGGAAAACACCAACCCTCGACAAGTACCTGTCAACTCTTCCACAAAGTGGGTAAAACCCACACAGAAATTATTCAGTTTTTCTTTGTACTGATATTATTAATTTAATGAAAATACTAAAGTGAAAGTAACAGAAGCTGCAAAAACTCATTCTTCTTTCAAAATTTTTTATTGTTCTGCAATTCAAAGATTTGTTTGAGGTTCAGCTATTTCCACCTTTCTAAAATTTTAAAATAAAATATTTTTCATGTGATTTTTTTCCTTCTTCAGAGAATTAAGTTCCCTCAGAGACAAAGAGGAAAACATCACAGATAATTTTGTTGCTGTTAATAGGTAAAGAGAATTGTGTGTTTTTCTTTTTTTTTGTAAGAATGAGAGATTTTAACTTTGCAGAAAGAAGGAAGTATGGTAAAAATATTTACAATCAATACTTAGAAAATTTGTTGTGTGGTTTTAAATTGGGATAAAAGCAACATGTTTTTCTATATCTATCCATCCCTTCAGGGCAGTTTGTGTCAATATCCACGAATATTTATACTACTATCTGTATCTTCTTATAGGGTTTGTTGTGTCCAAGGCTGTTATCCCAAACTATTGTTGGATCAGTGGGATGAATATGATAGAAAACGAGGCTCAGAAAATGATAGACCAGGTTTGTACAATCATTGGTGATATGTGACACACTGACTCAGTACGGTTGATTGATGTCGTTTTACACCACACTCAACATAATTTTACTTAAATAACAACTTAATGAGGGGAAAAAGTGAGCTCTTTGTCGGAAACCCAACCTTGGTCGAATACTTAGCAAATTTTCCACTTGGGGCGATCAAGTGAAAAAATTTGTTTTCAAAGTCTTTGGACTGTGATTCGAACTCGCAACCTATAGTCCTATATGTATAGTCCTTCCATAGCTAATGCAAGTTTTTAGTACCGGGTGTTAAATATTATTGTTTGTTCTCTGTTTAGATGTGTTTGGAGAGTCTCAGCTGTATATTGTGTTTGAGTTTGCTGATGGTGGTACAGATCTCGAGTCCTTCGCTGTAAGCATGCATTTCAATTACTTGGTGTTACGCGATTTGGTCAATTTAAGGCATCTTTTCCTTTGTCAAATTTGGTTTGCAATTTTATCTTTATTTTTTTAGTCATTTGTGGTGTACAACCCTTGACCTGGCAACCATCCTACATGATAACAAACCATCCTGGTTATGTGAATTGAGTGACATTTTTACCTACTTTATGGAGTTATCATAGCATCTAGTAATTTGCGCTCTTGTATGTTAAGTTTGAAGATATAATCATTCTTGTACTGAAAGTTACCAAACCAAACAAAAGTGTTTATTTCTATGTCTATCTTCCAGTTTAAGAATATTGCGGAGGTAAAAAGTGTGTTTCTTCAAGTGGCATATTCGTTAGCCGTAGCAGAGATAGAACTGGAATTTGAACACAGAGATCTTCATTGGGGAAATGTCCTTGTTAGGAGATCGAAAGAAGAAACAGTTTCTTACACAATACAGGGGAGGAATCACGAGATCTCAGCACATGGGGTTCATATAAGCATCATTGACTTCACTTTATCCAGACTTACAAAAGGTAGTATACGTTTGTCTAAGGCTACTGATAGACACAATTTGTGTTTTACCTCTGGGGTGAATCTAATTTATGTTAGATGTTGATATGCCTTGATTTTCGTGTTGTGCTAGATTTTTTCTTGATTTAGGCCTTAATAAAACGAAGATACTTATAAACTATAAACAATACAAGTTCTTTATTGGGGAAAATATTCAATTTCTGGGTGTAATAGGATATTACACAATTTCCTTGAGAATATTGATACTAAGTGCCTTGCGGCGCTAGCTTATCTAAATGTTTTTAACATGGGTTATAATATCAAGGGGCTGTTTCTCAACACAACTTACGCCCGTCGTAACTTTGCGCCTGGTCGTAACGTGATGTTGAAGGTATATATTGCCATGACGTTACGACTAGGCGCAAAGTTACGTCGGTGTTGAGAAACAGTCCCTGATCATAAATATGCACCCTTTATTGAATTATTCCACCTATCATCAAATATAGTAGTTCTCAGTATTAAGTAGCTAATATTTGGATTATTTAAACCCTAATACAAATTGTCTAGAAATAATGTCATATTTTATGGTTGTATTTGTAGATGGTTGCACAGTGTTTTGTGACCTTTCCACTGATGATACGTTGTTTGAGGGCAAGGGGGACTATCAGTTTGATATATATAGAATGATGAAGGAACAGAATGGGTAAGTAGTTGAGAAATATCTCTCAAAATAACATTAAGTAATACAGAATTCAACTGTTCTTACCAAGGGATTCGGTTATTTTTGTCCTCTAATAATTTCTACCAAATTGTATCATATGGTTGACTTTTGCATCAATTGTACTGTAAATAGATTATTATCACTGAGGTAATTACTTTGCTTATTTTGTTAGCCATTATAGTCTCCAAGTGTACTATGATCTATCTATTACTGGTGCTAATATTATTCCATCAATTTATGGCATGTTTTAGCTCATGTTTCATTTTCAAAGTATTTTGATCATCTTCTGTAAGAGTATTTTTATCAAAAAGTACAAATAATAGCTTTTCGTTGATACCAATCTTGCAGATGTATGTTTCGTAAAATTTATGCGCACACATAGGAAACAACTTAGCGCACAGCCACGCATGGCCAGCAGCTCAGTCGGCGCCTCTCGTGTGAGCTAGGCTGTAGGGTTCTGTACCGATATTTTAACTTTTTTGGACAATCAGAATTTGTGACAAAAAAATTGAATTTTGACTACTCTTGCCACTTTAAGGAATGTTGCTTCAAAAGGAAAATATTATTAGTTATTGATATTTTAGCCTGTATGAATTGTTGACCCTAATGATAATCATGCACTCTGAGCTGAAGAGTGTATGATGAACAAAATGGTCATGGAAGACTTCAAACACCTAGGGTAAAACATCAATGATGAATTCATTATCCCAAAAACCCAACAGATAATTCTTGCAGATTTATCTTTCAAGCACTATCGGTCCATAGCTGCTACTTTTATTATTGTTAATTTAATCAAGTTATAACTTCATTGCTTGTGCAGATTTTCAGCTTGACTTAAAATTTATATTATGCTGCGATTCTTTCTGTGACAAATATATTTTAACTAAAGCTAATATCTTGAGATATTTTACACACATCGTTTCTGTCAAAATGTATGAACCTCTGTTTTGCCCCTTGTATGCATATTAACGCTATTGATCAATGTATGAAGAATTTTGTCTCTCATTTATCAATTTGTAGATATTGGATTTCATGTAGGTTCAAAATACATTGTAGATTGAAATTTAAACTATGCACATGCACATTCCTCATGAAACCTGTTTTGGGGTTTTCAAGGCAATTAAACATTTGGAGTGTTGTGGCCATGTTTTTCCCCTAGACGGGTCATAACTTAATCAGATATGGTAGATTTGGTGGAGTGATAATAAAATAATATACAATTCATATTTCTGCTATGGCTAATCCCCATTTTGTTTGGGATAAACCAAAGGTTAAAGGTTTGCTCCAGGTTCCTACCAGAGTTACATGTATGTTTCTTTACGATATATCTAGCATAAAAACAATCAAACCGCCAATATGGTGTATGCTCACTACTTATGTTATTGAATGAGTTGATTGATCATTAAACTGGATTAATGTTTTGCTTAAGATAATATTTGTTAAATGGTATTTATTTTCATTGCAGCAATAAATGGGAACCTTTTACTCCGTACACCAATGTATTGTGGCTTCATTATCTATTGGACAAACTGATGGTGAAAAAGGCATGCAAAGTACGCAGTAAAGTTCACAAAGACCTGCAGAGGGAATTACGACTGGTCAAGAAATCCCTTCTGGACTATCAAAGCGCTTATGATCTCATTACCCATTGTGACTTCTTCTCATGACAAATTGATTTTTGTATTTATATTAAATATTGTCTGAAGGATACATTTTTATCATGTACAATATCTATTTTTGATTTCTTCTTAGATTCATAGGCTTACATAATTGATAATAAATTATGATTATTTGCTCTCGACTTTAAATTCAAACAATAAAAGATTGTTAAGATTTCCAAAATTTCTGTGTTTTATTGAATTTTTGTAAAAAAAAATCCTGTATGTCGACCTAATGATATCACTCAGAAAACAGGAGATTTAGTAAAATCATTACACGCCCTCCGCTTCAACTGATTACTCTACATTATAGAAAAGATTTGTTTAACTTTCAGCAATTAAAATTCTATTCATGCCGTATTATACAACCAAAGATGTCCTAAATTACACACCATCTACCCTTAAGGTAAATGCTGTGAAAGAATTGTAAAGATCGTATCGAGCGGACGGCGCTGGGTATACCATAATGCGACCGACTTTTTAAGTCTGGCGTATGATTATGGAACACAATAGGTAAGTGCTTCGAAGGGATTATTTTGTTATGCACGTACATTTAAGTGTGCCATTTTGATACCCAGCATGACGTCATTAAGCAATTGGTTGATTGGTATTTCTTTTGTTATTTTATGCCGATACTTCCAGTATAGTTTCCGTACACTCAACATATGTCTGATGTGACTCATAACTTATATCCAACATCACATTTGTTTATAAGTTAAAGATTAATCTTCTGGAAATTTGTCGGAAAAAAAATTGCTGTTAATCGTACGTGAAGGTTGTATTACACAAATTTGTGGCTAAGTATGTTTCTGGTATAAAGGAGTTCTGAAATAAATAACATCCTGATAAGTTGTCTGTTGCGGATGTGCCACCATTTCAGCTTGAGAGGCGAAGCCCCAAAACCTTCAAACAATAGCGATATCTCACGCCACAGACCCTTTATTTAGCAACATACAGGTCACCAATGCGTTGAGTTTACAAAACTAATCCATATCAGTGTGGAACATATTTTAATTAGAAAACAAACCATTCCAACCGTAAAGGTTTTAAGAACAGCCTTTGTCAATATTTTCCAACATGTACTTTACAACTCTGACCAAACAGAAAATCAAATTTCTGGTGCAGAACCTGTACATTCGTCGCTCTACAATGCTTACAAAAGTTAATTATCTCAGCACGTAGGACTTCAAAGACGATGTCCATTGTGTACGTATCCCCAAAGAGGTGATGTAATACACACTATCTGCTGCGTCAGTTCGTCTTTGTGGCAGTTTGTACACCCCAGAGGTTTTGTATGATGTCGCTTTTGACACATTTTTGCGTACAATATGGAAAATATGCATATTTCCTACTTAGCTCTTTTTTGTCTACCATTTAACTAACTCGAAGGTTGTTTCGTTTCAGCTTGTGTTTTTCAAATATATATTTAGCCCATAAACAAACACAAACCAACTTAACGCCCTGTTAGATCCGTTCTAGAATAACCACAACTTCATATAGGACTAAAATTCTACACATTCACACTGCTACATGTTTGCACAAAGTGTCTCAGAATAGGTCGGTATTTTCCTATCTCTTAAAAGAGTTGCTTGATTGATTGATGTTTAAAGGATAAAAGTTTATGTCAAAGCCTCCTATTTGGTAATCAATTTGTTTAAAAACTTGCAATGTATTGATTTACGAACTCAATCAAAAGCAAAATGAAATGTTAGGCACAAAAGCTAAAAATTCCAAGGCATTCTTTTTCTCTGCACAGCAAAGACACCGAAATTAATTTGCTTTAGTGTCGTGACGTCATAGTTAAATCTGATATGTACATCACTTTTCTTTTGACTTTCTAAACAAGCAACGTTGGTTGAAATGACGCCGAGAACGTTCAAATGTTAACTATGACGTTAAATACGAAGATATTTTTGATTGGTGCCGGAAAATATGCATATTTTCAATCGCAGTTTGACACCCCAGAACCCTTCAGGGAGTTTGTTTTGTTTCAATACATATTTACTCCATTTACAATAACAAGTCACTACTAGGTGTTCTGAAAGAACTTGGCATTTATTAGTGTGCACAGAAGTGGATTTTATTTTTCACTTTTCTTACTTGATTCTATAAATGAGGTACTTAATTAAATACTGATGTCAATGAGTTCACCTCAAGCTCCCACAATTTAACATATAGTAGTTAATATATTAACATATATAAATATACCCCAATGATATCATTAAGCAGTCTGTTTGTTCCAAATTAAGGTTATAAAATGATGCAAAACACTTTTAAATTTTGACAAAAAAAGAAAGTTGCTAAATTTTCTGTTCTGTGAAAATTGTATGTTTTTTTTTTAATGTAAACAGCATTAGCGATTTTAAGACATAAGAAATTGAAACCTGTATGATGTTACCTCTTGTTTTATTTTACAAATGATGTGATATATACAAGCTGGAAATCTGATTAAAGATACATAAATGATCATTATTTTACCAGACAAAAAACTTTCCCAAATCTCCAATCAGAACTGAACTACAGTCTTGCTTTTCATCTTAACCACTCCTAAAATATGCAGTGAAAGATGATAAAATAACCATTTATGATTGATTGATGAACATCCATGTCACACTCTGACTTAGTGACTCAGTCCAAAACCTGTACATGAAGGAAACCTTTCAGTGTCCCTTGGTTTAGGAGATGAAGTACTGTAACTCCATTCAGTCATAAGCCAGTCTGAAGTTACGCTCTTGTTCTTTTCTTTGCAAGTCCATCTGCTTTGTGATGTCTTCAACTCTCCTATTTAGTAAATCTGTAAAACCAAACATTGCTCCTGTCAGACATTTGGGGATGAGGAAAAATAACTAAATGATCTAAGAATTGATTGTACAAATGTACTGCTATTCTGGTAAATGCTAATCATGTTGAAGGAGTGAATGCCCCTAATACAACAATATGAGAAGGTCCAGTTGAACTAGTTACTTACTGCAATACTGATCATGTTGTCAGAAGGAGTGACATATTAATAAATGAATGCCCCTAATATGACTATATGAGAAGGTCCAGATGAACTAGTTACTTACTGCTATTCTGGTCAATCCACTGTAAGGAGTCCATGTGAGCGTTGAGGATTTTAGTGATTTGGTTAATCTGAAGAGGAAAACAATTCAATTAATCAGTTTGAATAAGATTGATTCTTTGTGTATACCCCGTGATATAAACACTTTCCGGCATTCTTGCCAAAGTATAATGCTTGTCCCCCACATTGTCCGTTAATGATTAGTCATGTGGCATGAAACTCTCTTCTTGTTCCTCTGGCAGACATGTATCAAAATTATGTTGCACAGGTTTATTTTTGGTTAACCTGGTCATACAGGCATCCTTATTTATGGGAGGAAACTGAATTGTATGCCCAGTGGAAAATAACACCCTCCATTGGTAACATTTAACTAGTCCACATATGTGCATCCGACATGTCACTCAGAAAATTCACTCTTTTCAGGGACTGAAATTTTAATTTAAACTTGACTCTTAAGCTGTCCACAAATAGGATTAACACTTTCCCTGTTTCAGGTAAACTTCTGCTAAACCCTTCAGGTATAGTACTTACAGGATCATTATTATCTTGGTTAGAATTTGTAGAATTGACATGATCGATGATCTCCTTCAAGTCCTGCACCATTCTCTTTAACTGAGCATCAATGTTTTCTGCTAACTGGTACCTGTAGAGAACAAAACAACATTAGTCTTTAGCCAAGGGTGTAGTGGCTTCGTCGGTTAGAATGATAGTCCCTCAGTCCAACACAAGCCTTTCATTGATGCCACACTAAACCTGGTAATTTCGCCGTTCAAGTGAAATAATATTACCATCCATTACTAATTCTGTTATTTCCCTGATGATGATTACAGCTTGCTTTCGAAACACTATAAAAAACTTCATCATGTATGAAATAATATGGAGCGTTACGTAAAACATTAATCAATCATAATTGATTAATGTTTTACGTTGCATATAAGGTCATATTTTCTGCCTCTACAAAGGGCAATCAAGTAAAAAAAAACTCAAAAATCAATTATTTCCTTTGGACAAAGTAGGATTCAAACTCTTGACCCATCAATGGAAGGCCTGAGTCAATGTCAAACTATTGCACTATGAACTGAGCCCTAATAATAAATAAAGGCCATTCACAACTTACTTATATCACAACAGTAATTAAATTGACTCACGTATGTTCTCGCTCCAAGTCTGCATGTTGTTGGTAACTAATGGATGGTAACTGCTGTACAGAGGTTTCAAGGGGAGCTAATAGCTCCTCTAATTCTCTCTGCTGAGCCCGTATAAAGTCTAATTCATTATCTAATCTCTGCTGGTCTAACTTCACCCTCTCAACATCACTGTTTAAGTGGGTTATCTATGGGAATTAGATAATATAAAAAAACGAATATTTAAACAAATCAGATAAAATATAAATTGATCGTATTTCCTCACATATTTATTAGCATATAGCAGCTATGCCTGATTTAATGTGGGAGAACTCCAAGTGACAATCTGATAGACCAAATAATTGATTAGCAGCCTCAATAGGACTGTGATTCAAATTTTGCTTTAGCTCTCTCATATCCACGGTAAAGGATAAAAAAAAACATTGAAGTGACTGTCTTTTTAATATATCAGAATCCTAGTCCAAGGAGCTTATAGCTTGTGGTGATAAAATTAATCATATTAGGGCCTTGCTTTAGGATGATTGTCTCATGAAAATCAACTGAAGAAAATAATGAAATTGTAAGATACAAACCTTTTCTCCATTTTCAATGAGAAGTCTATCCCATGCATTGACCTGTGTAGCCTGTTGTAAGAATATCTTCTCTTGTTCCTGTAATTCAACTGTCCATTTGTTAATGGAGTCTTCCAACTGACGATAGTTCATCTGAGGTAAAGTTTTACTGAAATAGAAATGTGTAATGGCTGTAAAGACCAGGTAAAAATTATGGCTTTCATATCAGAAGCTTACTGAAATGGAAATGAAGTATAATAAAGAAAGATAGGTAAATGCTGAAAGAACAAGGTGAAAATTAGGGCTTTCAATATCAGAAGTTTTCTGAAATAGAAACTGAAGAAACATAAGAAATGGCTGTTAGAACAAGGTGAAAGTGAGATAAAACTTTGACCATACCACAAGGTGCACTGGACATGGATGGATTGATTGATAGTTTACACTGCCACTATTTCACTCATATGGCTTGAGGAAGCCCAAACTTGGAAGATATCTAATGATATTTTCCTGCAATGTGGCACAGATGTAAAACTAGATTTGTTTCTAACGAAAAAGAGTAGAGATAATGTTAAGTACCTTGTTGTTGATGCTACAGTGGCAGCTGGCGTTGTTGTTGATGATCCAAATGTAAGACCCAACCCTCCTGTAGTAGATGAGGCGGTCCCTCCAAGTTTGAGAGTGGCTGGTGCTGTTGTGCTTGCAGTGGGTGCAGAGCCTAGGGTAAAGCCAGTTGTGGGTGTAGATGATGAGGCAGAAGAAGTGGCTGTGGTTCCTAGTTTGATAGATCCGAAAGCTGTCTGAGCTGGTTGACCTCCTGTCAATGTACATCAATAGTTAATCATGGTGCTCAATCATAATGGCTAAATGGCAACATAATATATCCCCCAAAAAACTTACAAATGACCCTCAATTCAAACACTAAGCATCATAGTAAAAGACACTCCATCTGATATATACCGAATGTAATGGTTGATGCCTTACGTCACACTCAAGAATTGTTCACTCAAATGGCAGCATTGCCAGTATTTATTGGGGGAGGAAACTGGGCTCTATGCTGAAGGAACGCCCCCACCCCCCAACCTTCAGCGAGTACCTGGCGACTCTTCCACATACGACAATCAAGTGAAAAACCCACTCAATCAATTAACTTTTTTTGGTCTGAGTGGGATTTAAATCCGAGACGCAGCGATGGAAGACCTGTATCCGATGGACTGACAATCACTCACCTGAACGAGTCACCAAGCCCCCTTCAGTATACCCATATTAAACCTTGCCAAGAGCACTAACAGAATTTTACAATATTTATTCTGGAAGGTTTCAAAATTGAAAATGAAAAATTTAAAGATAAAATCTGGTGAACAAACAAAAAGTTGATAGTAATCAATAAATGAGGTTTCTTGAATGAAAATACACCAACTGTAAGCTGGGATATAATCTACCTAGAGTGTGTTTAACTGCAGTGGGTGCAGACGTGGTAGAGGTTGATTGTTGTGTCCCAAAACCAAAGCCCAATGGAGGAGCTGAAGTGGCTGCTGTAGCAGCAGTGGCTGGGACAGCTAATGTAGGTTTCTGTGCTGCGGCAGTAGGGGCTGAAATGAAACAGAACATTCTCATTAAAACAAAACCGCTTCGCCAACTGCACTAATATTAATACTTTTTATAAACAAACAACTATATTTAAAGTGGTATGATATGAGCTGTCAAAATGTTGATGATTACCCGTTAAAACAGAATGCTGAAATCATCAGCTATTTCTCTCAAAAAGTACAAATCAGACGCTTTTTAGTGCTACTGGTCTCTTAAAATGGAGTTTTGAATAAACTTTATTTGCTATAAAAAAATTACATTTAATATGGCAGAGGATGACTTAAAATCACATACACAAAATACCAAAACCGCATACGTACAGCGATCTTAGGAATCTAAACCCAAAGTTGCCTTGTGCTCAAAAAATTAAGCTGAGCTGCTACGTCATAGAAGTAAGGCTGTCAGAGAAGAAATGTTTGATCCGATTTACACAACCTGCATTTCTAGCTCAGATAAACAGAGCGATATTAGCCAAAAAATGCCTGCAATATCACATAAGAGTATTGGATGAAAAAAGAAGAATTTTCTAACTTAAAAAATTAACATATCTTCAGAAATTTAAATCACAAAAGACGGTTGTGGCTCTGTGCACTTGAACAATCAAATTAGAAAACAGGTGTATGAAATTGGTTGAAATCAATGTGAAGTGAACATTTATCCATGTAAAGTTTTCACTTCCAGACCCTTGCATATCATTTTGTTGTTGTTGCCGTTATGAACGTTGATAGTTTGACTGTGTAACATCAGCTATGGCATACTACACTTGTGAGGTCACTGTTCAGAAAGTGTGTCTTGCCAGGCAAGTTCGGCAAGCAGACAGCGCTTCAAGCCCGTAGAAAACCTCAGTCGTTTTTGCGACTTTTCGTTTGCCTTGATTCCTTACATCAGTTCAACAGATTCACATCGTTAGCAATCCCACTGGTGAACATACCATGGACAAATTTACTCATTATATCCATAACATGACCAGAAACAAATAAAGAATCAAATGACAAAAACTTTACTGCTGACAGCTGCCTTCCCCCAATAACGTCTAACCTGAAGAATTTATTTGGCGGGGAGTTGACATCAGGCTGCAATATCTGTATACTTTGTGCAAAATGCAAATAAACCTCATATGGAATTAAAGACCGTGAAAAGTTCTTTTTAATGAAAGTATCTATATTGCAGAATTTTGCATACCCTTTAAGCTTAAAATGTCTCTGTCTCACTTTGTCTCTTATCTAAATTTGATTTATTTTCGGACAATATTTTGGTCATCAGTCATCTAACTTTTCCATGACTTCCAAAGCTTCTTACCCAACTGTTTCTTTTGATCTTTAGCAGTGTATAACCAAGAGCATCCCAAGAAACAGACCAACAGAGATTTTACAAGCAGCCAACTAGAGCCAAGACTACATAAAAATAGACTGATGTTTCATCCTTTAAGATTAGCATTGGAGAAAACAAGTCAAATGTAATAGAACCTAGTATATCTAAATGTCTATTAATTATTTTTTTACCGGCTGCTCCAAATGTGAATGATCCCCCTGGTGTGACAGTTGGGGTGGTCGTCGGACGAATACCAGTTGTAGCTGTAGGTGCTCCCAGTTTCAGGCCGGTGCCAGCTGACGTAGCTTGAGGTGTAGATGTGGGAAAAGCAAATCCTCCTGGCTTGGTCTGTGCTGTACTGCCTAATGTCTGACCAGTATTAGCGAATGAAAACCCTGCTAAACCACCAGGCTGGCTGGTAGGTTGTGTAACTTGTGTAGCTTGGGTAGGAGTTGAACCTGGAAACACATTTCATTTAAAAGATAAAATAATACTTAGAAACAAATTTAATAACCCACTCAAGACTGAATAATATTTATCCTGTGATCATCATCTAGTGATTGTAAATATTACAAATCAGAGGTCAAACATATATGGTGAGAATAATCTAATGTTCTCTATTAGTGTGAAAGTGAATATTTTCCATAGACAACAATTTTACTTTGATATTTGTCAACTATGAAAAACTGCACAGTCAGCAGTATCACACATTGAATTCTCCATCAAAACTTGTCTATATGGTTAGAATTACTTACCGAATGAGAAACCCGCAGTGGAGGGTGCAGCAGCAGCTGTTGTGGCTGCAGGTTTGGGAGCGCCTGCACCAGCAAATGCAAATCCCCCCGTAGCAGTAGCTGTTGGTGTTGAAAATAGAGAAGCTCCTGGCGCTGTTGTAGTTGCAGTTTTAGTCTGACCTCCAAATGAGAATCCTAGGAAAAGAAAATGAAACACTCTAAAGTAGTCTGTCTGACATGAGTACACCTCTGATAAAATGCAGGGATTAGTCTATGCCTTCTCAAAAAAAGTCATCTGATGCAGAGCAATTCGATTCTGAATAAATCATCTTTTAACTCACCAGTATTTCCACCAAATGAAAACCCAGATGATGGTTGTGTTGAAGCCGTTGTTTGGGGAGTTGTTGTTGTTGATCCAAAGCTAAAACCCCCAGTACCTGCTGTTCCAAACATTTTGCATCAATCAGACTGAAATAAATGAAAAAACTTATGTCTAAAACTTAGAATTGCTGGGACATCAGGCATTCACCTATAATTCAGAGGTTATTTTAGACAAGAAGATTTTCCCTGTGCCTGTGTGTTATAGTGTTATAAAATATAATTCAGGGGAATGATATATTGATCAGCCTTATGCACAGCGAGGCCACTTTATCAATGAGTTGACGGACCGCAACTTTTATGTTACCTACACTACTTTACCCAAGCAGTCTTAAGTCCCATTGAAGATTATTCCGTTTATATGAGCAATTCATTTGCCACTTTTAAGAAACAAATTTCAATCGCTTCACCGCATGCGTCTCCGTCTTTTGGGGGTGAAGCGGCTGTTTATCCTAAACCTGCTTGTTGTTTGCCAACTGACCTGTTTCAATTACCTGCTTTACTTTCAGTTCCCTAAATACAGAACAATTTCCGAAGCGTCGGTTGGTCCCTTCATTATTTTATTTATATAATACACGTGATCACCACTTAATTTAAATCAGTGTTGTTGTAGTCCGCAATATGTTGAGTGGATTGAAGTTATTCTGATACGCCCGCACAGGCTTCTTTATTACCACGTCAACATAGGGTACATTTGAAATATCTAAGAGTTGCCCTCAGAATTTTTAAAAAAATGATAACTCGCAATTTTAAAACATTACTCAGTCACCTAAAATTTTGTCAGAAAGCTTCTTTGATAATCCCTTCGTAGAGCTAAACCACCATATTTGACCTTAAAATCTGTTAGCATTTTAGTGAACACAGACGGAATTCAAAGTCAAACTTAGCGAAATTTGCTATGTTTAACTTTGAATTCCGTCTGTGTTCACTAACATTTTTCTCGGGCGATCACACCGCCATCTACCTTGAACTTTTAAATCATGCTCGCCACTACAACCGGTAACGGCTGTCGGGGAAGGTAGGCGAAACCTCAAAGGGAATTTAAACTTACTGAATTTCGTTGTTTGGCGATGTGTATGGTCACAGATGATGGTTTAGCAGTACGAGTACGAAGGGATTATCAAAGAAGCTTTCTGACAAAATTTTAGGTGAGTAATGTTTTAATAGTGCGAGTTATCATTTTTTTTAAATTTCGCGAGCAACTCTTAGATTTTTCAAATGCACCCTATGTTGACGTGGTATTGAAGAAGCCCGTGCGGGCGTATCAGAATTTATCATTCAATCCACTCAACATATTGCGCACTATGTTGTTGTTGCAGCCAACCACAACTTGCAGTGCACTGTGACACTGACTCACAGTGTGAGAGCCCATCAGTAAAAATTATTGAACCAATACACTAAGTGAGTGAGCCATTAAACTAAAGACAGTTTATTTCTGCGAAAAATCAAAAATTTAAATACAAAATTCTTAAATAAACTCACAGACTCAAACCGAAAGTACAACTTAATGTTCGATCAAAACAAATGGCGGGTGTTACCTCCGGCAGTTTCACTGGATTCAAGAACGAAAAACAGATTCCCACCAGAAATAAAAATAGATGCTCAAAAATGTACAAAAATTATCAATACCTTCGTTAAACGTGATCGACATAATACTTTTGAAAAAAATGTGAACTGTTAAGAAATAAACTAACTTTTGCAAGACTTTAAAGTCTTTTTTCGGGTACTTATTAAATGGACTTTTTCATAAACAATGCGCACCGTGGAGGCATTGCTTGTACTAAGATGTCCAGAAATCATTTAAGATTCCTTGCCAGGACTGTTTTAGTCCACAATAATGATGTAGATCGGTCTTATCGTGTTCTAGACAAGTTTGTATATTTTCCGTGTTTAATATTTCATGCTGATGCCAACAATAAAACATCACAAGAAGCCAAGATTTACTGATTTTACTTTTTTGTATTTTTACTATATTAGTAATAGTATTAAGAAGTTGAGTAAACTTAGTCCGCAATACGTTGAATCAGTGGATTGAAGTTATTCTAATACACCCGTGGTATTGAAGGAATATCAGAACGTATCGGAATAAATTCAATCCACTCGGCATATTGCACTGATTTGCGGACTAGAAGAGATAAAAATGTGCCGATTTATCAAAATAACATTATGACTTTTTGTTATAATTTCAGGATACATCGTAATGAAAAAATCTTTGAAGATGTTCGGAGAAACATGTTCTATGAGAGGCCATTCGAAAAGAGAAATCGTCTAAGCTGGGAGAGAAGTAAACGAATTTACAACGCTGACATGCAAAGGAAAATAGAATTTGTTATGCGCAAGAATAGAACTGACCCATGGCCCAGATGATGACATGAGTGAAATAATTTTGACTTGAACTATATGATGACGTGTTAGATATAATTCTAGTTTACTTCTAGTGAAGAAGTTGCACAGCAGTGTACGCCAACATACTGTCATCGTTTTCTCGTCTCACAAAACTAAAATGTTGGTGAACATGGACTTCTTACCATAGTTATTGTGTATGTGTGTTTGTGTGAAGAACACTGTGTATCAGTTTTTCTTACAGCTAACCCGAAAGTAAAACCAACATGAGTCGTGTAATTTTGTTTTTGAGTATTTATTTATAGTTTTTTTCCTGGATTTATAAACAGATCTTAACTGGGTTTATTGATACCTGAAACATCTAAAGGGACTTATCCATGTCATTGAACTCTGATCTGATTTTCATTTGGATCAGATTTTACCGTATTTCTTCTAAAGATTCAGCCACTTTTTTCCTCATAAGGATTTGACCATCAGAAAAGAAATATGCTAAATGAGGCCAGACAAATTTGCCCATTACAGGGAATTTAAAGTAAAATGACCGGACGTGCAGTGTGTGAAAACGCTTATCCTTAAACACAACTCAACGACTCCATTTTTGTCTGACTCAATGGAAAATTTAGGCCATTAGAACGGCTGAATATTTAGAAGAAATGCGGTAATTAAATTTGGACAACTGTTTATATCTGATATAAGACTGAAATAATGTTTGACTGGCTATTTACAGGCAGTAACCAGAGAGATAAATAGGGCCTAAAGCTTCCACAACCTACAGTAGCGTTCACTCATGTTCCTTGAAAGTCATGGAATTTCAAGCTCAGATTTCCAGGCCTTGAAAGTTCTGTAATTTTATGAAAAAGTCATGGAATTTTTTTTAGCTCATTGAAAAAACAAAGAAAATAGGAAATTTATTCACAACGTCTCCCCATTGTCAACTTAGCGATTCTCAAATTATTAGTGCTGTGTTGGATTGCAGGCGGTAGTTATAGCTATTGATCAGTAGCCCGAACAATCCGCATCCAGGGTTGAAATTTAGTTCAGGAAGGCATCAAATAAAGTATATTTGACCATTAAATTCAATTCTTTTCAGAAAATATTGCCATAGCTCTATCTGGGTTTTTTTTCACAAGACTTCAAAATATGCTCAATAGGACAGAAAAAGAATCTCACAGTAAGATTTATATCAGTAATGACTAAGGATACTTAGTTTCCAAAGTGTAAGCATAGAACGAAAAAATACCTATATTAATGAACTCGTAGAATAAATCAATACTAAGTATTGGGAAGCAATTAATTGCACCCATGTGACCCATCTCTAGAAATGACAAGCATTCTTGAGTTGGCCCATACTGATGACTGTCTTTTTCTTTCCTTTTTTATTTATTTATTTATTTTTTACATATTCACCTTGTTCATATTGAAAAAAAAGACTGAGAAGATACGAAAACTGATTGATTGTCTTCCATTTATGAACATAGGTCTGCGTTATAAACCTAGCTTTAACATATATTGTTACAAGCCTTGCATTTGCTAAAAACTGCTCACAGTGCCAGAGGTCCTGGAAAACTCATGGAATTTCTCGTCTAAGGGTGCTGGAGAGTCATGGAGTTTTATATCTGATAATGTACATGAATCCTGATGTATAGCACCTCTGTTTACATTTTCCCAAAACCATCCATCAAACAATAACAAGTACGGTAGTGAGGAATCCAGATTTTGGCTGAAAATCTACCACCCTTCGTCCATACATTGGCCCGAGGCCCCTGACTGAGGGTCAACATAGCCACCTGAAGGTAAATTCCACGGCAATTGCGAAAACTCGTGATTCATGATAGTTGTATTAATTAACTGTGCAACTGCATGTTATTTCCGCAAATTAAATCCTTTATACACTGAGAGTATAGAGTAGTCTCCGATTAAAACACACGGCATATTGTCGTCATCGACATCCCATGTTTGTTTCGATGCAAGTTTCTCAGTGATGCATTTTTCAAAAGTGTATATGAAGTTGGACCAAGTCGAGATGTTCATTGAAAAACATTCAGATTGGACCACGGTTTAACTGGCGCATTTTGGCGTCACTGTTGAAATACCTTTTAAACGAGACCATTTAACCGGGCTAAAAACTATTCTGACGCCATCGCCTTTACAAGCGTCATTCAGCTGAACTCGGCCAATATGACTAGTCCGGGTTTCTGACTCCGAAATGACTTTTTTGTTTTTACTGACGGTCGTATATCCAAAATACGGCCGTCAGTATAAAAAATAGTAATTTTGGAGTCAGAAACCCGGACTAAATATGACTTGAACTCCGCCAATTCATTGTATTGTACCTAGGGCCAATACGACCTTGATCCGTCTGCTGATATTACCCGGCCGCGAAGGTCGTATTCGGGTATTAACTTGCACAGTCAATAAGTCTAAATGTGGAAATTTTGGCACACCTCTTCTAAATGACACATTCCTAATGTAAATAAGAAAGTAAGTACTATTACTTGGGGATTCTAATCTATCTATAAAATTAACCTTGACCCCCAATCTCATATGCAGGTAAGCAAGTTGTCCTGGTGCCAAATTTCAATTCCTTTCGGATTAAAAAAATATCAAGGCCCCAAACCTGAGAAACTTATCTTGAATATTGGTAACAATAACAAGACGACTATGCCTACTGAGCCGGACATTTCGTTACATCAGACGCGCAATATGATCACAGCGGTTTGGAAGACTTTTCCCAACTCGCTCATCTACTTTGTAAAGATTCAGTCATAGATACTAAATTACCGGCCAGTGAAGTTTCGAACCTGAACTTATATGTATACAACTTCTCCAAGACGAAGAGCTTGAGTGCGGCGTAAAACTCCAATCAATCAATCAATCAATCAATCCAAGACGAAGAGAGTCATGGTCATACCAAAAATATCTAACAATTAAAATTTCAAGTATCAATGGACAAAATCCTCTGGATCGAAGATACAGCAAAATTGCTTGTATATACCCTCTGGCTTCAGACACTGGATTTAAAGGGACGTGCCCGGAACGAATATCGTTAAAATGTTTGCATTTCTACCGTTGTTTATATAAATTTAGGATGAGCTAGGTTTCTAGATGGCGCTTGGTAACTTTCCCAGCTCCCACGGACCACTGGATAGGGAGTTTTATTTGAGGATTCCAATGTTTGCATTGCTGTGGTGAAAATAATGGAGTGCGCAGCTATGGTTCACCATCCCTGTCATAAATCGGTATTTTGTACCCTACTACAAAATAATATGTAGGCTACCATACTACAAAATAATATGCACCATACTACATAACAAAATAATATGTACCATACTACAGAATAATATGTACCATATCTTGGCAACAGAGTTTGAAGAACTTTAACTAGCGTGGCGGCTGCTACATGGGATTCCAAATTGTTAGAGATGCTTTTTAAACTGTATCTCAAATGCGGCAATAGAGATCACATCGAGTTGTAGGACTGGATGTTGAGAGGATCGAGTAGCTATATGTTAATTTTTTTTTCAAAGCACCAAGATTAGACAACGCACAAACCCTAGAGGATGTTTAGGTTTAGGCCTACCGATTAAAATTAAAAATCGAAAGGCGACATCCAGAAGCCGCAACAGCAAAGCGATTTAGTCACGCAGATATGCGCAAGCCATCCATCCATATTTATTGTGCGTTTGAATCCTGTATTAAACTCGGGTATAATGGTGTGATTATGTGCACTTTACATTGTCATCGCTGCGAGAATGTTTGTTTATTTTCATTTTTTTTAGAATAGCCTATAGGCCTAAATTTTCCTTTGAAACCTGGCAAAAGTGATCCTCCACAGCTCGCGCTTCTCTCCATGAACAGTTTTTGTGGTTTAAAAAAAGGGTTTGATCTTTTCTAAGTCCAGGACATTTCTCAAAACGCAATTCTGACCATTTTGTACCACGAAGCTTTTGAGACCTATACCCAGATAACGCGCTGACGTTGAATCGACGTTGTAATCTGGCTGACAGGGTTGATTTATGGTTATGTTCCGTTGTAGCGTCAACAGTTTTATTCTAAAATGTTTAAAATATAAGAAATGTTTGAAACTCTCTTTAAACGTGGGTTCTTCATGTTTAAAATATGTTGTAGGCCTATAAAGCGTCTTTATGTAGTTGAAAAAGGCGTCCTTTTAAAAACGAAAAATAGTCCGCT
This sequence comes from Lepidochitona cinerea, assembly GCA_963971465.1. NCBI lineage: Eukaryota > Metazoa > Mollusca > Polyplacophora > Chitonida > Tonicellidae > Lepidochitona > Lepidochitona cinerea. The sequence continues at coordinate 33,129,953 of OZ020553.1, forward strand.
TATTGTTGAAAAGGCGTCTATTCTGGTTGAAAAGACGTAATTATTTAGTTGGAGAAATAAAAATCGTCTGCTTTTAGTTGAAAAAGGTCAGTTTTTATACGCCCGACTAATGGGTAGATGGTGTGTCGAGAACTCCTAAGAATATCCCTGGTTACATAATACGGCATCCATAAAAGTTCATCGAATAGAGAAAACAAAAACTTTCATGTGAACATAGGATTTCAATTGTTGACATTTAAAGAAATAGGTTCTATAATGTAGATTAATCAGTCATAGCGGAGGGCGTATGTTGAGTTTACTAAAACTCTTGTTAGTTTAATAGACTTGTTTTTTTTAATCAGAAAACAACGTTGCATCAACGCCCTCTCGCACTACAGCCCCGATATTTCCACTCCCAGCTGGCAGTGTGTAATTTTGTTTCATGTCGATGAGTAAAACGACGGAAAAATAACCGCAAATCTTCGAACTCATATTATCTATAGGCCTAATACAACCAAAAATCGACGTTGTTTCAACGTCGATATGCTACCAGGGTAGATGACGCCTATATAAATTTCGGATGCTGTCTCTCTTAGGCCGGTGGCTGTAACTTGAAAAGTCGCTATAAATAGGGTTCCGTGGCCTCTGGAATATACTTTTTGTAAGTTTTCTTATATTCCTTAGGACATACTTTAGCACCAAAAAAAGTTCGTCCACTCCAAACCCCGGCGTTTTCGCAAAAAAGCCATGTGAAAGGAACACTTTTTCGCATATACAGTGCCCATATGCAAAATGAGTGCTCTCCCCTTACCTCTATCTAATACATATAATATAGACACATGGGCCCGGAATACACAGAGCGGCGTAGCGTAAGTTTTTACGTAACTGTCATGACAACCCATATTGTAGAGATACGGTCTACGAAAGTTACGCAAAAAAATACATCTACTCCGTTTTGTGAAACAGGCCACTGGCTACTACTTTTTCCACCAATTCTACCTTTTTTGGTCGTTTCCATAGACATAGGATTAAAGGTAGACAGTAGACACCATTTGCCTTCCTCTGCCGTATATGAGAGAAAAGTCAAAATAAACAGATTTGTATGAGGATCAACAAGTTTATGCAATCTATTAACACTATACATTTTTAACACTATATTTTCATCTGATTTCCCCCCGCTGCTTCACGTAACAAATCTGCAAAATATATATAGTAATAATGTAATTTTAAAATCAGACATGGGGGCCAGACAACATATAATTTAAGTTAGAGATACAATAAATGTATTAAAAATTTAATGCAAGCTTCGGTGAATTTTCGGTAGTGAGTGGGGGTTGGGGGGGGGGGGGGGGGAGGGGCAATCAAACCTTTTTAAGATCTCCTCACACACCCAGCAACCCATAGAAACCATTTGCGCTGTAAGGAATATACTTTTTGATTGGTTGTTTAACACCGTATTCAAGTATATTTTGCAGAAGATTATTACCAGAAGAAACTCAATGTCAGATGACACCCCAATGTTCTTTCTGTTGGTTTCTGGCTACCGTTCAACTTGAGGCCGACCGATAAGTAATTGTCAACAAATTTGGTGTCTAAACCGAGAATAGAATTTCCATCCTCAAAGGTAGTGGGATGGATGGATTGACGTTTTGTTACCAAGCTGTTAGACAACATAAGGAATTGTAAATGAATCATCTATCAAATTGTATGTAGTTTAAAGATTATCTAATATTATATGTGTAGTAGACTAGAAAGTGGTAATCACAGTAGGTGACAATGTCATCCCAGCAGTGGTCCCTATAGATAGGATGCTATAACACAAGTTGTCAGACTGTCCACAATTAATCTTTCCTTATTGTTTATTAATTCTAGAGTAGATCACTATTGTATTAAGAGGAACATGTTTGGTTCAGTATTAGAACATGTCCAAGTAAGCAAACCTGCCCAAGCTATGTCAAGTATATAAAAGAGAATTTATATCATAGCTAAGTAATGAGAACAAAGAGAGGAAGAGAGCCAGCAGAATAAGATCATTCAGAGAGAGATTTGTAAAGGGTAGGAGCTGGACGTTAAGAGTTCTATTATGCCAATAGTAGCTAACTAATAAGCCCTACCCAGTGTCAGTTGTTGTATGTAATTACTTATGTGCCTATGTAAATAATCCTGAGTGCATTTGTATATAAACTATTGTCGTTACATATGGACTTGCGTCATTTATTCTGAGGTCACAAGTGGTCAAGATTATAGTTAGCTTCCCCGGCTCATGCGATAGGACCCTTGGTGACAACTGGCAACCCGGACGTGTGACTATTAGTCAATGAGGCTTGATTGTCACAATCAACAGATAACCATCGGGATCGCAATTGGTATAACCTATGTGGTAACAATTAGTGCCACCCGGTTGATAACAATTGGTGGACAACCCCGACCCTCATCGGTTACAATTGGTGGAGAACCCTACTTGGATTTCATAATTTGATCTTGTGGAATCCACTTTCCCGGAGACAGCCGATTCGGGATATGAGTCTAAATGAACCTATGGATCAGGACATGTAAGAAGACAACCCACAACACTGACTACGAACTGAAGCCAGCAACAGCACAGGAGGAATAAAGTTTCTCGTGTGAGTATATTCGGCTTTCTTATTCATTACTAATCAAATATTATTTTGTAGTAAAATGGCTAGCTGGCAGTGCTCAAAACAAAGTTGCCACAAAGTAGCTAGGAGATATACAGGTGAAAGATCAAATATATCTCTAGCAACTCCTATGGACAAGAGCCTTGTGTCAATGAAGATTGGAAAAATCAAGACACATGGTCTCGTAGACACTGGTGCAAGCATATCATGTTTAAGTGAAAAATGTTTGAGGAGAGCTCACCCAGACATAACAGTTATGCCTTGCCCATTGAAGTCCATCATTGGCGTGTGTGGAGAAATACACCAAGTGCTAGGAGTTGTGAAATTACCGATACGATTTGAGGATCTAGACGAATTTATAGGAACATTTTACGTGCTGAAAAAGTTACATAAAGATATTATACTAGGAGAAGATTTTTTGAGAAAACATGAAGCAACTATAGATTACGGGCAGAGCAAATTATATTTGAATGACGGAAAATTCAACATTCTAATGGCAAGTAAAGGAAGGAATTCAACAGATAGAACAAGAAATGTAGCAAAAACATGCTCGAATGTAGTAATTCCACCTATGTCTGAGGCAAATGTATTGCTACACGTACCTAAAGTACAGGATAACAGAGACGTTTTATTAGAACCAATGGAGTCCTTCTCAGCAAAATATAGTATTGCTGGAAGCAGGTCAGTCTCTAAAGTACAACATGAAAGAATCATGTTTCGAGTGCTTAACCCTTCAAGTGTGCCCATACATATCAAAAAGGACGAAAATTTTGCCATGTTTGAAGAAGTACATAATGAATGTATATTTGATGAAAAAGTCACTTTCACCAATACAATAAGTATGATAAAAACTGACAAGAGGAACCAAAAGTATTACGTTGACAGAGCATTGGATTTAGGTATAAATCTTGAGGATTCAATTTTGACAGACAGCCAGAAAGAATCATTCTTAGCTTTTCTTGGACAACACAGAAATGTTTTTGCGAAAGATATGAGCGAGCTTGGAAAAACGAATCATTTTCACAGGATCTATACAACTACAGAAAAGCCAGTATATTCAAGACCTTATAGACAAAGTCCACAAACTAAGCAACGAACAGATCAACTTGTACAAGAAATGTTAAATAATGATGTTATCGAACCTTCTACTTCGGAATGGAGCAGTCCTGTTGTTTTAGTGAAAAAGAAAAATGGAACTTACAGATTTGCAGTAGATTATAGAAAACTAAATGCTATTACAGAGCCTATATCATTTCCAATACCTCTTCTTTCGGATGCTATAGACACAGTAGCTCAAGCAGAAGCTAACATATTCTCAGTGCTAGATCTTTCAGGAGCATTTTGGCAAATACAGTTGGACCCCGAGACAAAACATAAGACAGCATTTTCGACACAGGAAGGTCGATACCAATTCAAACGTTTACCATTTGGAATGAGGAATTCACCCAGCTCCTTTCAGCTCATGATGTCACAAGTATTAGCTGGTCTCAACTGGAAGATAGCTCTGACATATATTGATGATATTCTAATTTTCAGTCGTACACTTGACGAACATGTCAATCATTTAGGCCAGGTTTTTGCTCGTTTACAGCAAGCCAATTTGAAACTTCAACCTCCCAAGTGTTCTTTTGCTAGGAATCAGGTAACGTACTTGGGACATGTGCTTAGCAACAAAGGTATTCATGTAGATGAAGAGAAAATTCATGCTGTGAAAACATTCCCAAGGCCCAAGAATCAAAAAGGTGTACGAAGTTTCCTCGGTTTGTGTAATTATTACAGAAAGTTTGTCCAGAATTATGCAAAGATAGCGGCTCCACTTAACAGTCTTTTGGTAAAGGATGTAAAATTCATTTGGACCCAGAACCACGAAAAAGCATTTCAACATTTGAAGGAGGCCTTGATTTCGGCTCCAATTTTGGCGTTTCCTAATTTTCAAGAAGAATTCAAAATTTCAACTGATGCTTCAGATACTGCCATTGGATTTATACTTGGTCAAACTGATGGAAATGGACGTGAACACGTTATAGGATATGGTGGTAGAGCATTAAGAGGTAGTGAGAAAACGTGGCATATCTCAGAAAAAGAAGGCTTAGCTCTTGTTGAAGCGGTTCGCACTTTTAGACCTTACATTGCTAATTCCCATTTCAGTGTATATACAGACCATATTGCACTGAAATGGCTCAACAACATTAAAGCCAACAAAGGAAGACTTGGCAGATGGGCATTGGAACTGCAAGAATATGATTTTACTATTAACTACAAGAAAGGTATCAACAATGGTAATGCCGATGCACTTTCTAGGAGAGAGTATCCTCAAGTTCAACCTTTTGATCATGACAATGAGGAAGTTGTTGTCGGCAGCCTCAGAGAACCAAAAGAAAATACCTGTGTTATGTTTGAGTACGATACGGCAGAAAAAGATGAACCATCAGATGACACAGACGTAATAATGGCTATCTCGGAAAACAACATTGAAATTCATATCACCCACAATCCCCATCTTGGTGAAAAGCAGAAACACTGCCCTGATTTTGTAAATATCTGGAAATATTTGGAAGATAAAGAGTTACCAGATATTAATCTTGAAAGTAAGGAAAACAGACGAGTAGTGGCAGAATCCTTCCATTATGTAATTGATGATAATGTGCTGTATCATTTCTACAACACCAAGAACAAGAAAGCTGCTGTGTCATACAGCAAACAATTAGCAGTTCCGAGAGAAATGAGAGACAATATTCTCCAAGGTTATCATGATTCGGTGCTTGGAGGATGCCATCAAGGTCAGGAACGAACATATGCTGCTATCAAAGCAAAGTACCATTGGCCAAACCTATATGCAGATGTGTGCAATTATGTAAAAAGCTGTACAACATGTCAGGAAATAAAAAGAGATGTTCATGGAAAGAAAGCTCCTTTGAAGCCACTCCCTGTACAGGCCCCATTCTCCAGGATGCATGTTGACATTCTGGGCCCATTTCCCCAAACCCCTGAAGGATACAAGTACCTTTTACTAGTTGTAGACAGTTTCAGTAAATGGCCTGAATGTTTTCCCATGAAAACCCAAGAAGCAACGGAAGTAGTGACCTTGTTGTATAGGGAAATTTTTGCCAGATATGGAGCACCACATTGTTTGGTTAGTGACCGAGGTGCACAGTTTATGTCCAAGTTGACAAGTGCACTGTGTACTTTAATGCAGATTAAGAGACATCATACCAGTTCCTATCATCCGCAGAGTAATTCAAGCTGTGAGAGGATGAATCAAGTCATTGAACAAGGTTTGAGAGCTTACATCAACACCTCTCAAACTGATTGGCCGGACCATATACCAGGAATAATGATGGCATACAGAATGTCCCCAGCAACCCAGTCTACAAAATTGTCTCCATATCAACTTATTTTTGGCCGAGAAATGAGAATGCCTATCGATGTAAATTTAATTCCAAAAGAAAATATGGCTGCTGGACACAAGTTGTATCTCTCCAAAACATTAGAGAATCTTGCCCAATTTAAAAGTATTGCTGATGAGAATATTAAGAAAGCTCAAGAGAAAGGGAAGAAACAATATGACAAATCTTCAAGGATGCCAAGTTTTGAACCAGCACAGAAAGTCTGGTTATACTGCACAAAGAAAACAAAAGGATTATCACCAAAACTAACTAAGAAATGGCTTGGACCATACTACATCGTATTATGTGGTCCAAATTTTACTTACAAGCTCAGACGCTGCGTGGATAACAAAGAGGTCAAGTCTATGATACATGCAAACCGACTAAAAGTTTTTCATGATCCTAAGGACCGACCAAGTTACACGCCAACAGATATTGCCGATCAGACTGAACTGAATCCAGACCAGATTGAAAGCTCTGATGAAGTTGAAAATGAGGATGATAATACAAAACCTATGAAAAATGAAACTTCAAGAAGTGAAAAATCAAATCAACGTAAAAGTAAATCAACGAAAAATAAAGATGAGGAAGGAAATAATGCAGGAAATAAGCGAAACCAGCGGACCAAACAATTTGATCCTTCTGAAATAGAAAAGATATTAGCTTCAAAACGATACAGAGGAGAATTATGCTACAGAATCAAATGGGTAGATAGATCATGCCCGTCATCTTGGGAATCCGACTACATGATTCCTGAGGATATTCGTAGGAGGTACCATGCCGACAAAACCCTGTCTGGCAGGAAAAGACGAAAACCTCTGAATAGAAATAAGTTCTTCGACAGAAAATTATGTGAACCTGACAAGAATATTGCTGCTTGTTCACAGTTTGAAAGAAGAAATCAGGATCACTTTCAATATAAAAGACCAAGGAAATGTGAAAGAAACAAGCAAAATGGAAATGGAAAATCACAAGGATTTTATTCTTCAAGTAAAAACTACAGAAATTATGAAAACAGAGGATTTAAGCGCACATTGGATATTAATGAGAATCATCCAACTTGGAATCAGCTTAACAACTTCATAAACAGAAAATTGAGCAATGACTACCCAACGTTTTATCAAATGCAGGACTTTGTTCAAGATAAAATGGATGTCTTTAACAATATCTTGATCCTCATTATTGATGTGATGAAAGAAATGACAGGATTATTCTGCAACGTGTTTAAAACCAATGGTCTTATGTAAAACTTGTATTTATAAATATTTCAGCACTAAGTAATATGGTAGCCCTTGTAGATGGCTTAGGAACTTGTCACTCCTAAACTATTTATTAGGATGATGAAGGATATGGCTTGACAAACCATACCCAACATCATATGCTTATCATAACTGCTTGTTGAAAAGAAATTAACCATGTTTACCCTTAAACAAGTTTATAAGAATTCAAAACGTTTAAACAAAATGTTCTTTGTTTTTTTTTTCTGCTGTTCTGCTTTATTTTTCAGATGGAATGTAAGATCAGGAAGATGATGATTTTCTACACCCAGAACCGTCATGGACGATGAAGATTTAAGAAAATGTGCATAAATATTACAATATTCTTTTTAAAGTTATCTGAGATGTGGTGTTAGCTTTAAAATTTTGTTTTCATGATTTAAAAAAAAAAAAGATACTTTGTATACGAAATTTGAACTGTTACAAATTAGCTAAATATTGCTAAATTTTTCTTCTTGTTTGCTGTTGTTCTTTTCTTTATTGTTCCAGATAAAACATTTGCCCCTTTCCACAGAAATACCTGACAGGAACAGATGAAAATCCTTAAATACTGTTCATACTATTTTTAAATATTCAATGAGAATTGTTTTCGTAGGATTTCGTTTTTTTGTACATTCGTTTCTGTTTTTATTCCGATTTTGTACATACTGTATATATTTTTAACGTAAGTTTCGGGACGAAACTTTTATGGACAGGAGGGAACTGTTACCAAGCTGTTAGACAACATAAGGAATTGTAAATGAATCATCTATCAAATTGTATGTAGTTTAAAGATTATCTAATATTATATGTGTAGTAGACTAGAAAGTAGTAATCACAGTAGGTGACAATGTCATCCCAGCAGTGGTCCCTATAGATAGGATGCTATAACACAAGTTGTCAGACTGTCCACAATTAATCTTTCCTTATTGTTTATTAATTCTAGAGTAGATCACTATTGTATTAAGAGGAACATGTTTGGTTCAGTATTAGAACATGTCCAAGTAAGCAAACCTGCCCAAGCTATGTCAAGTATATAAAAGAGAATTTATATCATAGCTAAGTAATGAGAACAATGAGAGGAAGAGAGCCAGCAGAATAAGATCATTCAGAGAGAGATTTGTAAAGGGTAGGAGCTGGACGTTAAGAGTTCTATTATGCCAATAGTAGCTAACTAATAAGCCCTACCCAGTGTCAGTTGTTGTATGTAATTACTTATGTGCCTATGTAAATAATCCTGAGTGCATTTGTATATAAACTATTGTCGTTACATATGGACTTGCGTCATTTATTCTGAGGTCACAAGTGGTCAAGATTATAGTTAGCTTCCCCGGCTCATGCGATAGGACCCTTGGTGACAACTGGCAACCCGGACGTGTGACTATTAGCAGAAGTCTATGAATGTGGAAGTGTGAAGCGTTCCATTACATAGTGTTGAGGGCATTGGCGCCGTTTGACCCAGAGGTCACCATACACAGAGCCCTCTCTCGGTTAGTCAGAAAGCGTGGCTTTTCTTCACTTTCTCATATGAACTATTATGGGATGCATAAGAAAAAACATGGCGAACATTTTATTTATGATAACAGTACTTGATGGAGCAAAAGTTAAAGTTTCCGAAGAACTTCATAAAGTTGAAAATGAGACAAGAAGACTTGTTTGGAACGATTTGAGTCCAAATGGAGATATCAGAGTCGCATGTTCGGTAAAGCTTTTATAAAAACCAATGCATTCTCCGAACTGCGGTTACTGGAATTGCCGATAGATGCAGTAAGTGGAGAATGAATTTATTTTCTGATTTGAAATTGCGCAACCGTTGACAATTTCAAAATCTACCGCGCATAAACGTCACATAATGTAGTATAAGCAGGCTGAAAGCGCCAGTGCCCTGAATATGGGGTAATGCGACATTTCACACTTCCCTGTTCATAGACTTCTGCTATTAGTCAATGAGGCTTGATTGTCACAATCAACAGATAACCATCGGGATCGCAATTGGTATAACCTATGTGGTAACAATTAGTGCCACCCGGTTGATAACAATTGGTGGACGACCCCGACCCTCATCGGTTACAATTGGTGGAGAACCCTACTTGGATTTCATAATTTGATCTTGTGGAATCCACTTTCCCGGAGACAGCCGATTCAGGATATGAGTCTAAATGAACCTATGGATCAGGACATCAGGTTACAGGTTACAGTTTTACACTTCACTCAAATGTATGGTGGTGTTGCTAGGATTATTTGAGGACACTCAGACAAACCATGCTTAATCTATACCCCTCCCCCAAGGAAACCCTGACCTTTCGCTTGTTCCTGGTGACCATTCCACTTACATCGTTCATGGCCCCCTGAGTGATCGAGAATTTATCTCGCACATGAAGTGCCACAGTAAATTCCGGATTATTTAAAGTGGCATGAGCTGCCAAAATGTTGATATTTTGACGTTAAAACAGAATGTTGAAATTATTGGCTATTTTTCTCAAGACGTATAATTTAGAAGCTTTTTAGTGCTTCTAGTTTCGAAATGTACGATAAAGTATTGTTTTGAACTAACTATGGCTTAGAATGAATGAATGGTCGTCCCGGTTATTTAAATTTTGTTTACTTTTCGAACACGTTTTCGGTTTGTACAGGCCACATACTGCACGGAATTTCCTCATTCCAACGCCAATCATTTAGTATTTAGTTTTTCGATGGCCTTCAAAGCCTCTTAATTACTGTCGTGACGATCAGAAATAATGAAAGAAGTGTGTATTTTGGCAGCTCATGCCACTTTAAGAAAGACATCTACTTAGTACATAGCAAATCCACACTAAATCGAATGATTGTATTAAACATAGAGGGTATTAACAAATATTTAATTCACACCCCCCCCCCCCCTTGTCAAGTTTAACGTTATAATTTAAACTAGAGCACCATACTACACTACAGAGCTAGGCTTACACAGACAATTACTATAATAGAAAATACAAACCCACGTCTTCGGTCTCGACTTGAAAAAGTTTATCTCTAACTATTTTGTGGGGAAGTGTAATCTTTTTCTCTACACCTGTCTTGCATATAATGCATTGCATTGGCAGCACTACCGATTGATTGATTGATGTTTTACGCCGCACTCAAGATTATTTCTCTTATATGGCGGCGTTGCCAGGTTTAGTGGGAGAGGAAACCGGGCTCATTGTCCGGGGGAAAACCCACGACCTTCGGCGAGTACTTGGCAACTCTTCCACATACGGCGATCGAGTGAAAAATCCACTCAGAAATTTTTAAATTTGTATTTGCTCTGAGTAGGATTCAAGCCCGCGTCGCATCGATGGAAGGTCTGTGTGTGACTGAGGGACGATCCCTAACCCACTGGACCACCGAGGTCCCGGCAGCACTGCCGAAGACCGTGTAGCAGTTCGACTGCCTTTTCTCGATCTTAACTTTTTCGGTGTTGGGGCTTTAATAGGAGCTTCAGACTTTCTTTTTTTGGCAGCCTACATTCGTTAATTGTTTGTGAAATGCTTATAACAGGATCGATGATACCCAATATTTGTTAAATATGTCATTTTTCTCTCTGACCGCGATAGATTCTTCTGTGTTTAAAAGTACCCATTCTGATTTGATTTTATTTATTCACCAGATAAAATATTACAATTAGTATATCCATAATATATTTGTGGTCTGGCGGGAATAAAACCCCAAGGGACTTATTGTATCCTGTTTAAATTGAAGTCTATCGTACATCTTTTGACACTGCTCCATCTAGTTCTAATGAAAGGCAATTCAATTTCATTTTCCCTGCCTTGCGTGTGTACTATACAGGAATTAGTACTTGATTTTCCATCCGATCGCTCTACCATCTTGCTGTCATTCTGTATGTTTACAAACTATTGTTTATATCGGAAGTAGAAAATTCAGCGATCTGATTGGCTTGTTCAAAAATTATACCGCCAGAAACGGGTAAGTAGGCCACAAAGGTTAAAGATAGGTCAGAAACATAAATCGATATTCAGTTGAAGATATCTTATAAACGCCGGGGTTCTGCATGGACGAACTTTTTTTTATATATTCTTTAGTTAATCATTACTATTTAAAAACTATCGGAACGTAAATTCTTGAGATCGGCTACGGACTGATCGAATTGAAGCTTCGGCCTATCTCTCTTCAACCATTCCTATTGTTATGGACAGTCGAGGTTCTCCTTTATGCTGGAGAGCACATGCGATCCAGCCTTTTATTGAACCGATCAACTGTGTTTACTCTTACAGATCAACGACGGCTGCATCCTTGTTATATATATGTGGTTCTAAAAGTTTTGAGATGGCTCAATTTTACGCTTGGACAGTCCAAAGGGCCGAAAAGTGCCAGGTGAAAATGAATTGCACCCAAATGGAAGCCCCATAGAAGTATAATATAGGCCTAGCTTAAAATTTATAATATACATAAAGAAAAAATCAGAAAGGGCAACATTCTGGCGATAAGAAATCGCCATTAATGACAATATTAAAAGCTATACAATTTATTCAGGATATCGTTAGCCAAATCAAAAGTGTATTTTAACAAATTAAAAAGATGCTTGTAAGTATGAAACTTCAGGGTCCATCTGGCTTCACAGGGCGAACATATTGAAGTAAAAACGTCACTTTGAGTGTGTAGAACACATCCCAATATAGAGCAGAAGGTCAATAGCGCGAATAGCCTTCATTATAAGCTTTCAACCTGCTTAACTTCTCCCTTTGTTTATATATAGCTTATCTATCCTATACTTATGGTTGGCCATCTTTGTCATGAATCGGTATTTTGTACCATACTACAAAATAATAATATGCACCATAAGCCTACTACAAAATAAATATGTATAGGCTATAGGCCATACTACAAAATAATATGTACCGAACTACAAATTCGCCGAACCTGTCACAAATAGGATGCCTATAATCATTTTGTACCATACTACAAAATAATTATGGGCATCCTATAATTCGAATTGTGACAGGTTCGGCGAATTTGTAGTATGGTACAAAATGATTATAGGCATCCTATAATTCGAATTGTGACAGGTTCGGCGAGTTCGGCAATACATTATAATATGATACATAGTTGAAAACCATGTAGATCGACTAGTAATCGTATTTGAAGACTTAAGAAAGTATACACATTTTCCGAATGTTTTTCTTTAAAATTCATTTTCTTTTTTCTTATTTCAAAGCTTTGAATAGTCGATCCATGTCGCTCCTGTAAACGAATTTAAGTGATTATGTCGTAGAAATCATAATCGTTCCATAAGTCTGTCACTATTGATGAAATAGAAGAATAAGTCACCGAATTTATTCAATGCTATTATACTCAGGCCTACAATGTTGTGTTTGTGAAATAACAATCAATCAATTATGAAAGAAAGTAGGATGCTATGAAAACACTACCACCACTTAAATATTGTTATAAAATTTAGCCGATTTACCTTTTGTAACCATAAAAATTTACTGAAAACAATAAAAGCAGCCTTTTGGAGACATTAATACGTTTTCAGACTACCATGATCTCATTTTGTTTTTCTTCTTTTTATCACTTTTCTCTCTTGTGATTGCTATTCCAAGTAAACTGCTGGTCGGATCTTCTTTAAATTTCACACGCACGTTCCCCCTATGGTCTAGCTATACAACATATATTCCTTTGCTCATTTGCATATTAAAATGGCCGCTGGCAACCATTTTGTTTTTATCACTTTTCTCCTAAAATAATGAAAGAATCTTCATATTAACCCTATCGTCTCACTTTGCACTGTGCACTTTTTTGCTCATTTGCATATTCAAAATGGCAGCAGCTGGCCATTTTTCTTTTTCTTCTTTTTATCACTGTTTTCCTAAATAATGAAAGATTCTCCGTAAGATTTTGTATGCAGGTTGACTTTATGATCTTGTTGTGCACTACCGGTATGCACTTTTTGGCGGCCGCTGGCCATTTTGTTTTTCTTCTTTTTGTCAATGTTCTCATAAAGCAGTGAAAGTATCTTCGTAAATTGTTGGTACGCATGTTAACCCATGTATACTATATCAGAATTCAAACCGAAGCATTCTTCATTTTAATCTTAGTATATTGAATCGAACATCCTTTTGAGTTATATTAATACTTGTTATAGGATCTTATTTTGTCAGATACATTTTGGCATTCAGTGATGTCGTCGTTCAAACTCATGACGGGGCCTCCGGGGTTCAGTAGAGTGTTGGACGCTCAATCGGAACAGCTTTCCACCAATTGGTTGCGGGTTCGAATCCCACGCAGCGGAGTACAGCCACTTTCTACCAGAGAAACTTTGTCCTTGTCCAGCCAGTCACCTATTGAAGAAATCACTTTCACAAATCAAGTTTGCGATCCATTTACAAGCAGTCTCACTTTCTGAAAGTGTTCTATCAGTTTACTGATCTCTTGTTTACGGGTAAATGGCTAATGAGTGTAGACCCTATTTCATCTATACGTCTCTATGTATTCTATTTATAATTCTGGTCGTGATATAATCTTCTGGCTAGCAGAACTATTTATGTTGCAAAAAGAACTATATTGTGACTCACATACCTCACATGCTGGTAATATTGGATATATTCACACATGAAAACAAAAAAAAAAGCAAAAAATACAGCTGTTTTGATTTTATTCAATCTCAGTTGCATTTCATTTTTTTCCTTGGTTGTCTCGTCTTGACCATGTACAAAGTCGTTGCATTTTAACAAAATAACTCCAATTATGTCGCAACAGCAAATTGTGTCGCAATTCTCATATATGCCTTAAAAGTATGGTGTTAAGAGAAACATAACAAAACAAAAACGTTTGGCGAATGTTATTTATTCACTTTTAACAACATTTCTTATCTCCTTTGAGATTTCGTTTGCAATATACGACATCATTGCTTAGTTTTGGTTTTTCTAGCCGTCAATTAGCTTAGGACGATGTAATAATTGTCAATTGTGTCGCAATACCTAAACGTGTCTTGAAAGTATCTCATACGTGCAGAAGAAAAACGTTTGGTGAATTATTTGTTCTGATTTTTTTATTATCTCGCAACGGCCAATTTCGTCGCAATACTTATACATGCCTTGGACGTATACTGCATGTGTAAAATACAACAAAACAAAACAAAATAACGTTTGATTGAACGTAATGTTTCTTGTTTTGATAACATTTCTCATCTATTTGATGATCTGCTTGGCATTTGGTTTTATACCTTATCATTTCATTGTTGCGACACAATTGGTCAACTCTGGTAGCCAATTATGTCGCAACGGCCAATTGTGTCGCAATACTTATAAATGCCTTGAAAGTTTATTTTTTGTGTAAAACAAAACAAAATAACGTTTGAATGACCGTCATGTTTCTTGTTTTGACAACATTTCTCATCTATTTGATGATTTGCTTGGCATTTGGTTTTATACCTTATCATTTCATTGTTGCGACACAATTGGTCAACTCTGGTAGCCAATTATGTCGCAACGGCCAATTGTGTCGCAATACTTATAAATGCCTTGAAAGTTTATTTTTTGTGTAAAACAAAACAAAATAACGTTAAAATGAACGTCATGGTTCTTGTTTTGACAACATTTCTCATCTATTTGATGATTTGCTTGGGATTTGGTTTTATACCTTATCATTTCATTGGTGCGACACAATTGGTCAACTCTGGTAGCCAACTATGTCGCAGCGGCCAATTTTGTCACGCTCAACCTAGCAGTATTTCAGTAGATTTAAATTAAAATCCAATGCTAACTTATCTATAGGATAAACCAAAGAAATATAATCTGCCTAACTTGTCGGTGTTTTGTGTTGTTTTTAATTTCAATCTACTAAAATACTGATAGGTTAAGTGCGACACAATTGGCCATTGCGACACAATTGGCTACCAGAGGTGACCAATTGTGTCGCAACAATTACATGATAATATGATTAACAATAACAATATTAAGAGGATGACCACCGACTCTCAATATGCGAGAGGTTTATCCAAAAGCACAACATTGACCTGGTTTAAGCAATGCAACAGTGTTGACGGAGTGCGACTATGTTTTAACAATGCGACATCAGCCTATTATTTTGACCTGCTTCTGGGTACAGTTTTATCGTTCGGCTTACAAATAGAAGTATTCGATAGTCTCGAATACATATGACAGGGGAAAAAATGAACTTCAAGTTAACTGACACTCAATAATACTTCCTGAACCAGAATTTATCACAGAATTTCTCTCGTGTCTCTCTTGAAAGCTGATATTAGATTAAATGGAATTTCATCTGGGTGAAAAATACTAACTGCAGACTGAAAAAAATTAAAGCCAAAACAAACCAAAAATATTCGAACAAAATAAAAACTAAACAGATAAAAACTTATCCCCCTCTCAGAAAGAAAAAATCAAGATGATTTCGTTCATTTGACAGCGTTATCAGATTTTTCGGTGACGAAAACCGTGACATTATATTTCAAGAGGAAAATCCCATTTCATAGACCTATACACTTGGCAAGAAGCTCAATTAATTGAATTCCGTCAAAAGTTATCATATCCCTTTTCTTTTAACAAGTCTAAGGTGGATTCGAACTTGGGCCCAATTGGTAGAAGTAGAAGTTGAGGAAAACGTTTAATATAGTCTGCACCCGTCACTGGACATACGGTGAATAGCGCGTGTTGATAAACTGCAAACAACCGTAAGAATTTGTGTGCGACACAACTGGCCGTTGCGACATAATTGGCTGTGAGAGAAAGCCAATTGTGTCGCAACGATATATTACTCATAATAAAAGTAAGAAATAAAAATGAAATGGATCGATATCAATGCACAAATTTGTACAAAAGTTTTTTAGGTTAACAACTTCAGGAATAAACGCACGATAATAAACAAAGCAGTAGTTTCAGGACGGGGAATTTACTTGAAGGAGGAAAATTTCGCCCACGTAGGGGTAAAATGCATCAGCAGTGTTCTAATGTGATGTTGGGTCAAAATAAACGTATGTCAGTAAAAATACAGGAAAAAAGTTTGTATCAAAATATCGACAACAGAGGCCAATTATGTCGCAATTCCCGTTGCGACACAATTGGTCGACAGTAGAAGCCAATTATGTCGCATTGCGACACAATTGGCCGTTGCGACACAATTGGCTTCTACAAACGTCCTCTCGCACTACATCCCCGATATTTCCACTCCCAGCTGGCAGTGTGTAATTTTGTTTCATGTCGATGAGTAAAACGACGGAAAAATAACCGCAAATCTTCGAACTCATATTATCTATAGGCCTAATACAACCAAAAATCGACGTTGTTTCAACGTCGGTATGCTACCAGGGTAGATGACGCCTATATAAATTTCAGATGCTGTCTCTCGATCTCTCTTCAACCATTCCTATTGTTATGGACAGTCGAGGTTCTCCTTTATGCTGGAGAGCACATGCGATCCAGCCTTTTATTGAACCGATCAACTGTGTTTACTCTTACAGATCAACGACGGCTGCATCCTTGTTATATATATGTGGTTCTAAAAGTTTTGAGATGGCTCAATTTTACGCTTGGACAGTCCAAAGGGCCGAAAAGTGCCAGGTGAAAATGAATTGCACCCAAATGGAAGCCCCATAGAAGTATAATATAGGCCTAGCTTAAAATTTATAATATACATAAAGAAAAAATCAGAAAGGGCAACATTCTGGCGATAAGAAATCGCCATTAATGACAATATTAAAAGCTATACAATTTATTCAGGATATCGTTAGCCAAATCAAAAGTGTATTTTAACAAATTAAAAAGATGCTTGTAAGTATGAAACTTCAGAGTCCATCTGGCTTCACAGGGCGAACATATTGAAGTAAAAACGTCACTTTGAGTGTGTAGAACACATCCCAATATAGAGCAGAAGGTCAATAGCGCGAATAGCCTTCATTATAAGCTTTCAACCTGCTTAACTTCTCCCTTTGTTTATATATAGCTTATCTATCCTATACTTGTGGTTGGCCATCTTTGTCATGAATCGGTATTTTGTACCATACTACAAAATAATAATATGCACCATAAGCCTACTACAAAATAAATATGTATAGGCTATAGGCCATACTACAAAATAATATGTACCGAACTACAAATTCGCCGAACCTGTCACAAATAGGATGCCTATAATCATTTTGTACCATACTACAAAATAATTATGGGCATCCTATAATTCGAATTGTGACAGGTTCGGCGAATTTGTAGTATGGTACAAAATGATTATAGGCATCCTATAATTCGAATTGTGACAGGTTCGGCGAGTTTGTAGTTCGGTACATATTATTTTGTAGTACCGTATGGTACAAAATAATTAAAGGCATCCTATATAATTCGAATTGTGACAGGTTCGGCGAATTTGTAGCATAGTACAAATTATTTTGTAGTATGGTACAAAATGATTATAGGCATCCTATAATTCGAATTGTGACAGGTTCGGCGAATTTGTAGTATATGGTACATATTATTTTGTAGTATGGTACAAAATAATTATAGGCATCCTATAATTCGAATTGTGACAGGTTCGGCGAATTTGTAGTATGGTACAAATTATTTTGTAGTATGGTACAAAATGATTATAGGCATCCTATAATTCGAATTGTGACAGGTTCGGCGAATTTGTAGTACTATGGTACATATTAGGCCTATTTTGTAGTATGGTAGGCCTACATATTATTATTTTGTAGTATGGTACATATTATTTTGTAGTATGGTGCAAAATACCGATTTATGACAGGGATGGCCAACCATATTATATACTGGGATTCGGCCTACATAAGCGATGTGCACCTGTGTAAAAACATACCGGTAAAATTTAAAGCATTTTGTCTCAAACCCTCTACAGAGTACAGATAATCATCAAAAATTCAAGTGCACATAAAATCGCGGCGTAATGCCGAATCCTGGAGATTCTGTTACATTTGACCAATCAAATACAGCGCTTGTCGTCGCCCCGGCTTCTTTTCAATATGGCCTCTAGTGACACTGCGCTCTGGCTTCACAACAAATTAGGATCAACGGATGATTTGTGGTCTGGCCGTACTATTTGTTCTCAGTTAACAAGAGACAAGTTACAGAATATTCAAGGATGCTTTCATTCTCTCCAACCCCACGTGAAAGTCAAGTTAATGTTGTCGTTCCTTCATATCCCCCGTCGAAATGTCGAGGAGGTTTGTTTTTGTTGTTACAACTCACAAGTTACTAGTCTAAGTTACATTACAATACGATACATTTAAGATTATTCGTTAACTTGATTGCCCGACTCAGAGACAACATCAATAACACTTTTAACATATATACATAATAGTCCATAGAAGAAAACATGTGAATGAAATACAGTAGGTTGGTAGGCGATAATAGCATACTAAGACTCTTGTTGTAGTTGTACCAGGTTGGGGAAAGTCGCCGCTCAGAGGGTTGTTTACCCATTGGTGGGAAAACAGCCGCTTCACCTCCGAACGATGGAGAACAGACCCCGACGATCGGTGGACAAAAGACAATTTCCTCTCCATCTGCCCTCCCTTGTGTTTTCGCCAAACTATCCACTTCTACGAGTCGTACGACAACGATGCATGTTTCAAGCTTGTTGCGAATGGCTAGTTCCAGTTCTACCTTCAAAGTCAACTCACTGTGTGCGCTTAAGTGATTGGAATTTGTTTCTTTGAAGTGTCACACAAAATGTGCCATTTTAAGCATGTGTTATAAAATCAACCAAAATATCTACTCACATGTTTCAACTAATTGTGTGTAGCACATGATACTCTGTAGTTATCAGAAATGACGATGAGGCATAAATCCATGTTCAAAGAAGGCTGAAATTGTTGGAAAAACTGGAAGGGACCTGTACAAAACATGGAACAGTACTGAAGTCAACCAGCATAGTAATAGGAAGTTCAATGGTAGAATTGTTTACAATTCTTTACCAATTTTAGCCTCCCTTGGGGATGGATTAACTCCTCATGCTCATTTTTTAAAGTGTGCGCTACACCATACACGTTTAACATTTGAGTAGCTATTTCGGTTTATTTTAAAACACATGATTAAAAGGTACAATTTGTTGGACACTTTAAAGAAACAAATTCCAACTACTTCAGGGCACGCAGGAAGTTGGCAGAACTAACCATTAGTAACAAGCTTGGAACATGCACGGCTGTCATAGAAGTCGATAGTTTGACGAAAACACAAGAGAGGGCAAATAGAGAGGGAATTGCAGGGATTAGTCTTGCGGTGTGTTTGTGTTAAATTGTCTTAAGATACTTTCCAGTCTTTTTAAACTATGTAATTTTTCCTTCCTGTAATGGAAAGTGCCACTGTAGTTGATATTGTTATGAGCTTGGAAGGGTCACACAAAGGTGCTCTCCATTAATATCTTAGGCATTCCAATTTACTCTCAATGATTCTTGACTTAGTTTCTCTGTTTTCTTACTGGCTATAAATAACATGACTTATATGGGAGAAAACTCATGCAAAGTGATATTCATTTGTTGTTCCATGCCTCTTTATAACAGGAGATCAAAACGGTTACCGTTACAGTATTTTTAATTTTGAGAGCTACTTCTCAAATTCTTAAAGAAGATTTCTAAGATGTTTGTCACTAAGAAATGAAAAGTAGAATGTCCAAAAGGGTGTATCAAAACCAAGTGATAGGTATTGTTTACGCTGTGTTGAAAGATAAAGATAAAAAAGACAAAGGATTTATGAAACACTATTCATTTTATTTAAAAGAGAACAATTACCTTAAGCCTACTTGTAATAAATAATACCCCGACGATTATTTCCCCAAAGTTGTCACCAGCTATATTTGGTTTAAAACTAAAGTTGATCTTACTTATTTAAAATGTATATATTCCATCTTCTTACTCATTTAACATAGACAATTTACAACAGGTTTATATAAAAAATCAGTGGACCAGTTTAAAATGAATTGTTGATAGTTCTGTTTACCAAAACTGAATCACTCTGTTGATAAATCTTTCTCCTGGTAGCATTTCCAAAGCTGTTTCCTTCTCTTTGTGATGGAAAAACTTGATGATACTGTTGTCTTCTTCAAATGGCTTGCTTTCTCTAGTAGTAATTAAAACTGATTGGGATAAACATGGGATATAAATAGGCCCTGTTTTGGTATTAAATTGCCCGTCTTATCATTTGATTATCAATCTGAATGTTGTTGTTAATCAGTAGGAGCTGTAAATCATTACAAGCAAAGGTGTACACAATGCTTTACAGTGTTGTCACTGATGTCTTATATTATGTACCTCTCAAAATGTACCAATTATAGCCATTCAAAGTTCTCTTTAATAATGATGTATGTTTTTTTTTTGGTTAAAAGTGGAAGGACGACTTGGAGGAGATATTATTGATGGCATTAAATGACACAGATCAGTGGGTATCAACCATTGCAGAGGTTCTCCACAGTTACCCTGGCTCCGGGGCACTCAGCATGGAATTAGAAGAAAATCGCACATTCTCTGAAGTTCTTGCTGACCTTAAAAAATATGGTGGGTGTCATTTAAACCCAGAAAATAACAATGGCAGTTAATATTATTGTTTTGGTAGTTTTGTAATTTTCGTTTCAAAGTTTAGTAAATATATATAGTGGTCAGTCTGTCAGTGTAATATGTTTGTTTTGTGTGCAATCTTTAAATTTAACTTATGGTATGAGCTGCCAAAATGTTAATATTTTGTCATTTGAACCAAAATTAGTGAAAGCCAGAGTTATACATTTCTCAAAGAGTGCTTATGGAAAGGTTTTGTAGTGAAAGATTCAAGAATATAAATTGAAGGAAATGTTTTTGAGTACCGTATTAATAAAACCTAAAAAAGGAATGAATGTTTGTTTGACTTATTTTGTTAACAGTTCGCACTACTCATTCATCGAACATTCAGGAGAAAATTAACATATTTGCATGTATAGTTATTTTGTCTTCATTTTAGTAAAGAAGACTACGGAATGTTCAATGTTACCAATGGAGTGTCAATTTCTGAATAAGAATGCTCTAGTATCAGTGGCTGGCCAACAGTCTCAGTCTGTCAAGCACTTCGCTTTGAAAAGAAAACCCAAATCTGCTGCACTCCGAGTTGAACTCTTACAAAAATGTAAGTTGTTTTTTTTTAATTATATTTTCATGTACATGTAGTTTAAGATCACTGTAGAGATTTTATGTACATTTATGTGAATAAATGAAGTGAACATTATGTAGTTAATATCTATAAGACATTGAATAAAGGAATAAATAAGAATAAAATTCCCTAAAATCTTATAAAATCCTTTTTTTTTTCATAGTTGAATTTTTATTATTTGCCTTTTCAGCTTCAGAGTATGCTAACAACAAAAAAAGCTCTTTACCAAATACTTTGCCCCTTAAAGTTCGCAGTTTTGCCAAGAAAATGGATGACACAAGTGAGTTTTTCTTAGCCAAAATATACTGAACCTCACGGAAAATGTACTAGCTCTTATAGTGTGGATTTCTAAGACAATGAAAGATTAATTGGTGTTAATATTACATACCTTTGTATATCGATGGTTGATACAGAAAACAAACAATAAAAAACTACAAACTAAACTATTCAGCCAATCCTCATCGATACAATATTTGTCTCTCAGATCCAATGCAAGGGCATCAACAGCATAGTCTAGGCAAATAGTCAGGGTGTCGGATGGTGGAAACACTGATCAAACTACGTCAGCCGTTGATATCTTGTAATGTTGGCAATGTTTGTTGGCACTTATCTTACTATAATGAAATGACCATCAAATCCTCTTGAAATAGCCCTACATTTCCAAGGTCTGTTCTATTTCCCCACGATTTTGTGTCAGCCTTCAGTTAACCCTTACCTTGTTCATAGCAATTTCTCAAAATCATTCTATTACAAAAAATGCGTTTTTGATAATGTTCTATGGATTTTTTGTTGGAATCTCCATGTCTGTCTACAGTCTGGATGCTAGATCAAAGAAATTTAATGTCCAAGTTGCCCACAGCGTTTAGTTAATTTTAATTTGATATGCAACTAATTCCAAAGCTATTGCCCGTTTGTGCATTTGAGTTATTGCCCTTGAATGATTAAGAGGATATAGTGAGGTATTCCTTCTTGCAAAACAGTTCTAGTTACTTTTACCCCTAAAATATTGTTATGGCTTTTCTAACATGTTCTGTTTGATTATATTGATGAACACTAAAACAACAATTTATTACATTGTTGATTTTCAGCTCCACTACGGGGTATTCCCAACCGCACACCGCCATCCAGCGGGTTCCGATCTCCAGGAGCTAACAGATTTAGTAATAACCCCTTGGGACAAACACCACCTGCTGGGGGCAGACCAGTACCCCCTCGAAAAGGGGTGGGAATTAAGGTAAAATCTTATTTTATTGAATCTAAAGAAAGAAATATTTACTGGTATATCAGACCTCATACTTCAATTGCTGGCAGGTTTTCTGTTGAAATAGAAATTTTGTTGTCTTTTCAGCCCTCCTGATTCTGTGGCCTTTTCTAAATTAACTGTACTGCCAATTTACTGTGTCGATAGATTGAAGCTCTATAAAATCTGTGTAGCTTTGTCAGTTTGATGCCATCTCGCTGTGGTTAAGCGTATTAACCATTGAGAATATATTAAATTATTCTTAAAATTTGTATTTTAATGTAGATTTTAGATATCACTGAGCAGCCAGTTGGAGCCAAAGAGGCTAAAAGGAGGCGGAAACAAGCAGGTTAGACACTTGTTGTATTCACTTCTGAGTTCTCTAAATATTTCCTCAAAAGTTACATTCTGAATTTTATTACTTTGCTGCTATGTAATATGCTCTGTAGTCTGACTCAGGCCTTCCATTGATAAGTCGTGGGTTCGATCCCACTCAGTGCATGGAAACATTGAACACATTTTGAGTGGGGTTTTCACTTAAGTGCACTATTCGGAAACGTTGCCAGGGACCTGCCAAATGGCGGGGGTATCCGTTGCGCAAACAACCTGTTTTCCTCTCGATCTAAAACTGGCAATGTTTTTCAGTCATACGCAAACTTGCTGTGAAACAATATTTATTATTTTACCACTGCATGTTATAATCTGGATGATTATACCACTGTATGAAATAATCTTGAGAATTATATACCTCTGTATGAAATAATCTTGATGATTATACCACTGTATGAAACAATCTTGATGATTATACCACTGTATGAAACAATCTTGATAATTATACCACTGTATGAAATAATCTTGATGATTATACCACTGTGTGAAAAAATCTTGCTGATTATACCACTGTATGAAAAAATCTTGATGATTATACCACTGTATGAAATAATCTTGATGATTATACCACTGTATGAAATAATCTTGAGAATTCTACCACTGTTTGAAATAATCTTGATGATTATACCACTGTATGGAATAATCTTGAGAATTATATACCACTGTGTGAAACAATCTTGATGATTATACCACTGTATGAAATAATCTTGAGGATTATATCACTGTATGAAATAATCTTGATGATTATACCACTGTATGAAAAAATCTTGATGATTATACCACTGTATGAAATAATCTTGATGATTACACCACTGTATGAAATAATCTTGAGAATTATACCACTGTATGAAATAATCTTGATGATTATACCACTGTGTGAAATAATCTTGAGAATTCTACCACAGTTTGAAATAATCTTGATGATTATACCACTGTGTGAAATAATATTGATGATTATACCACTGTATGAAATAATCTTGATGATTATACCACTGTTTGAAATAATCTTGAGAATTATACCACTGTATGAAACAATCTTGATGATTATACCACTGTATGAAACAATCTTGATGATTATACCACTGTATGAAATAATCTTGATGATTATACCACTGTATGAAATAATCTTGATGATTATACCACTGTATGAAATAATCTTGATGATTATACCACTGTGTGAAATAATATTGATGATTATACCACTGTGTGAAATAATCTTGAGAATTCTACCACTGTATGAAACAATCTTGATGATTATACCACTGTATGAACAATCTTGATGATTATACCACTGTATGAAAAAATCTTGATGATTATACCACTGTATGAAATAATCTTGATGATTATACCACTGTATGAAACAATCTTGATGATTATACCACTGTAGGAAATAATCTTGATGATTATACCACTGTATGAAATAATCTTGATGATTATACCACTGTATGAAATAATCTTGATGATTATACCACTGTGTGAAATAATATTGATGATTATACCACTGTGTGAAATAATCTTGAGAATTCTACCACTGTATGAAACAATCTTGATGATTATACCACTGTATGAACAATCTTGATGATTATACCACTGTATGAAACAATCTTGATGATTATACCACTGTATGAAATAATCTTGATGATTATACCACTGTATGAAATAATCTTGAGAATTATACCGCTGTATGAAACAATCTTGATGATTATACCACTGTATGAAATAATCTTGAGAATTATACCGCTGTGTGAAACAATCTTGATGATTATACCACTGTATGAACAATCTTGATGATTATACCACTGTATGAAACAATCTTGATGATTATACCACTGTATGAAATAATCTTGAGAATTATACCGCTGTATGAAACAATCTTGATGATTATACCACTGTATGAAACAATCTTGATGATTATACCACTGTATGAAATAATCTTGATGATTATACCACTGTATGAAATAATCTTGATGATTATACCACTGTATGAAACAATCTTGATGATTATACCACTGTATGAAATAATCTTGAGAATTATACCGCTGTATGAAACAATCTTGATGATTATACCACTGTATGAAACAATCTTGATGATTATACCACTGTATGAAATAATCTTGAGAATTATACCGCTGTATGAAATAATCTTGATGATTATACCACTGTATGAAACAATCTTGATGATTATACCACTGTATGAAACAATCTTGATGATTATACCACTGTGTGAAATAATATTGATGATTATACCACTGTGTGAAATAATCTTGAGAATTCTACCACTGTTTGAAATAATCTTGAGAATTATACCGCTGTATGAAATAATCTTGAGAATTATACCGCTGTGTGAAATAATCTTGAGGATTATACCACTGTATGAAACAATCTTGATGATTATACCACTGTATGAAATAATCTTGAGAATTATACCGCTGTATGAAACAATCTTGATGATTATACCACTGTATGAAACAATCTTGATGATTATACCACTGTATGAAATAATCTTGATGATTATACCACTGTATGAAATACATGTAATCTTGATGATTATACCACTGTATGAAATAATCTTGATGATTATACCACTGTATGAAGAAATCTTGATGATTATACCACTGTATGAAATAATCTTGATGATTACACCACTGTATGAAATAATCTTGATGATTATACCACTGTGTGAAATAATCTTGATGATTATACCACTGTATGAAATAATCTTGAGAATTATACCACTGTATGAAATAATCTTGATGATTATACCACTGTGTGAAATAATCTTGAGAATTCTACCACAGTTTGAAATAATCTTGATGATTATACCACTGTGTGAAATAATATTGATGATTATACCACTGTATGAAATAATCTTGATGATTATACCACTGTATGAAATAATCTTGAGAATTCTACCACTGTTTGAAATAATCTTGAGAATTATACCACTGTATGAAACAATCTTGATGATTATACCACTGTATGAAACAATCTTGATGATTATACCACTGTATGAAATAATCTTGATGATTATACCACTGTATGAAATAATCTTGATGATTATACCACTGTATGAAATAATCTTGATGATTATACCACTGTGTGAAATAATCTTGATGATTATACCACTGTGTGAAATAATCTTGAGAATTCTACCACTGTATGAAACAATCTTGATGATTATACCACTGTATGAACAATCTTGATGATTATACCACTGTATGAAAAAATCTTGATGATTATACCACTGTATGAAATAATCTTGATGATTACACCACTGTATGAAATAATCTTGATGATTATACCACTGTGTGAAATAATCTTGATGATTATACCACTGTATGAAATAATCTTGAGAATTATACCACTGTATGAAATAATCTTGATGATTATACCACTGTGTGAAATAATATTGATGATTATACCACTGTATGAAATAATCTTGATGATTATACCACTGTATGAAATAATCTTGAGAATTCTACCACTGTTTGAAATAATCTTGAGAATTATACCACTGTATGAAACAATCTTGATGATTATACCACTGTATGAAACAATCTTGATGATTATACCACTGTATGAAATAATCTTGATGATTATACCACTGTATGAAATAATCTTGATGATTATACCACTATGAAATAATCTTGATGATTATACCACTGTGTGAAATAATATTGATGATTATACCACTGTGTGAAATAATCTTGAGAATTCTACCACTGTATGAAACAATCTTGATGATTATACCACTGTATGAACAATCTTGATGATTATACCACTGTATGAAACAATCTTGATGATTATACCACTGTATGAAATAATCTTGATGATTATACCACTGTATGAAATAATCTTGAGAATTATACCGCTGTATGAAACAATCTTGATGATTATACCACTGTATGAAATAATCTTGAGAATTATACCGCTGTGTGAAACAATCTTGATGATTATACCACTGTATGAACAATCTTGATGATTATACCACTGTATGAAACAATCTTGATGATTATACCACTGTATGAAATAATCTTGAGAATTATACCGCTGTATGAAACAATCTTGATGATTATACCACTGTATGAAACAATCTTGATGATTATACCACTGTATGAAATAATCTTGATGATTATACCACTGTATGAAATAATCTTGATGATTATACCACTGTATGAAACAATCTTGATGATTATACCACTGTATGAAATAATCTTGAGAATTATACCGCTGTATGAAACAATCTTGATGATTATACCACTGTATGAAACAATCTTGATGATTATACCACTGTATGAAATAATCTTGAGAATTATACTGCTGTATGAAATAATCTTGATGATTATACCACTGTGTGAAATAATCTTGAGAATTCTACCACTGTATGAAACAATCTTGATGATTATACCACTGTGTGAAATAATATTGATGATTATACCACTGTGTGAAATAATCTTGAGAATTATACCGCTGTGTGAAACAATCTTGATGATTATACCACTGTATGAAAAAATCTTGAGAATTCTACCACTGTTTGAAATAATCTTGATGATTATACCGCTGTGTGAAATAATCTTGAGGATTATACCACTGTATGAAATAATATTGATGATGTTGTATAAATTTGGACATTGGGTCATCATTTTAACTGATGATAATGTTGTATGGTGTATTTCAGAAATGGAAGCGATTGAACAACAAAAAAAAGAGAAAGAAGCTGCGGCGGCTGCAGCTCCACCTACTCCCACAACTACAGCACCATCTTTTACTCCAGATTATGCGGCTGGTTTAATACCTCCATCTCCAGCTGTAAGTCACGCCTTGAAAAGTAGGCTGTATTTTGGTATCATCTCCAGCAGACCTGCTGTCTGGTGTCCACTTTTTCTGCTCCATAACGTCCAAAGTTTTGATTCCATCTGGACAATTTCTTTCTAAGTACATACCTTAGTGTGTGTAGATGATTTGTCGCGATCTATTCTTGACATCACTGGTTAAATAATATGGCAGCTATTTGGGATTATGTAATCGTCCCTTTTAGCCCCATAATTTCTACAGTTTTAATGCGATCTGGACAATTCTTTCAGATTTGCATACCGTATGGACAGTTGGTGTGCGGCAAACTATTTATGACATTAAACATTGTGTAATATTGTAGCCACATTGAATTATGTAATGTTTACTATTTTTGTCCTTGATGATGTGTTAAATCTTCATGTTAAAAATGAAAATCAAATAGAAGTTGCTTTTTATCCTGAAATAATCTTGTTCATTTCAGCATTAAGCATGAAACAATTAATCCATTTTGACAATGAGGAGTTCAGATGTTTAAACTATATTTTAATAAACATATTTTTTTTGTGGCCAGGTTGTAATTTTCCAGGCATTGGAATGATTTATATTTATTTTTGTTATTTTAGCCAAAATTATTAACAGTTACAACTGGGGCTGGAAGTTCTTTAGTATCAGGCCCTAGTTATTTACCAAACAGTGGGCCTAGACTGTCTGTTGGCACAACAACAACATTACCAGGTTTGTTGAAAGTTTGACATTTATGAATTGATTTACGAGTACCTCTTAAACGATGTATGTACAGTGTAGGATCATACCTGCTATTATATTATTAAAAACAAGTTTAGGCCTCATTTCACTCTTTATGAGATCATAAATTGACTCAGTGCTCAGGTGTCTCTACTTGAAATCGGTGTCTTTGAAGACTTGGTGGCTCTGTAGACAGAGAAATATTTTCTCAGTTCCCCCCAAAAATTTCTCCGTGGACTTTTCACTCTATCACCTGGTTTAGAAGAGTCAAAGGTATGATGTTTCCTCCAGGCAGAGAGCCTGCTTTTCTCCCTCACTAAACCTGGCCATGCTGTCGTATAAGTGAAATAGTCTTGAGTGTGATGTAAAACATCAAACAATTTTTCAAGGGTCAGTAAGGTGAAATCCGGGTGAATCACAACCTCAATGGGTGTCCATCCTTGGTGGAAACAGCAATGACGTTGTCAAAAATGCTATCACTCGTCCAAACTTTGATCCAAACAATACTTCGCTTGATATTGTGTTCAATTGAATGTATTTTGCATAATACATATGTGAAAAAACAATTTACCACAATCAACTACTACGTTTTTCTGAATCCTGCTCATGCTTTAATAATTTTTCGTGTATTTTATATAAACTTTCTTAACTGGTGTTAATTGTATGCACTCAATATAGGATGGGGGAGGGGATGTGGGTATCCTTGTTGTCCATTATGATGACAGTTAATCCAGAATCCCTAAACTGATCACTTGTAACTTCTGTATTACAGCCAGTATGCTATCAGGTGTTGCACAACAGGCAAGAGATAATTTACAACAACAACTACAGCATCAACTGGTCCAGTCTAAAAGTGCTCCTGTTCAAGGGAATCAGGCTATTGTGATAAACCCTGCCAATGTGCAGAAATCTTCCTCCATACCTACTGTTACCCTAGCACCTACAGCTCAACAACAACAACCTCCAAATAATAGACTCTCACTAACGGTAAGTCAATCTTATATAATCCTCTGAGTCTCCTGTTATCAGGATCAATACTGGTGTATCATGGACTGTTTATGGTATCTCAGATTACATAATATGGGAGTCTCAGATTGTGGGTTCTAGATAGTCAACACTGCCCATTGTATCCAGAGGTGTGGGTTCTATACAGTCTCAGAATACGACACTGCCCATGGCATCCAGAGGTGTGGGTTCTATACAGTCTCAGATTATGACACTGCCCAGAGGTGTGGGTTCTATACAGTCTCAGATTATGACACTTCCCAGAGGTGTGGGTTCTATACAGTCTCAGATTACGACACTGCCCAGAGGTGTGGGTTCTATACAGTCTCAGATTATGACACTTCCCAGAGGTGTGGGTTCTATACAGTCTCAGATTACGACACTGCCCAGAGGTGTGGGTTCTATACAGTCTCAGATTATGACACTTCCCAGAGGTGTGGGTTCTATACAGTCTCAGATTACGACACTGCCCAGAGGTGTGGGTTCTATACAGTCTCAGATTATGACACTTCCCAGAGGTGTGGGTTCTATACAGTCTCAGATTACGACACTGCCCAGAGGTGTGGGTTCTATACAGTCTCAGATTACGACACTGCCCAGAGGTGTGGGTTCTATACAGTCTCAGATTACGACACTGCCCAGAGGTGTGGGCTCCATACAGTCTCAGATTACGACACTGCCCAGAGGTGTGTGTTCTATACAGTCTCAGATTACGACACTGCCCAGAGGTGTGGGTTCTATACAGTCTCAGATTACGACACTGCCCAGAGGTGTGGGTTCTACACAGTCTCAGATTACGACACTGCCCAGAGGTGTGGGTTCTATACAGTCTCAGATTACGATACTGCCCATTGCATCCATAGGTGTGGGTTCCATACAGTCTCAGACTGTTTCACATTATTGACATTTTCTATTTGAGTCATCAAGCTTTCTTTGTATTGCTATCAATAGTTATTGAATTATTTAATTCATTGTTTATTCATGGTTTGAATGCTTGGCTTGGTGGAGCTTTTTAGAGATATAGCATTAATATTAAATACATGAAAGTTCGGTCATGATTTACTTGAAATTGATATTTCAGAGGGAGCAAGTATTGGAAGCCCAGGAGATGTTTAAAAATTCAAACAAAGTTACTCGTCCGGAAAAAGAATTAATTTTGGGATTTATGGCTGGTTCACGTGGTAAGTTATCTCCCCTTTCAAAACAATTTGTGTGATTATTGATGTTACCCGACGAGGAATTTAGATTCTCGCATCTTTGCAGTTTTCACAGGGTCAAAGTTTATTTGAACCAGCAAATCCCATCAAGGATAAATGTTTCTTGTTCACTTTAGAATAATAAAATACATGTGTATAATTGTTTGTCACTAAATTTAAATTAGTTGTCATATTAAGCAGACTGCCACTCGACTAGGAGTTACGTAGCAAAACGACGTCACCAATACGCATAGAAAAAATTATCAAGTGATGAAGTATAGGTCGCTGATTGGCTGCGACTTTAAGATTGATCGGGAGAAAATTTATCAATCAATTTAATTGTTAATCATAGGACTAAATTTAATCTGAATTCGTCGTGTTTGTCACTAGACGAAACTTAAATTTCTTCATTCTTTTCTACAGATAATCCCTGTCCCCAGCAAGGACATACTTTAAATATTCGGTTGAGTGAAAATGTGGAAAAGATACTTCAAGGTGATAGAGAGAGAGATGTGATGGTCGACTCATTTTTCCAAATGAACTATTCTACAGGAGAGTGGAAGCGAATTAAAAAGTTCAGAGAAATCACCCCTTTATAGCCCAGGAAAGGGCCAGTGACACAACATTAACACCAGTAATTTTTGTAAATGTTAATGGATACTCATTGGTTGAACTTAATATAAACTGTTGAAGTGTCCTGTGCGCTTACAGATCTGTGGTCCAAGTTTTCATTCATCATACGACGAAAGCCTTACATTTGAATACTTAACAAAGGAAGTCACATATCATACCTTCAGGTAATGTGTACGGATAATGTGACTCGAGAATGGCGATTTCTGTTTGTATGTAACTATTTCTGAATGGGTTTCATCGGATTTGTTGCTTGCTGGCAGTGGAAAATCCAGTTTTTTGTCTGACTAAACATAGCAATGTCGCCGTATAACCGAAACAGCTTTCCTTGACTGGGGCGTAAAACATAAATGAATTTAATTGAGTGCGCTTGAGAAAATTGATTTACATTATGCTGGTAAAATCAAACTTTGTGGCAACTTATTGAATGCAGGGTTGCATTATTATTTGATATTCTCTGTCCATTCATTCACTGAAACAGACATTCCTTGCCTTATTATCGGTTTAGGAGAACTATATTATTATTATTTTGTTATTTCGACAGGACATTAATATTGCACTGCTGAGTGCTTCATTTATGTACGCTTGGCAACATCTCCAACATCCTCTATATTATTCTCATCTGTTTTGTTATGGTATTTTTAATTTATGGTTGTACTTCTAATTTTCTGATCTTAAGATCAATAAAGTCTTATTTATAAAATGCGGGTTTTCTCATTATCAAATAAAGTATTGTATCATTCCAGTGGGCATCAGATCAGTCAAATGAGGGAGCAGAGCCTGACGCGATTAACAGCCACAAATGTCTATACATGGGGTTTTCAATACTCGAGCCTTCCATCCATAGGATGGGTCGGGGGTTCAAATCCCACTGTCCAAAAATTGGAAAATTTTCTGACTGGGTTTTCACTCGAACGGCCAATGTGGGATGGTTGCTAGTTACCTGCCACAATAAAACTGGCAACGCCGCCATATAATTGAAATAATCTTGATCGCGGCGAAAAAAACCAAACAATCAATCCATCCATAGGATGGTTTAGCAACTCAAAATGGAAAGGAGCTTATCACTGGATTGATCGATATTTTATGCGGAAGGTCAAGGTTTAGCAATGTTACACTTAAGTTTGTTCTCCTACCAAACTGTCTTAATGGATATATTCTAACATGTCCCACTGATATAAGGCCAAAGAATAACAGACTTTTACCATTCTTTATTTTGCAGAAAATATTATATTTTTGGAAGACACTGCAAAACCAATTACACAAGCCATTCATACAAGACAGAAACAAAACAAAACAAAAATCTAAAAAAGAAATCTACAAGGTAACTAAAACAAATTAGTTGCAGGAATTGCACAAAAAAGATATTGATGTGAAAAAGAAACTACTGAGTAATGGTTGACACACTTTCAACTGCCTGAAAGAGAGAGACTTTAGCTTTAATGTAGTAACTCTTTGAAAGCAAACCTGAACGAGTATTCCCAGCCAGCAGAATACTAAGTCATTTTTGAAAGCTGGCTAAGGGAACAAAGTATAATGCAAAAGTTAATTGAACTTAAAATGTAAAAACAGAAATTGTTGTGGTATGTGTGGCAAATCTTGGTAGGCATCATTCTCCATTGAACAACGTTGAAATTGTAATTCTTCCAATCTCTTGTTCAGAGTATCACTTTCGATCATGTTCATATAATTTTATCCATGACGAAAATGGGCGAAAGATGGACAAATAACTGAACAGATCATCAGCAAATCTATCTTTTATATAGCTGGTTTGATATAAAACTATATAAGTACTTGTCCTAAACACATTTACAAATACATTCAATTATCACAGTGGGTTCTATGAATTGACGCGATTATTCATCTATTATGACATTTGGGGTGAAACAAACATACCACAATCCATAACACAATACTCTCAAATAACAATAAATGCTTCTTTGTAACATAATCTCAACATACAAATAAATTACCTCCGGAATATATTTCTATCATTTTTGGCTGCCATTTTGATGAAGTCATCCTACTGGACGATATTACAAATCTATGATTGATTGATGTTTTATGCCACATTCAAGATGATTTCATTTATATGGTGGCATTGCTAGGTTTAGTGTGAGAGGAAACCCCAGACTTTCAAGTGAGTACCTGGCAACTCTTCCACATAAGGTATTATGCCGTACCAATCTATGATACAATAAAGATATTAACTCTTTGAGACTAGCTCAAGAAATTGACTAAGGTATCTGATGCTATTTTTGCCCGTATCCTGAGTTTGAGAGCTCCTTGAAGGCTTGCTCTATAGAGTTGTTGATGTCCACAAATGTTATTTGGTCAAGTAACGTCACATAATGGGCTAGCTGTCAAAGAATGCTACACAATTCATTCCAAACATATTTTCACAGTCTATTTGACAGGTGTAGAGTTTATTTCTCTGAGATCAAATGTTAATCTAACACATCTCAAAATAGGAAAAATTTAGAGAATCACCGACTCCCAAAAAGAAGGATGATAAACCAAAAGTGAATCTGTGCTATTATGGAGGTAAATGTTTATCATGGTAATAATATCATAAGCTCCCTGTTTTTCCTCTTGTCTGGTCTTACTTCCAGGTCTTTGAACACATGTAATGAGGGAAGCTGATTATTTGATCCTGATCATACTCGTAGACTTTCTAGTAGGTCTAAACGGCAATGTAATTTCTCTTCTACTGTAAAATGATCTCTCAACTCCACCATTTTCAAGTTGCTCACTAAATATGTGACGATTAGTTTCTGTTCCTGGTAGGTCTTATATGCATTCTTTAAGATTTCCAGGGAAACACTTTCAGCTGAAAATAAAGAAATAACATGAGATTACTTCAGTGGTGTTATTTCAATTGTTGGTCTCCTTATTTGCCAGTGTTGACCTTAGACTGGCTCCAGAAGAGTGAGTGGAGATCTTATATACTACTAGATACAAGTAATTTTGTGTTTGTAAATTGTGTCATGTTTTGTTCATTCTGTTTGTTCACATTTACGAAAGGGCCAAATGTTTACTTACGGAAATTGAGTAGGTTCTTCTCTAACTTTTTCAGGGAATCGCTTTGGAGTAGTCTGATAAAATCATCCTCTGAAATTAAGATACAAAAGCATTAGTTAAAGGGAAAGAAAATCTAAGCTTTAGACTAGTTTAGATGGAAAGAGTAGAGTTCATTTAGTCCAAAACAACTGTCCAATGCATGTTTTATCCCCTCGTAAGTGAATAATTGAAATTTGAATCTGGCGTTACAATAGAGAATAAGTTCCATAGGCCATTCACAAGGCCGCCACCAGGTAATTGACGTGAAATGTTTTAAGTACTTTGAAGGTTGTTATCGACGATAATCCCTATGTATTTCTAGAGATTTCCCCTCCTTTAAAGGGACATACAAGCAGAGTATTGATTTGCCGTGATTTCCCATTAGATTAGCAGGAGAATATAAAATCAATCTGGACTGATTCGTGTTTATTGTCCCAATCAAGATTGCATGTGATTCACTTAAAAGGTGATATCAGGTTTGTTGGATACCAAGCATTACATAAAAACCTTCTAAATTTACTTGGCTTTGAGTGGGATTCAAATGATGATTGGAAGGCATGCCCCACAGTATACTGAACCCAGGAAAGGTGCCATGAACACTGAAATAGTGCACATTTTAAAAATCTTTTTTGCGCTGTTCACATCATGTCCCTTTAAAAGCAACATTCCATCTCCCTTGTTTGTGTCTTCAAGATATGATCTTGATGGAAATTACATGTAAACAAAGCTAAATAAGAAAGCAATGTGAATTTGTATATTATTATGAAAGTAAAATGAAAAACAGGGAAAAAGACCAATTTATCCAATAGGGGTTGTTCTCACCTGGCATTTCCTGTTCCCGTAGTTTGGTAATAGTAAGAGCTGTAATCCAGTAACCCTCTATGTAAGGTCCCAGTATACTCTGATAGAATCTCAACCTCTCCAGCATATTAGGCTCACTGATATTTGCCTAAATAATCAGATTAACCATGTTAAAGTATACCACGAAAAACTAGCATAGAACATAATTGGTGATTGATTTTTTACGCCACATTTAGTGAGGTAGGAAATGGGCTCTTTGTCAATATCCCAGAAAAAAACAAACAAACAAGGAACATAATGGTTGATGGATTAACTCTGTGGGTACTTGGTAACCTTTCTGCAGGACTTCAATCAAGATTAAATTAATGCAAATGAATGAAACCATGTTTCAACCCGTCCCCCCTCTCCTTTTTATCAAAAATATAGAATTAAATAACAATAAATGTGACTAGAACAGTTTTTGTCCTACCTTAATAAAAATTTGTTTAGCAGGTAACACATCAGTGTCACTTTCATCAGAGTCTAAATTATCCCAGGCTACCTCACGGGCATATCGGTGTGCCAACTGAACTTCTCGATTAGAGTACGCTCCAGATATCTGATAACAAACATATCACACATCAAACATAGATTGATATTGATATAAAAGGAAGAGACACCGACATGGATATTAGTCTACACAGATCTTCCTTTGATGAAACACGGATTCAAATCCCATTTACTCCAAACAAAAATTGTTAAATTTCTGAGCAGGTTTTTCACTTGATTGCCATATGTGGGAGAGTTGCCAAGTACTTGCTGAAGGTTGGGGTTTCCTCCGGACAAAGAGTCTGTTTTTCTCACCCACTAAACCTGGCAATTCTGCCATACAAGTGAAATAATCTTGAGTGTGGCGTAAAACATCAATGAATCAATCACTTTTTTTCCTGACATTTTGGATAATGTTATATCCTTACCTTGGTTTCTTCTTTTCCAATCAGCTCCGACATGACCAAATCTTCAACTGTCTCTGATAAAACTTGTCTCAATTCCTCACAGGTCTTCAAATAAGGAAATGACAAATTCAGAGCATTAAAAGTTTCATTAAAAAGAATTTAAAATAAAGTAATCCATGGATCAAGTAAGTGTACATTGATTCATGTCTTTACACATAGATCAAAATTATTTCAATTAAATAATGAAAGATTTTTGTCCATAGCCAGGCTGGAAATTGTTTTTCTAACCACAACTATTCATGGTGTATGATAGACCAATAATGCAGCATTGTTTGCATTATAATACAGGACGGAAATGAAAATGAAGTGTAAACTTACCGGTGCGAATAAAAATTCATTACTGAAGAGTTCTGTAAGGTCCATGGCCATGTCAAGAATGGTTTCTCTAGAGAGGGCGTTATCTGCCTCGGGTAAGTCACTGTTCAAAAATACCTGACTGTCCATACAGGAAAACATGGCATTCACTGGGGGAGAGAACATAATCACAAACATCAGTCAGGATAGAGGTAACATGCTGTGGAACCAGCTTCAGAATATAACATTAAGAGAAAAGTTATCTTTGATTATTTGAAGACCGCTACGGTTGACTAAGCTTTTTACGTAGAATTCAAGATTATTTCCCTGATATGGCGCCATTGCCAGATTTAGTGCGAGAAGAAAATACGTTCTTTTCCCTGAGGAAAGACCCAATCTTCTGGCTTGTAACTATTCTATAGGCCAATCGAGTGAAAAAACACTCGGCCATTTGTCAATCCATGCTTTTTGTCTGAGTGGTCCTGTGATCCATGGACGCAAGTCCTGGGGTGAATTCTTAATCAGATTCAAACTAAAACACCATTGGTAATGAAGAGCATTGTGAAGAGAGAGAGAGAGACTTACCTACTATACTCTCTTTCAGAAAGACTGATATTACAGCATTGCTATAGTAACTCAACTCAAACACATGCGGTACAGTCAGATTGGGCTCTATGATGGTGTTACCATTCTTATCAACGCTGAAACATAGGAACAAAACAAAACCAGATGATCAAGGGATAACAGCCCAGTTGATGAAGAGGCTCCACATTTACGATTGCATACAGCCACATGATGATGTTACATTCTCCATCATCGTCCACACTCCGTCAGAAAGGCTTCTTTCAACAAAGATAGCGAGATTTACATTATTTTTAACACACCAGGAGTATTGTTTTATATGTTTAGTGACCAGTATGAAAAATATAGTAGTTAATTCTGGGAGTAAAAACATGCTCAAGGCAAGAACATACCACATGTTTTTTTTACAGTGACTAGTAGCATGGAAAAGTTTCTGAATAGCAAGTCTTGAGAAAGTTCAGCGTCAACAGAAAAATATCAACATTTTGTCACTAAGCTTAAAATTAAATATTTATTTAGGAACTTCCATGTTACCTTGTCATAGCCAAGTCTTCTCCTAGTAGACAAAGAGCATGGTTAACAACATCTTCATCATTACCAGTAAAACCCACATCACGTTTCTTTACTGTTAATTCCGTCTTCAGCCAAATGAAACTGTCCACTAGTGTAGTCATTGATACACCCTACATATAAAAGGAACAACTATATTACTATTTTATTAATTTATTCCAATGACTAAATTACATAACATTATATAACACATGACGTGCAACAACATATTAATGTTGATAACAAAATATATCAGTAACCAAATAACAACAAGATAATCAGAGATTCAGATAAGATATATAAGTAACTACGGTCACCCTAAACATGTAGGTCGTTTGTGATAACTCGGAAGTTGTTTTGGTACATACGAGTGGTTCGATCAAAACATATTGATAGTTATAAATCTAGATCAGCAGAAAGGCACAGAGAAGACTGTCAACATTTAAGACCTTTTTCTGTATTTTATCTAACAGTTGAAAAAGTTAGGAACTTTCCATTCTTAATTTTAAAACTTTTGGAATTTTGTATTTTTAAAAGGAATTTGAAAACGGCTATGGCGACCAGTGCCTATAAGTGTGATCAAGGCTTTATATCATGATACGGTATGAATAAAAGAGACGTGTGGTGGGTATCTCATCTGATATGTCAGCAGACAAATCCTGCTGTAGTGTTAACCAAACAAAAGACCAAAAGCTTCCAACATGACGGATAACTAACCTGTCTGTGTTTGGTGAGAAGTAAGAAGGCTACCAAATTGGTACTCATTAAAGCTGTACTTTGGGCAGCTCCTGAAATACAGACAATTTATTTAAGAAAAAACTGACTTCAAGGCTGTCATCATCTATACAGAAAACTGTTAATACAATGGGATATAAATATTACGAACTTGATAGCTGTTACGAGAATGTGAATCAGCAGACTGATTTCTATGCCACATTCAAACTATTTCACTTATAGAATAGAATGTTTCATTGCTGATCATAGCCCCACCAAGGGCAGACAATCACATACATTGTAGTTACACAAACATTGTAGTTACACAATTGTAGTTACGTATATGTGAGCGTTGCCACAGTTGGTGTGTGAGGATTCTGGACATATACTTTATCCACACAGTACGTAGTTAAATGTTAATCATATTTGGATAAAATTAAACCAGTAGTTTTATTGGAATAAAAAATTCCATTGAAAAACATGGTTAAGTGGTAATCTGCTTAATGTACTTAATTGTTCCAGTTATTATTGACAAAATTAACATTCAAATATACCAGTGGTCATAAACATAGACCAGTTAAGTATTTCTGATGGATGTAAAAACAGTGACTAGACAATTTCAGTGACTCAATAAAGTAAAGCATGCTGCGTTCACAGCTTTGCATAGATGTAAATTGAGTTTACCATAAACAATATGTTGTGCGAGGTTTTGAACAATTTCTTTCTGGTCACTGTCCACAACATCTGAACCTAAAAGAGAGGAGTAGCTGCCATGACGACTTCGCATTCCTTCTGTAGAGAAATCCAACGTGGTATCTTCTGACGTAACAGGTGACGTTGCACTCTCCTCGGATTGGGAATTTTCCATACTTAAACGATGTGACTGAGTAGGTTGAGCACCAATGAATTCCTGTCATTCAAACATAAAACAACATTGTAAAGGAACGTTTAAGAACACTTCATGTATCGTCTAATAGATTAAGACAGGTGTTTTATTAATATTGAAGTTTGCTACTTCAGGAATTTAAAACTGAACTCTATTAGTCCTTCCTATATGTTTTTTTTTCTTCTTCAGAAATCAATCACTTTTCTTAAAGAATAACAGAATTGCAATAAATAACAGAATTGCAATAAATAACAGATTTGCAATAAATAACAGAATTGCAATAAATAATAAATTTGCAATAAATAACAGAATTGCAATAAATAAGATTTGCTCAGATAAGAAGAGTGCTTACCTTTAATGAGAATGGTTGACAGAAATCAATTCGGACATGACCAAAGTCTCCAGTAATCACTCTAAATATTCCCCTCATTGCTGCCCAAAATGTTTCTTTGGGTTTCTTCTTACCCTGATAGAAAATAGAGTAATATATAACAAACATCTACTCGGGAAGAGAAAACGCGTCATCAGAAGATGACACATCCCCCTGGCACCCAACTTAAGAAATAGTGCTTATATAATGGAAAGTAATCTTATTTGTTTTGGGTAAAACACCAATCAATCAGTGTATTTACCAGAGTTTTAACAAAGAAAAATTTTATTCTAAGAGAAAACCATTAACATTATTGTAGTGTCATTGATTGATTAATGTTTAGGCCGCTCCCAAGATTATTTCACTTATACGGTGGTGTTGCCACGTTTATTGGAGGTAGGAAACAAGAGTCTTCCACATACTGCGATCAAGAAAAAAAATTCACACAGAAATTTTTTAACAATTATTTGGTCGAAGTGAGATTTGAACTTGTGTCGCATCGATGACAGGCCTGAATCACTGTGTGGGACTATAACTGTGTGTACTCACCATTAGTTCATTGTTAAAGTTTCCATCTAACAGTTTTTCATAGTTTATTGTCACAGGGACTATATAGGCATCTTCTATCACATCTGTATAACCACAAACATTTACATACATAAAAGCTATATAAAACAACAAACATCTACAATAATATTGGTCAAGATTATGTTGATTTTCCTTTAATGGATTGATTGATATTTTACGCAGCTTTAAAGATTATTTCACTTAAGATGTTGCCATGTTGAGTGGAGGAGGAAACTGGACTCTTTGCCTGGAGGAAACCCCCAGCCTTCGGCAAAATCCACCCAGAAATTTAGCTATTTTTATTTGGTTTAAATGGAATTCGATCCCATGCCACATCCGTTTTCATTTAATGAATAATTACAGAATAACCACAAGCAGCATTAATCTGAAATCTAACAATAAAAAAAAGCATCGAAAAAAAGTTTTATACCATTTGTGTTT
Organism: Lepidochitona cinerea; assembly: GCA_963971465.1. NCBI lineage: Eukaryota > Metazoa > Mollusca > Polyplacophora > Chitonida > Tonicellidae > Lepidochitona > Lepidochitona cinerea. Next base: position 33,170,585 of record OZ020553.1, read on the forward strand.
CAGTTCAATAAGGCCAGCATGAATCAGAAAAATCTTTGTATTAGACGTCAAAGTTGAAATTAGAATGCTTTCGTAGTCATTTTAACCAATCGCAAATACAACCTGACTTAACGTCGAACGTGTTTACCGTCACAATATTGGAAATGTTCATGTCAGATGTCAACTATGACGTCACTGTGCTAAATTATTAAATTTCTGTAAAGAGATGACAGAGATGCCGTGATTTTATAGGTTCTGTGCTATAAATCTCATTTTCGTTGTGGCCAAGCTCATACAGTATATGTTTTTAAACAAATTGATTACAAAATAGGAGGTATTGTCAAAAGTCCTTTAAGCGTGCATGTCTGACTTACCTGATCTATAAGCATCCACAATAACAGATAGAAGACCTGATTTGGGATTACAAGCTTTTCCTGTCCTTGTACGACCACCTTCAATAAAGAACTCTATACCCTCTCCATTTCTTAATAATTCTTCTACATACTGGAAGTAGAAGAATAGTTTTATGGTATGATTATTAGAAAATAAACTTAAACCAGAACAAAATACATAGTTTTTCGTCTTGACAATCTGCTTGTAAACCAGTCAGTTTTATAGGTGCTCACTATAATCGCCGAGATCTCAACTGAGAGCAGCCGTATTTTTATGCTGAAATAATCTAATAAGATAAAGAAATTTTCATAAAAACAAAATGTCTTTCACAAATTGAATTTCCTACATTTTCAAGTTTGCACATATGAATATTATAAAATATATAATGGCGAAACATTTAAATTTCTGAGATCTTCATATTATAAGTAAACCTAATTGTACTTACTGACTGTAGTATAGATCTATATAATATATCTTTTTTTCCTCTTTGTTTGTCTAAACGACGTCTAATGAAGAATGCACCAAGACCTCTCATCAAAGAGCTACAAGAATTAAAATGTATTGCTTGATTAAATCACGGTCCCACTAAGCAAGAAAGCATTTTTCTTCTATACTTAGTCTAACATTTCTAACACAATAAGAAACTTGTCTCCATGGTTATTTTAGACAAGAAGATTTTCCCTGTGCCCGAGTGTTTTCAGTGTTCAAAAATATATATGAGGTGCATAACAACTTGAAATTCATCTTGAGAAAAATGTTAAAAAATACAAATGAATGAAAAAATTTGTTTATGAAATTTGAATCATAATTTTTCAATATTCGATGATGTTAAATAAGTGTGAGATTATTACCTGAAGACGGGCATGTTGAGGTTGTCACCTGCAGCAATATGAGGGGATTTGATGTCATAATGCCACAGTATAAAGGTGACAAGGATATAATCTAAATGACTTCGATGTAAAGGCACATATATCATGGGTACATTTTTCTGAAAAAAGAAAAATATAAATCAAGAAGAGTTATTTTAATTTAAAAAAATGGCGGATTGTGAAAATGTCCAAGTGAACTTTTTCTTACCTAACTCATAAATCAATGTAACATCCGAAATGTATTGAGAGCCCCAGAAATTATTAAACACAAACACTGAGGTTTGATTAATCCTTTATTGAAGGTTAACAAACAATAATAGGTGGATTAAATCTAGCAATACTGTGTTATGCTGTGACCTACCTCTGTAGCCTTCTTTACCAGCTGCATTTGACCTTTGTGAACCTGAATACTGCTTGTCATAAGTGAGAGGAACTTTAACAGAAACCAGCCCGTCAATCTGAAATAGTTCAAAATACAGAGCTATCTAAACCTTTCAAGCAACAGTACTATGAGATGAATGGCACTTGTCTTTCATTTGTGTTGAATGCTTCATTCAGGATTATTTCACTAACATGGCATTGTCAGGTTTATTGTGGGAAAAAATTTGGCTCTTAGTCTGATGACAATCCCCTACCTTCAATGAGTATCTGGCAACCTTTCCACATACCGCAATCAAACCGACTCAGAATTTTTTTTGACCGAGTGGGATTTAAAACTGCACCCATTGATGGAAGACTTGTGTTGGCAAGAACAGATAAAGCTTTACCAAGCCATGAGGCCTCTGCATTTGTGCAAAATTCTAGTTAGTAAATCTTGAGCTGTATATGAGAACTTGATGTATTTATCAATAAGCGTTTTCCTATTTGTTAGTCTTTTTTTACTTTGTATAAACTCACACATCGTTGAATTTTTTTCGTTAATGAGTCCGCTGCCTACAACAAGATGAACTTACGAGACTAGGACGGATGAGAAGTTGGCCTTCATTCCATTCAAGATTGATTTGGATTTTTCTTCACGTCTGATTCGTAATTTTGCTTGGTCTGCATTCAAATGTACATCTTTTTGGCCAATACCTGCTAAAAGGAAAAGGAACCGGCAATAGGAAAAAGTTCCCAGGCATTTCAGCAAACAAAAATCTCGCCACCAAAGATTAAAACATTTAAAATTGTAGATACTTTTTTATTTACAGAAGCTTGGGTTGTCCCACTTCAAAATCTAAGATAGAATTAAGATGAATTTGATATTTAGCGGATATTTAAGGGATGGATTGATTCTTCATGACGTATGTCACAAGGTGGATTTTTTCCCTTCCAATGATAAAGTTGTGATTATTATTGAAAGAGCACATAGAGATAATACTTTATATGCTAATTATAATATTTCCATAAAATCTGGTGTAGAAAAACCAGACATTGTTGGTCTTTTGGAAATCCAAAGTGAGTAATAGAAACTAGTCTGAGTTAGTGTTTTATGGGTTTTAGATGGATTGATTTTCTTTGTTTAAAACAGACTGCCTTATAGGTACAAATGTTCTGTTTACCAGGAAGGTGGGGGTCATTTTCTTAACCAGCAGTGTCTCAAATAGACAACAGACATGCTAATATATTTTTTCAGCAGTAATCAACTGACTAAAACTGGGCATATTAAAGAAATCTGCAGTAACTAGCTGATTTGTCCATACCGAGACCAATACTAATTTTTTTAGTAAGATTTTGGTTCAATATAACCAAATAAAAAAAACAGACAAAAAAGGAAAAATTACCTCTGCCAATAGGATGAGATTTTTGGTGTACAGCTTCAAGGACCCTGGAAGACAAAGTGGTTAATTTTCAAAAACGACTTCAAAATATTATCCTTTGAACAGACACATAGTAATTGGGAATGAATGGACTTACGTTTTGTCACATCAGAATAGACAGATTCCTTAATGGCGTCACAATGAGTTTGACTGGGGCATTATGGCATACAACATGGGGTTAGAATATTTACAACATGGCAGATAGCATTGTATTTTACATGGCTAAGTTTGTGAGAGGTGCTTTGTTGCGAGAAAAGTATGGTGACCAAAATTATGAGATAAAGAGTTGAGCTTTATGCACTGTTATCCCAAACAACCCATGTTTGTTTACACCACTAGTCAAAGAAAATGGCGAACTTAGATCCCTATAAATTTCCCACAATGCACTCCATTATGCATCAAGCTAATAAGCATGAACTTCCAGGATTAAAAGCTGAGGATATGAACATTAATTTACCTTGCAGAGAACATGGACCATACATATCAGACAGGTTATGGTTTGAGGAACATTGCTATTTATAACGGATTGATTTATGGCAGATACAAAGGATTATTTTACTTATATGACAGCATTGCAGGTTTAGTGAGGGAAGAAACTGATACTTCAACAAGTACTTGGGATAGAAAACCTTTAAAAACTTACCTGGCACATTTAAGTACTGCCAAGGAAACATCTGTATACGGATAGAAAGTCCGTCTGTGTAACAGGTAGGCTAGGTGACAAAATGATTGTGCCAAAGGACCGCGATTCCTGAATAAAAACAAAAAACTGAAGTTATATACACTGGCTAGAACATAGCAACTGTTATATGGCATTAAATGATTATGCCACAGGGCCGCGATTCCTGAATAAAAACAAAATACTCCAGGTTTATACACTGGCTAGAACATAGCAACTGTTATATTGCATTAAATGATTGTGCCAAAGGGCCGCGATTCCTGAATAAAAACAAAAAACTGAAGTTATATACACTGGCTAGAACATAGCAACTGTTATATGGCATTAAATGATTGTGTCAAAGGGCCGCGATTCCTGAATAAAAACAAAATACTCCAGTTATATACACTGACTAGAACATAGCAACTGTTATATGGCATTAAATGATTGTGCCAAAGGGCCGCGATTCCTGAATAAAAACAAAATACTCCAGTTATATACACTGGCTAGAACATAGCAACTGTTATATGGCATTAAATGATTGTGCCAAAGGGCCGCGATTCCTGAATAAAAACAAAATACTCCAGTTATATACACTTTATACTACACATAGCAACTGTTATATGGCATTTCTTCTTGGGGAGAAGACTCATTACCTGCAGTACATTTTGATTGATTGAGGCTTAATGTCCCACTGAACAGCTACGGTCATATGGTGACAAAAGTACCAACCGACCAATAGACCACCTGCCACTCCCTTCTATAGTTGTACATGAGGCTCCAGAGACCATAGAATGTCAGGAAGGCTAATGTATTTGGTATACTTAATGTTCATCCTTGCTAGGTCAGCTTCTGCCTCTTACATGAAAAAGTTTCACTTTCCATACAGTTAAAGAAAGTTCTTTTATATTTACCTCAGTTCATGTTTTACATCCAAGACATTCCTTAAGCCCATTTGTGTACAAGAGCCAGTCATTAAACTACGCTATAACAAAAAACAGAAAAAAAATCCATTAATTTCAACAGTACACCATTCAATATAAGGAATTTTCAAGAGATCAGTAAATCGGTCTCACCATTTTGGAGTCTGGTAATCGATTTTTCAGTCATCTGAAATCTTGTGGTAAGCGATCGATCACCTCAACTGATCGTGTGAACTTTAAATTTAATTACACTTAAAATTAACATTAGCTTATTGTCGCTGCCTGGCTACTTTCAAATGTATCTATCCATGTTGAATGTCAAGAAAATGTTACCCATGCAGGTGCAGGTTTTTTTAAAATCAAAAACTTCTGACAAAATTTTAAGTTTTAAGTCTATTTCAAGAAACAATTCTAAGATTAAATCTTTCAATGGCATTTAGAAGTGAAAAGGTTACAATAAGGGGAAGAATTACTTATGGATAACAACTTCTTGGTTTCTTGGGTGACTTTGATAATGATGTACGAACTACACCGTCGTCTTTGAATCAAACAGCTTTTCTTAATTTTTAAATGCTTTTATAGGTTTTTAAATCTATAATGAAACCAGCTCAGCTTTGGGCTAAAGTCTACTTGAAGAACTTACCCTACTTGTAGGCAAACATGAACAACACTGCCCCATGAATGGACGATTGAGGCGAAAATCTTCTGAGCTGAAGATTGGAGTGGTCTTGAAGCTAGCTATGCTTTCTGCAAGAATCTATATACGACAAATTAAAACAGAGGAAATATAAGCTTAACTACTTACTGAGGAATATCAATGAATTTCATTCTCTAAATTACAAAATATATATCAAAATACTGAAAGTAATACTAACGAGCCATAACAAATTTCACAGTGAAATGAATAATGGCAAATCAGTTGTTAATATATTCCTTAATATACGTCAGTATTTACATAAGGGTCGAATTAAGTCATATTGAATAACATCTATGATAGAGATTACATGGGATCCCTAAAGTTTTACTATTCCCCTCATATTATAGAAACCCCTTTATTCTTAAAACACAGTGATTTGACAACAGAGACAGGTCATATCCATTAGAGAGATTCAATCATTGAATGTGCAGCTGCTGTCAATTGGGTCATGTCTCTCGATACGATACTCTTTCTTTGCTTTCGGCCACATATTCTAGTGCTGTTTTCCGTTTATGCTGCAATAGCATGCTAAGAAAAGAAACTGAATCATTGGATGTGTAAGGGCTCCCAATTGAATTCTGCCTCTAAAAATCCTTTTCTCTCTTTCCAGAAGTTCAATTTCCAGTTTACGTAGCATGATAATCATTTCTATCAGGATTGATTCTGTTCCCTTTAAATAATAATTTTAAGTAATTCTACCACTTACAGAGTCATTAGACACAGGTTTTGTGTGACTACGCTTGTTTGTTGGGCGCCTCACAGGTGGTGCTTTTACTGTATCTCCATATTTGTTTCTTCTGTGTGATCTGTCACAATGCTGATCTGTAGAACTGCATGGTGAAGGTCTTCCTGGTTTTCTCCCTTCCCACTTCTCGTACACAGACTTCAGATTCTGTAATGTGTCCACCATGACAACTTCACACCTTATTCAGCAGGGACAATGAGGGAGAAATAAGCCCTGGATCTAAAACATAAAATATACACATATGGATTTTAGTTTAGATTTATTTGTCCCTTTTTGAGTAGGGAGGGGTAAATCATGGTGTATAAAAGTGCACAACTTAGCTTTGGTTTGCATACAAAAAATTATTTCGCAATTTTCTTCCAAAAAATAACACTGAATAATAAGATAAATGAGATTAAATATACCAGAAACCTTTTCACTTCAAATATCTGGATGTTTGATGGCTGTGGTTGACACCCAGTATGGGTGTTACTGTGTGAGATAACACCAAATAATCAGGAAACAGAAATTGTTTGTAACAGCCTGAGTTCTCAGTTCTTACACAAAGCTACTTGCTGTAAGTACATGTAAATGACATCATGCCCCGCCCCCATTGCCAGCTACTCATCAGTATTGTTTACCTCACCTTTTTGCATTGCAGGCCAATGGTTTACAACAAACAATGATACAATTACGTACGCCTAGCTCAATTTAGTGGATTTAATAAGATATGGTCATCAGCAATTGAATCTTAAGACCCTTCATGTCGACTAGGACATCCTTTATCCTATCAGTTCCCTATCATTAAGTCTTAAGCCACCCTCAAGTCTATGGGATTAGCTGGTACAAGAGGAATGAACTCCATCTTGCCACACTGTGCAGAATGACAAAACACTAGGAATGAGTTGAGCCGCGACTTTTAAGACTGGTGGGATAAATAGAAAGGAATCATAGTTTACCTGCCAGGAAATACAGCAAAAAACACCACAACTTTACGGGCACCAGTTCAGATTGGACGACTACCTATCAAAATTGAAAAATATGAGGCAGATGTAATTAAAGTGAGGAAAGCATCATATGCTACATGTAGTTGTGGCAAGGAACTGGTTGTATAATGTGGCTTGTAAGAGTTCTCCAACTTTAACGGAAAGAAACATTGTATTTTGGGACTGAACACAGCATTTAAAGTTGGGAAATGCTTTAAAAGAAAGAATAATGCACACGATAGGCGCTATCTGAGTAATTCTATTATCATTCATGGGCATTACCACTCAGTTAAGAATAGGCCAGTGAAATATGCATGACACAATATAACGGAACGGCAAATAAAAGAAAATGTTACCCTTACAAAATTGGTCCACTGGCCAGCATAATGTTAAAGTGGCATGAGCTGCCAAAATTCACACTCTTTCACAACTTCTGATTGTCACGACAGTAAGAGGCTTTGAAGGCCATTGAAAAACTAAATTAGTAGTAGTTCAAAACAATACTTTATCATATATTTTCGAGACTAGAAGCACTAAAAAGCTTCTGAATTATACGTCTTGAGAAAAATAGCTGATAATTTCAACATTCTGTTTTAACGTCAAAATATGAACATTTTGGCAGCTCATGTCGCTTTAATATACTTTGGCCATAGAGTTTGGATATTTTGATCAACATGCATTGCTCGTCTTTACGGGTATCCGGTCAGTTATTGTACAAAACCAATAATCTGCACCCAACTCTAATAGTAATACATGTTTAACCTAAGCTTTATGATCAAGCTTTACCACCAACGGCAGCCGGCTTACTTAAAACCAGGCATTGTCCTGCCCAATTTCAACATCCAGAGAGAAATAGAACTTATTGTGGAGTTACATTTGCCGAGCTGTGTAGCGGAATTTTTTTGTAGAAGACAAAAAATGTTGTCACAACAGCTTTTACGTTGGATTACGATAACTGATTCTCGTCATTCTACAAAAACTGACAGACAAGCCAGTAAATGACCAGTCCCTAAAACTTCTTGAGAGAAATTTAACTACTTTAATAATAACAAAAGTCGGCTGAGCCAAGCTTCACCTCTCTGAAATGTCTTGTTAATGCAAACATTGATGAAAATTCTAACATTGAAAAACCTGCAAAAGAGTATGATAACTGATCACACACCCGTACGGGTATCCAATCAGTTACCATACACTTTTGCTCGGTTTTCAATGCTAAAATTTGCATCAGTGTTTGTATTGACAAGAAATTCCACAGAAGTGAAGCTGGGCTCAGTCAACTTTTGTTAAAATAATTTAATTTCTCTCAAGACTCTGAAGTTTTAGGGACCGGACATTCACCCGCTCGTCTGCACGTTTTTGTAGAGTGATGAGAACCAGTTATCGTACATCCAACGTTGAAGCTGTTGTGACGTCATTTCTCGTGTTCAAAAGGCGACTATTCTTGGGTTAATTCACCAAAAGTGAATTCCTTACCTGCCTCCCTGCCTGAAAATCATTATGCCTCGATAAGTAAGCCGGCTGATCGCTGATCGCTTGGGTTAAACATGCATAAGTTTTGGGTGTGATAATTGGTTCTGTATGATAACTGATCGGATACCCGTGGAGTTTAGCCAAATAAATGACTAATTCAAGTGCATTTGCAAACTTGGTTGTCGTCTTGTACAAATACTCCGTAACGTATAAGTGTCAGTGAGTTGTTCACCTACAGCAGCTTTAAATTTAAAGTAAGAATCAAGAAGAATACGTTTGTAGCAAGAACTCTACTGCACTACCGTACAATTTGACTTTGAGGTTGTGTCTCAATTTACCAGTTTTCGGCCCAACGTTTTATGGGGCTACGATGCACTGTTTTCGTGTTTACGGAGGAAGTACAGCTTGACATAGATTTCAAACATCCCTTCAGCGTATATATCCAAAACCATGATTTAAAAAAAAACACTCATGAACTTGTAGACAGACATTTCTTACCACATCGAAATCATGCTCATGCCATGCAGTCGGCCATACTTCAGCCGTTCAACAACGATTACCGTATAAAACCCTTTACTTGATTGGACAAACCGGTATTCAGCAACCAATAGATACAGCTTTAACAATCCTTGCATCCACCTGACGCAACTTTTTCCCACGTGGGTAACATCGTAAATGCATTTCTGTTTGACAACATTCTCTTGATATTTAGGTCACACTTTTCTTTTATATAGGTCGTTTACAAATTTGGGACACAATGTGACCTATTTAAATATATAGCTTAGGGGGCGAACATACAAACCGTTAAAGAAGAAATTTCCTACATGTGTCTGGGTAGGCTTGTTTTAAAAAAATAAAGCTGGCAGTGCTCAGCAACAGTTAGGCCTAGCCTACGTGCATATTATCGCCATATAATTATAATATAACTTAGGTTACAGGGCGTATATTTTGATATTAATTCGTACATGCATGTATACTCATGACCATATATATTATATAGCGCTTCCAAAATGTTTTCGAAACGTTCTCGTTATTTTTGTCTTTTGTCACGGGTTTGAATTCCACACAGTCCAAGAAAAATTGAAGAATTTCTGAGTGGGTTATTCACTCCCTCGCCCGGGTGTCGAGTTAACAAGTATAGGCCCCTACTTGGCGAAGGTCGGGTAGGCCTACCTGGTTCCTTTGGACGAAGAGAACAGTTTCCCCTGCAACTAACCCTCGCAAAGCTGTCATATTCTTAAATATTCATAAGTAGGTATACGACGAAAACATTATTAATCAATCAATCTAACACGCAGGCCTACTGTACGTAGGCCAACTGCTTCGTTTGTTCACAGACTATGTATTTTCCATATTAACGTCAAACATTTAGTTTTTCAACGAAATTCAAATCCTAGCTCTTATTTATATCAATCTGACTCTAGATCGAGGCTAAAGTGGGAATGTTCATTCCTTTCCCTGAACTTACCTACTTTATTAACACTATTAACACACAAGCACTGCAGGGGACATTTGAAATAGCCCTGTTATTGTTTTAGAAATCAAACATTTGGAGCATTTGGCATCTCATTGGCCCTATACCACTCTATATAATAATATTCTTAACTGATGCAAATAGCGTCCATATAATTGTGGACGTATTCATAAGTCTCCGAAGAATTGCAAAAATGCTATATTATCTTATGGGTGATTTCCCTTTTTCTTAGCGCTATTATTTTTGTTGTAAATTGAGTCAGAGAAAGTTGACGGCCTACCTGTGTTTTCTTTGAGCTCCTCTGATCTGACGCAAAATGTCCTGTTGCGTTATACTTCACCCCTCTAGCTGATAAGATTTGCGGAGGTAAACATCTGACTATACTAATTTATTTAAACGACATCCCATTGGCAGGATTAAATCGGATCGCTGGACAAACAGTGTCAAGTTGACCATTATCAACATGTACTAACTGATGACGAATGTCATGCATGGACCTCAAACTTAGGCTATACCGAAATTTTTCCGGACGTTTAAACTATATAAAACGCATTTAAGGAGGTCAAGTTTGACATGTTAGATAACATAAGCTGATATCCGACAGCGATTAGATGAGGGTTTACCATTCCACGAGCCTTTTCAAATGTAGGCCCTATCGATGTGAATGCATTCAATCTCTGTGTTCGCTTTTCTCCATTCATCCGTGAGCTGCAATGCGTGTATCGGTATTCACATATATATGTGACGCGTTGCTTCGAGAATAATAATAAAAATGCACACCATTTAACAGACGCAATTAAATGACTGCAGGCTCTAAGAAATATTGTCGGGATACCTATATAGGCCTAGTAATACGTAAGAGTTAACATTGGCAAGAATGAAAAGCTATTTACACAAGTTTCTAAAATTGTTTATTTTGTATTAGTAGGCCCCCTATATTGGTCTTGAACTATCCTAGACTATACCTTAAACGTTGTTGAAACTAACAAGAGTATATTTCCCAGAAAGCAAGGAAAGATATGAATGGTATACCCATAGAAAGATTTTTTAAAAGTAACTATATTTCACAAAGCACAACGGTAATAATTCGAATGTCCTGTTTTCAATGTTAAACATATAGGTCTATCTGGCACGGTGGTTAGGCCAAAACCATTGTGTCGTTTGGATTGATTCCGTTTATAATTTCAGACCTTTGCTTCATGCATGATCACAGAGTTTAGATGTAAATTCTCCCGGACTGAGTTTCCGCCGTTAATTGTTACATAATACACGGTATCAAAGTGACCAGGAGAATACAAACGATCTCACAAGCATTGTGCGAAATTTGGGGTTGATTAGATTTCTATTTTCCTATAGACCGGTTATATAACGGGATTAGTGCCAAAGTCTCCGCTTCCCTTGACCCTTTCTTGTTGTTGAACCCACTGCCTAAGTCCTATATAGGCCTACTCTTACAAGCAGGTTCGACAAACCCACGGTTTTACTTTTTGACCAGATTTGTCGCTGGTCAACCAAGCGACCAGCTGATACCACACCGCCTCGCTGACTCTTTTGAGTAGAAACACTGGACTTTGAACTATGACTGGCCGATCTCTTAGTTCGTCAGCGACAATTTTGGCCTAGAAGTAGAAAAGTATAGGTGTGTTAAACGAAAAGAGTATAGGCTACCCACTGCTTATAGGAGCCCCAGGGTGGTTGTCGTCTTCCCGATATAATGTACGAATATATGATATGGGCCATCCGACTTAATCAAATACAGTGTCACAGTGATAACGCAAGGAAACCGACGCACTTCCAGTAGTTATCACTTATAACTGAAGCATTGGAGAAACCATATATGTACCGAGACCGCGTCTGTCTCCGATATTGCCGATATTTTGGTGCCACCAAGGATTAATTGGTTGCTACACGCAAGATTATTTCCCTGATATAGTGGTGCCACAAGGTTTATTGGTTGCTACACTCAAGGGTATTTCATTGATATTGTGGTGCCGAAAGGTTTATTGTGTGCGACACACAGTTATTTCACTGATATTGTGGTGCCACAAGGTTTATTGGTTGCCACACACAGTTATTTCACTGATATTGTGGTGCCACAAGGTTTATTGGTTGCCACACACAGTTGTTTCCCTGATATTGTGGTGCCACAAGGTTTATTGGTTGCCACACACAGTTATTTCACTGATATTGTGGTGCCACAAGGTTTATTGGGTGCTACACACAAGGTTATTTCACCGATATTGTGGGGCCAGAAGGTTTACTGGTTGCAACACACAGTTATTTCACTGATATTGTGGTGCCACAAGGTTTATTTGTTGCTCCACACAAGGTTATTTGTTTGATATGTTTGTGCCACAAGGTTTATTGATTGCTACACTCAAGGTAATTTCATTGGTATTGTGGTGCCACAAGGTTTATTTGTTGCTACAAACATGTTTATTTTATTGATATTCTGGTGCCACAAGGTTTATTGGTTGCTTCACACAAGGATATTTCATTGATATTGTGGTGCATAAAAGTTTATTGGGTGCGACACTCAAGGTTATTTCACTGATATTGTGGTGCCACAAGGTTTATTGGTTGCTACACTCAATGTTATTTCTTTGATATTGTGGTGCCACAAGGTTTATTGGTTGCCACACTCAATGTTATTTCTTTGATATTGTGGTGCCACAAGGTTTATTGGTTGCTACACTCAATGTTATTTCTTTGATATTGTGGTGCCACAAGGTTTATTGGCTGCTACACTCAATGTTATTTCTTTGATATTGTGGTGCCACAAGGTTTATTGGTTGCTACACTCAATGTTATTTCTTTGATATTGTGGTGCCACAAGGTTTATTGGTTGCAAAACACACTTATTTCCCTGAAATTGTGGCGGTGGTGCTGCATGCAAGGTTTATTGGTTGCCACACTCAAGGTTATTTAATGATATTGTGGTGCCACAACGTTTATTTGTTGCAGAACACAGTTATTTCCCTGAAATTGTGGTGCTGCAAGGTTTATTGGTTGCTACACTCAAGGTTATTTCTTTGATATTGTGGTGCTTCAAGGTTTATTGGTTGCAACACAGTTATTTCATTGATATTGTGGTGCCACAAGGTTTATTGGTTGCTACAAACATGTTTATTTTATTGATATTGTGGTGCCACAAAGTTTATTGGTTGCAAAACACAGTTATTTCCCTGAAATTGTGGTGCTGCAAGGTTTATTGGTTGCCACACTCAAGGTTATTTCTTTGATATTGTGGTGCTTCAAGGTTTATTGGTTGCAACACAGTTATTTCATTGATATTGTGGTGCCACAAGGTTTATTGGTTGCTACAAACATGTTTATTTTATTGATATTGTGGTGCCGCAACGTTTATTTGTTGCAGAACACAGTTATTTCCCTGATATTGTGGTGCTGCAAGGTTTATTGGTTGCCACACTCAAGGTTATTTCTTTGATATTGTGGTGCCATAAGGTTTATTGATAGCAACACACAAGGTTATTTCTTTTATATTGTGGTGCCACAAGGTTTATTGGTTGCCACACTCAAGGTTATTTCACTGATATTTTGGTGCCGCAAGGTTTATTGGTTGCAACACACAGTTATTTCACTGATATTGTGGGGCCGCAAGGTTTATTGGTTGCTACACCCAAGGTTATTTCATTGATATTGTGGTGCCACCAAGGTTTATTTGTTGCCACACACAGTTGTTTCCCTGATATTGTGGGACCACAAGGTTTATTGGTTGCAACACACAGTTATTACACTGATATTGTGGTGCCACAAGGTTTATTGGTTGCAACACTCAAGGTTATTTAACTGATATTGTGGTGCCACAAGGGTTATTGGTTGGTACACTCAAGGTTATTTCATTGATATTGTGGTGCCACAAGGTTTAATGGTTGCTACACTCAAGGTTATTTCATTGATATTGTGGTGCCACAAGGTTTATTGGTTGCAACACACAGTTATTTCTTTGATATTGTGGTGCCACAAGGTTTATTGGTTGCTACACCCAAGGTTATTTCTTTGATATTGTGGTGCCACAAGATTTATTGGTTGCTACACTCAAGGTTATTTCATTGGTATTGTGGTGCCACAAGGTTTATTGGGTGCGACACACTTAGAAATTTCTTAATTTTTAGTTGGTCTGAGTTTGATTTGAACCTGCGCCACATCGATGGAAGGTCTGTGTGGGACGATTACTCTAACCCACTGGCCCACCGAGGCCCCCATATTATAGGACAACGAAGGGAAACCTGTTGAATTATATCCCAAGATTATTTACCTCAAGATTATTTCATTTGAATTCTCCGTTAGTGGGGAGGAACCAGCATCTATGGGAGGATTACGTCAACTTGAGAGCCTAGTACTTTACCCAATGATCTATGGAAGCAATGATCCACTCAACCACCAAGGCCCCCATATTATAGGACAATGAAGTGAAACTGTTGAATTATATCCCAAGATTATTTACCTCAAGATTATTTCATTTGCATAGCTCGTTAGTGGAGAGGAACCAGCATCTATGGGAGATGATAATGTCAATGGTAATGTCAATGGTAACACAGCTATATATTTTTCTCTTCAGGTATTCAAGTTTTTAGGGCTTCAGATTTGTTCAGTATATGTAATAAAAACATTTATTTCCCTATCAGCTTTGCACAGTGAAGATAGGCAATGTAAAATACAGACATGAAATAATCAGTTACTAATCAATGGCATAGCACACTTGCACAGAGTACATAAATACATGTTTATAAAATATCAAACAATGACATAATGATAAAAACACTGCAAGAAACCTTAACATGTGTGACCTCAAATTGAAACAGCAAATATATACAGAAAATAGCAGTGGAATTGAGTCAGCACGGTAGATAAATATAAAGTGGGACTGTTTTTTTCTTAGTGCTTCAAACAAATTAGTAAGCATTGTGAAATGTAAGTATCAGATACAAGAAATCCAAATCAATTTACTTCTTTAGTGTTTCTATGGTGTAGAGGATGGCATTACATTCAGATGGTTGCATATACAAAGCTGCACCTAAAACGAAACTTATGGGGAGATAACTCAGCCGGAGGGAGATAACTCAGTTAAAGAGAGGGATAACCCAACTTGAAGAGGGGGAGTTGACCGGCAGAGCAGCAGGAAGATAGAAAACAAGGCAAATAGAAATATTGATATATTGCTTGGTGTTATAAGCCACATTCAAGAAGAGTACAGTTGAAGTATGAGTCCGGATACGAGTCAAAGATAATCAAAATTCCATTCTTAAATTGGGCTATGGGACATTCCCTTTGACACAGATGTCTCAACGGAAAAACTCGACACCAAACCAAAGTCAAATATGTCCTACATGTAATCTCCATGCTCCCTTCCCCTGTACAATATATATATATATACATGTATATACATATAAATATAAGAAAAGGTGAGAGATACATAAGAGAGGATTTATCATGATGAATTTCTATACTAATGGCTTCTACTATTTCAATGGGTAAGAAAAATGACCACAAGTATTTCAAAACTGACTTTGTATGGAATTCCTTATTGTGCTGGCCTTGCAGAAATAACAAATTGTGATTTCACAATCAGGAAAACAATGGTAAAGAATACTTCAAAGAAGGGTAGATACATGTCGTACATTACAGTAGTTAGGACCCCTCTACAGTACAATAATAGGAATAGTAATAAACTTGTATTTCTGAATGAGTGTCACAGATACTTCAATATGTCATTGTTAATATAGATCACAAAATGATAATTTTGCTCACCACAAATTGAGACAATTTTTTTTCCTAGAGTGAGAGCGGCTGAAGATTAAGAGCAGCAAGATATAATACAGAGACAAAAATAGAAAGACAAACAAAAAGTGATAAATATGTAAGCTTTGTAAATAGCACGTTTACATCCCAAAGACTGGAAGATTGGGAATATAAATGGCAAAATTAAATGGATATGTATGTGAAATTTGAGCAATATCATTGTGTTGAACAAATCAAACTGTTAAAGATTTTCATTTTAAACTCAATTTCATTCCTAAAATACTAAATCATTACATCTGACCCAATGAGGAGAAAAAGACAGAGAGGAGTGTATCATAACATGGGTGGATAAGATATTCAACATCAAGGAATGAATAAATTAATCCTTCAACAATGTACGCAGAATTCCATATATACGTAGTGAAACCACAATAATTCAGATCAAATAAGGAAACCATCACAGTGCTTATTGTCACACGTCTTCAATTTTCTTGAAAAGAAAATAACATTAAGTGATTAACAAACAAAATACATCAAATATAACAACAGAAAAGCTGTGTAGTCATCAATCATAGACGCTACTAAAATCACATTCAACAAGAAATAAAAATATGGCTCCTTAAAGCCTGATACTAAATGCTTATAACTTAAACAACAGAAACATAAAATTGACTGAAGGTTGATTAATATCATTGTTTGTGCAGATTAAAAAGTCAGGTACGTACATGATAAAGATAGTTCAGGAACCATAGCACTGATTTATAAAGCTTACCTTTTTTTCTTCCAACATGTGTGTATCATGAAGGTCGATCATAAATATCAATAATCTATTCACTTTCTCAATAGACAAATCTATCAAAATTAGGCGAATTCCAGCAGTTTGGATACAAAATGGAAATTGAAATACCCATGATCAGAAATCTACTAATATATAAAAGTATCTATATATTTCTTTTGTGACATGATCATAGCAATGTATGAATTAATGACATTCTGTAATCTGTACCAGAGAAATGTCTTATTCCGCCATGGTAAATGGAGTTACTTGAAACATGAAACAATGGTTGCAGACTCGGACGGGTTTCACATGACCAAAGTGAGGCAGAGGGACAGAGTTTGAGGAGCAGCGGGAACAATAAATCTGTAACAAAGAAAGACAAGCAAATTAATAAAAAATCTCACCAAATATAATACACTTTAAAAGAAGCTTTTCAAATGATTTTTACAAAAAAACAAACAAAAAGTCTGTTTTATTTTTTTTTTGTTATAAGTTACAGGGAATCACCGAACCCTAAAAACTTCTCACATAAAATGCAATAATCACATGGGATGGAAATAGGAGGCAAAAAATTAGATTGCAATGTATATCAATTTGCTAATTATATGGGACTGTATTTTTTATCTTTTGAGGGTTCACATGACACAAACATTTTGTGAGCAAGGAAAAACCCAGCCAGACATTATAAAACTTCTCATCAAACTAAATCCTATTCTATTGCCATAGAAAAAACAGGATGGTAAAAATGCTGATTCTAACAAAATGATGCCCGTAAAGAGTCAGTGGGTACAGAGTTCCATCCTATGGTCCTAAAACCATTGATTATAAAACAAGAGTTTCAGCAACCCAATATCGACCAGGAATAGTACAATCTACTGTGCATTTAAACTAAATACTTTTGTTTGTGCTGGAGAGAATTATGAATTAGGGTACCGTAATAACACCAGCTTTTTTAAGCCTTCATATAAAAATTCTACCTCCTGTCCAAAGGCGTTTCATATCCCTTTCATATTCATCCCAGGTTTTATGTTACAGGGAATCACCTGACCCTAAAAACTTCTCACATAAAATGCAATAATCACATGGGATGGAAACTGTAATAACACCAGCTTTTAAAGCCTTCAAATAATTCAACCAAAGATGTCCAAAGAAAAAACAAAAACAACTTACTTTGCCACAGTTTCTACAATGATGCCTTCTCCGTACCAACGTAAAAGGTACTTTACAAGAGGAACAATAAACTACTTCTTCGTCAGGGACCCATAACGGGGGTTCTGAAAGAAAAGAATGTAGAATGTTTATCTTGATTTTAGATCGCTGATTATTGTTGGTACAAGTCGTTCAAATATTTCTAGGATCATTTTGTTTGGTGCAAAACAAATATAACTGTCTGTTTTTGTATAAATGTACTATTTCAAAAATGCATTTCTGGAACCTCGGATAAGAATCAGACCAAATAAAAGATTGGATTTTTCACTCGATCACCTTTTGTGGAACAGGTGCCAGGTATTTGCTGAAGGTCGTGGGTTTCCTATCGGCACAGAGTCAGGTTTCAGGAAGAGTCAGGAAGTCATATTAGTGAAATAATCTTGAATGCAGAGTAAAAGATCAATCAATCAGTCATTATAATTCTAAAAGCTTACCTTGAAACGATCTTGAACTTTGATCAGAGCGGTGACCTTGATCGTTGTCAGAGTTATCTGCCGTTGGATTAGGTGGGAGAAATGACCTTGCCTGAGCCCCAGCAGAGGGCAGGTCATCAGCCAGTATAAGAGGTTCTGAACAGTTTAGGTCGAATACAGACTTCAGAATGTTTCTCAAGTCACTGGCGTAGTTTGTCTGCAGTTGATCAGCAACACCTGAATGGGCATATAAAAAACAATACCGATTGCCAGTTTAATACTTCTTAGTATATTAGAAAGTCAGGATAGAGTGGTATATCTCAAATTGCGTTAGTCATGACCACATATACTGTGATATACAGTAAAGATACTATGATTACTAAAGATTGCTATGACAGTAACGTAAAACTTGAGTGAACGATCCTTGATGAAAGTAATCTTCAAGTCATTTCCATTTCATGGTATCTTATTTTATAAAAGCCACAGGTATATCTTTGGAATGAAATATGAAATAAATTGCCTGGGACAATAACCAGGAATTGAGATTTCCATTTATTAGCAAGAGAATTTGCAGACAGAAATTAGATCAAGTTTAATATGATCATTAAAAGATTATATTGTTAACCACATGCTTACCTGAAATACAAACAAATAGCCTATGAATCAGATCACTACTACTGCGGAACCGTGACCGAGCCTCATTCCGTGAGGCTAACTCCGCTGCTTGGATGGCTAAGGCAATCTCTTCATCGTCATGGCACTCAGAGTTGTAGGAACTTGTCTCACTACTGGCACAGCTAGCAACAACAAGGAAAATATTGAAACCTATGGTCAATTTTGAAGCATTACAAAGCAATCCGTGTTAGGTGTCAGCTGGAAACGGCTTTAATGTATAATTGTTAGGTGTTTTAGTCCACGCTCAAGAGTACTGTGCTTATATAGTGTCATAGCCCTGGCAAAAACCTCTGACTTTCCTGGCGGTAACATATGAAAGTGGGACTTTTGGTGTTTGAAAGCCTTAACAATTCATATCTTTTTGAATTTCATGAAATGAAGAAGGTAAACAATTTCTTTCTAGAACACCAAATAGATAGTAGATGTATGACCATTGGGGAAAACTCTAGAGACACATTATAAGTATAATAATAGGAGATGACGTAACTTACCTTTCTCTATCCCAATCACATTCACTGCTCACAGTAGATCCTGACCTACAACTGGAACAACTAGAAGTGATACCATCAGGGGCATAACGAAGGGCTTGGATACGTGGAACTTCTAAATATTCACCAGACATTGAATCATCCCTCTCCCGGAGACCAGCTCCAGATTTACCTCCCTTTAATTTATCAAATGTCCGTGAGGAGGATGATGATGTACTTCCTGTTTTGTGAAATGTTTTTGAGTCATTGGATTGTAACTGATCTGAATAATGAGTTTTACTGTCTGAGGTGGGTTTGTTGGAGAAATAAGAATGGTCCATCTGAAGTTCTGGTTTAGGGCTACCCTCCCTTTGGGTACTCCTTGATGGGTTACCCTCTCCCTCTGGGCACATTGATATTTCATCAGGGTGCTGTACCAGAGTACCACTATCAGACACAGACCCACTGCTTGTATTATCAGAGTCACTTTTCTCAGCACCACAAACAGATATCTCTGGGATTTCACACTGCAGAATTTGCTGTGGATTGTTTGACATTGTTTCAGAGTCAGTATCAATACTAGCAGCACCTTCAGTGACACTGGGGTCAGAGGAGCATGGGCAAGGTAAGTAAGTTTCTTCCATTTGTTTGGAGGGGGATGATTGCCCTCTCTCACTATCTAATTGTTCATTTGTCACTATTGCACGGATATCACAGTCAGTACTTTGGTTTAAGCTGGCACCTAAATCTAGTTCAGAGAAGTTTGGTTGAGAAATTGATGCAGCAGTTGTCAATAGAGAGTCAGCATCAGAAGTAACAATATGGTCATCATGAGTGGACTCGTTGAGCTGTTCCGACATGCTGGTGTTTTCACTGTGCATACCAGAATCACTACTATCCTGATGATTCATACAGCCGGGGGAGGAAGAGTCCTGTTCCATTAGCTCTTCAAGTCTCTCTGTTTCAGGAGAGCTCAGTGAATGAGTCTGGGCCACAATTGTCACAATGGAAGGAGACTGACTCATTTGACCCAGGCTGAAATGTTCATCTTCATGGACTGGTGTCACGGGACTGCCTGAGTTTGGTGTATGAACAATTATTGGACTTTCCAAACCAAGAGACCCAACCCTTACTGCTTGTTCACTCCTATCAGCTATGTCCAAGGAACAATTATCTCCCCTAGATTGTAAGTTTTCTGTGTTTGTCCCAGGTAAATCCAGAGTTGAGGTTTCTTTTGTTTTCTTGGCACCCTTTGGTTCTTCTTGGCTACATAATGCCTTTTCAAGGGTAGATAACTCTTTTTCACTCAAAGTGTACAAAAGCTCTCTGAAATACCAAACAGAGTTTTTTCTCATTAATACATAGACAGTTAAAAACTTGTCTCCATGGTTATTTTAGACAAGAAGATTTCCCCTGTGCCCGTGTGTTTTAGTGTTCATAAATACATAGAATGTTTGATACTAGAAGAAGTATAATTAATACAGGTACATTGATACAATAGCACTTAAAAGAATCAAACTGCAGACAACCAAATGGTTGAAGAAGTTATGATTAAAAACATATTTATAGACCGGTATATTCATTATCTCGAGTTGCTATAAATAACATGCTTGAGTTAGTTAATTTATGCTGGTAAACCAGATTTTTTTTAATTTCTACTGGAAATTTACAGATTAGCCTTTGCTAAAACTCACTACCGACATAACATAATTACTAAATAATAATTCAAAGCTCAAGATAGAAAAATGATCAAAAATATCTGAAACTTGTTTTGTATACAGATACATATTGTTTTTAAAATGAAGTTCAACATATTTCAACTAATATGTTCACTTTGATAGATGATTAATTCTATTCAGAGATAAAATAAAAATAATAAAATCACCTTATCTTGAAGAGTAGAGTTTGGAAAGGTCTGAACATTTCAGGCATATTGAGAGGATCATTGTCTGGATTTAATGGACCTTCAGGATATATCAGGAGACCACTGCAAGGGAAGTAACTCTGAGATAATCATTCCTGACAACTATGTATGGGGGACGGAGGCAAATATAACATTAGCTTTTATTGGATATACAATTGCATAAATAAAGATTCTTTTTGCAAATATCATATTATCATTCTGAATCTCAAAGAAATGGTAATTGTTCAAACACCACATAATCACCCCCACTGACCATGCTCTCACTACACAAACACAACATTTTGAATAGGTAGAGCTTGAGTATAAAATATTACCAGACGATGGCTAGACGAGGTATTGTGAACATCAACGCTGGGTCGTAGTCATCTATCATATCTTGAGACAACAGTTCTAAACCTAAAGACCTGGGAAAAGATTATAAACTTATTTCAATGAAGAGTCATATTTAACTTACATTTACATATGATGCTAAAAATATCTCATTCAAAATAGTAAATTTTCTTTTTGTCCAGACACAAGACTAGGTTGAGATTTTGGAAAAAAAGTAATGTATTTAAGTTGAAAACAACTTTTTACATAATTTTACAGGTTTTTTTCATGACCGGAAACCTGACGAGGACATCCAATTTAACTGCAGATATGAACACATTCAAATATGTTAAACGAGTGAGGTTTCAAGAATAAACTTCTTAAAGAAACTGATCGAATTGTCTTGTGTCTGGACAGGTACCTGTCCAATTGGACAAGAAGAAAATTTACTATTTTGAATGAGATATTTTTAGCATCATGACATGACAGGAATAATCTACTTAAAGAAACTGATCTAATTGTCTTGAATATAACAAAACAGAGTTGATTAATGTACTGTACATAATCCTTACAAATTAGGTGACAATTTAAATGTAACATGCCCCAATTTTTATTTGTGTACAAGGAGATCAAAAAGCCTGTACCTTTGTACTGTTTCTGAGAACAAAACAATGACCTCTTGTAAAAGGTCATACTCTCTCATTGTCTTCACAGGAACCATAGCACTGACATAACTGAAAATAGGAAAACAATGAACAATGATTCATTTATGTTTTACATGGAGCTCAAGACTATTTGGCGTATACGTTGAGGTAACCAAGGTTAAGGATGGGGCGGGGAACCCCTCTGTGCCCAGAGAAAACAATTAACTATGGCTGATAGTCTATGTGTGACAGCCATAGGGCAATTAAGAGTCCAAGGCCTCTTTCCACTATTGTTTATATAAAAAAATAAAGATGGTCAAGATTTGTTGAAACACTGACTAAACCCTGGACAGCAAGATACATGTACATCAAAGGTGTACTTTACGCATGACTAATTACTGGCTAAGGGGTAAAAGCTCAATTAGTTTATTTGGATATTGGCAAACTGAAAAAATGGTTCATATGAATGTTGATGTTAACCACAATCATTGGGATATGAAAAGCTTTCTATAAGGAAGGGTAGATCATCCTAACAAGGGATTTATGAGACCCAAAATACTGGTATGCATTGTGCAGCACAGAGCAGTTTGATTGCCCCCCCCCCTCCCCCCTATCAACAAGCGTACCTTAATTCAAATTCTGCAAACAGTTTGTCAAAAATTACCAAGGCCTCTTTAATCTGAAGGAAAAAAAAATGAAGTTATTCAGTATAGTATAGAAATAACTCAATGATAAAATCTTAAATGGCATTTAGAAGTTGAACAGGTACACTAAAGGTGAGAAGTTGCATATGAATACAAGCTTCTTGGTTTATTGGGTGACAATGTCTTGATGTAGTTCTTGAGGCATTATCAAAGCCCAAAAGTTAGATAATGAGATGACCACCATAAATTAGTCTTTACCTTAAATGTACAATTCAATGATATATTAGAAAATACATCAGTGGGTCTATGCAGACTCAAATCTCCATAAATTGTGATCATTACTTCAACAGAACTTACCCTTTCTGTATATGAATTGATGTTTTTAAGACATTGATCTCGTAAAATGGCCCGTAAACTGTCCAGATTTTTGGTAAGGGCTCTAGCTAATGGCCTCATGCTGGCACTTTCCACTTCCCTGTTGACAATACTGGAGCCGGCAGCCAAGCACTAGGAAAAAAATAAAAATATGATTTGTGTAAAATTATATGTTTATCTTAGATCTGGTAGCCTATGCTTAATGGCAAAACTCATCAGCAAACAATCATTGTTTAACATCAGTCTATAGAATCAATATTTCAACTATGCAATAAGCTGCAAACAATCATTGTTTAACATCAGTCTATAGAATAAATGTCTAAACATAAATAAAATCAAGTTAAAAATGAAAATTGATTAGCAATCGACAATGTAATTTTATACAGGGTCTAATATTGCCAGTATTATTGGTAAATAAATAAAGTAAAGCTTTTTTTCCGAATTTATTAATCGTGTTTTTAAACCTAGATGCCTAGTTGTACAAGAGCTTAAAGAAGCCCGGATTTGTCGGAAGTAAATGCTTTTAAATTCATTTTGCCTTGGGGGGTTCTTCATAGCTATGTTCTTGACAAGATTTTAGAGTGCTTGAATGCTGAAGGCAAAGCAACAGAATGGCTTTGTGTTTTGCATTAAAGACTGGCTTGACTTAGTACAAGTTTTCCAGACATGGTTTTAACAAAGCACATGTAAATTATTTTTACTTCCTGTTACATGTATTTCATAGAGTAAGATCGGAAACTGCCAAGGATAACGATTTCAAGGCTGTTAACAAAGCGTAGGAGAAATACAGATTACATTTATACCATCGATAGTATCAGTCCATAGCCATGTGCTTATAAATTGATTGATTGATTGTTTGTCCAGTAATCTCCCACTCAACAACGATGATAATCTGGTTTACATGTGCGTGAGGCTAACGACAAAGGTCAAAATAAAAACCTGAGGTGAAGCATACAAACAGTTAAGCTAAAAACACACGCCCAAGGGCATATGTGACACCTTTCTTAAGTTCTTATATAAATGTATTTTTCTCCACCTTACCAGAACGATATAAGGGATTTGTTTTGTTTTTAAAGTCAATCACGTTATTAGAGTTTAACAAAATGTTTAAATATTTCACCAACAGGACCATGTGCAGAGTGAAGCCAAGACCAGATTGTTCAATATATTTTTGATGGCTGTAAGCTACCAACTGAAAATCTATCAATCAAAGGTTTTGCAGTTAGAATTGTCCACATAGATACTTCGTAGATACAAATCATTAGGCTATAATTT
Source organism: Lepidochitona cinerea (assembly GCA_963971465.1). Classification (NCBI taxonomy): domain Eukaryota; kingdom Metazoa; phylum Mollusca; class Polyplacophora; order Chitonida; family Tonicellidae; genus Lepidochitona; species Lepidochitona cinerea. Next base: position 33,195,033 of record OZ020553.1, read on the forward strand.
CCAATATTTTAAGGGGCCCTTGATGGCTCAGCAGATAGAGCAATTGACCTCACCGCTATCGCCCACTGATTAGGATAACGTTTGAAAAGGTCTCAAAAATCCAATAACGGCCTCTTTATGATGTTACAAATCAATTAAATGTGTTTAACATTTTGAAACTTTGATCTGGCCATGTGCATATAATAATGATTTTCAAAATTTTCCAAAAAAGAATTGTTGAAATTAAGAACACTTCAAGGAAGGGAATTGGCCCAGTGGACCAAGAAGTTACCAAAATAGGATTAATTAACAATTACATGTAAAGACTATGAGTACTTCATTTACATGTAGGTAGTTAATTGATGGGGGGGGGGGGGGTAAGTAGGATGAATAAATGCTTTGGATATTCCATTGTGAAATATACATCTACTAAATGTAGAAATAATTATAAAAAGACAAGTTGATTGTAAAATCTAATATGAAGGTAGCACAACATATTGCACTAGCCATTATTAAAAAAAACCCAAATAACAGAAATACCCAATAGTGTTCAATGATTTCAGGTACTTATTTATGGCACTTCAAAGGTCGCAATTTAGCCATTCCCTTCTTTTCAGTCACACACATTATCATAGGGAAAAAATACCTGACATGAGAAAGCCTTCTAACGGTAATAGCCTTTTTATATCTCATTATTTCACAATTGAGGAGAACCTAATACACTAGTTTTTTCATGAAGGTTATTTACACACAAGTGTAAAATAGAGGATGTAATGGAAACAAAGACACTCCCGTGAAAAAAACCCAACAAAAAACAAATGGGAAAATAAAAAGTAGCTAATGCTTCATGACTCCTAATAATTAGACAAACAAACATAAATCTAAATTTAACTAGAGAGCTCTTCTTAGAATGGAGGTGAAAAAGACCAGTTGACCTCACCCAGTTAAAAATAACCTTCCCAAATCTATTACAAAAGACCACTTATAGAAATGATGATTAGCCTTTGTTCAAACTTCACACAAAATAAAAAGTTTACTATGGATGGAATTTCTCAGTTTAGAACACTGACTGACATAATAATTGAGATGACAATAAACCCTTTAATTTACATCCTAGTTGCATTGCATGCATATTTACAAAAATAGAAGCTTGTCAGTCAAATTAAATAAATTGAATGAAAATGTTAATATTTTCTGAAATAATAAGTGTCATAAACAAAAGGAATAAAATACAGACATCTGCTATATTCACATGTTAATGCAGTTTAATAACTGAAATAACACATCGTTGATATTATAGGACATACAAGTATGTCTGGGACAAGCCATAGAGTATAGAGTAGCGTGACTTTGTCAATGATAATATATATTGCTTAACATCACATGATTACAGTAATGTCTGAGTTAATTCAAGTGCTGGAAAAAAGTAGAAGAGTGCAAATTCTTATCTTAATTCAAGAGAGAGCTTGTAAAACATTCAAGGATTAACTGCTGGTCAATCATCTCCCTGGACTGAGATGTGTTGAAAGTTTAAATTTCATTCAGAACCTTTTTGTTATTGAGGATTTAGCAACATGCATAGTCCTCTAATTAACTCAGGTATTTTGTGTTTAAAATCATTGCAGACCTACAGTTTTAGAAAATAGCAATGATATCGAAAACACCTTTGCTGATATAAATCATACAATAACATGATAACATCATAACAATGCACAGTCATTGTTCTGTGTTGTCCAAAATATCGACAGGCAGATAAACTAAAACATGAAAAAGTTATATAAAATTAGTCCATGTAGGTCAACTTGATAAATAACCTTGGATTGTGTTTTTACTTTCTGGTTTGCAGCAAATCCTATATTCTGTTATTATATATAATGTTTTTTTCCAGTGCAGCCTGACTGGTTGGGTCTTCCAGCTTATTTTTAATAGAACATAAAAATCTTGTTTACTGGTGAGAGTAATAGGGTACCATGTACTGCTAGATACCACAATTTGAGATAGTGAATTTAAAATACAACATATATTAGATGAAACTAACTTATCAGTAGGATAACCTGTTAAATTAATTACATTTTTGAGATTCGAAACTAAAGTACTTTTGGTGAAAACAGTTTCTGAAAAGGCATTCTAATTATATGTAAATATATATTTATATACCACTTTTTAACACAATTAGAAACTTGTCTCCATTCTTTAGGCAAGATGATTTTCCCTGTGCCCATGTGCTTTAGTATTCATAAATATCACGAAAAATAGGAGTTGCATTATGGGTATAAATTGGGTTGATTGATTGATGTTTTATGTCGAACATGGTGGCATTGCTCGGTTTAGTGGGCGAGGAAACCCCTGACCATTGGCGAGTACCTGGCAACTCTTTCAACTAATGCGATCAGGCGAAAAATCCAATCAGTAATTATTCAATTTTTATTTGGTCTGAGTGGGATCAATGAAAGGCCTGCGTCGGACTGAGGGACTATCACTCTAACCCGGTGAGCCACCGAGGCCCCATTATAAATTGGGGTCTACATGTAGCATGACAAACTACTTTGAAGTGAACATTTGATTACAAGTCCTGTTGGTGATAAAGATGGTCCTACACATACATGTACTTTTCTATGTGCATAATTCCACCGCCCAATCGGTCTCTTTCAGATAATAGTGCTAAAAAGAATTGAGTGAAAACGTCCTTTCTAATTGAAAGTTACTGGTTTATAACTCATTGATTCACTGGAAACCTCACTTTGTCAGACTTTAAATTTGTGGCATTCAAAATTATCTCAGGTAAAATGTAAATAGTGATTAATTCATTAGCGCAATAGGGTCTAGTGTGATCAAAACAAACAGTGACGTATGTATCAAGGACAGGTGTATTACATGTATTTAGGTGTATAATGCGTATTCTTCAAGAATATGCATTAACGTTTTATTAAAGTGGCATGAGCTGCCCGAAATTTGCCCTTACTTCCTAAAATCTGATTGTCACAGTTTGAAGTTCATCGCAAAACTAAATAATTGGCTTTGTGCTATGGAAAATTCAAACTACCGAGATGAGCGTAATTCATTTTAGGCCAGAATCGGCTCAAAACACTACTTAAACATACATTTATGAGATAAATAGCACTAACAAACACCTAATTTGTACTTCTAAGGAAAAATGACTGATGATATAAAGATTTTGTTTTAACGGAAACATATCAACATTTTGGCAGCTAATGCCACTTTAATGTTAACATCTATCCAGCGTGTGATGATCGAAAACTTTCTTACCTCAGCCCCAAACCAGAGTTGTCCTGCTAAACTTTCCTGGAGAACATCGTCAGGAAACTTGACCCGGAAATCTCGATTCGCTCGCTCCACCTCAATTGCTTCATCCATGATTTTCTGGATGTAAGTGAGAACTTTATCTTGACAAACCCTCAATTGATTCACAAGAGTAGCACATCTTTCTGGATCTTTACGTCCATCAAAACTATCCAATTCTGTGGCTACCATATTTAGTTCTTCATCCGCATAATAAAACTGGGCCAAAAGAGACGAATCTGTCTTCTAGAAAATAAATAGAAAAAAGGAATAAAACATATTTTTCATTCTCATTTTTCATTTATATTTGTTTAACCTAGACGTCTTTTCAATTACGATCAATGGAAATCCTTTGATTGATTGTTTGATGTTTTACGCCGCGCTCAAGTTTATTTCACTTATATGGCGGCGTTGCCAGTTTTTTGTGGGAGGAAACCGAGCTCTATGCCAGGAGGAAACCCACGACCTTCCGGTGGTAACTGGCAACCATCCCGCATAGATCGTGGAAGTGAAAATGTCCAAGTTACAACGCTCTACCTACTGAGCCACGGAGGCCCTGAAATCCTTTGAAGGTTTAATATTAAAGGGCAAGAATGGTGCATATTATAATGCAATAGCTAAAGTACCTACACCATGATTTTCCCTACAAAGCCAGTGGGTTTAAGTGTTCATAAACATAATTAAACATGTATATGGCTTTGAAAACCCGTCTAGATACGGTGAAACTAGTTAGCGTAAACCTAACCAGATGCGTTTGTCATGTTTTCTTTCTGAACATAATATTTTGCCACACACAAAGGTAGTTTTCTGCAGCTTTTTCTATTATATATATATACATATACAGTTGGACACTGCATTGTGTTTTCCAGGGCAATTCAAGTTAATAACATTTTTAGAGAATAGCTTAAATATACATTAGGTGACCTCTGTGGCTCAGTGACTCTGTACAGTGATTTAGCCTCTCAGTCCAACCCACTCAGGCCAAATAAAATGGAAAGAATTCTGAATGGGTTTTTCACTCATTCGCCCTACGTGGGAGAGTTGCCATATACGGTTCCTACAGACAAAAGTATCCCCCCCCCCCCCCACTAAAACGGGTAACGCTGTAAAACATCAATATATTCTTTTAAAAAATCTATAAAAGGCCTGTTGCTTAATTATTTTATCATATGACCCCCTATTATTTCATGGACATGGCATTTTTTACAGACTGAAGTCTATGCCAAGCAAAACTTAAAGGAAGCTTGACAGTTTAAAAAAAAACACACTGTGACGTAAAGAAAGAGACTTGAAAAACAAGCAAACAAATACCATTAGTGTGCAGTATGGCCAACAATAGTATAATACTCGCTTCCTTATGACATCATATCCTTCTTAGTTTAATGCACTGTTGACATGTTGGCCAATAAGCAGGTAATGAATTTACTTTAAATATACGTCAGATAAACTCAAAGTAAACAGGAGATGAAAGTTTCAGGATGGTTTGACTTCATGTATAGTAATGTTTAGGGGTAGCCTACCATTAAACCCATGAGTACACTATAACAAAAACATCAGTCAGTTGTTTTCGAATTAAATGTTCTAGGTTTTGTATTGTTATTTTCCTTTCAAGAAGCAATCATTTACAATGATCTTGAAATTCAGTTTGCCTGGCCGTGACTTGATCTGAGGTACAATTCCATTAAACACACCCGGGCAGAGACCGCCCCGAGAATATGCTTGTAAAGGGATGAGAATTTACTGATATTTTTTAATGTGTACCTTATAGAGGCATTAGCTGCCAAATTTCTGAGCGTCACAACAGTAAGAGGCTTTGAAGGCCATCAAAAAACTAAATGATTGGTGTAAGAATGAGAAAAATCCATACAATCCATACAGTATGTGACGTGTAGGAACGAAAAACAAAATTTATATAACCGGGACGACCATTCATTCATTATAAGCAAAAGTTAGTTCAAAACAATACTTTATCGTACATTTCCGAGACTAGAAGCACTAAAAAGCTTCTGAATTATACCTCTTGAGAAAAATCATTCTGTTTTAATGTGAAAATATCAATATTTTGACAGCTCATGCCACTTTAATACTATTGGCTTCAGATGAGCTAAATTTGTTTGCTTTGATTAAGAATAAATGTCAAGAAGCTATTTAGGAATTAAGAAGGGTGAAAATGTGTTTACATAGGATACAATATTTAGTGTCTTACAAAGGTAGCATATATGGGGTAGGTCGAAAACGGCCGCCGGACGATAACGGCCGCGAGATTTTTGGTGACAACCAATGCACGGATTAACAATAGACTCAGCTTGACGTGTGAGCTTACAATTTAAGCCTTTATTTGTTTCCATTCATTAACGATCAGCAATGTCAGTCTGACATAGCATTAGCACCGTTAGTTTAATGTACCGAACTTATGGTGATATTACCAACGTTCGGTATACGAATTTTTGAAATGCAAGTTGGAAATGATGCTTAAATTTTCAAGCCATGAAAATATTATTGTAACTACTCGGTATGGACGATTCCTATCTCCGACTTTTTAAAAAATAAAACGACAAAATAGTTGTGAAATGCATGTCTGCATTAGTGTTTAATTTTACATTGGAGCTTATTTTGAATATTCATATAGGAGGTGTCTTTTTATGAGACATGTAGACAATATATATGACGAGAACTAGTTACCCGTCCACCTTTGAATTGCATTTAAGTAAAGGCTAACTTTTAAGAGTTACAATATAATGACCCTTTTGTTTCTTTTTAGGGAACGTAGAAGAGAACAAACTCTTGTATGTTTTGTATGAATAACTTAGCCATGAATCCATGTATTAGAGCCTTGTGCAATCATTACCGTCAGTAGGGTAGACATACGTGTGCATGTATATGGATTGGATCTACCATACTGAGAAGGGATTAACCTTTCTACCTAAGATTGTTTTGCGTTGTTTTAAGCGCTTACATATTAGTTTTCCGAATTGTCTGGTTTACAGACTGAGCATATTATAAACAAGTATTTTAATCATTGACAACAATACTAGTAGGGGGCCTACATATTTGGAAGCATTGTACGTGTTCCTAATAAATAAGAAACTGCAATTCATATATTTTCGACTGCAACGTACCGGTACGTCAAAAAACGATTACTAATAACCAGCCATAAGGAGTATGGCCTGAATTTTATTTTGCCGAGGGAATATGATCTTCAAAAGCAATTTCCTTTTTCTGACTGAACTCCGATGAATATTTACATGGAATAAATGTGGCATATGCCTATATAGTCATATTCGTTCGTATCTGTGGTATAGGCATATCTTTATTTAGAAAATACATATTACAGGTGATAAATCATAACAATAGTTAATACCACATACTAACTAAGTATTATGCAAAAAAGAAATTTCATTTAGTCATAAATGGTAACTTTTGAGAATGAAATTCCTGTCTCGATTTAGGAAAAGTTGTCCCGTTTTAGGGAAAATAGTTTGATTTTTAAAGACGATTTTTGAAATAGACAGCTACTTAGAGAGACAAAATCTATAAACTTTAGAAGATAAATATTTAAACTATATGTTTTGTATCCTGCGATGAAAAATAGAAAAGTGTCCCGATTTAGCCTACAATACATCAAGATATAGAATATTCCAGAAATATATGAGCGACTTAAGCCTATCGTGCTGAATATAGGTGGTCCGACTTCTTTTTTAATAGCTTGGGTGTTAAACACGCCCACTTATTGACTGACATGCGATCCCCTGTACATTCATATAGACGGCGGCCGTTATCGTCCGGCGGCCGTTTTCGATGTAGACCGCATATATAAGTACAGCAGACCAACAACACACTGAGAGGGGAAATGGTTGGGGTTGAGCTGGTTGTACATGGGATTGCAGAATGTGCCCATTTTATTCTTCTTCAATTTTCCTCATGTTAAATTTAATCAGCTAGTTGTTGCAATGAAAACCCTCATTGGTTGTTGCCATGGACCATATCCCTTAGTTCTGTGTATACTGATACATGTATCAGGTATGTGTAGACATATTGTTCATTCTATCTGGCTATTATCTGAGCTCTGATCAAAAGGGAACTCTACTGGACACTCACTACCAAAATAGTTTATCTATAGAGTATATCAGACAACACAAGGTCAATAGCCATAGGTCAATGGTAAATGCCCACTAACTAATGTCGAAATGAAAGAAAAAAGTCAACTGAAACATAAAAAGGCTGACTAAGTGTTTGATGGGATAATATTTATGTATTGTCATCATGAATACAATTTGTATAAATTGTACATCTGTGAGAGAGACAGCTATATCAACACAAACCAATGTCAGAATGTACATATCATTGACCTATTTGAAGGGGGTTGAGCTGTCCTAGTTTCAGATCATAAGTTAACCATTATGACTTCCACGGTCAGTTGGTCACAGTAATTAACAGACCTGACCTCTGATCTCAATTATATCAGAGTGACCAGTGACAGATGGTAACCAAACTATGAAGAACAGGGCACAGTTTGTGATGACACCTGAGAGACCAGATAATAGCTACCAGCTGCCCTATCAGCTTTGCTTTACTTCAACTGTATCCCACTGACAAACCACAAACTTCTAAAACAAACCTAACCCTAATGTTACCAGTACGGCTATTTGTTGACATAATGACTATGAAGAATAATGACAAATGCCTTTATATATGTACTATTACATGACAACCATTTCAGGCTTAATGCTATGATCATCATTGAAGGGACTTTCTTTGTCACTTATTCATAGATTTAAATCAAAAGACACTTTTTAATAATTCAAGCAAGATTTATGATTAGTAGCGGTATAGGTTTATTTCATAGTGACTAGTCTGTTGGTAAATTGAGTGTGTGAATCATCCTTACGGTATATTACATTTTGGACATTAAAACTTAACATTTAAGATAGAGTGGGGATATTGATATAGGATTGTTAGACAGATGTTATGTGTTGAACTTGATTGATCCCTTATATTGATTTTCGTGTGAGAAGCTGGGGTAAAACGAATTTCAACCTCTTATCTTCTCCAAGCAGGATTTATGATGTATGAACAAAAGACAGCAGTTGTGATTGTTATCGATCTGACTTTCTAATTCTTATATCAATGTCTTAATGGTTGATGATGTAATTATCAGAGCTTCACTATCTTTTTTTGGACATTTTTGCATGTATTTGCATGAATAAGGAGTAATAATTTAGAATTTTAGACATCATACACTGTACATGTAAGATAGGAATCTACTAAGTTGGATATATATATTAGTTAAACAGACTATGGATTACAGACAACAAAGAAAAGTTACTTTCCTAAAACTCCTAAAACTAAAAATGATGATTGTTGGCACACATTGTTTTCTCCACAAATCAAAATTGGTGATGAAGTGAACTTTTATAAATGAAACCTGGTGAATTGCTGTTACATTGACAAGAGGTCCTTTCTATATGTGTCATTCTGTTTGTGTTTCAGATAATAGGACTGGTAAAATTGATTGATGATGGACATGTGAGCGATTTTCTACTATGTTTGAATACACTAAAACAAAAATCACCCACACCTTTCGTCAGTGATGAAAAATGTTCTTCTGTGCTTCTAGACGAAATGATGAAAAATTTACCCAGTGCCTTCATAGGCATACCATAAAGGCAGAATATAACCAGATCTGATTTTAGAACTATCTTGGTATTAGGGCAACTTCAGCTGCTTAATAAAGTATAACTTTAATGAATTTAATCCCAACATAATATGAAGAAGGTGAACGGCATAAGTGCATTGGAGGTGTAGACTGTCACTGTAACACTGTATCATGTATGAAAGAAACTACACGTTAGCCGTCGGCGTGGTAAGAAAACACAAGCAGGCTTCAACATATTGGATTATATAATATACATGCACAGTTTAAGAAAAGATGATCTTTTTAGTGTTTCAAGTGAAGTGAAGGATCGATTTGGTTTCATCGGTTGTATTGCTTGATCAGAGAAAAATGAACTCTGAACATTATTCAACAAGTTACCAACTCTGATGCCAGCATAGCATCAAAAGATACTTACTCTAAGTTACTGCGGAGTTGGATTTACACAAGTAGTGTTAACCAGAATAACAACAGTTTCATGTTGTACTCAATATGAAACTGTTGTTTTTCAGATTAACATTTACACTGCTTGTGTATTACGTCAAACTATTCAGTGGAACTAAGAGTTGGATATTTCCTTTTACTTACACTGTTTATGTTAGTTACAATTGCAGACTGTAGTTGTAAACTTGTAGTACTGTACAGTAAACTATACAGTTTCACTTTGAGTGTTTCTCTACTCAAACATATAAATCATATTCAACATTTAATTGGATTCTTGTTGGCAAAGAATACAAACAAAAATCAAGTTATTTAAAAGCTCAGAGTGAATAACAAAGAGAGAGAAGATGACAACCTATCATTCACTGAGTCATTAAGTTGAAATGAACACAGTGAAAGAAGTCGCTCAGTCAACAATGTAAAACCAATACAACCCGTGTGTATAAACGTTTTAAGCTGCATCAAACTCACCTTAGGCTTGTAAAACCATTTCCTAATTGAATACATTTTCAACTTGAATCAATAAATATACAAAAAGTAACTTATATCCATGTTATTCATTGGAATAGAAACAGAACACTGACAAACTTTTGTCCTGTCGCCTTATACACTGGCCTAATTTTTAACAAGGATGTTTTACGTCAGTAGCATTTCCTCCTCGCTCTCCACAACACGAGATTTCAAGTCACATGACCTTTGAATCAATAGAATAAGGAGCAAGGCTGACGATAGGGGAAAGTCCGCCAGAACTGCACCGAACCATGGAGAGCTGTTTTGCTCTCCGCGCAGGCAACTTTTGTCAGACAAACTGTGGCATTTGGAGAGCTCTTTGTGGAGAGAAGTGTCACTGACAACAACGACGTGTGTTAATTTGACAAGTAAAGAAAGGGGAGATTTGTATTTGAATAAGTTAGGATGAATAGCTCAGGAGACACTGCTGTGGCTTCAAATTTTAGCTTTCCTGAAGAATGGAACGATGATCAGCGAATGAATGTTATGTTTGCTCCATTTCGAGATAAAATCACGTATTTAAAATCATGGGAACAGAAAATGAAATTTTGGACAGCCCTGATTACGGAAAGATGCAAAGTTTGTGATGAATTGATCGTTGACTTAAAAACTCTATCACATGCATTTCTTAGGAAAGGCAAAGTTCCTTCTGGATTACATGTTGTCATCAGTGAGATGGCGAGGTAAAACTAATACCATATCAGCAATCTCATTTTATCCTCAGTAAATCATATTAAAAATATATAGACTGTGGCGAGTCTATCACATAAAATTTATATTGAAACTGAAAGCAAAAGAGGTCACGTATGAGTATGAGTTCAGCTAGTTACTAAGTCCAAAGCATTTCAATGATTTTGTAATCAAACCAAAATTTTTGGGTCACCTATTTTCGTAGTCCGGGTTTCTGACTCCAAAATTACTATTTTTTTTATACTGACGGCCGTATTTTGGAGTCAGGGTTCACTGCAATCAAAAAGCCGTAATTGGCTGCCCGTTCAGAAGCGGTGGTCTGATTTGGACAAAGAAATGGCAATATAACCTACCCAGATAGTGTCTAAACGGGCATAATCACGTTCATGGATAATTTCGCTAACTACCGATGCCTGATATGGACGAGCAGGATCGGCCAGTAAACATTATTCTTCCCCTGAATTCACTTTTGCCTTCTCCAGTCTCAACCTTTCCGCCATTGATGACGTAATACTATTTAGCGTTTTTTCAGTTTTTAAACGTTAAATTCACTTTACAAAAGACTAAACTATAAATGAATGTCGTGCTGACACTATTTGAGTTAGTTATGTTGTTATTTACTTTCTAAATCTGACCGCAAACTGTCCGATCAGAAGCGTGCAGCCAACTCCGACTTTTTTATTACAGTGATCCCTGACTCCAAAATACGGCCGTCAGTATAAAAAAAATAGTAATTTTGGAGTCAGAAACCCGGACTACTATTTTCGGGGCCAGTTTGGAATTGGTGGTATCAGAAGTAAATGAATGAAGAAGTATGAAATGGTGACTTAGATATCGTAGACATCATTGTTTCCTTTGTGTAAGACCATATGTGACGTATAAGCCTAGATCTGTGCACTGCAGTGTGGTTTAAAAAGGCTGACATTTTGCGTCGATCGAAAAAATGATACGATAAATTTGTCCATGCTCATTCAAATAGATTCAACAAAATGAAGTTCTTTAATCAATAAGGCTTTGGTTTTTTCTTAGGCTCTCACGGCAAGCAACTTTGTGGCCATTCTTTCCACTTTGCAGAAATCTTCCATGATACACTCCTTACTAAACTGGTGGTGGTGTCATATTTAATGATGGGAATAAATTACTCCCCCTTGACATGTGATATTCTGTCACTGCGCTGCAAGTCTGTCACTCTTATGGAAACAATGCTGTCTACGTTAACTGAGTCACCGTTTCATACTTCTTCATTCATTTACTTCTGGTGGTATCAATTAACTTGGAGAAACAAATAAGGCACAGATGTCAAAAAGGTGGGCAATGAAGGCCTGATGCGGTTTATTATTATCAGGCCTAATTACTTCCCAAAATACTCCAAAGATGTTATGTTAAACTAATGGATAAAATCCTGAGGGTAAAAATTTTATTCATAGAAATTGTGTTATTAATTTGGCACACAGATTTATTCTCATCTCTGTCACTTACAATAGAGGTACATGTAGGCCTAAAGTGCCTATACAAATGCCTGTCAGCCTATTGACCATATTTTTCATAGTTTGTCGTGGTAAACACATTGTCTTATGAATTCCCTGACAAGATCTCAAAATTTCTGTTTCTGTTTTTTTTTTTCTAATTCAAAAAATTATTTCTTGAATCTTGAATTTTTTACTTCAGACAAGGAAAGCTGAAGGCGATATCTGATTATGATTCTCACCCAGCAGGATGGATATCATGGGGCTACACTACATTTGTTAAAACCCCTTTTGTCTGGGGAGTCAATAAGTTATTACAGAGGTCTGAGAATGTAGATGTATCTGGACAGTTTGTTTTAATTGAGGCTGTTAAGGTATGTTATTGCAGGCCATAGGATTTCATGGTTACAATCCGTTCAAGTAGCCTGTTGTTATAAAATTATGGAAACGAAAATCGGTTACCCATCATGAAAGCCAGTATATGGTATGATGCATAACGAAACTAGCATAGGTACTGGTTGGTTCCCAGCATTTCATTATACGCAAACGATTCAATGTTTCTGACTGACACCAAAATTAAAATTGTCTGAGCTTTCTTTGTCAAGCAGCATGTATTAATACTTATGTGTTTTAGCTTGTAAATATCTGACATATCTCCCACAAGAACATTTATTATAATGTAAGATGGACAAGTTCATTGAACAATATTGCAATTTTTTACACATCAAAGACAAATTAAAATTCCTTAGTGGATGTGGGTAAGTTTTTCATTGAAATGTTATTTTCATTGCAGGCCAAAGGGAGAGAACTCTTGCAAAGCCACCAAACCTCAGTTGAGTGTAGTTTGCTGGAGAATGTTATTGACATCACAACATTGAAGAAAAAATATGGGATGATGTTCAAAAGTGACCAGGATTTTAATCTAGTCTTAAAACAACTGGAGAGTGACAAAAAAGTTATAATTTTCAGATCAGAAACAAATGATACAGTGAGTAAATTTTCTTCATATGTGCACATTTTGTTTCCTGAAATGATCTTAAATAGTACAAAAATCACGAATTTATATTGAATAGTAAAGTTATTTACATGTATACGCTAGAAGTATTCCCTTGTTCTTTCATCTCCTCATAGTAATCGTCTCTCAAGTCACATGAGCTGCCAAAATTTACATGTTTTTTCATAAATTATGATCCTGTGACCTGTTCAAACCATTATAGTATTCAATTTCAATAACCTTGACGAACATTCATTCATCCTATGCTTTAATGCACATTCTTCAGACCAGTAGCTCTAAAAAGTTTCTGATTTGTGAATATATGTGAAATATAACATATACTATCAAAATTTTGTCTTTACAGATAAATGTAAACATTTTGGCAGCAATCAGTTGATAGTTTAATGTGTCAAATATGTCTCTGTTTTTTTAGACCTCCATGATCTCATGGTGGCTTATCAAATCGCTTTTCGTTCGTGGTCCATCGTCTGGTGTCTGTAAAATATTAATCTATAAATTCTTGGGGCTCATTTGCATATATAAATGGTTGCTAGCCGACCGCTGGCCATTTTGTTTTTCTTCTTTTTACCACTGTTCTCCTAAAGTAATCAAACAATCTTCGTAAAATTTTGTACGCAGCTTAACCCTATGGACTCAATGCGCTCTATACACTTTTTTGCTCAATTGCATATTCAAAATGGCGGCCGCTGGCCATTTTGTTTTCCTTCTTTTTACAAGCAGCCTCACTTTTGGATAGTATTCTATGGTGCTCGCCAAGATCAGTTCACTGATCTCTTGTTTATGTAGTGACAATTTTTATGTAGGCTTAATTAGTCGTTGGCATACTTTATGAAACAGTTATTATGTTTCAGGTGGTTAAGTTTGCTGAGAAAGATGAGTCTGTGGTATCACCTGTACGGGATATTGAAACTAAAGTTTTCAGGCAAGGAATAATGTCCGGGAGTTTTCATTTTAAAAAGAATATAGTATAAAGGTTAATTCAAAGGATTGATTGATTGATGTTTTACGGCGCACTCACAATTATTTCACTTATATGGTGGCGTTGTCAGGTTTCTGTGGGGAAGGAAACCGGGCTCATTGCCCGGAGAAAACCCCAACCTTCGGTGAGTAACTGGCAACTCTTCCACATACAACTGTCTGAGAAATCCACTCAATCCACTGGTTGTGATGTTTTCAAATGAAGGCACCTGAAAACTTTAAAACTTGACTTTGTTTTTCCATCGTTATGTCATATTTTCTTATGATATAAATACTTATCTGTTTTAGAATTCAGCAGACCAGCGAACTTTTGGAGAGAGAAGCTGAAGTCCTCAGTGCATCCATTGAAAAGTAAGTGCTTTTCACTATAAAGTTAAAGAGACTCTTCAGAAATCTTGCCATTTGTTGGTCTTTGTCCTTATGTGGGATGACTGTCTGTGTGTCATATACCAGCCTTCACAGTTTATCATAGATAGGCAATGTTATATTGAAACTTCAACAAGTAGAAATGCAATGGACAAGCTGAACGTATTAATAGTGAAAATCTGTCAGTTTGCAGGAATAATTTTGTCACCTTGAACTTCTGAATTGTGAGGGTTGCATGGGAAAATCTGGGGTTTCCTCTTGACAAAGAGGCTCATCATCTAATTGTTAGCCTAGCAATGCCACATTGCCAGTGAAAAAATGATTGGTTCATGAAACATTCATCAACCAATGATTTGTTTATAATTTTTCAAACATTAACTTAATTTTCATGAATTCAAATTTATGTTTTCTGACCATTTAGAAAAAAACACAATTATATCTTCTTATACATTTAGCCTGCGCCCTACATGTATATTTTTACTTTGTTTTTTGTTTTTAACAGATATACTGAAGATGCAAGGCAGTACTTAAAGAAAGGTCTGAAATCTACTGTAAGTTTGTTGATTGGCCCACTGATTGATACCCAGTGACCCCCAAGCTAATAAAAACAGACAGAAATATGTCCTTTCAGTGGCTTATCTGTGTCGCCATTGTTTTTCGTTTTAAGATGACGTGATGTTGCAGTAGCTATTTTTAGACCAATAATGACATATTTTTACCGCTCTCTAATGTATGATGGTAGATTTAGGTCCCAAAAACATGACAACAAACTTGAAGTGGGAAGATTGCTTCAGAATATGTAGGTCAGTCGTGCAACCGCACATCATTTCTTAGCCAAGCCATTGGCTATATTGCATCACATGACTACTCTATAACACACCTAAATTTTATTTACCAATGATTGGATACATCTAATGAAAAAATGTAGGCGGCCTTGTGAATGGCTTATGGAGCTTATTCTCTATGTAATGAAACATTCAAATTTTGCTTATGAGGGGATAAAATATATTTCGGACAGCTGTTTTAGACTAAATGAACTCTACTCTTTCCAACTTTACTAGTCTAGCGTTAAAATTTTCTTTCCCTTTAAGATGCCCAGTTATTGCACTCACGGCCAAATGTTTATTTTTTTAGGCTCTGAGCTGCTTAAGGAAGAAAAAGAAGACACAAACTTTACTGGACAAAAAACTGAACACTCTTGACACTTTCCATTCGCTAATAGAAACTATTAAAAACACAGTGTCTGAAAAAATGGTAAGAGTTATTGAGTGATAGACAACTACATCAAATAGTATTATAACAAATATTAGCATTTTGGGTTACTGAAAATAAATGTTTTGGGGAGTGAATTTTTGAAGAACCTGTTAACCTGTTTAAATATGGTGAATGTTGTTTTTTTTTACGTATGGAGACTTTGAAATTTAGGTATTTTTTTCCTCTTTTCATGCTTGCTAACGAATCAACTTTTTTTCTGAGTTCTTTAGTATTGACAATAGAATTGGTAAATTCCAATATGTTTAATTAATTCAATAACTTCTGGCAAATGATCATATGAACTGATTGAAATGTATTATTACCAGGTGATTGAGGCTTATGAAGTTGCCACGGCCTCTCTGAAGAACTATAGGAAAACTAATAAACTCACAGTTGACAGAGTGGATGATGTCATGGACAATTTACAAGAGGTAGGATAATTCAACCCTTAAAAAAGGGGGATTTCACCGCATAAAAACTACTGTAGACAAACAGTTTTTCTAAAGCAAAAGAAGGATTTTATGCAGCATTTTTTTTTTTTGTAAGGTTCTGAATGTTGAGAATTATTTTGTCTGTAATGAATGCAGCTTTGTCTATTGCCGTGGTGAATTGTGTGGACTGCAGATATATATATTTTGTGTTATTTATTTAATTAGAGCTGTATTTTTAAAACTTTCTATAAGGGGGGCCTTCACACGGAACTCGTTTGAGGCACTTCTATAAGGGGGCCTTCACACGAAACTCGTTTGAGGCACTTCTATAAGGGGGCCTTCACACGGAACCACAGAACTAGTCCGCTTTAGAGCTGGAAGATCCCGGTTCAAGCCTGGGTTGATTCAGACCAAAGACTTTACCAGTGGGAGCTGCTGCTGCTTCGCTTGGCGCTCAGCAATAGGAGTTAGTGTAGCGACTGGTTGGCCCGGTGTTAGTATAATGTGACTGGGTGAGGGGGCTTGCTGGGTGTCTTCGGCAAGTCGTCTCAGTGGGGCAGCACCAAAAAAAAGAGCAGTGGAAATCTTCCCAGCCACAAGGAGACAACGTCTTCATATGACTGAAATACTGTTAAGCAAGACGTAAAACCCAAATCACTCACACAGAACTAATTTGAGGTACTTCTTTAAGGGGCCTTCACATGGAACTAGTTTGAGGTACTTGTATAAGGAGGCCTTCACACGGAACTAGTTTAAGGCATTTCTACAAGGGGGCCTCCACACAGAACTAGTTTGAGGCACTTCTATAAGGGGGCCTTCACACAGAACTATTTTGAGGCACTTCTATAAGGGGGCCTTCACACAGAACTAGTTAGAGGCACTTCTATAAGAGGGGCCTTCACATGGAACTTTTTTGTTTGTTTTGAGAATGACATGAAACGAAGCACAGATAAAAACAAGAAAATTTTGATATAACACCTTCAAATTGCAATAGTTTATATTACGTATGTTCAGGAGAACTAGGCAAAATGGGGACATGGTAGTGGAGCTTCAAAAGCCTGCAAACCTGTACCATGTTCATCTGGGTTACATCACCCTAGTTTTGAAGTCATAGAATTTTTTTTTTTCCCATCCCATTTGTCCTCGTTTGTTTCTTTATGAAGCGGATATAAAGTGCCTTAACCAAAATTTTAAGGTTCAAATCATTTCTTACAGATAATAACTTCTTTATTTATCTTGTGACCACCAGTATGAGAATGTTTTTAGAGGAGGCAAGAGAGAGATTTGACTTTCCTTCGTTAGAGACTTGTTTCAACATGATGGTTTATGACCACCCTCTGAGCCATGCAGGCCCCCCTCATTCCTGGCAGCCCTACAAGGATTAACATATCAAATGCATTCATGATTTTTTCACCTTTATGGTTGATTGATTGATTGATTGTTGTTTTACGCCGCGCTCAAGATTATTTCACTTATATAGCGGCGTTGCCGGTTTTATTGTGGGAGGAAACCCACGACCTTCCGCTGGTAACTGGCAACCATCCCACCTTTATGGGGTGTTACAAGGATGAATACTGAGTTATAAATAAGAGCTTTAACATTTAATAAATGAAAAAAAACAAAAAATGACTATTTGACAGGTTACCCAAGACCAAGAAGAGATAGCAGCTACGATAGGGAACTTCAACCCCAGTTCATGGGAGACAACTCAAGATGATTTAGAGGAAGAGTTGGATAATATTTTAGCTGAGGGTGGTTTTGTTGCGATGGGCCCGGAACCGTCTCCACCAAAGAAAGCCCATGTGTCACCAGCAGAGCCATCTTATACAAACTCTAACAGCCCGTTACCCTCAAACCAAGTGGAAATGGAGGAAGATTACCAGGATCTTGAGGAGAGATTAAGGCAGCTATATAATCCTAACCCTTGTGAGTCTAACCAAATTTCATTTTCAGCTGTTTTTATATTATTGCAATAAATATCTAGTTGATGTATTGAATGCAAGCTTTAATAGTTGATCATGTTAGAATTATGTTTCTGAACTCAGTTCTCATTAGTAAGGATGAATAGAACTACAAACCTTTATGAAATTCATTAGTACAAATACACATATACTCCGTTTGGAATAGCCAAAATTTACCAAAGGGTATCATACATAATCTTAAATCTTTCTTTTTAAAGTCTTGGGTGATGAATAAGCATGCCAAGTGTTATAAATAGTATTCTATCTTCTGAAAGGTTGTGGGGTGAAAGTTAAGTTGTCAATATGAACAAAAGCATTTCATTTAACTGCATACTCCAGTAATGAATGTGTTCTCCAGTTGTTTCAGAAATAAAATCAGGTAAGATCAAGTTGTTAAACACATATTTTTCTTCGTTTGTAGCACCAAAGCTTCCTGAAGTGCCCTTGTCTGATCTGTCCCCTATCAGCTCACCACAGAGTCCATCAAAACAGGCCAGGGTACCAGTACAGCGAGAAGAGGAACCCATGGTCATCTCCTGATAGTCATCAACACAGACATGTACATAATGCAAATGTCCAGTTCCTGCTAAACCAATATTTTGGGCAACTTCCAAGGATTATGTCCGGAGATATATAAGATTATGAAAAGTGTGACCTGTATGTTTCTTTCAGATTCTTGCTTGGTTTTACTGTTCATGAATTCATTGGTTTTAAAGTTTGTTGTGATTTACTGCATTGAAGCTAAACAACCCCCACTCCTATGAACTGCAGACCTTCCCACTATGGCCATGATTTGTAATCAGAATGGTTACCAGTTACCAGTTTCTTCCTCCAGTTCTGGTAATTTTCAACTGTATTTTATTATTTCCAAAGCACTGTTATAAAACATCAAAATACTGTTATATTCATAGTTAACTGCTTTTTGTTATATTTATTTCTTTATTTGTCTATAGCTATGATTGTGTTGAATTTATACATATCCACACACTTTAACATTAAAGGTACACATATGTTGTCACGGGTACTCGCCGAAGGTAGGGAGTTTCTTCATCGTTGTAACCTGGCAACACCCCCATATAAGTGAAATAACTTTGAGCAAGGCCCAAGTGGTCGATCAATTATATAGTCACATTTTATTAAATTATTGTGGTAATGTGATATAATCCAGCTATACTGTTCAATCGTGTTTTTAGAATTTTTAAAATGTTACCTTATGCATCCTACTATGAGCCCCTGACTCTCACAGATTGAATGTTAACTGTGATACTCCTTTCAAAAATAATCACAGTGCCTCATTATGGCCTCATCCATCGATGGGTCACCAGATTTGAATCCCATTCAGTCCAAAAATGAATTCTAGTTGGGTTTTTGCTTTATTGCTCTTTGTGCAATGGTTGCCTGGGTTTTTAAAATGGCTATCCAAGGCCTACAATGAGCTTAAATTCAGAGGTTGGCTCTGGAAAAGCCTTGAAATGTTCTATTTTCATCAAGGAAAAGTTACCCTCCTTGCTCCACTGGAATTCTCATCAGATTCAGGGACGGGTGCAATGTTTAATGAATAGAAAATTACTAGTATACAGAAAACTGTTGACACACCATTAGATCAAAATCTTTCTTTGAATTTTATTCCGGTGCATAACGATTTGAAGAGCTCTGCTAAGTTAAATAAAACGTATTCAGGGAAAGGACCAACCCCAAAAGGGGGAGAACAATTGTCTCATCATTAAAACAATCACTTTGTCGTGTGCTGTCCTTAAATGTTTAAATAAAATTTATTGTTAAGTATTAAGATTTATTAAGTTTATATGTGTTCATCACATGACAAAGCTGTGAGTAAACTAGCCATATTCATGCTGGTGTAAGGCTGGAAAATGGTGCTTTTGGACCTTGAAAAGTTTGGAAAGGCTGTGAATAAAGCAAGGTGTATGCCTTTAAACTCTGTATGACCCTAGGCTATGTTAACTGGCAGCGAGTGTGGTGGTAAAGATCAATAAATCAATTCTTTCACAAAATCAAGTTTTATTTCATTACCAGATAATACCTATATGTTAAGAATCATTCTGCAAAGCTATCCACCAACCTACATATATGTGTTATGATTCTGACATATATGTAGTAACATTTTCAGGGATCCTAATGGATTTGTAAACCTATTTATAAGAAGGTGATTGAGAGAAGCCTAACACAGGAATCAATCTTCCACCATATATGCTATCAAAGCTTCGAAAAATTAGCTTGAATTTAGTTGATGGCCATTCAATCTGCTCTTGGTAATAAGATTTTTACAATGAGTGATATGTGTAAATAATTGTATTTAAAAACAGGAATGTTAATAAAACATTAAAATGCTACTGATGTTCTCAAGAAGTTGAAAGGAGTTGGAATTAAAACGCTGTTAAAATTTGTTTGTATCTTTATTTTTGTTTTATTACAATTAAAACAAAATCTTCTCTGGAGTTTCCACTAGCCATTATTTTTGTTCTAAGTGAGCAGAATATTTCTATGGCAGTAAATGAGTAGCCTATGTATGAACTGGGACTAATATATATATATATATTCATATCTTAGTCCCAGGTATGAAGCCCAAATAAATGGAAATTGACAATTTCGAGGTAAAAAATTGTAATTAGTTCAATACCAGCCGATATTTTAAACGGTGCCTTATTCAGCAATTTAAATGATCTTTCAATTCCGAGGTTTGTGGGGTTGAGGCCTTGATGGTAGATGGATGTTTAGTGTGCATACGAGAAGGCTGTATGCATTTGCCTTGGTGAATCGTGCTGGGACACCTACTTCACTAAGCCAAGGTCTTACTCCTTATTCCCCAAATCCGAGTGGTCTTTCACCTGAATACATTTAAAATGTTTTGTTATACAAACAATAAGATGTCAATATTTGATTAAATCTGCTTTTTAATGAATTTATCTTTCAACTGATGCAGTGATGGCACAACACTTCAACAGTTTCAAAATAGAAACAAGTTGTAAATGACGGACCAGCTCTTATGTTCGCACCCCTGGTTTCCTCTCTTATTGCGCCGTATACATCTGCTTTTGATTGGAGGATGCAATGAACTAAATACGTTATATTATAATTTACAGTACATTATTGCTTCGAAAGCTCGATGTATCTGACAGATGGTTTCTGTACCTGCGAGCAGTTGGGAAGCGGCCACTAACAAACGAGCAGTTTGATTAGTTTTCAGAGTTATATCCTTGCTTGAGAACCAATCAAATTCGCTCTTTCAAACTATCGGCTGTCAGCGTGGGGAATGTTGTTGTTGAACTGTGTACGGTTTTGCAGACCTTGAATTTTAAAGAAGCGATTTTGTCGATTTCATCGCGGCATTTAGCCTGTCTTTCTCGCTACTGAAATGGCATGTGTGTGTTCCCTAATGCGTGGTGCGACATCTTTGCCAAAGTTAAATTCTCATGCTATAAACAACTGTGTTTTAACCCAAGTTCGATGGAGGAAACCGAGATGGCTTCCGATTGCGAAAAGTAAACTGTTCTATGTGAGAGAACCAACTCCTATAAATGAAGAGGAACACATAGAGATGAAGAAGTTAAACAACATTTACAGAACAGAGATGAAAACAGTTAGGTTAGTCATAGATTAAAAAATTCAGACTGATCTTGAACGTTGATTGATCTTTTTTTTTGTTCTGAAGTAGGATGGTCGTCACCACCGCTGAACTATATACATGGAATGGACACGCCGATCAGCGACTTTCCCACCGATCGCTGACAAACAGCTGCTTCACCGCCGGAGGTTAGCAGCTGAAATTTGTTTCTTTACAGTGTCAAACAAATTGCGCCATTTTAAGCATGTGTTTTAAAATAAACCGAAATACCTACTCCCATGTTTGACCAATCCGTGTGTGACTCTGTACCTCTACCGAACATCGAAGAGCAAGAGTTCAAATGTAGAGTGACCGAAAGCTCAATGTTAGAGTTGGTCGCTTCCAGTTCTTCAACAGTTTCAGCCTCGTTAGGACATGGATTTACGATTAAAATTTCCAAATCAACTCGTATTAATGGCTGCGATTTTTGCACGTGGTTTACTTTGTCAAAATACACTGAAAATGAGTCTGTCGTATAAACTTGTGTCAGTGGAGCGCGCCATTGATATTTTGAAATTGACAGGATTGATTGATTGTTTGGTGTTTTACGCCGCGCTCAAGATTATTTCACTTATATGGCGGCGTTGCCAGTTTTATTGTGGAAGGAAACCGGGCTCTTTGCCCGGAGGAAACCCACAACCTTCCGCTGGTAACTGACAACCATCCCACATAGGTCGTTCGAGTGAAAATCCAGTCAGAAAATTTTCCATTTTTTGGACTGAGTGGGATTCAAACCCGCGACCCATTGGTGGAAGGCTGTTCGGATTGAGCGTCCAACGCTCTACCTACTGAGCAACGGAGGCCCCCTGAAATTGACAGGAAGATGTATTAGTAAATTACTTCCCTTGCGAACAAATTGTATCTTGTATGACTATAACCTGCAATGTCAGTGGTAAGACTACCTTTTCTGCAAATTCTACAACCATCCCCCATACGTCACGTAGACACCAAACCTGTCCCGTTTTCCCAAAAGTTGATTTACAAGCCAGATTATATTTCAGATTTAATAGAGCGTTTGTCTTTATTTATTAACCTCTCCAAATGATCGAAATTAACCTCGGTTTAAATGGCAGACTTTCAGAGTTGATCAATTTCTCTTACGCTAGTGCAGTGACTGGTGAGCTAGGCTTATGCTGATTGACCGATCGGGACAGATGGCTAAACTTTACCATGAAGATGGCTGCCGAGTCAGAAATTCTCTGATAACGCTTTCTAACTTTCTTATAACACAGTTTGGCGAGGAAAAATGGTACAGATATGGTTTTGGTACCATTAGATAGGAAAATCTACCGCGCCTGTAGTGTGCTATATTTACTAAGTTCTTTCCTTTCCTTCTCCTTTAAGTTGCAAGTATCCAACAGCTATGACAAACTTTAATAGCAGGTTGTTCTTTCAGTCACTAAATTTATTTTATACATGTTTCTGAATCATTTTATTTGTTTTGGGTTTAAGACAGTTTCTGAAAGACTGGAGGCAAGAGATTAAAACAGAAGGCACGAGCCAAGAAGAAATAGAAAAGGCAGAAGCAGAAGAGCATCGACGAGTGTTAGAGGTTAATAGGAAGTGGAATGAAGAGGTTGCTATACAAAGGTAGGAATTTTTTAATTAGTAAGTATCTTTTAGAAAGTAAGTATAACAGTATTCTCATTATTTTTGGGGATTACACTTTCTTGAAAAATGGCAGGAATTCTTTTACCAATCTTAGGGGGAATTAGAATTTCTGCCATTTTTCAAAAAAGTGTAATCCCAAAAAATAATGAGAATACAAAGGTAGGAAGTAAAGTCATCAAAGTCTTCTTATATTATTTGAGCCAAGTTCGGTTTGGTTCGGGTTTCAACGCCAAGTTAAAAGGGTAAGGTGTCACCATTGGCTTTCTCTCGGAATCTTGGAGAAATAAAGCAAAAATGATCGCTTAGACAGAATTTATAAAAGTTTGAATAATTCAGTTTGGACGTAACAGGTCATTTTGAAGGTGTAAAAATATGTGGCCTGGCCTCTGATGTGAAATAATCTTGAGTGCAATCAACCACATTATTTGGCAATGAAGTTAAAATTATAAAAATCAATATTGACATTGGTATAAACGAACAATACCTAATAATCAGTAGTCTTGGTATGCCTCAAGTGACATGTGTAACTTTGAGCAGGACACAACAGATCCTTATTATTTTAACCTTCCTGGCAATATTATTCATGAATCTTATTGTTTCAGGGAAGAAAGGCAAGCTAAGGAAATTGAAAACAAAAGAATTAGACTACATGAGAAGATGAGAGCTGATGAAGAGAAACAGCTAGAAATAATGGAAGAAGCTATAAAATATATACAATATGAGACGGTCAGTAAATACTTGTAGACCCAGCATTTGTGCTACTATGGGTTTTTTTTCTGAGGAAAGCATGATATAAAACTCCAATTAATCAGCCCTACAAATATACTTTGTTCGTTCAGCGAGATTGGGTTCTGGAAACTTAAATTCCACTCACTCGAAACATTTTATAACTTGTTTATAATACGACCTTTCAACAAAAGGTGTCATTTTGTATCGACCATACTAACCACAACATTTAAACAGCTTTAAAATTACTCTTTTACTTTCATTGTCTACATAATTTCTATTATGTTTAAAACCACTGACCTGGAAAATCCTCAGTTTTTGTGCTCACGTTTTTCAACTATTTTTCATAGTGATTAATTTATAGAATATCGTATTTTGACCTAGAAACAATTGGCCATAGTGCCATCAAAATCCGCATAATAAACAAAATTGGCAATATGCTATTTAAATCCATATGATATTATGAAGCCTTGGTTGAAATTCAAGGGGAGATAATCATTGTTAGGGATGATAGTTGCGGTTATTTTCTGACTTTTGTTAAAAGGGTGTTTTGTTGTGTGGTATCGGGAAATGTTACAAGTTTCTTCCAAGCATAGAACTTGGTTTCTATCACTATTCAACCTGGTAAAACACCAAATAAGTGAACAAATCTACGAGAAGGGCACATAACTCTAACAAATGCATCAGCCAATGGAACGAACATTTTCTACAGACAGTCAGGTTTTCTCCTAGTTGGAGATCTCCAAACTCTGTGGCCAAAGTATATTGATGATGGGTGGCACTTTGGCGTAGAGTTTGGATATCTCCAACTAGGTTTCTCCTGAAATAAACCATAAAATACTGTCCTATAAAGTACCAATCAAATCATTATATAAATGTAACATTGCAGATTTACCTTTTTTTTCTTTCCAGGAACAATCCAAGACTTTTGTAACTGAGGAAAGATTGGACGATGAAATAGAAAAATTATTGAACTCTAGAAAAGACTATAATTATGCTTTGGATCCGGAAGGGAACAAGTTGGTAGGAAATGGAGAATCACTGAAAAAGGAAGATAACTCTGGATAGAATTTATAGCTAATAATTGAACTGTTATCAGAATCCTATCACATGTGCCACTGATACCAGTTTCACTTTCAATAGAACTTTTTTAGCCTTCTTTGCACTTGACTTGGGAATGAAATTGCTGTAAAAATTCTGTTTTTATGCATCTCTAAATGTTGTTCTTGGTGGTACTAGCCTGCTGTCAAGGCTAACAAGTCACATTACTTCCATATGATTGATTGATTGTTTCCTGTAAATCATTCACATGACTGGCAATATTCAATCACCACCTATGGATGATGGATTTCATATGTTTATCTGAAAATCTGCAGAGTGTAATAATTTTGGGGAAAGGCGGATGGACAAGCATCACAGCCCACCAATCATTAGTCAATGGCTCTATAGGCCCAAGAGGGTTTCTAAATGCATTTTCGGTAATTTTTGGAAATCAAGATGATCGAATAAGGGGCAGTCATGGGTCAATTCTCACCAATATGGTAAGATACGGATATGTTCGCCCTGAACGCTTCTTGTTTGGTATCTTTCAATATGCTGCTTTAATTAAATCTAGATTGATTGTAAAACAAATGGATTTTTATCCCATCTATTTTGAGGAGCGGCCAGAGAAATTTGTGTTTTTATAGCATTTAAAATCTATCTCTGAAATTTGTATTCTTTTGTGGATTCCCATCCCCATCCCATGGCAGAAGTTATGAAATTAAATCTCCAATTGGGCATATTATATTCATCAAAACAGTCCCTGTATATGGTAACTTTGACAAGACTGGTGGTGGTTTATTTTGCCAGGGTACAAGCGGTATTAACCTCTTAACTGGTCACATATATCTTAGCCTCATCTTCATTAGTCTGGCAGTGCAATACAGCTTTGGAATTGCTATTAGAATACTATACAAATGGCAATTCCAAAGCTGTATTCATATATTGTCAAGACGTTTCCATTTGAAGAGTGGTATATGTGGATCAGTAGGTTAAAGGGATAGACATTGGACCAAAAGTTCATCGTTCAACTTGTTCTAAAAAATTAAAATTAATCTAGTAAATGGCATACAAGTACAATGTAAAACATCATTTAATCAATTAAAGTGTTAACTTGTTACCCTGGCATGTTTGTGTTTTATTATTAGTGCAGAATAAACCTCGTTCTGAATCCCAAGAATTTTTCAATAAAACTATGAATACCATTGAACTCTTGTTTTTATTTTGTGGAATTTAGTTAGATTAGTTAGATTTGGAGATCGCGGGTGCAAATCCAACTCAGTCCATTAAATTGGAAAATTTTCTGACAGGGTTTTCACTCGAACAGCCTATGTGGAATGGTTGCTAGTTACCACCGAAAAGTCGGGGGTTTCCTCCGGGCAGAGAGCCTGGTTTTCTCCCACAATCAATCAATCAAAGGTAGTGAGGGGAACTTCCTAGATATGTAATATCACCATAAGTTTGGTAAATTGAACTAGTCAGCAGAGCGATAGTCTCACAGTCCAACACAGGCTTTCCATCGATGGGTCATGGGTTCAAATCCCACTCAGCCCAAAAATGAAAAAATAAATGGAAAATTTTAGTGATGGTTTTAACCCCCACTCGTCTAATGTGAGAGAGTTGCCAGATATCTTGAATGTGGCCTAAAATATCAATCAATCAGTGAACCGCCTTCAATTGATGGCTTGCAAATGTCCCTTGTTAAAACATACAAACTTTTGTGTGCCACAAGACCCAGTTTTCCTTCTTGAACAAACAATCTTGCTGTAGGAGTTAATTTAACAATGTTAAATATCTACAGGTGTCTTATTTAAATTTTGGTATTTGGCTGGTCGGTACCAGGCAACAATGGCATTAAAAATCCAAATATAAATAACAATTAAATTTAATTGAATTACAATGTCAGAAATTATTGAAATTTGAATAAAGGAGTAAGATTTTTACCTTACAGAAGTAGACCTAATATATCAAAGTTAAAAAAAAAATCATTTCTTTTGTTAAATTTCTAAAAAAAAACTAGTGAATCGTTATCTGTTTACAGGTAAAATTCGCACTTTATCATTTCTTAGATGGCCACAAATTTGTAAACTAAAAAGCAAGGGTAGATAATAAGTAGTTTGTGTCGAGTTACGCCCCTTAGTTATTGTTTACTTCCGCCTTTCGTGAACACATGTGCTTACTGCTTGTCAGATTATCAGTGAATCGGGTGATCACTGCATCGTGGTTTAAGCTGTGAACCATTACTTTCACTGATACATTAGAAAGGTAATTTGCATGTTTGCATTAAGTGTGCGAGAAAAAAAAAAAAAAAAAATAGAACCGTCACGGTCGTCCAGATCTTCCAGAAAAAAAAAATGATTTAACTTTTATTACCCGGTAAGTTATATGTTACCTACCGCCAGTAATACTTAACATAGTAGTAGTGGCCTAGTACCGGTACTTGTCGAACTTGAGAGTTGAGTTGAAATTCAATGCAGGCATTATTCACAGGTCCAACTATTGAACTTGTCTGACTGCTCAGTGCTCAGCTTAACAGTAGGCTCTGCCTAATTCACCAACACTGAAATACCGGAATAGAAATTACCAGTCTGTGATGGTTTTATTCTGGGATAGTACTAATTCAATAATATTAAATGTCTACAGGTACCTCGTTATTTTTGTTTGGGTATCTTAGTCCGAAATTTCTGCGATAATGATGTAAGACATTTTCTGACAGATGGCCTATCTGTCAGAAAATGTCTTACATGATCATCGCAGATATTTCGGACTAGGGTATCTATGATCCGGCTAGTTCAATTTTACCGAACTTATGGTGATATTACATATACCAACATGCAATATCACCATAAGTTCGGTAAATTGAACTTTAGTCAGGCAAGTAAGTAACACAGGAAAGAGACATATGAGTGTGGCTATGGTCGACGACCATAAATGTCAGAAATTATCAAATAACGGAGTAAGACCTTTACTTTAGTGAAGTAGGACAGTACTAGCATTCATTGACTGCCATCAACTACTTCAACTACAGAGTTTCAGTCTACAAAAGGACTTGATTCAATTTACGTCACTTAAAAAGCGACGTCAACTTTGTTATGTGCCTTGACTGACTGGTGATGTTGAATTAAATAAATATGAATCTATGTATGTTTAACATCAAAACGCCCGCCAAGGGCTGGCAAATAGGGGCCGGGGTTATTAACTCGGTCAACCAATGATAATGTGGAAGAGTTGACAGGTACTCGTCAAAGCTGGGGTTTCTAATTTTGAGTGTGGCGTAACACATCAATCAATCAAAATTTCATAAAATTCATATTTTCAGTCATATCACAATACCTTATGCTTCATCTCAAGCCGTGCTATATTTGACTATTAATCCTACAAACTTGAAAGTATAAGATCTTGTAGGTCCATTGTTTATGTTCTTGTATTTCAGGCTCTCTTAGTGCCAAGTCATGAACTCTGACATTCAGGAATTATGTGAAAGACTTGTGCCCTCAGCTTATGTCCAGCAAGGTACTCAGGCCCGGAGAATACATGAAAATAAAATCAGACATCTTCTCCAACAGGTTTGTACTAAAACTCCCTCAATGGCCCTATTGTTGTTCTACTCATGAGAAGATCCAGTACTTATCATATACAATTGAGTTTGTTGATATGGAGAATTTCCTTGCCCGGAGGAATCCCCCGAACTTCGGCGAGTACCTGGCAACTCTTCCACATATGCACTCCATATAAGTGAAATAATCTTGAGCGCAGTGTAAAACACCAAATAATCAATCAATCAACAAAAAATTCACTCAGAAATCTTTAAATTTTTATTTGGTTTGAGTGTGATTCGAACCCGTGCTGCATCAATTGAAGGTCTGTGTGGAACTGAGGGATGATCACTCTAACCCACTGGACCACCGAGGCTCCCAAGAATTTATTAAAAAAGTGTGAATTTTGGCAGCTCATATACCTCTTTAAATGTACATTATTTAATATGTTTAATTGATTAATGGATGTTTTTATTCACCATATAAGAAATTTACAATTTATTGAATTTAATTAATTTATAGAATAATAGGTGGAAATAAAGTCAATACAAAGTTGTTCAATGTTCTGATAAATTTTGGTATGGAGTAGCCTCCTAATGAATGTCATGAATTAGTAATTTACATAGTAAGACTTTAAACTAAGTAAAGGTGATTCGTGGTGGTTTCATTTGAGTTTTTCAAATTAAAGAATTCATTGTAGATGTAAAATGGAGAAATTTTTTCATAGAAATTCGATGGACATGCACTCTCAAAGGTAACCTGTTGTACATGTAAATAAAAAATATGGTGTCATTGTTTAATACACAGACTGTAGTGCAGATAGGTGAAAAAACATATTTCAACTTTTACTTAAAAGTAGGTACCGGTATACAAAAAACTCCCTGTATATTCTAGTCATATTAATGCTCATGTAAATAGCAATATGAAATAACATTGGAATATAACTTTATTATATGTAACATTTGTTATAAAATGTTTGCTTATTTTTGTTTTTGTAGAGGAAGTTACCTGATGAGGGGTGGGATGATGCCACTATTGAACTTCTTCTACAGGAACTCTCCGTCATGGACAGTAACAATTTCCCAGGGAATTGTGGAGTTGGGGAAAGAGAGGCAAGAATTGCATCTACACTTGTGGCCCGTAGACATTACAGGTATAAACTTACTTTTAAGGCACAAGATGAGCTTTTAAGAGCTCAGTGTCAAAAAGATACTTTTGCTAATCATTTTTATTTTACTTCATTGATAAGTATAAAATCTTTGTTATTCATTAAAAAAAATTATTCTGTATCAGTTTTATTGATGTTGTTCTAGATTTGGTCATGGAATTGGCAGGTCAGGTGACATAGCGGCTGTCCAACCAAAAGCTGCCGGATCAAGTCTGCTTATGAAACTGACCAATGCAATGGCTCTTGATGTTCTCAAGTTATCAGGTTTGTCTAACAGATACATTTCAGTTCGGTTCAAACTCATGCATTTCAGTTGGGTATTTTGCACTTTCTAGAAATCCATTACACTACCCTTAATGAAAGCACTCATAATCTTGTTTATATGTATATGTACTGAATTTAGTTGAATCAGTTTATTACATTTTCAGAGGATTATTTTTCTTGAAGCGAACAGTTTAAATTGACATTAGCTGCCAATAATTTGATATTTTTTCATGAAAACGAAATCGTTGGCTATTTTTCTTATAATTCTTTTAGTGTTATTAGTCTTGAGAATATACATTTTAATAGGGTTTTGAACTTACTTAGCCCTGAGGGGTATTTCATAAAACCGCTAAGGGCTAAGTTTTTTGACTACACCGTTTCACCAACAAAAAGTCAGACTACGGGCTTAAATATTTCTGGCTAACTCAGACCGAAATCCTTAGTCACCTACAGAACAAATAAATTGTAAAACAAACATGGAAGCAGCTTTTGTAAATGCTGAATTTCGAAGGGCAATGCAACGAGAGAGAGTTTTGTTGATAGAGTGAATCCCCTTGAGGTTTAAAATGACCATAAAATTGGGCGACGATTTATTGTATATTGAATTAGTAAAGGATGAGTTGGATTAATTGATTGATGTTGTACGCCGCGCTCAAGATTATTTCACTCATATTGCGGAGTTGACAGTTTTATTGTGGAAGGAAACTGTGCTCTATACCCCGAGGAAACCAACGACATTCCGGTGGTAACTGGCAACCATTCCATATAGGTTGTTCGAGTGAAAACCCAGTCAGAAAATTTTCCAATGTTTGCTGTGCCATCACAAGGTACCCCGGACAATACCTTGAGCGGGGGAAGTTGTGATTTTTCCAACTCGCAGGTAAATAAAACATCCCCTTTCATACGGTTTGGTTTTAATCATATTGATATTGTTAAGAGTAAGTCAAACTAGTACTTAATCTTTAAATCTAAAAAAACGAAAGGGGCATAACACTGAGGGGTAAAGGGTCTGGGTGCTCCGGGACTCAATGGCGAATCTAACACCTATGGGTCGCCTGTTAGTTCCCACTCATGTCATGAAATTTCCGTGTCCGCTCCCCTCCCCCAATTACCATGGCATAAAACATCCCGGAAAGACTGAACTTGTTTTCATTTGTTGGATTTTCAGGAATTCCAAATGTGATAGGTTTAGCAGACTGCACACATGTCATTGGGTCAACATTTAGTAGGCTATCGTAAGTCGTCTAAGAGCATAGCCTACTTTGGCCTGGTGAAACGATTTAGCCACTTTTTCGACTAGTCGACTTACGATAGACCAAAAACTACAGCTAGCCGACTATCCGTGTTTAGTCGACAACGAGAGTTTTATGAAATACCCCCCTGTAATACTGTACGTTCAACCCAGTTGTTTAGATTTTGGTTACTTTTGGAATACTATTCTGGTTTGTACAGGCCACAAACAGTTTGTATTTTCCTTATTGCAATATTAGTCAGTTAGTTTTTTTTATGAACTCCAAACTTTATTATTGTCAACATTGAATTTATGAAAAAATGTTGGCAGTTAGTGACACTTAAAAAAAATACATTTCCCTTCAATTTAAAAACAATACTCAAATGGTTTCAAAAGTTACCAATCTGCTCATTTTTATCCTTTGTCTGGTTAATTAAATTTTAACCAAATATAATTACAATTTTTTTTTTGTTCAATAAGTCAAAATGGTCATCTGTCACTAATAGATTACTTACAGAAGTATATGTATTTTATGTGGTGATGTTCTTGTAGTAGAATTCTGATAATTAGTCTCGGCCAATGCTAAACTTTAAATATTAAAGATATATTGACCATATAAAGAAAAACATTGTTATACTAGCAGAAAAAGGGTATCGCACATAGGCCTACATGAGAATGTTACTTACAGTGACCTGTCACCATACAGTTAACTGTCTAGTGTTCAATCCTAAATCCTTGGAGAAAAAAAGATAACTAAAAAGGAAGGATGTTTGTCTACAAAATTAATTATGGTTTGTTTTATCACTCTAACACAACATTGATCTTTTAACGAATACATTTTTGTTTCCCCATTATTCATCAATTGTACTGTATTTCAGGAATTCAGTCAGTCGCTGGCTGCTTTGTTGTTCCCATGGCAACAGGTATGAGTCTGGCACTATGTATGTCTGCTTTCCGACAGCGACGACCCAACGCTCGCTATGTGTTATGGCCGAGGATTGACCAGAAATCCTGCTTCAAATCCATCGTTGCTGCAGGTATGATTCTCTCTTTTTGGGTTTCAGGCAAGCTACTTCCAATGAATTTAAGTTTGATTATTTAGGAAATAAACTTTACATGTAGCTCTGACATAAGCACAATGTCCTTCATAACTCTGCCCAGTGTGAGTTATACTCTTCACTTCAACTGGGATCTCTGCAAAGAGCTATCTGAGAGTTTAACACTGGAAGCTAGCTTCCAATCAACGAATTCCGACACATAGTTGTAGTTTTGAAGAATTCTTTACACAAACAAAGAGACGATATGATTAAATTATGTGATACTTTTCCAGGTTTCCAGCCTGTTGTGATTGAGAACATTTTAACTGGAGATGAATTAAGCACAGATTTGAGAACTCTTGAAAGGGAGATAACTGAGTTAGGAGCTGAAAACATTCTTTGTATTTTGTCCACCACCAGTTGTTTTGCTCCAAGAATACCAGATAGGTAAGTTGTGGAATACGATTGATTTCCTAGCAATTCTAAATATCATCAGATTCAGATTATACTTGTGAACAGTTGATTTTAGAGCAAGTTTTTGTAAAGCTGGACATTCATACTCAAATGATTTCTTGTTTTAATTATAATAAAGCTTGGAGAGGGTATTGAAAAGCTCTACATGGTGTTTTGTTGGTCTGACAGATGTATATACTTTGATGAATTGAAAGTTCTCTATTTTTATTCATCCCCAGGCTTGAAGAGATAGCCAAACTCTGTAACAATCATGGAATTCCTCACCTTGTGAATAATGCTTATGGAGTACAGGCTTCTAAATGTACACATTTATTACAACAGGTAAGATGACTCCCACTCACTTGACTGAAGTATTTATTATCTCACTCACTGACCACAGATTTCCATGTCACTGGATAAATTGGTTCAGTTTGAATTGAATTTACTCACCAATGTTTTTCACATGCAGCAAAAAATAATAGACCTATTATTTCCCGCTATTAAGTTATAACTATGTCAATCCATACTAACTTCCTCATGTGATTGTGACACCTACAGCTACTGCCATACTGCATATATCTGCCGAGTTGACCCAACTGATCCAATCGTCAGTGGCTCAGACAGGCCCCCCCCCCCTCCTTCACAAAAAAGCAAAATTCACAGTCATTTTCTGATTGGCTATTTTGATTAATTCAATCACAGTTGTACAACTATTTTGGACCATGTTTAGATGATACATGTACTAATGAGAGGATAAAGGCTTTCTAACAAGCGACGACGCCCCTTGCTCTCTCTTTGAATAACTTGGCAAGCCCCAAATATACATGAACTAATCTTAAAGGCATCATAAAACACTTGTGAATCCAGCTGACAAAGTGGACCCTGCAAGGAGGAACATTAAGTATGCCAAATACATTAGCCTTCCAGATGTTCTATGCTCTTGAGCCTAAAATCCAAATTTAGATGTGGGTTGGTGGAGAATGTTGGTTGGTACTTTTGTTGTCATATAACCTTAAGTTGAGTGCAATGTTAAGCCCCAATCAATCAATCAATCAATTAATCAATCAATCAGTCAGTCAATCAATCAATCACAAACTGGACCCTTTCACCAAAGTGCTCCTGGGCAATAAAACAAATTTGTAGATACATGTAGTGTGTTTATCAAAAGTGTATTTTTGCAGGCTTCCCGAGTAGGAAGGGTAGATGCCTTTGTTCAAAGTACAGATAAAAACTTCATGGTGCCTGTAGGAGGTTCAGTAATAGCTGGTTTTGATAAAAATCTCATTGAGGAGATCGGAAAAATGTATCCAGGTAATAATTTATATTTTTTAGAAGTGAAGTGTTTCCCTTGTGTATATTAGTGTGTTCAGTGTATTTGGTGTATTCTCAAACTGCTTTAGAATTGAGTGAAGAATCACTTGCTAGTGAATCAGTCAGTCAGCCATCAATCCAGCAATATTAAAGTATATGATTGGCAGCTCATTTGTGATTTATCCACTACACGTATGCCTTCAGATACTGTTAAACTCTTCAAGGACATAGAACTAGAGTGCCATACAAGTTAGTGATGGTCAACTTAATCACTTCGTGGATTCCTTTCCTTTTGGTCTATATTGCCTATTGGCCCAGTTGATCAACCTTTCAATCATTCAATGTGCCTTATGTCTACAGCTTCACATAGATTTACCCAAAAAACTTATTAACTTTTAAAATGGCTCTACCATTTTCACATTAAACACATGCTTTTGAGTGTGTTTTCAGTTGATTGCCTTTTTACTTAAGAAATGTAGTACTTGTATTATATAGGTCGAGCCTCTGGATCTCCATCCCTTGATCTATTTATTACCCTCCTGTCTCTGGGGGTCAAAGGTTACAAGTGCCTATTACAGAGACGTAAACAGATGTACAGCTATCTTCATGAGAAACTGTCAGAGTGTGCAGGGAAGTATGGAGAACGTGTTTTGGACACTAAACACAATCCTATATCTATAGGTGAGTATGTGCTGTCAGAACTGGGATCCAGTTTCAATACCTTGTGGAAATTACTTTGTCATGATAATCCAAATCCCACTTAAGTGGACGTAGTACAAAATATTCTTCCGAAAAGTAGAATAAGATGTGACTGGTAACCCTTTCACATAGGACGATCAAATGAAAATATTGCGGAAATATATTTGTTCTGATTGATCATGCTTTCTTTTCTTCTGTTTTTAAGCTATGTCGTTAGAGAAATTGTCCTCCAGTGATAGTAAGGTTATAACAGAGATTGGATCAATGCTGTTCACCAGATTTGTCTCTGGCACAAGGTAAGGCACTTTAACATGCTGAATATTTTAAGGACACCTTTTCATATTGTGGTTCTTATCTAACAGAGATTTAATGGTTGTTGGCTGTTGTGATTCTTACCCTCTGACAATGCCCCCATGGAAGTAAAATAATCGAGTGGGTCAAACACCAAACAGTCTACTGTTTGAATTGTTTTATTTTACAGAGTCATAGCCTCGGGAGGTCAGAAATCAACAATAAGCGGAAAAGATTTTATTAATTTCGGTTCTCATCACAATGTTTATCCTGTTCCTTACCTCACAGCTGCGGCGGCCATCGGAATGACACAGGAAGATGTAGACTCATTTATCAACCGACTGGATAAAGTTTTAGCCAAATATTATCACGGTGTACGGACAGAAAAGCAACCAAAGTTAAATGTTCTGGAGCAGGAAAGTGTTTAAAAAATGCTTAATATGTTTTATATTTATTTGGACATTCCTGCCATTCGCTGAGAAAAGCTAACTCAGAAAATCACTGTGAAAAGGCGTGTTATGCTCACTGACAAAATAAACAAATTATTTATGACAAACTGTTATATCATTTATAGTATTTAAAGAAATTCATTGTTATAGGACATCATATTTAGAGAATTCAAAAATAAAAATGTTTTATGTAATGTAGCAATACTATTAAATTTGAAGTTGACTTCATTTTTGACAAACGAAAGTGTTTCAATTGAAGAAATACCTGAGTGAAGCACCTTTCCAAATTGGTTTTGTCTTTATAAAGATACAATTGTATCGATCGGGCTCCCATAGAGCATCACATTCGTGTGTTTGAATCTTGCACTTGGTTTATGGTGTGAAAATAAACCGAAAACAAACTTTTGTTCGTCCGCGTCCGCGTTCAGCGCGCCATTTACATGTAGAAATTGACAGGAAGAAGTATTAGGCCTAGTGTTTAGAATTAGTTCCCTTGCGAGCTTATCCAATGCAATATCAACTGCCAGACTACCTTTTCCGAAATTTCTACAACAACCTCCACAAGTCATGTAGAAACCATGAATCCAGATGGACATCTTTTTATTTTGTTAAAATACACTTTCGATTTGGCTAACGATATCCTGAATAAATTTTATAACTTATTGCCATTACTGGTGATTTCTTATCGCCAGAATGTTGCCCTTTATGATCACAATCGTTTCTGCAACATCAGTTTGCCAAAAATCTCCCTACACTAATGATTTTATCGGTCGGTGCAGACTTTCCAGGAGGTGCTTAACTTTTTTCTTTGTGTATATGAAAGACTATAACTCTGCCCAATCTAGTAGGCTATATCAAATCTGAGATTGTGCTCACGCCAATGAGATAAAATTGCATCCTGGATCATATAGTTTCACCCGCATCTGATGAAAGTTAACCAATGCTGATGCCCGTAGAATTCCGAAATTGTGTTTTCAGCAAATCTGGTCGTAAGCAACTGACGGCTTCGTGAAACAGCCCCCTGGCGCAAAGGCCCGTTCTCACCGTGCGATTTAACACGGGTTTGCGACTGGCACAACTAACGGTCCGTTCTCATTGTGCGATTAGTCGCATGCGATTCAAATGGATGCATTTGATTGGTTGACAAATCATATCGACCAATAAAAAGCATGCATTTTAATCGCATCCTACAAGCCGGTACGACTAATCGCACAATGAGAACGGACCGTTAGTTGCGCCAGTCGCAAACGCGTGTTAAATTATAGGAACTTGCCCATGGTCGCAAGTCTAGAGGCGCAACTCTATGCTATAAACCTATGCGTAACTTTGCGCCAGATTAGTACAACACCGAGTGTATGTTAGATTCTCAGCACCATAGAGGCTGATTGTTCGGGCTATAGACACCAATACATAATTAAAACATCTAAAATCGGCCCCACCTACTCTTTGCTCCTACTCCACTCCTTTAAATCTTGACTTCGTTATAAAGTAGGCCTACAGTGCTAAGTGTAAAACCCCTAGCATATTATCTTTCTGTGCAATAACATTACCCGACTGTTTTTTTGTGTGATTTATTTACTTCACC
This sequence comes from Lepidochitona cinerea, assembly GCA_963971465.1. Classification (NCBI taxonomy): domain Eukaryota; kingdom Metazoa; phylum Mollusca; class Polyplacophora; order Chitonida; family Tonicellidae; genus Lepidochitona; species Lepidochitona cinerea. The sequence goes on from OZ020553.1 coordinate 33,232,101, forward strand.
GAATACTAACTATACAACAGAGTGCTATTCGTGAAGCCCTTCACAGTATGATCCGGAAGACCCCCCCCCCCCCCCCCCCCCCCCCCGCTGCCGTCAGATTATGCCTCCTGTCAAGGTACGCACGTATTACCAATTACAGTTAACTACATCTTAAATGGCTTCAAGCTTCTGGGGATTAGTGATAAGACAAGAATGGATATAAATACAATTGGAATCTTGAAAAAATGTAATTCAATCATTTGGACAGAATATTATAACATGGATAATAACTGTTTACAATGCTCTCAGACTGTACGTCCTCGTCAAGAAGGTCTTCTATGTGATGGTTGCCAGCGATGGTGTCATCGTACTTGTGGCACAGGAGTAACTCGAACTGAGTACCGAATTGGCTGCCGTACTGGTTACATCGACTGGGAATGTGAGACTTGTGCATCCGTCAGGATATCTATTGTCGCTACATCTGACGATATTGGTACAACAACCTGTCATCCCAATACACACCAGGTATTCCCTCAAAACTTTGATTATAATAGATGTTATATCCAGAAAAAAATATTTTGGTGCATTTTGAATCTTCAAATAGTATCTGGATGCGTAAACTGGATTGGTTTTAACATTTGTTCATTCCTCTATTTCAGGCTGCTGTTGACACTTATCTTGAGTTTGTAGTCGACTTGTTGGTTGAGACTCCAGTCTATACTGTATCAGTGGAGAACAACCCACCTGTTGTAGGTACACTGCTATTCCACCCATTAGAGCAACCAAATCACGTTACCTACCATGTCCTCAAAGGAGCTTCAAGATTTGGAAAAGTAATTATCTTCTTCATATTTTACTGGTATTGTAACACAGAGAAGTCACACTTAATTAATATCATTTCAATTAGACCTTGAGAAAACTAAAAAAAAAAAAAAAAAAAAAAAAGCCATATACACTGTAAAATGTAACCCGTAAATTTTACGGTAGAATACTGGCAGCTGGGCTGCCAACTTTCTACCGTAAAAATAAGGGTAGACCGTAAAATCAACTAGCCACATTCCTAATCAGTGAATGTGAAAAAACATTATGAAATCAGCAGGCTTTTACAGGAAATACAGGACTTTAAATCGTCAACCCCAGCATGGATCTGTTAATGTAGATTTTCAAATGTTATGTACCCCTAACGAAATAGTAAAACTGACTACTTCTGCAAGTTGACAAACATATATTTATTTTAAAAAATTTGAAAAAATACTGATGAAAATTCTCCGTTAGGGCAGATGTCTAAATCTACGCTTTCAAACACAGCTATGTTAAATTAACTATCTTAGCCTATAATGACAAATTTTTCTTATATCAAATCGCCTACGGCGGGATTCGACCCTCTAATCTCCTATACAGGAGCTGCGCAGAACCATATGCGCACTAGCCATAACCTTAGCCTTTAACCACTACACTAACTTCAAATATGAAGGGATGGAGGCCACATTTCCATGCCTTACTAGCGCTTCGGTGTGCGCATGCGCACTTCGGTTTTTTCGCACCCTTTGATCCTCAATGACGTATTTTGGACGAATCCTTCACGGAAACAACCGAGGAGATCAGATCTCGTTAGCTCGGAAACGACAACTCTGTCTCAAAGTTATTTATGTTACACGACCGTAAAGCTTCCACTGAAGTATAAAACGGCAATTTACCGTTAATTTTAAAATATTCTACTGTAGAATTGACGGTAAACAGTTACAGTGTAGCAGTCGTAATTTGAGCACATCTTGATGCCTGTTTACAAAAAAGGGTGCTATATAATGTTATTTCACGTTTCTCTCTCCGCAGGATATACTTGTCGATTCCCTTGGTTATCGATATAACATCAAAGTAGATAAACGTCGTACAGCTACAACATGGAGATGTTGCCATCGCACCAAGAACTTCACATGTAAAGCTACAGTTATGTACCGGGATGGTGTGTACGTTCGAGGAACACAACACCATGTGTGTACACCGAAACCTGGTCAGTAACGTTGATTTTAATGAAATATCCAAACTTTTTTTCTATAAAAGATGCAGTATATAAGATAAACAATATTACATTTTCTTGTTTTATTTAACAGGTCATATTCAAGTCTTAGAAATACACAAAGATGTTATTAGTACAGCGGAAAAGCGTCATCATGACTCCGTGGCAAACTTAACAGAAGAGGTACGTCCAAGGGTTACATTATCCGTTAGATCTGTTTCTATGTTAAAGGCCCACTTGCCGCCGTAGCCTGTTTAAATTTGCTAAGAAAACCAATTTACATGAACTTACTACGACTAATACTACTAAACTTAAACATAGGACACATAAAACATGTCTAGTTAGCTTTAGAATGTAGAAATGGGGTGAAAAACAAACGAAGAATCGAAGCCTGATTGCAAAAACAACGATCAGTGTCGGTCAACTTTCGTGTTGGATTACCCTCATTTCAGGCCTTTTTATCTGTGGTTTACACTCAAACAATAATCAGCAGGCTTTTCCAGTCTCTGTTAACCGATCGTCAGTCTGTATTTCTCAGATAAATAGGCCTACGTAAAATTACATTGTGCCGTTAGTTCACTCACTCGACTGAAACATAAAATCGCCAATAGGGGGCAGTGTGGTTTGTTTACGTTACGGGCACCTAACAATTCAAATTTTCAAATTCAAATTAAAAATACAAAGTGACGTCCAAACTTTCAAATTTTGGTAAAAATAGAAAATTCCTAACTTATATTGTCTGGGAAAAATACAGAAAACGGACTTTCTTTTTTAATGTAAACAATATTCCTGATTTTCGCGGCAAGTGTGCCTTTAAAGAGGCTAAAATACACACTTTTTTTCATAATTCTGATCGTCACGACAGTAAGAGGCTTTGAAGGCCATCGAAAAACTAAATGATTAGCGTTGGAATGAGGAAAATCCATACAGTATGTGACCTGCACGAACCAAAAACGTGTTCGAAAGGTAAACAAAATTTAAATAACCGGGACGACCATTCATTCATTCTAAGCCAAAGTTAGTTCAAAACAAAACTATATCGCATATTTTCGAGACTAGAAGCACTAAAAAGCTTCTGAATAATACATCTTGAGAAAAATAGCCAATAATTTTAACATTCTGTTTTAACGTCAAAATAGCAGTATTTTTGCAGCGTCACTAGGCTCAATAACTTATTTTGCGTCACTATTTTGTTTGCTCACGTTTTTTCATTTGGTTGTCACCGGCAGGGTGACTTGGTTCCTTGTCACGAGGTTTGTTGACTATTGATATATAATTTAGTTACCAATGTGTAATTTTGGTATTTATTTTTTCAGGTACTCTTGGAAACAGTGAACCCAAGCCATGTATCTCAGCACCCAACTCTTCCAAAATCCAATGACCTCGCTAGACAGGGAAACTTGAAAAGAAGAAAGCTGGGACAGCAAATGCCTCATTTCGCATCTGAAGATTTTGATAGGAGAGTTGGTATTTAAGGAGATTGTCAAATAAAGGAAATGACATACATCGTTCAACTGATAGGCGTTCAAATACATATGTTTAATAAATATTTTCCTGTACTTGTCGCATTTAATATTTGGCTATATATATTTATAGTTATCCCCATTTCACAATCTTTGTATCAAAGAAATAAAAACATCAAACTATTTTCATTGTCGGTCTGTTTGTATGAATTGCATTTAATTAAGATAAACCAAATCAAAGAGAACAGGTAAATGAGCAAATGGTTAAGACGAGATTATATTAAAGTTGTACATCGAAAAACAACGAAAGGAGACGGACCAATGTGGATTCCGTTATATTTTCACAATGTAACACACATTTCTTTTCGCGGTTTGTATTAAATCGTACGACCAAGAAAAGTAATGTATGTTCTAATAAATGATTCCATCGACCAATCAGAACCCCTGTAAGTTCTATAGACGGTTGCCTATATTGAATTGTGTTGACTGCTCATCAAAATTCTGGCAGTTGTCAACATTGGAATATTTTGCCGTTAAAACAATTATACGGTTTCCGAAATTTCTCTGAAAAATGTTGTTAGTTTTACAATTCTCCACAATGTTCGTTCAAGATACGCTTAAGGGTATATAACCCTTCGGCTTGAATGTTCCTCTTGGCTATTCTAATATTGTTAACTTCTTGTTGACGTGTTGGTAGAGTGGGCAGACTGAAACAATCTGTTTTTTTCTCACAGGAACACCCACATTATCTGGGCGATTCACGGAAAAAAGTGTTGACAGTCCATGCCACTTCAACCTTGCTAATATGGCCAAGTGAAATACTTTTGCTAAAAAAATCACCGTGCCGTTCATCAACATATGCTACATTATTTTGTTTATACAGATATTTAAGAAAGATACCGGATAAAATACTGTGTGAAAATCTTTAATAAAAACAACAAGAAAGCTTTGTTTCACAGATTGGAACTGTTTTTATTGCTGTTCCTGGTATCAAGATATAATCTATGTCCATATGGACTTCAGCACATATCGACTGTGTCAGTGTGATTTACAATTTCCAATATATCTCTACAGTTCATGATTTCAAACTCAATAGCTATAAAATATCAATATCCAAAATACAGAATGCTTAAAGACGCCATTGGGGGATCAACATAGGCGATAAGTATTCCAGTGTTATCTAAAATCGGTAGAAGAATTTCTGCTATTTTTAAAAATGTTTTATCTCAAACACAGTGTGTAATAACAGGAATACTGTAAAAAGACCTCAAGAGGGATGCAATTTAAGGGCATTAGTTATATTTTCTAATTATCAAGAGAAGTTCAAGTAACTTGAAAAACTAAACAATGACGTCGAAAAAATAAAAATATTGGTAAGGTCAGTAGTTCGTATACGAACTGAAGAGGCATGCTAATAAAGGATACAATTGAAATAGCCCGAGTGTGTGAATGCATTTTTTGGATGTTTTGAGGAGTTTATATCTTCAAGATTGGTATCAGTGGAAAATTATTATTTTGACGTTTTTGATAAAATGAGCTAATTCTGTTTCAACGAAAGTTTCCTTGTATTTGAGGGGCCTCCGTGGCTCAGTAGGTAGAGCGTTGGACGCTCAATCCGAACAGCCTTCCACCAATAAGTCATGGGTTCGAATCCCACTGAGTCCAAAAATTGGAAAATTTTCTGACTGGGTTTTCACACGAGCGACCTATGTGGGATGGTTGCCAGTTACCAACGGAAGGTCGTGGGTTTCCTCCGGACAAAGAGCCCGGTTTCCTCCCACAATAAAACTGGCAACGCCGCCATATAAGTGAAATAATCTTGAGCGCGGCGTAAAATACCAAACAATCAATCCTTTTATTTGGCAGATTGCTTCAGACCTTTTTCTTCGAATATCGAAAACCAAAGTTTTTCATACGCCGAGAAAATAAAGTGTGTTTTTGGATTGACAAGGATTTGTATATTGCTTGTTTACATATATAAGGTGGATTAAAACACAGACACTAAGATAAAGATGATCATAAAGCCTATTAAAAGACCAGTATTCTGTAACACAGATAATGTAACCTTTGACCTCATCGTCTTGAACTCCGGATCTCTTTCGTCGGCTGTTCGAATTTCCGGAAGCTGAAACAACAAATCATAAGTCACTTATCAGTATGGTGGTTGTTTTAATTTCTCATTTTAATTCAGAAATGTTTCAATTTTTATTTGCTCAGAGTGGGATTCGGATGAGGATAGGAAGAGATCTAAAGCCGAACCAATCAAGGATTAAGGTTCAGGGACAAAGCATAGCTCTCATATTTATTACTATTATTTTTCAAACATTTCGTACTCTGGCCCTAAGGAACTGTTAGAAAGCATTTTTTTTCTGGTGAGAGGACATAACCCCGTATGTATTCGATATCAAAATGGAATTTGGTCGGAATGTAATGCAGTCATGTCATTCAAGCATTGAATTAGACACGTCCGTCGTAAATGTGTCTCAAAAGATTCCCGAAGTCGCAGAGATACGCGGACGTGGGTCAAACAATAACTGTAGGTGGAGTCATGGTCACGCATTACGTTACGACAGAGATACGCGGACGTGGGTCAAACAATAACTGTAGGTGGAGTCATGGTCACGCATTACGTTACGACAGAGATACGCGGACGTGGGTCAAACAATAACTGTAGGTGGAGTCATGGTCACGCATTACGTTACGACAGAGATACGCGGACGTGGGTCAAACAATAACTGTAGGTGGAGTCATGGTCACGCATTACGTTACGACAGAGATACGCGGACGTGGGTCAAACAATAGTTGTCGTCATTTTAACGTACCATATCCACTAGAGCTATGTACATGAAGACTCCTCCTGCTAAGGCAAAAATCCATTTATCAGCTGAAGTTGCTCCGGTTAACAGTATACCCATTGCTAGTCCCAGGAAGCAAGGTAAACTGACCAACAAGTTGTACAACAAGGCTTTTTTCATCTTCATCCCGGAATGAATCAAAATTGCAATATCTCCTGCAAAAAAAGAGAGAGAAATAACTCTTATCGCGCCATCGGAATAGTAGCATGTAGGAGAAACAGTGAGGAATGATACATGCTATGAAATTAACTTCATCTATAAGGAAATAAAACTAATCATACCTAACTCGTGTGGTAGTTCTTCGCAGAGAATAGCTACAGAAACACTGATGCCGGTTACAACACTGTTAGCAAAACTCGCTCCGATAGACAAACCATCGACAAACTTGTGTATTCCATCAGCAATCAACACAATCCATGCCACAGTGGCCACCTCACCGTCTCCACTCATACCATGGGAATGGCTGTGTGTATTGTCCTCTATCTCAATATCTAAACTTCCCTTTTCGCTAACTATTTTACCTTTGGAAAGAAAATCAAAATCAAGACGTGACCATCTTCTCAAGCCAAGTTAAAATCTCCATGGCTCCATTCCGTGTTTTTAAAACACATAATGGGACAATGCAGGTTTTAACTTGGCTCGAGAAGATGTAAAGTGGTAGAAGATGTATGGCTTTGAGATTATGTATTTGGTAAAGGTTCTACAATATGGTAGGGTTATTATCCCCTTCTTTCGACCAAATTCTTTAGTTGAATTTCCAGTTCATGCTGTATGAACATGTGTTTTGTCTATCAAAGGGATAGAATCATTGGGTGTGCAATGGCCGCCAATTGAATTCGGTCCTGTATCCTTATATGAGTTTGGAGTTGTTGCTGGTACAGGAGTCTAATCATGACTGGTCTGTATTTAAAGTCAAGATCTTTTTGTTGGAAACTCGTCTTCATAAATATCGTAGTCAAAAATGTATCATTTTTTTTAAATACGAAAATATTAATGCACTCTATTTGAAACTATGTATCTCAGGTTCAGGGTATCGTAGTCTATATGTGCCGACCCATTTCTAAACAGATAAACTAATGAAGATTTGAAAAAATGACAAGTTCTTAATTGATTGTCTTCGGTACTCTCCCAACAAAGACTATATGCAGTTTTGTTCGCTATTTAAAAAGTAAGAATATACAAAGTTTATAGTCCTTTACTAACCTTTTTCCAAATTTAACATCTCCTCTTCTTCTCTCTTTTCTATTTTCCTTTTCTTTTTCTCTGCCTTAATCTAGGATAGAAAATAAATCTGCAATCAAACTGTAACAATTAGTATTTGAGGTACCACTCATGAAATAGCAATAGTGTTGTTCGTTTACAAGGGCAAATATATAGACATATAAATGGAACGCTTTGATACACTACTTATTTACATATAAAATAGTAAGTACGAAAATAGTAAATACATTATATTATAAATGGAGAATAAAACTACATCATTCTTTGATGAGATCTTCAAAATGCTTGCTCGCCAAGTTCAAAACACTTGCTCGCCATGTTCAAAATACTTTTTCGCCAAGTTCAAAATACTAACTCGCCATGTTTTCTCGTCCTCTATGCCTGCACTGTGTATAGTGTTAAAGTAGTTCATAACCATTGATTCATATTAATACTTATTGGAGTCACCCAATGGTCGCCCAATGTTCTTGTGCTGAATTAGCATTGCAAGCATTACCATATATATGGTAATGCTTGCAATGCTAGTGCTGAATGTGAAGACACATTCTCCAAATCTGGAAAGCGCGAGAATCTCGCGTTAGTTATCGTTGCTTACCCTTTTCCAGCTGGAGTGTAATCTCATAGCTTGCTCCCACACGTAAAATAAATACAGAGCTCCTACAATTGTTGTGCATTTCCATTTGTATTTGTGTGCAGTCTCTTCAATATTCATCAGATCGAAGGCCTACAAACAGTAATTGATCATATTGCTTGCATGTTCATTGTATTGAAATCTTCTAAACGTTCTAAACATTGTTTTATAGACTCAACACGAACGCTTTTATTGGTTTATATAGACAATTCATCAATTCAATACAACTTTATTGTACATCAGACCATCTAGATGGTATCTCAAATCTATGAAATTGTGAGACTAACATCTTGGGAAGGCAGAGGAATTTATTTCTATGCAAAGTTTCACCAGACCGCCCCAGATGTCCCTATTTTACCGTCAATGTACGCCTTGTTGACGGGTGACTTTCTGCAAGTTAATTTCTCGGGCAGGTAGGCCCTAATGGTAACCCCCCCCCCCCCAACTCAAGCTATAATAGCTTTCTTGCTTTGCATATAAATTATACTGATAGACTACCATTTACTTCTAAGGTAATACAGGTCCTCGGTGATAGTTCCTCAGTCTGAAGCACGTCTTCAATCGACGCGGCGCGGCTTCGAAACTCACTCACACGAAATAAATTGACAAATTTTAGTAGATTTTTCATTCGATCGCTGTATTTGGAAAAGTTGCCAGATACTTGTCGAAGGTATGTGGTTTCGTCCCGGTTTCCTCCCCACTAAACCTGGCAACGCCACCATATAAATAAAATAATATTGGTTGCGGCGTAAAACATCAACCAATCTAAGGAAAAAATACCAAATTGTGCGTCTATAGACTGATGGCATTTTTTTCAACATAGCCGTTTGTGTAGTTCTTTACAAAATATTTGGATAAACTCAAGGTTTGGGACCTACCTCTGGAATAAGTACAAATATAGAAGTGCCGGCCATGGCCCCCACGGCCAGTGCTACTAGCATCATTATTGTCTTTTTGTAGAATGGTTTATCCATAATGGGCACCAACACGGCACCAACCATTGATATACAGTTAATGACTGCAACAAACCCAACTCCGTAGCCCCATGCTAAAACACAAAATATGAATTGATATGGACAAAAATAAGCTACATTATTTTTACAATTGTATTCTCGCGAGGTTTTCTTTAAACGAGGCCAAGTTGGACGTCGTGCGGCCATTTTAAATAAGAATACAAAACTACAACAAATCAATAAGGTAAAATACTTTGGCGTATGACAAACCGTATGGGTTTTCGCGTACATACCAGAATAACATTGTTAAAAGACTTTAAACTAACATTTAGTATTGCTTAGAAGACAACAGAATTAGCTTAGCAGTTTAGAAAACAAAATAATATTGTACACGTGCAGTCTGTTTTATTGTAATATACAGACATGTAGACAAGTTGCCATTTTTTCGTGAGGGACTTTTTAAAATAGTAAGAGTATGTATTTTGACTGTGTATCAGCTAGTAAAAGTAGGTATTTTGACTGTGTATCAGCTAGTAAAAGTAGGTATTTTGACTGTGTATCAGCTTACCTTCCGTTGGAGTGGAACGTTTATGTCGAGGACCATTTTTTGTTTCTACTTCTAATGGTTGTAGAGTTTGATGAAAACAGAAGTGTTGTACGAGTCTGAGAACGTCAATAGGAATATCCGGCTGATAGGCGGTAATCGAGTTCATTCCATCATGTGACACGTTATAGAAATGAAGTATTCCTTCTGGACTTATGCACTGAAACAAGGTTACACATTTGTCAGACAATAGCTTAGCTATGGTTATGTAACTGTTAGGTAGATCCCTTAATTCTCACAGTTTCAACCATACTCGTACGCATAGGGCATGTTTCTGAAAGTGGAGAGATCCCTATAGATTATACGCAACCAATGCTAAACACAAAGATCAAAAGTTCAGCACCCACTGGAAAGTCTGCACCGACCGATAAAATCATTGGTGTAGGGGGGTTGTTGGCAAACTGATGTTGCAGAAATGATTGTGATCATAAAGGGCAACATTCTGGCGATAAGAAATCCCCATTAATGGCAATAAGCTATACAATTTATTCAGGATATCGTTAGCCAAATCAAAAGTGTGCATATTTCTCTCATAACATGACTATTATAATAACAAAAAAGTAGCCGTCTGTGTCGTGGTTTGGGTAGTTTCTTTTTAAGAAAGATGCTCTAGCACAGCTAACAAGGAGTTATTTTGGACATTTAAGAATCTGAGAAATTAAAACAATGTACCATTATGCCATGTAGTAAAATCAGCGTATAGCGTCAGCCTTACAAGCTATATATGATATGTTTGTTGTAACATACATGTACAAACATATTGCTGTTGCCTTGTACGCTATCTGACACACATTTATATACCTATATAAAAAGGCCTATACAACTCTTTTAGAGCACTGAAATATTTCTGATGACCTTTCAGGTGTTTAGCTTATATCATTGGGCACATAGTTTGTCTAATGATCAGAGATTATTTTACCTTTGCACTTTCTCTTTCGCCTGACACAAATACCGCATTTCTCAATGTTCTATTTAAAGACTAAAGGGGTTATTCTGAACGTCACTGAACCTAAAAAATGATACCCAATTCGCGGACAAAAATGCACATCTCAGTAACTATAACTGGTACAATCTTAATATAAATAGGCTAGCAACACTACCTTTGGTAACTTATAATATATGTTTACGTCCTGGCCATTGAATAACGTTAAGGCTGAATCTAAAGTGTTGCGTAATTACAGCTAGATAACACAGAACCTTGGTTATAATGTTAAAAGTAGGTACTCATTGATTGCGATTCTTACTTTTTCATGGAGGCATTCTGTGAAAGTGTGGCCTGAGGAGTTGTGGCAAACTGACATCTCAACTCGATCTTCGCCCTCTCTTCCAGGATATAACCCCTCGTGGTGGCGGGCAAATCGAAAGCGTTTATCCGAGCGACTAGAATAACCCGTCCCTTGTCTTGTAGTTAACTTTTGCATTCTACCCAACGACTTCTGTGGATCATTGTGAGGTCTACCGGGATAGTTTGCCGTAGAAAGTGTAATGCCATCTTTAGCAGAAGAACGGTCAACATAATGGTGCAAGGGCAAAGTAACCATATTCTCTTTAAATTGCTCTTGCCTCTCCTTGGTTCCATTTGCAAGCAATTGGTCATGTTTGTCCACAGGGGGGCCGTTTCCTATTGTTGGAGTATCTGATAAAGTTGGTCTTACACTCATTACATTAATAGTAAGTATCGCTAGAAGTATCCCCAAAACATAACCTGTAAACTTCTGCATGTTGATTGTGACTTTGTGTATAACAAAAACTGGAAGACTCAAGTTCTAGTTCTGGAGCAAAAGGACCAGTCTGAACTGACGAAGAGGAGTTATTATATTTGACAGAAGATTCAGGTATGGGCTATTAAATGAAGTAGTCTTTATTTAATTCAAGATCACGAACGTTTACAGGCCCTTTTGTTTCACCAAACATGTTTATTACCTGTAGCTGTGACGCAGAGTTCTGTCTTTTATGATAATAATGAAATTAAAAACTCATAATTTTTTTGAAAATGTCATTCATACAAATTTATATCTCGTCTGTGACATACGTGATTGATAGAGGAGGTCCCGTCATTACATGTTTTGTCTGCACAAGAAGGTTGGTGCAGCTTTGCTCAGGTTCATTACGATTATAATTAATTATAGCACGTTGCACATTCAGATAAAGGTATTCTTACTTCATCAGCTTTCTTAGTTTATCCCACAAACATTTTAGGTAGTCCAATCTATGTAATGAAATGTTGCAATATAACTGTTGGCCGAAGAAAGCCCGGATTGATGGTCTGTGATGGTAAGTTTCATATGGTCCCCTGTCCGTCCATTGCGAGAGGACTGTTTATCTATCTATACACAAAGAAAAAGGTTAAGCACCCCCCTGGAAAGTCTGCACCGACCGATAAAATCATTCCTGTAGGGAGATTGTTGGCAAACTGATGCTGCAGAAACGATTGTGATCATAAAGGGCAACATTCTGGCGATAAGAAATCACCATTAATGGCAATAATTCAAGATATCGTTAACCAAATCAAAAGTGCATTTTAACAAAGATAAAAAGATGCTTGTAAGTATGAAACTTCAGAGTCCATCTATAGCTTCACAGGGCGAACATATTGAAGTAAAAAAATGTCACTTTGAGTGTGTAGAACAAATACCTAGAGCAGAAGGCCAATAGCGCGTATAGCCTCCAATAGCTTCCAGCCTGCGTTTCATCCCTCCAGTGAGACGTCGGATCTGTTGAAGGGGTAAATGCCCCAATACCGATGAAATGCGGCTTCCAATCCCTGCAGAGTTTGTACATGATGCTCTGTTTGAATGTTTCTGCCCATCCTATCCCAAATGTGCTCTAAAGGATTCAAATCCGCGCAGTTACCCGTTCCACCCCGTCTCGCTGGAGGGTTGAGACGCAGGTTGGAAGCGAATGCGGGCTATATGCGCTATTGACCTTCTGCTCTAGAGATGTGTTCTACACACTCAAATTGACATTTTTATTCAATATGTTCGCCCTGTGAAGCCAGATGGACCAGATGAAGTTTCATACTTACAAGCATCTTTTTGGAGCCGCCGTGGAGCGCAGCGGAACAAGGTTCATTTGAGGGTATGTGGAGAGAAAGAGTATGACACGAGGTTATTTCAATAACTTATATGAGAATAGTAGCGAATTTACGATGTCACCAACTTACTGCCAACGTTATTTTGTACAAATTTGCTTTATCCCTCAGCCAGTGAACGTGATGGCGTAACGATATTTTGGTCTATATTTTCATTAAAAAGCATGACAAAGTCGTTAAAGAGCGATCTAAATGTTTGTAATTTGTGCAGTATTCTACCCCTCCTGCATGTGCGTGCCGTGTGCAAATATACATGTTAAGTAGAGATGACTTTTCAAACAACATCGAGTCTGTAGTGCATCATCGGCTGGTAGGTTTACCTCCCCCGGAAGAAGTGATCTTTTGCTTGTTATCATACAAAATGAAGGATTTAACCTGATAATGTTGTGAGTGTGGTTATATTCTGTCCTTTTATATTGAAAACTGGGCTGTCATGAACGTATACAGTCACCAAAGGGTTGATTTCACAACATTTCCCCCGCTAGCGTCGTCAGCAACCCAGCCTGTCAAAGCGGTAGCCATAGTGACATTATGTCATTCTGCTTCAAAATATCTGGGTCAAGCGTTGCACGTGACCAAAGCTTATCGTTGATTGGTTAAAAGTTCCCACTCTGCCCAAGGGAGGGAAAAGGAACGGCAATCAACAACAGGTCACTTTTTCCTCATTTTTCTCAATTATCGGGGTAGAATCGACTTTAATACCTTCGTCTTGGTGTTTATTGCATAACCCGATACCGCTGAACGTTGGTTCGCACCTCGTCAAACCACTCGAATGCTGCGCATTCTCGTGGTTTGACTCGGTACGAACCAACGTTCAGCGGTATCGGGTTACGCAACAAACACCGCTACGGCGGTATTAAACCCTTAAGCATTGTTTGAATGTAAGACACATGTTACTTTGTGCAGAATTAATGTATTTTTTAGTTTAACTGTCTTTTTGCGTGAAACCACATGAAAGTTCGACGATGGGAACATCTTTTTGCATGATGGTTCGGAAGTGTGAACCTTGTCGACGACCAGGGGAGGCTCATATTTCTGTAAGATAGATCCTGGTTTTGGAACACATGACTGGATCAATACGAACCGAAAGGGTCGCCCTTTTCAACTCCAAAATTGTACATGTACGGTGGTGGATGTTTAAGGGTTTAATAACGCCGTAGCGGGGTTTGTTGCGTAACCCGATACCAACGTTCAGCGGTATCGGGTTATGCAATAAACACCAAGACGAAGGTATTAAAGTCGATTCTACCCCGATAATTGAGAAAAATGAGGAAAAAGTGACCTGTTGTTGATTGCCGTTCCTTTTCCCTCCCTAGGGCAGAGTGGGAACTTTTAACCAATCAACGATAAGCTTTGGTCACGTGCAACGCTTGACCCAGATATTTTGAAGCAGAATGACATAATGTCACTATGGCTACCGCTTTGACAGGCTGGGTTGCTGACGACGCTAGCGGGGGAAATGTTGTGAAATCAACCCTTTGGTGACTGTATACGTTCATGACAGCCCAGTTTTCAATATAAAAGGACAGAATATAACCACACTCACAACATTATCAGGTTAAATCCTTCATTTTGTATGATAACAAGCAAAAGATCACTTCTTCCGGGGGAGGTAAACCTACCAGCCGATGATGCACTACAGACTCGATGTTGTTTGAAAAGTCATCTCTACTTAACATGTATATTTGCACACGGAACGCACATGCAGGAGGGGTAGAATCTAAAACTACACTGGTTAACTTCAAACATGGCGGACAATTCTGTTTGAGTCAAAATTTCACCTAAGAATGACAATCTAAAATAGAGATTGATCCTACTGCCATTCCTTGAGAAATCTCGAGTTGAAGATCTCGTAGAATGGCACGGGATCTCGATTGCTAAGAATGACGCATACAGCTTTCGGCTAAATCAAGTCGCTTGATAGCCTACGACGGTTTTGATAAACTAACTAGATTCGCGCCGTTTTAATGTTTGCATGCAGTTTTGAATGGAAAGCCGGGCGGAATCCTCGAGTGAGGTTCCTAATTGGTACCATCTTCTAGACACGTATTCATAATTCATTTAATACTGACTTTCAGTCACCAGAGCATCGGTACGCCGGCGCTCTCCAGTCTCCGGCGCATGGCCCAGCAGTCAGGCAGCAGAGACTGCCTAAATTCCCACAGTGATGCCCCGGAGTACTACGGACAGGCCAGTCAGTGATATCACTTGTTTGAGTCCTCTACGCCATTAAAATTTACAAAATCCAAAACAATTGTGTAGATGTTACTAAGATGCATTTAGTGTTTGCTTATAGATTAAAATTCAAATTAAAAGATAATGTGTGTCGAGAAAAGCGTGAAAAGTGGAGGATGCAGGCGCTGTAACACTCATGGAAAGTCATTTTAATAATTGATGGCAAAATATTCCCCAATTCGTTAACAAAATAGTAAATTCTTATACAAAATATCTTCATGCAGATTTATATATGAATATAAAATTGAATAAAAACATTTAAGTTTGTTCTATTAGTAAATAACATTTACAAAATTACGTATGGGAAGTTTGTTGAAGATCTCCAAACTCTGTGGCCACCCATCATCTATATACTTTGGCCACAGAGTTTGGAGATCTTCAACTCTTGGGAAGTCATTTGTAGCAGCATCTACGTTACCAACTTACCGTGTATTTCATTTTGAAATATTCTTTCTTTTCAAGCTCTTTAAAAGGTGTCTTAGTTAGGGAACATTCTCCTTCAAAATAGTTATTATTGTTACATTTTCGCCAAATTTGAGAAAGCCATCTTACCGACTTCGAACTGGTCGTATGGGCCAAGTAACACGCATAGATAAATTATTTCTTTAAAGTCGGCTTTGGGATTTTCTAGCAGTTTGCGTACCATATGATATTTCCAAGTTTAGACACAGCCAATCAATTGTAGAATTTCGGACTTTTTGCACGTCACAGCATAAATTCAAAGGACCTTCACCCAGATGCGCTATGAAGTGAAGGTACCCTGTACAACCCTACTTTTGACGAGTAGGGCCTCAGTAGGCCTAAACAGAATTTTATCCCTAGGCGGCTTCTCAGAGGCTTATAGGCCTAGTTATTTTGTTAAAATACACTTTTGATTTGGCTAACGATGTCCTGTATAAATTGTATAGCTTATTGCCATTGAAGGTGCTTTCTTATCGCCAGAATGTTGCCCTTTATGATTACAATCGTTTCTGCAACATCAGTTTGCCAACAATTTCCCTACACCAATGATTTTATCGGTCGGTGCAGACTTTCCAGGGGGGGTGCTTAACTTTTTTCTTGGTGTATATATTGTACCAGACTTCTGATTGTACTCATTATTCATTGATGTGACCATTATAGCAATCAAATTATTATGCTTATTTAAAAGACAATTTTCACCTGTTTTCAAAATAGGTTCTGCTGACAGGAATTATGACTTTTATTGTCAAAGATCAACCAAGTTACAGTGGCATGAGCTGCCAAAATGTTGATATTTTGACGTTAAAACAGAATGTTACAATTATTGGCTATTTTTCTCAAGGCGTATAATTCAGAAGCTTTTTAGTGCTTTTAGTCTCGAAATTGTACGATAAAGTATTGTTTTGAACTAACTTTGGCTTTGAATGAATGAATGGTCGTCCCGGTTATCTAAATTTTGTTTACTTTTCGAACACGTTTTCGGTTCGTACAGGCCACATACTGTATGGATTTTCCTCATTCCAACACCAATCATTTAGTTTTTCGATGGCCTTTAAAACCTCTTACTGTCGTGACGATCAAACATTATGAAAAAGTGTGAATTTTGGCAGCTCATGTCACTTTAATATCATGTAAATCGGTGCACATCCAATGCCTTTGATTGAAGTAAATCAATGGCGTAGCATTCATACACTCTTTGGTTGTCGAAACTATAATAGCTTTAGCAGGCGGGGTTCTCATGTCAGGATGGTAAATGTTTTCAATGTTTGGTTTCATTTTTTTTTTAATTTGGAAGGATAGCGTTATACATATATCAATGTTCAATTTTATTATTCATCGCACGAAGTTGGAGCGATAAATGCAAAAATAGCTTCTGTGTATGTGATTATAATTCCGTTGATAAATTCCCGTCACAATCTGGTCGCTTTGTACGTCATGTTATAAATGTACTGCTTATGTTTGTACGAAAACACTTGCGTCATGAAAACGTAAAACTATCGTGGTTCCTAAAGACCCTGCATATCTATCTAGAACTGACCAATGATATTACCGAATTTCCCTATAGTATTAACTGTATTGGATTAGTATTACGACTTCCAACTTCTGTCTTTTTCCGGTAAAGTGTCCGAAATTTTTAGCTCTCTGTGACGTTATTGCTTCTGGTAATAAGTTTATTCCAGATCATTGCAAATTTTTGTGCTTATGTTAACACCCACTGTCTTTTCTTTCTTACACAGACAAACCTGCTAGTCCAATATATAGATTGTTCAATGACATTGTCGGGGTATACTATGAGGTTATTATATGACTTCACATCCAATATGGGTATTTATTGTACGAGTCGCCGTTGGGTTGAAAGTCGATATTGGACTCGACGCCGACCAACGGTGACGAGTACAATCAATATCCATATTGGATGCGAAGTCATATAATAATCTTTTTATTATACATATGCAATCAAACGCCAACAACAATTATTTCAAGTTTAGCCTAACAGCATCATCTAATATCTTGCAGAGATATGAGGGTTCTGACGAAAACGACAGGAGCGAAGCAGACGACTCCGCGGTGACGTCAGATTCAAACGTTTCACATCATCGAACTGACGTAGTCACTCTTCTCTCTGCCGATACCCGGATGAAAATCCAATAGCACTATCAAATATCGATTTCGGCTCCAATATCGACTGATATATGATCGACACGTGGTACAAATGCTAGTCTTTCATTGGTTAATGAATACTGGTTGTATAATAATATTAGTTATTTGACGCCCTTCCGTGGGTATACGGTTAGCTATTTAGTGTCCGACATTAATATTTTTCTAATGTGAAGCGTGACACCTTAACTCCGGGTCCATGTAAAAAGCACCAGGGCACAGGCTCACGTTCTGGACATTTCGACCAAAGAAATGCCTAGAAATTTATCTGAATGGGGATGAGTGATCAACGGAAAGTATTCTACACAGAAAATATAGGCACAGTGTTTATCTCTACAAGGGCATGTAACGAACCAGTCGTTCCAACTTTTGCAAAATCTTTCGAGTGAAAACATTTAATATAAAAAAAAATTCATTTCAGAAATATAAATGTTACCTATTAGCGCGACAGGACACGACATAATTCATAAACTTTGTAATAGATAATGACACATCACGGAATACATCCCGAATCTTCATATCATTATTAGATCGTGTTTACATATCCATTAAGAAATTTTCAATTTTTATTTGGAATTCTAAGAAAGAAACTTATCACAAATCAAATGGTAATTTAAAATCAGATTCACAAAGATTTATGCGAAATTTACATCACGTGATTTGAATTATAAGGCTTTTGAGCCACCAATCGGTTGGCTAATCAACCAACTCATAGACGCACGAGCGTGGTAAAGGTATTGTAGACCTAAAGGTTGCCCGAAAATATGGTCAGGCCGTGCCAGGTACCTTTTGAAGGTCGGGGTTGTCCTTTCAAGATTATATGTAGAGTGTAGAGTAGCTAGGTTACGTGTCACTTTCCAAGCCAAGTTTCAAAACAATCCTGACAATATTAACCAAGGTATGGCCCGGACAAGCAGTCTGGGTAAAATTTGACAAATTGAAGAAACCCACTGCAATAATTCTAGAATTTTTCTCGTCACGGATAGAAAAGCGTAACACTGCGCAACGTCGTGGTAATGACTATATATCAGCCAAGTTTCAAAACAATCCTGACATTATTAACCAAGGTATGGCACGGGCAAGCAGTTTGGGTGAAATTTGACAAATTGAAGAAACCAAGGGCAATAACTCTAAAATTATTATCGTCACAGAGAGAAAAGCGTATCACTGCACAAGGCCTTGGTAATGCCTATATACCAGCCAAGTTTCAAAACAATCCTGACAATATTAACCAAGGTATGGCCCGGACAAGCAGTCTGGGTAAAATTTGACAAATTGAAGAAACCCACTGCAATAACTCTAAAATTATTCTCGTCACGGAGAGAAAGGCGTAACACTGCGCAACGTCTTGGTAATGACTATATATCAGCCAAGTTTCAAACCAATCCTGACAATATTAACCAAGGTATGGCCCGGGCAAGCAGTCTGGGTAAAATTTGACAAATTGAAGAAACCCACTGCAATAACTCTAAAATTATTCTCGCCACGGAGAGAAAGGCGTAACACTGCGCAACGTCTTGGTAATGACTATATATCAGCCAAGTTTCAAAACAATCCTGACAATATTAACCAAGGTATGGCCCGGGCAAGCAGTTTGGGTGAAATTTGACAAATTGAAGAAACCAAGGGCAATAACTCTAAAATTATTATCGCCACAGAGAGAAAAGCGTATCACTGCGCAAGGTCTTGGTAATGACTATATACCAGCCAAGTTAAAAAAAATCCTGACAATATTAACCAAGGTATGGCCCGGGCAAGCAGTCTGGGTGACAATCCTGACAATATTAATTAAGATATGGCCCGGACAAACAGTCTGGGTAAAATTTGACAAATTGGAGAAACCAAGAGCAATAACTGTAAAACATTATTCTCGTCACGGAGAGAAAAGCGCAACACTGCACAAGATCTTGGTAATGACTATATACCAGCCAAGTTTCAAAACAATCCTGACAATATTAACCAAGGTATGGCCCGGGCAAGCAGTCTGGGTAAAATTTGACAAATTGGAGAAACCAAGGGCAATAACTGTAAAATTATTATCGCCACAGAGAGAAAAGCGTATCACTGCGCAAGGTCTTGGTAATGACTATATACCAGCCAAGTTTCAAAACAATCCTGACAATATTAACCAAGGTATGGCCTGGGCAAGCAGTCTGGGTAAAATTTGACAAATTGGAGAAACCAAGGGAAATAACTGTAAAACATTATTCTCGTCACGGAGAGAAAAGCGCAACACTTCACAAGATCTTGGTAATGACTATATACCAGCCAAGTTTCAAAACAATCCTGACAATATTAACCAAGGTATGGCCCGGGCAAGCAGTCTGGGTAAAATTTGACAAATTGAAGAAACCCACTGCAATAACTCTAAAATTATTCTCGTCACGGAGAGAAAAGCGTAACACTGCGCAACGTCTTGGTAATGACTATATATCAGCCAAGTTTCAAAACAATCCTGACAATATTAACCAAGGTATGGCCCGGGCAAGCAGTCTGGGTGAAATTTGACAAATTGAAGAAACCAAGGACAATAACTCTAAAATTATTATCGTCACAGAGAGAAAAGCGTATCACTGCGCAATGTCTTGGTAATGACTATATACCAGCCAAGTTTCAAAACAATCCTGACAATATTAACCAAGGTATGGCCCGGACAAGCAGTCTGGGTAAAATTTGACAAATTGAAGAAACCAAGGGCAATAACTCTAAAATTATTCTCGTCACGGAGAGAAAAGCGCATCACTGCACAAGGTCTTGGTAATGAGGATATACCAGCGAAGTTTCAAACCAATCCTGACAATATTAACCAAGGTATGGCCCGGACAAGCAGTCTGGGTAAAATTTGACAAATTGAAGAAACCAAGGGCAATAACTCTAAAATTATTCTCGTCACGGAGAGAAAAGCGCATCACTGCACAAGGTCTTGGTTATGAGGATATACCAGCGAAGTTTCAAACCAATCCTGACGATATTACCAGAAATATGCCCCCGACAAGAAATCCGGACGGACGGACGGTCAAAACGGCGACTATATGCTCCTCCAAAAGTTTTCGGGGAGCATTAAAAGTGGAATCCCCCAAACACACTCTATGATGATTGTAGTTTGGTCCATGCAGATGATAGTCAATTTTCCTCTGGGCGTTGCTGCCGACATTGGAATAAACTTATGGGTAATTCAACATTCGTCGGAGTAAAGCGGTCCATTTGGGTTGGCCTGGGTTCGATACGTTTCTGCAATCCAAAATCAGAGTTGGATTATAGAAATTTTGGAAAGACTGAAACGGTAATCTGCAGTAACCTTAAATGACATCAGGGCAAGCAGTTTATTGCTCAAAGTTATGGGATGAAGAAAACAGCGGCCAATATAGTAGACTGAAGACAAATATCTCTACATTTCGCTCGTTTATTAATTTATGGTATTGTGTAGTGAATAAATATATACACATAATCACAATTTAATAAAGACCAATTGATATTTCTATATCTATGATGGAGAAAAATAACCGCACATTTTCTGAAATTATAAATGGACTCTTGTAAGCCCGGTGTTACAAAGCTGGCTTCCGCTAAATCCGTTTAAACCATGCAGAGAACCTTGCACCTTGATCACAGACACATGCTTTATTTAGAATTACCATCGAGCCTGATGACTGAATTCGCCATTTTGTTTATTGGTACTTAGCAAGATAACACTTTTTAGGAAAAAAATTATGACTTAGCCTGTTTATATCAATACATTTTTCTGGTAACTTTACGATTGTTAAATTTTGTTTACATTTCGAACTAGTTTTTTGTTCCTACAGGGCACATACTGTATGGATTTTCCTCATTCCAACGTCAATCATAGTTTTACGATGGTCTTTAAACACCCTTACTGTCGTGAGGATCAAAAATTATTTTAAAAAAAGTGTGAATTTTGGCAGCTCATGCCACTTTAGGTATATTATCGAGACTAATAGTAACCAAAAGCGTCTAATATGTATTGCTTGAGAATTATTTAAATTTTGTTTTAAGCATGCAGGGAAATATCTACATTTTGTCAGTTTGACAGTCAGCAGAGCCATTTTTGTGTAGTCTAGTGTTTTGGCGTTTTCGCATTTCAAAATCTGGCCTCTGGAATGTGACAAGAAATATCGCAGTGATAATGAAAAGTAGGTCCAATAGTGTAATTCGTTTGCCACACAATTCTACCCCAGTCCAAAAAAAGATCTACTTAAACACTGGAATTTCAAGTGTATATAAGCAACAAAAAACCTAAAATGTACTCGTATATCCCAGCAATTTTAATTTTGTGCGTTTTTATAGCATATAGGGGCATACCTCTTCGATCCATAGTATTACTGAATTCGCCGATATTAGCCACACAGGGATAACCAGGTTTGTCGAAGAAACAAGAGCATGGCTATATTTATTGACATCAATCTATGTATATATTTCTAATGGCCGCCAGATGAGACACTTGCAGGAGATCAAACTTCTCCAATATTGCCTATACTTGCTCAATCCTACGCCACTTCCAACTCACTTTTCTGTTACCCTTCCCATCGATTTCTCCTCTTTGAACTTTTTCGAACAGACTCGATAATAGGTTCTCTCACTCTGGAGGTTTTATGGTCACGGATAGCTTAAAATGTTATGAGAAAATTCATACATAATCGAAATAATATATTTTTTTCGAATTGGTCCCTGGTTGTTCCGTTTTGTTTCTGTGATATTTCGTATTTAATTGGGGTCGGGGAGAGAAAATTTTGTATTTCGCACACCGAAAACATATCTCATTGTTTTTTTTTGATGTCTAAAGTGAGTGTTATAGTCAACAAGGGTAAAAAAATAACCTGATCATGTGGTTTAACCGCATATATATAAACGGAAAAAATTACTTTTCATTTGTACTCTAAAACAACCATCTTTTGCCACATCTAAAACTCGATTTCTGTCATATGTTGAGATCAGAGGTCTGACGGGTAGGAAATAAAAATGACACAGAACTGATCTGATTTCACACCTAAAAAAGGAAAATACAGTTAAAGATTGTTTACATAATCAACAAGGAGAAATATGCGCACAGATTTCTCTCTCATCATATCTTTGTGTATAGTAAAGTGGGTCTCAGGCGGAAACAAATCTTTAACCTCAACACACATTGAGGAAAGGTGAATCCTATGGACTTCGGTTAACCCGGATATAATAGCTTGTTTGTTATTTTGCATATGACAAATATATCCTGTTTATTGTTAACAGCGTAAAAAGGTAGAAAAAAGTATTGATTTTTAAAAGCATCGGATTATAGAAAAAGTAAAAAAAAATAAAAAATTCGTGAAGCCGCTTTAGCAATTGATGTAAATAATTATTTTATGACCATTGATTCCTGTGGGCGTGTTATGTTTTTTTTCTCAGTGGTTCTTATATCTTTTGACCACCTTTAAAATATTGCAATATACGATGAATTCTAATGTGGTGAGATCTATGTACAATGAAATGAGTTATGAAATGGACCAAATAATGACAAATAAAAACATATGATTTGACAGACGTCATTTGCGATTAAAGCTTTTTGTTATCAACGAGCCTACGTCGGAGTCAATGAACCTACATTATATCATAAGAGTTGATCGTAAGCATTTTGGATGAACCATAATATACATGTACTTTTGGCACATCTTTGCAAGGGTTACGGGACTATATGTATGATTAAGAAGTGAATATTCCACTGACTTGATATCATCATCATAACATCATATTTCATTTTTTATAGTAAGGTGTGTATTACACCACCGTACAGGGACGTGCTATATATAAAGATGTTATTGTTACAGGGAAGTTGTGATTTGTCGAGATCAGCCTTTTGAAGGTTCCTCTTACTTAGTACAATACATCTCGATATGCACTCGGTGTAAGTTAATCATCTACCTTTAGTCCCTCTTATCGAGCAATGTTAACAGATAAAGCAACCCTTTAAATAAACAGTCCAGACCTATTCCTTCATATGGTGGTCCGTCCCAAAAGTGGACCAGTTCTATTGTCTCCGATTGCCACCTGTTCTACTCTCGAACAACTGTTGACAAGTGAATGGTCTATTTTACTTCAGTCATATTAAGGATATCGTGAAATAACCTTAACCTTTTTGGAAATGTCTAAAGTGATTGTATTAGCGTTTGTTGGGATATTCCTGTACAATTCTGCTACCTCAGAAAAGATTCGAACTGCCAAAGAGTATTACCTTCAGGAGCTACTAGATCGTCATGATGGAAATAAAGACGGGGTATTGTCTATAGGAGAGTTTGACAACACCGTAGAAGCATTTATCAACCAATGTCAAGAAGGCTTGGAACACAGCGAGGATGAAATCTTCCCTATCTATTGTACAGGGGAGTTTTCGGATGCTAATTATACATCCTGTATCAGCAGAATGGTAAGTCGGTCAAATAATTACCACAGAGTATAGAATCTTGCCAATTCTCGATACCTTTCGTTGTATGGAGAGTGCTAACTGATCAGCTTTAAAACATAATTAGATAAGTAAGTAAACGAAGATATCCGTCCATTTTATAGAATAGCAAGCTAGCTTTTGGGAGACTATCTGTTTTATAGCGATGATAAACGTTCGAAAGGATCGATATACAGTACACTGATGAGCCTGGGACACTCGCACCAATGAATGAGCATGTCAATCGGACTAATATCGTTCTGTGAGGCAAATGTCTGGGTACAAATGTCTATTACACATTACCGATTAAGTTTTAGCATAGCTGACTCTACAAGACTCGTAGAGTTTTTGCACCTCAGCTCTGGAGAAAATGTAACTGACTATCTAACGCTTCCCGTAAATTCTTTCCGATACATCATACAATTATCCTCCTTTCAACCCAACAAAATCCTATTTAAGTTTTATTCAGTCCAGCGTTGAAGAAAGGACTCAGATAAGGGCCACAAATTAGTAATAAATGGAGATTGGAAATCGTTCCCAATCGTAGGTAAAGGGATCTAACAACATTAAGGTGATGCCACACAGACAATGATATTGGATAATAGATCTATTAAACGTTAATCGAAGTCATGAATATATATATATATACAATCAGAAACTTGTCTCCATGGTTATTGTAGACAAGAAGATTTTCCCTGTGCCCGTGTTGTTTAGTGTTCTTAAATATAAATACAATCGGACCACAGGCTTGGTATACACGGTTAAAGTAACACGTAAGCCAACTAGATAATGTTCTTCCAGTGATTGTGTCTGCACGATAAGAAATCGAGTTTACATGTATGTAAAGTGTGCTTTGAATGTTGTCTAGTAAAGCATCTATAAATAGTCCCCATGGGTATACTTTTTTCTGTCAACAACTACCATAGGGTGCCAGGTTTTCTCAGAACTTTTCAATTTAGAGTAAAACATTTCCAGCATATATGTTGACTGTTAACAGTGAGCCTTTAGTCTCCATAAACTTGTAATAGTCAGTGGTGTTGCGATGATAAAATGTAAGTATATATGTGTTATATTGAATATAAAACGCAGGCTACTCCGATGAAATAAGTCAGGTGAAGATATCTCAATAATTTAATCAGCTTAACACGTGTGAGGAAGATATACTCATATATATATAAGCGGATAGATGTCATTTGTGGTTTACAACGAGCAAACTATATCAGGAGCTCGGCCTACATTAGTCTATCATATAGTAAATTATAAAGTTATTTAGTTTTGTGAGAAGTTGTCGTCGTTTTCTTCCCGTGTAAACCATAAATCCCTAAACCCTAAAGTTTTGACTTGTTTATATACATTACCCAAAGACTTATGTACTTGCAGTACTGTCTACCTACCGCTATAATGCCTATATGACCATAACAAATTTATAACCTTGGCTATATTACTGTATATTGGAATAGAAGTCGTCATAAAGCGAGTAAATACAAGGTGGATTGCATTTAAGACATACATACTTGAAAGTAAATAAATTATGTCCATATAAGACGGGTTTGTTTTGGTTACAGAGTATTAAGCACTCAAATCCACCATCGGGTGAATGATTCATCGGTCAGAAATGTATGTGGAACACATCGGGAAAGTAGTACAGATATAAAAGATTACTGGAGAGAAATCTACCAAGTATAATCTCTAAATGTCTCGGAATTACTGTCCAAGTGCTTGGGTTACCCAAATTACTATGTTTTAGAAAAAGTTTTGAAAAAAACAGCTTCAGTTACTAATATTTCATAAAAAATTTTGGGGGCAACTTTTGTTATTTATTATAGCAATAAACGATTTCTCCGTGGCGTACATCATTCCATGAATGGAAAACGCCAATAACCCCAATAGATAGATAGATAGATAGACGATTTCTCCATGTACTGCTAAAAAAAAAATAGAAAATTTTCTGACTTGGTTTTCACTCGAACGCTAGTTACCACCGAAATGTCGTGGGTCCTCCGCGCACATAGCCCGGTTTCCTGCCACAATAAAACCGGCAACGCCGTCATATAAGTGAAATAATCTTGAGCGCGGCGTAAAATACCAAACATTCAATCAATCAATCTCCATAACTCCACAGTTGAGGTTATCTTGTGTAATGGAAGGATGATAGCAATGATGAAAGTATAACTGAAACACTATGCCTTAGTACACCAACCGAGTGCGTTTTGTGCTCTTTACCACAATGCATAGCCGAAATGTCCCAGCCGAATTGTACCGTACCGAAATGTCCCAGGCCGAAATGTCCCGGATCCCAACTGATAGCCTATATGTCATCTGGTGTTTTTACTCAATATCCGCTTTATGTTTTCGTTGATATTGTTTTCATAGATATGATGTTACAAAGCACTTACACGTATTGTTATATATGTAATTGTTTATAATAGAACTGTTGTGACCACCACGATACTTTATACAGACTTGATCTCCTTCACTATCCCCTATCTGATAACAACAGATCCTCTCATTGATTGATTGAGATTACCCACTATCATATCGTCCATTGATATAGAAGGGATTTCTTTCTCAAAAGATACTGACTTTGATGATAACGATTTCCAAAGTTCGGACAAAACAATGCAGATATACAACAAAACATGAATATAAGATAAGAATGAAAGATAGAAGTCTTGTGAAGTGCCAAAATTAGCATATTTTTCATCCATTAAGATTGTCAAGACAACGTGACGGTTTGATACATCATTGACACCAAAACAGAAATATTGATCGTAAAATAAACAGAATTTGGACAAACTTCATACATCTTTTTGCTTTAAGGAAAAAATATAGACATGTTGGTAGCTCACTGTGAATGCAATCTCCTCAATTTTACACTATGGCTGACCGTGTACATACACCCTCGTAATGAAATCAATTTGGGTGATAGCCCATAGGAAATTCTGTTTTTTTTTGGTCCTATTGAATAAGCAAGAGACACTCTTTTTTATATTTTATTCATTTTACATCTGGGGTATTTGGTATAGTTTATACGTGTTTCAACAAACAATAACCAGATCTTTCAATGGCATTTGAAAGTTGAACGGTTACAATAAGGCGAAGAATAATTTATCATATGGATTTATTGGTTGGCGACGTTTAAATGTTTTTACATCTTAATCATTGACTTTGATACCGATGTAAGAATTACATCTACATGTCGTCACCCAATTTAACCAAGAAGTTGTTACCTACACCCTTAAAACAACAACCAATGTACCGGAATGCAAAAGAAAAGTCTCTTACAAGAGGAACATACAATAAATGCTTCAGTAGACGAACGGCAATTTTGTCAACTGATTACAGGAATGTAAATCATAAAATATGAAGAATGTTGTGATTTCCTCTCCCAGTGTCCTGATGGAAGATCTCTGTATAATGTGTTTGGCCTTTCACAAGATCGTACAGTCGGACCTGGACTCTTGGGTAGGATATTACCAGCCGTGGTTTACGCCGTTAGTCAAGGAAACTGTCACAGAGACAATGTTACGCATGTGGACCATGTCAAACCAACCAAAGCAGAAAGTAAGTTTTACCAGGATAGCCGCTTTGTCTTTCTAATGATTTTGGAACAATGGGCAACCATATATATATAATTGGATTCTTTGGCGGTTCCATTCTGCACCACGATTTATTGACAACCTTAAATACCATCATTGCCTTTATTGTGGGTGTATATTATGAACACGGCTTATCTAACACTGGTTGGCTTCTTGCAAGGGTTAACCAACATCAGCTTGAGTGACCACCACAAGAACCCTCTAGTTTATACATATGAACTACTCTTCAAACTACTTATTCTTCTGATAAAGTTTCTGGAATTTTATAATTGGGAACTGCAGAAATACTATGCCGAATATGAGTGTATTCTTTAACTTACAACTTTCTATTCTTTATTCAGTAAGTTATATAGCAAAGTAGAATATTTGTGTTTTTAATCTGTTTAATATTGTCTCTCCATTTTTGCAGTCTGGGGATATTCTTTGGCCTTTGCAACGCTCATCATTCTTGCTTCCAACGTCGGCGCTCTATTGGTTCCTATCATGAACACGGCCTATTATAAACTAGTTCTCATCTTCATGGTTGCTTTGGCAGTGGGATGTATGACTGGTACATCGTTGTTTGTTCTTATGCCAGAGGTACGTTCAAAGACTTTCTTGAAAAAATAGCAACAATGAGTTGTTTCCAAGTTGTCCACAAGCTGGAAGCTGAAAAGCACTAACGTTTTCCCGGTGAAATCAACATTATAGCAGTATTAAAACCAAAGTTCTGATGCATATGCCGTTTACTTCCAAACTCGGGTATTTTCAATCTGATTTGGGACTTCACACTTATAGATTTAATGACTACATGTCCGTTAACTGAAAGATAAACCATCACTGATGATGGTACGAATAGCATCGAAAATACACATCTTAAAATGTTTCTCAGGCCAAATTCCTCGACTTCGCTTTGTTAAATTTGAAATACGTTCAAATAGCGATGGCGTTTTTTTGTATCTGTTTATGCACCAATCTTATATCTGTTTATAGGCATACGACTTGATGAATATCGAGGATACCGCGGACACTTATCTATGGAAGGCGGGAACTGTCGTCTTCATCATCTACATCTTCTTCCTTGTTGAGAGAGTAATGAATCTTATTGTTAATTCAAATAGGGTAAGATATCCAGGCTTATATATGCCGAGTCACACACGAATTTAATTATGTCGTATAGTTAAATCAGGCTTCAGCCATCTTCTCGAGCCAAGGTTAAAATCTTCACGACCGGTCATTCCGTGTCTATATTGGACCATCGATGGTTTCGAGATGGACTTTAATAGACCTTTGTGCAAACCGTTACAACTTACTGATCTTTGTCGGGGATTTCTTTATCTTGCTGTGTTTAGATGGTTGCATTTCAGCGCAGGAATTCGCATAGGGCAATTGAAAACCATTTTGAAAAAAAAAAAAAAATCAAATCGAAGATTGTAAATGAATATTCCATTATGTGTGGAGTTTAAAGGTCATTAGAACAACTTAAAGACAAACAGCCACTCGTATTAGTGCGTTCGCATTACTGTATTTTATGGTAATCAAAAATGTGATGCTATAGCATGTCAATCATGCTAGAACATACAGGAATCAGGTTAGTTGCATCAATCAATCTATAGTACAGAAGTCAATCGAGGAAGTCTTCCTCTGCATCCTATGTTTCCAGTTCTATAAACACAGCCACAAGCCAGACACTTTCAGTTCCCAAGAGTATTTCTAAAAAAGTGCATCATTTAAAACACAAAGCTGAGCTATCGTATGGGGACAGATGGAAATATACCTTTTGTTTAGGAATCCATTTTGATTTTACCCTTTTACCCTAAGCTTCTACCCAAAAAAATGATATTACTTTTTTAACATGTTTGTATACATATAAAGAGTTTATTTATACCATATTTTACTTTGGTCTTATAGAAGAGAAAAGACAAACAAATTGCAAAGGAGCTTAATATCTTACCAGAAAGTGTACCTCTGGAGAAAAAAGTGTTAGATCAAAATGGCCATGGCCACTCCCATGGAGTGGAGGTGGACGCCCGTGGTAAACCACGTATTGCCACAGTCGCCTGGATGGTGCTAGCCGGAGATGCATTACATAACTTTATGGATGGTCTGGCTATAGGAGCAGGATTCACAGAGAGTGTTATTCTTGGACTTAGTATCTCAATCGCTGTCATTTTTGAGGAAATTCCCCATGAGTTAGGTAAGAAGCGGTTTATTTTTCATGCCCATGTCACATTGACGCTAAAAACCAAAAGTACATTCATCTGTACTACATGTCCCCAGCACGGGGCAGTGCATCCTCGGATGCCCAGACATAAATTCTCAACAAAAAAATGAACGTTCCGACGATGGGGACAGTGATGGTAAATGGCAGCCTCTGTCTATGATACAGTTAATTAATGCTATAAAACCCATAACGCTTTCAGTTCTGCATCAAACTCTTTCTCTGAAATTTATCTGATATACAGTCCAGCGAATAAAACAAATCCTATATATATGAACGAAGGAGTAGGCTACATGGATTTACTTGCAGCATATTCATTGAAATGTACTGAAATATTTTGCTTTGGCAAAAATACTGATTATTTTTCTGGAAACCGATTCAGGTTCGAAAATATCTTGGTTCTTCAAAGGTTAATTTTCTTGTAGCAGATTCTTTTGATGGCCTCTTTTCTTCCCCAGGTGACATAGCTATATTGGTGCATTCTGGACTGTCCGCAAAGAAAGCACTTTTATACAACTTTATAGCTGCTGCCATGATATACGCTGGGATAATAATCGGTGTCTTCCTGGGAGAGAATACCGAAGCCAATCAGTGGGTGTATGCAGCCGCATCCGGAATGTTTCTCTATGTGTCGCTCGTTGATATGGTTAGTATCAGGCTAAGTATAGTTTAAACCCACCAATGAGATTAGTTTGAACCCACCAATGAGATACGTTCCTGAATGCAGCATATAACAAAATATGTTTTTAAAACGTATATTCACAAGAGCAAGCTCAAATTATGTTCGACGCTTTTCTTTATTTAAAATTCATCTCATTACCGGTATCGAACAGATATGTGATGTCCGGTTTGACGTTATGAGAAGAAAGATATATAAAACATGTCTTCCAAAGGAATTAACATTGGCTTACGTTTACTTATTTTTCAGTTACCGGAAGTCAACAGAACAGGTGATTCGGAGGAGGGTCAAGCCCTTGGACCAATAAAAGTTTGTGTTATTCAAAACATCGGTCTGATCTTTGGTCTGGGATTAATCTTTGTGCTTGCAAACTACTCTGGAAGTTTCTTTGATTGATGGCCGATACGTAAATTATCCCAGTAGATTATCGAGATATCAACATTGGCATTATGACATAAAGCTGTGTTAACGAGAACTGCCAAAACCGTTCCAGATTATAATGAAGGTTTCAATCGGACCTAATGGGCTTACTCACAAGAAGATGGTTTTGTGATTAAGGAGTGGTGGATTTTTTCACTAGATGGACATAAATGGTAAAGAAATTTGTAAGTTACTACGTGGCGTTTTTGGAGAGAAGTCTGTAAACAGGATCACCCCTGTCAAAGTGCGTGGATTTGAAAGATACAGGAACTATTTTGTGAAAGTCATATGATTATTTGATTGGTGTTTGAAAACATTGGGCACATGAGTTGTTGCTCTGTATATAACGGTAACGGTGTTCACTGCCAATGGGAAATAATGTTTGTTTAAACAAAATCAGTTATAAAAAGTAATTGCTTTCTGACCATGAATGGCTTATATAAAGGTACCACAATGGTATAGACAAGGATATTATGGAATCTATCATTTTACTCAAGATTGCCTAGAGCGTGCATATACTGAATATATAAATTTATGAACGCTTAAACACACAGGCACAGGGGGAAATAACTATTATAAAGTGTAAAGTGTAGTATTATTTTCATAGGCATTTTACTTGTACATATAGACAGACGTACGTGCAACTGAGAGATAGTTGACGGATATATACTTAAACGTTTCAGTTTTAGTAGATAACTAGCTCATAGTTTCATGTTAAGGGAAGGTATGCACCCAAAACAGTCTTTGATCTATATGAGCTTCATATGCATGATCTCTTTCCAATGCCAGTATTACCTAGGCTATAATAACATCAATGAGGTGAAACAGAGCTAGGAGGTGATATTATGTTGTTGATTCATCCTATTTTAATGAAACTATTCTTTAATAAGTTATCTGTTCGAGGGTAACTTTATTTCAACTAAAATGTTATTACTTAAAGATTCTTGAATTCAAAAATCCTGCTGCATGTGTAGTTGGGTATTTCAACCGTTTCTATTTTATATGAACATTCCAAAAAGTCATCAAGTCTTGTAAATACGTAATTATTATGCTCATCTTTTACCAATGTTTTGACATTGATTCCTTATTAGACTTTACTGTTCATTGACTAAATAAAGAATTTTCTAAAAAGATTTGTGTTACATATGTCTTTTAGAAACTGATGTCCTTCAAAGCATCAGCATAACGCAATTGGTTGATTATTGCATACATTACTTCACATGCATTTTGTAACACGAGACCACATATATATACACCAAGAAAAAAGTTAAGCACCCCCCCTGGAAAGTCTGCACCGACCGATAAAATCATTGGTGTAGGGAGATTGTTGGCAAACTGATGTTGCAGAAACGAGTGTGACCATAAAGGGCAACGTTCTGGTGATAAGAAATCACCATTAATGGCAATAAGCTGTACAATTTATTCAGGATATCGTTAGTCAAATCAAAAGTCTATTTTAACAAAATAAAAAGATGCTTGTAAGTATGAAACATCTGGCTTCAGACGGCGAACATATTGAAGTAAAACTTTTTTCTTTGTATATATCTCAAAATGTCTTTCATGATGGAGCTAAACAACAACGTGCTTGTGCCATGGTACAATAGACTTACGCCGTCCAGGTGACAGTCAAATCATTGTTATACGTTTGACTCCTGTAAATCTAACAGAGACTAACTAAATATCGCACATCATACGAAAATGACGTAGCCATGATAGATTGATATTGTTGCATAGCAGCATAGGTAAATTGCATGGAGAAGGAAACCGATATTCCAAAATACAGGGAAGTGGTCTTATAAAGCATTCCATACATACATGATTTGATTATTTGGCGGCTCCATTCTGTTGAATGATGTGCACCACTGTAAAGCATTCCGAGAATAAAAAAGGGTCAAACATTAAATTGTCTTAAACCGACAAATCTAACAACAAGAGATCCCTTAAAGGGATCTTAACGCCCGCGTTCATCTATTCATATTAAATTGATTGATTGATTGTTTGGTGTTTTACGCTGCGCTCAAGATTATTTCACTTACAGCAATAACTGGATATAGGAATTGGGGCCTACATAAAAAATCTTATTCCAGGGAGATAACTATTGTTGAGGAAAATTAAATTGTGAATTGCAAAATTAAGCTCCCCTAGAAAATTTGGTTGAAAACAACATTGCCACCTGGTAGCCATCTTCAATATGCTAATGAAATGATAATGTACGGTGCACAGCTAGAACTTAGAGGGATGATGTGTGCCATGTTTGGTTAAGATCAGGTCAATAGTTTTCTTGGAATAATGATAATAAGTTTCATTTTCAAATTTGGTTAAAAAACAACATTGCTTCCTGGCGGCCATATTTAATAAGCAAATGAGACGAAAATGTAGGGTGCACAACTAGATCAGAGGGAGATAATGTCGGCCAAGTTTGGTCAAAATCAGACCAGTATTTTCTTGGAATAGAAGTAACGAAAAAACAATATCGCCCTCCTGGCGGCCATATTGAATATGCAAATGAGATCAAAATGAACGGTGCATAACTAGACCATAGGGTGATAATGTATGTTGATTTTGATTAATGTCAGGTAGTTTTCTTGGAACAAAGATAAAGAAAAAAAACATCGCCCCCTGGCGGACATATTGAATATGCAAATGAGATGAAAATGTACAGTACACAACATGGCTATAGGGAGATAATGTGAGCCAAGTTTGGTGAAAATCGGATTGGTGGTTTTCTTGGAAAAAAGTAACAAAAAAAATATATCGCCCCTGACAGCCATATTGAATATGCAAATGAGATGAAAATGTATGGTGCACAACTAGACCATAGGGTGATGTATGTTCAGTTTGATTAAGATTGGACTGATAGTTTTATTGGAATAAAGGTAACAAGCAAAAGTTTTCTTGCAATTAACGAAAAAAAAAACATCTCCCCCTGGCGGCCATATTGAATATGCAAATGAGATGAAAATGTACGGTGCACAACTAGACCATAGGGTGAGATGATGTATGTTAAGTTTGATTAAGATTGGACAGGTAGTTTTCTTGGAACAAAGATAAAGAAAAAAAACATCGCCCCCTGGCGGCCATATTGAATATGCATATGAGATGAAAATGTACAGTACACAACATGGCTATAAGGAGATAATGTGAGCCAAGTTTGGTGAAAATTGGATTGGTAGTTTTCTTGGAAAAAAGTAACAAAAAACATCTCCCCCTGGCGGCCATATTGAACATGCAAATGAGATGAAAATGTACGGTGAACCACTAGACCATAGGGTGAGATGATGTATGTTAAGTTTGATTAAGATTGGACAGGTAGTTTTCTTGGAATAAAGGTAACAACAAAAAAACAACATCGCCCCCTGGTGGCCATATTGAATATGCAAATGAGATGAAACTGTAGGGTGCATAACTAGACTATATGGAGATAATGTCAGCGAAGTTTGGTGAAAATCGGACTAGTAGTTTCCTTGGAATGAAGGTAACCAAAAAAAAAAAAACAATATCGCCCCCTGGTGGCCATATTGAATATGCAAAATGAGATGAAAATGTACGGTGCACAACTAGACCGTAGGGTGATGATGTACGTTGAGTTTGATTAAGATTGGACTAATAGTTTTCTTGGAATAAAGGTAACAAGCGAAAGTTTTCTTGCAATAAACGTAACAAAGAAAAACAACATCTCCCCCTGGCGGCCATATTGATTATGAAAATGAGATGAAAATGTACGATGCACAACTAGACCATAGGGTGATGATGTATGTTAAGTTTGATTAAGATTGGACATGTAGTTTTCTTGGAATAAAGGTAACTAAGAAAAACAACATCGCCCCCTGGTGGCCATATTGAATATGCAAATTAGATGAAACTGTACGATGCACAACTAGACTATATGGAGATAATGTCAGCCAAGTTTGATGAAAATCTGACTGGTAGTTTCCTTGGAATAAAGGTAACAAAAAAAAACAATATCGCCCCCTGGTGGCCATATTGAATATGCAAATGAGATGAAAATGTACGGTGTACAACTAGACCGTAGGGTGATGATGTATGTTGAGTTTGATTAAGATTGGACAGGTAGTTTTCTTGGAATAAAGGTAACAAGCAAAAAGTTAACGGACGGACGACGGACGACTGACGACGGACGACGGACCACGGAAAAGCGATTTGAATAGCCCTCCATCAGAATGATGGCGGGCTAAAAATGTGTTACCAAAAGTCTAATTAACCCTAGACCTTATATCAGTAGGTCGACTTGACAACTTGAACCAGAATAAATTTTACCAACGTGATTTTCTTTAGTCCTTACGATGTTTTGGATTTATAAGTTTACTCTCCACGGATCTGATCAATGACCCCAGCACTGGTAATATAAGCAATGCAAACCAAAATCCAGTTCAAATTATTTTAAATACTTACATGGAAGGGATAGGAGCTGCAAAAATGTTGATATTTTTCCGACAAAACAAAAATTTGAGCTACTGGTGTGGAGAGTGTTTGAAAGAATAGTGGCTTGGGCTAAACTTTAGCCTAAAATTAAAGGACATTCATCTCGTTTTTATAAGTTTTCTTTATTTTTCAAACATAATTTGGTTTGTACAGGCTAAGTATTTTCCTTATTTCAACGTCAATCTTTTAGTTTTTCGGGGAACTTAAAATCTTCTTACTTTCTTTACAGTTAGAATTTATGCTTGACAACTCATATCACTTTTACGGACAGAAACATCCCCCCCCCCCCACACACACACACAAAGAAAAACAACAAAGACATAATCCTTTCATAATGGCATGTAGCATAGCAAGCAATAAGCTGTCTCACGATTCCAACTGCGCATGTGCGTTGTTGTCGAGGTCACAGGTCAATGTCACTTCGATTGTAACAACGCTTAAGGTGATTTCTTCCGCAAAGATAGACTGTCAAGATAGAGAAAACCTAACATTGACTGACGTCATCCAAAACCTTTTACGTCATCAAAACCTTTCGATTCTCCGCGCTTATTCGTTATCTTCCGCAAAGATTGATTGACGTCTTTCAAAACTCATTTCGGCTCTCAGCAAATTATGTTTGTCATGCCTTTATATGGGCGTAAAGTACATAACCTTCTCAAATGATTGTGTCTTCCGCTATGATTGACTCTTTGGATTTGTTGTGTCCTAGAATTCAGATCCGTAGTACAAATTCTTTAACTTTTAAGAGGCAAATTTAGAAGATGAGGTGATCACACGCAAGAGGTTTTCAAATAAACAGAAGTTGTAAGCTTCACAAATAGATATTTATAATGGAGAAATCTGGGCTGTGTCTGATTTTTTTTCGCATCCTCTCAGGTGCAAACGCCAGGGAGTCTCTGTCATTTGGACCTTTTAGTTTTAGGCTTTAATTAGTTGCTGCAATTATAAACCAAATTAAAACCCATGATATTTCAATAGGTTGAAGACTGTAGGCAGGAGTTTGGGGTAATACCAAAATGTTCACTTCAATTCTTTTCACATCATCCTATTGAGTTCAATTTTGCCATAGCTGAAGATGCGTAAGCAAAGTGTTCCATAAAATTCTAATGACTAAGGCCTCCTCCTGTCTGTCATCATCCTAATGAAATATCATGGGTTTTAGTTAATTACAAGTACAACTAATGATTGGGTAATAAGGTCTAAATGTTATAAGCCGTTTTTTTTTTACACAAATAGAAGCTTGATTCCATGGTTATTTTAGACAAGAATATTTTCCCTGTGCCTGAACATGTTTTAGTGTTCGTTAACATATTTAAATTGCCCGAAGTAGAATGGACTGCTCAAATGTTGATATTTTGTCAATACAAAAATAGGAAACTATTGGTTATGTTTACTAAGAATAGATTTTTTTAAAATTGATACCGGACTCAAGAATGAATATAAAGATGTTGAGAATTAACTTTGGCCAAGAATGAATGAATGGGTATCCCAGAATATTTAGATTTTGTTTACATCTCGCCTATATTTGTAGCGCCATTGTCTCATTGATATATTTTTTTTAACTGAAATTGTTTTGACCATCAGAATTTTTTTTACAAATTTCAAATTCTGACAGACAAATCCAATAGTTCCACTGATAAGTTTAACATAGTACACTAGTAGTGTTATTCCGAAAAACGAAAACTTCATATTGACTCAATATTTTTACTTTTATTCAGTCATCATCAGGAGTGAGGTACATTGGTATATATACAGGTAAAAGACTGCTGTATATATACATGTACCAATGTTATTGTGGAAGAGTTGCCAGGTACTTGTCGAAGGTCTGGGATTTCCTCTCACTAAACCTGGCAATGCCCCCATATAAGTGAAATAATCTTGATTGTGACGTAAAACATCAATCAATCAACACTAACGGGACCTCCATGGGTCAGGTGGTTAGAGTGATAGTCCCTAAATTCGACAAAGGCAGCATGGAATTGAATCCCAGTCAGACCAAATAAAAATTAAAGAAATTTGGAGTAGATGTTTCACTCGATCGCTGTATGTGGAAGAGTTGCCAGGTACTCGCTGAATGTTGGGAGTTTCCTCCAGACAGATAGCCCGGTTTCCTCCCCCACTAAATCTGGCAACGCCGCCATAAAAGTGAAAATATCTTTCAATCGTAAAACATCAATCTATTAACACAAAGCTCACTTAAACGAATGAGAAAATAAACAGGTTTATTGAGGTTCAATGAAGCTTTATTGTTGTTCATAATACAAAACCATAAATATGTTTTATGAAATACATGTATGTGTCATTGCATCAAAAGCTTTTGTCAAAAATCAAGTATAAAGAATCTAAAATCTCTGAACAAAATACAAGCAGAAGAGAAGGATATCACACTATGGGATGTGTAAAAAACTGATGCCTACAGAAATTTATGAAAATTAGCAGTTGGCGATTTATTTTCAGGTTTATACTATACTCTAATAAGATCGCCTAATTGTGCTACACCATGATAATTGTCACTCGGTTGCTGTATGTTGAAGAGTTGTCGGGTACTCGCCGAAGGTCGTGGGTTACAATTATACGCTCGACATCAAATCTTTTAAATGATTCAACATGATAATTAACTGACAAGCAATGTTTAATCAAATCTAAATTGAAATAATGCTTCACATATTACATTAAATTCTATAATTAAGATGGGTTTTAATTTAAAATAAAACAACACTAAAAGTTGTGGTCATTTGAATAAATCAGTCATTTCCCAACATGGTTACTCCTATTGTGTAAATCACACAGGTGCCTGGGAAAACACGATACCTGTGAAACAGAGAGAAACATAGTATATATAAAGCTTAAAATGGTTCAATAGTCAGGGTCTTAAGGATTTATGAACAACCTTGGTCGATATTTTCCGTTGTGTTGCAGAGTAAAACAAGAGTCATCAGAAGATGACATATCCCCCTGGCCCTGCATGTCCTTAGATGTGATGAAATACTGTTATTTACTGCTTCAAGAAAGACTGACAATAAATTTCCTGCATGGTTTATGTTGGATATTTTTGGAATTATTATGGGTTCTATTTGGATCCATGAATCCGGACATGTCTCTCCCCCAAAATTAAATGGGTGTGCACTTCCTCTCCCATGTTTTTCAGAGAGAGAACATGATCGTGATGAAATAAAAGCGTCTGAAGTTACAGAAAAGGAATTTTTATTTTGGTATATTTATGAACACTAAAACACGCGGGCACAGGGAAAATCTTGTCTAAAATAACCATTGAGACAAGTTTCTAATTGTGTTAAAAATAGGTAAGGTAATGTCTGAGTTAATTCAAGTGCTGGAAAAAAGTAGAAGAGTGCAAATTCTCATCTTAATTCAAGAGAGAGCTTGTAAAACATTCAATGATTAACTGCTGGTCAATCATCTCCCTGGACTGAGATGTGTCGAAAGTTTAAATCTCATTCAGAACCTTTTTGTAATTGAGGATTTAGCAACATGCATAGTCCTCTAATTAACTCAGGTGTTACCGTTTATCATTTAGACCTTTATATATGTCAGAATTGTCGTGCAAATTCTGAAGAAAAAAATCTTTTAAGAAATGTTATCCTAGTTTTTCATAATATCATACAGTTAATTCTAGTTTATTGGACATGAAAGCGTTGGAGAATAGTTTCATCTTGGGAGAGTGAAAAACATAAGCCAGGGGCCTGAAACTGGCAGCGAGAGTTAGGGGGAGTGATAAACAGGTCTTCTCAGACCCCTCTGGGTGTGTGTGGAGGGGAAGGAGAGCAATCACTCTCCCTATAATGACAGCCCTGACTCAGTGTGGTGACATAATACATGCATGATCTCTGCTGTGTCAGTGCGTCTTTATAGCAGTTAGTGTACATACATGTACATGTACATTGTAGGGGGTTGTGTATAAGGTAGACCAGTTTTTCAAAGTAGTTTGCATAATTTGCTCATTTCCTTCTCAAGCCATGTCCATAAATCCTTGAATGGATTGTCATTGACTATACATGTACCTATTTAGTGGTGCATAACTCAAAATTGCCATTTTAGCTTGATATTTACAAACTGTCCGAGAGGGCCTATATCCAGAACATATGTTTTGTGAATGACAATAGAAAATAATATATACAAATAAACCATTAAGAATTAAATAATCAATGAGCAGAGTAAAGATTTTGTGATATGTTTCAAGGCTATTGGAACTACCATACATCATTTCACAACAGCTTAATTAATGTACTAGTGCAGGGGCTGTTTCTGAATACATTCACCTCCTACACAAGTCTAATACATTATACAAGGAGTAAATGTCATGGCTTGCAACATACAGTAAACCCTCAACATTATGATTGATTGATTGGGGCTTAACGTCGCACTCAACAGCTAAGGTTATATGGCGACAAAAGTACCAACCGACCAAAAGATCTTACCCACCCCCATCCCACCTAAATTTTGACATTAAAACCTCCACAGACCATATGAACGTCAGGAAGGCTAATGTATTTGGCATACTTAATTTTCCTCCATGCTAGGTAGGCAAAAATGGCTATGGCAAAAACCACACTGCCCCCAGCCTGAGGGTCTCAACATTATGAGTTTTTGTTATAACCAGGCTTAAGGTAATGATGGGAATAAATGATATGAGAAACACTCCACAGCTCGAAATATATATATGTGAAATTCTAGAAACTGATTAAGGCTGATATATATATAATTCCCAAATGTTTGGATTATAAATTTATTAAAAATATATATATGTATTTATATATCAAAATAATGTATACTAACTTTGCTGAATATCTCTAATGGTTTCACCCCGGATCAGCTTCAAGTCAACTGAAACTCCATCCTTAGTTCTCAAATAGGCCTACTTGAAGATGGAATCACTGTAAACTTCCGCCTGGTGAAAATATTAAAAATGGATTACTTATATTCGAATTAAGGAAAAGACTGATCACCAGGGTCGGGCTTTTTTACCTTTTTACAGAAGCAGCTTTAAAGCTAGGAATCGTAAGGAAAAGAAAGTGTAGTATAGATTTGGGGGGAGGGGGAGCACTCGCGCAGACATTTTATTATTAATTTTTGAAACCTTATATTTGCTCAAATTGAAAGTTTTTGGTTAACCTGTTTTGCTTGAATGACATTTTTACTCAGTTATAAACTGATTAGATTGAGATAATTTCCAACAGTGTCAATACTCCACCAATTGGAAGTTATTAAAATACTTTTTAATGCCCCCGTCCCAAATGACCCATGATCTCAATTTGTCTGTGCCCAAAGACTATTTGAATTTAGATGTACACAGTACAGTACAGTAGAGTGCACTGTACCTATATTTTACACATAAATACCAATGATAAATAAATAAGGAATATAATATTTATATTATTATTAATAATATCATAATTTGTAAATTGTAGAACATAATAACTAAGATATATAACTAGAAGAATAACATAGCACAGTCATAAATCATTTAAATGTACTAATTAGTAATTAGTAGGCCTAACGCCTACTTGAAGCTGTGAATCAGGTGACTATAATTAAAGTTTAAACAATGAGGATTAATTGGACAGCAAAAAGGAATTAACTCTGTTTCCAGGATGAAGTAGCCATGCTTGAATATTTACAGTTTTTACACTATTATTATTATAATTTTATATTAATATTACTATAATAATATTAATACTAGTAATAGTAGGCCTACTAAAACTATTAGCTACAAACCAATTTACTATGTTTTGATATTTTAAGATAAATATGGTAAATAAAAAAGTAATCCAACGTCAAAAGATTAAATGATAACTGTTAGTGTTACTGTTAGAAGAAACATAGAAATAACAAGAAAACAAAATGAAACAAAATTGCAAATGCAGTTTATATCGAAATTTCGAATGTTACTATCGTTAGTGTAAGTGTAACTGTACTGTCTGTAACTTGTAAGTTTAAAAATAAAAAGAACTTAGAGTTAGAAGTAACTAGTCTAAACCACAACAAAACTATTAAATGCAACACATGCAATGAGAATAACTCTCTAGCGTGATAAAGAATCCGTGCCTTATATTCGTAGGGTTTTAATGTATTGTTTATCACATTCACAAGCAGGCCGGTATTTTGATAACAACACATGTATGTAGTAACATTTATTACCGTGCAAGCCATTTTATTTGTTTTTCCCGGCATCGTGACGTAAAACTTTGAAAGTCTTTGTAGGGGATGGACAATCGAACAGTTAATTCAATAACATTAAATGTCTCCAGGTACCTCGTTATTTATGTTTGGATATCTATTGGTCGGTACCAGGTCGACGACCAATAAATGTCAGAAATTATAAATAACGGAGTAAGACCTTTACTAAAGTGAAGTATCGAACAGTGTGTGATCTTATGCGAAGTTATGAACTTATGCCATGGTACAAAACACCAAGTGAAAGTCAAAGGCAACACCCAAAAAATTAACGAAGAAAACGCAAAAACATACAGACATACATACATAGATTGTTCAATTAGAAAGTACTTCTAACAACTATCAGTATCATAAAAGCTGAGTATTTCACACAAAAATCTTCACAGAGAGCCGAATCAATCTTAGAGGGATATATTACTCTCCGCGCTTCATGCCTAAGCGTGGAGAGCCGAAAGGTTCAATCAGTGTGATAACTTCGGGGATTTACGTGCGGAAAATACGCCGACCGGTATCGAGCGAAGATAAGCCGAAGTGTATTCCGACAGTCTGGATTTGCGGAAGAAATCCCCTTAAGCTGTAACAACAGCAACATCAGTAGTACGGCCGTAGGGGTTTTAGTGTTTCAGACACATCGATTTTCCTTTGTTTTAATAAGTAACTGTGTGGTTACATGGGGTTTGACTGTGAGATAGGGTCAAAAGGAAGCCTGTGTGGCCACTGCAACGCACTGACATGCACGAATGGGAGATGGGAGATGGAAGATTGAAGTGAGTCAGAGGTACGGTACATCACTACATGTACGCCATACACTATATTATTATTAAATTATTATATAGTCAGCAACTAATAGTAAATACTAACTGTAAATGTCACAACTGAATTACAACTTAACAAGTAATAATAATTTAATGATGTGTTAACACTCAAAGACAGTACTAATTCGACATAACAACGTTATGATGTCATAAAAATATCTTGTTTAGGATAAAGCCAGTGGCTGTAGTCTTTAGTCTAAACAAATCGAGTCTTAAGACTTAACTTACGACAGTCCTGTGCGTTTCGCTTATGAAGCCAATCTTAAACTCCCACTGTAAGACGTTCATCTAGATCCACTTTCCATTAAAAACCGTGAAGCGGTAACCAGAGTTATGTTTGATATGTATTTTAACTGCAATTCGTGTTTTCAAATGAGCGTCTTACAGTGGGAGTTTACATTTCATGATAGATGGAATCAATGTATGGATGTAACGTTTATGGTGGATAAACGACTAGCCTGTGGTATAATGTACACTCGTAGTAGTACACTTTTGTTGGGGTTGGAAGTGTACTACTACGAGGCTTCACTCCCCTGTGTAGATTATATTACAAATATTTTTCACTATTTGTAGGTAGCAAACACAACCATGGTGTATGTGTTTGTGCACCGCCGTTTATATTG
This sequence comes from Lepidochitona cinerea, assembly GCA_963971465.1. Taxonomy (NCBI): domain Eukaryota; kingdom Metazoa; phylum Mollusca; class Polyplacophora; order Chitonida; family Tonicellidae; genus Lepidochitona; species Lepidochitona cinerea. The sequence continues at coordinate 33,275,167 of OZ020553.1, forward strand.
TGGACATTCCGGCACAGAACAGAGGGACAATGAGGCAAGGAGAAAGGGGGTGAAGCTTGTGTAATGTGAGCAGGAAGAATTGGACGCCAAGACTTCGCGTTTCCATGGACTCAACCTGGTGATTCTGTGTGGCTGCAATTCACTTTTTGAACAATTGGACATAATTCTGTTTTTGTTTTGTTTTTATGTGCATGAATCATTGATATTTATAAATGTTCTATAACAGGGATTTTGAGGCTTACAATAAATTTAAGCCTTTTATGAGGTACAGTCCATCTCAGTAGGGATAAGCTTTTACCTCGATACGTCTGCGAGGGTTTTTCGCCTATCCCCCCTAAAAAAATCATTAGGGTTCTGGACTTAGAGTAGCGTTCAAAACGACACAAATCATATAATTCCTTTAGCATGTGGACACCCTTTATCAGACATGCCGGGGAGATGATGTGAGGGTAATAGCATGCACTTTCAAGTTAAGTATAAGACAATTTTCAGCCATACTCTAAAGTATAGTGTATTTTGCAAAAATTTTGTATTTCTCCGTATTACATCTGTCACATCAAAGACGCCCACATATAAGTAATTCGGACGTATTTTCAGAATATATATTATTTAATCAAAACCTGTGTTGACTCCAATCAGTTCTTTTCAACTAAGGATTAATTGCTTCATGGTCTTCAGGCTTAGGATCAGGGGTCGTGTCACCGTCGTAATGTGTTTTTCTTATTTTTCTATTTTTAGATAACATTCTTTATATTTTGCAAAATCAAATCAGTCTTCACCTCAGCCAGTAAACTATCTGCTTATGCTATTCAGGGATAAAACAAACCCCTTGGGGTTTTATTCCCGTCATTATTATTTTTCATTAAATATATGTTCTGTTCTAAAATATGTATTGGTGAATAAAACTGAAACGGAAACGTTATAATTTATTTAGTTTATTTATTTAGTATATTATTTGTTTTTATGTCTTTGTTCACGGGCCCACGAAGACATATGATTTGACATCCTCCAGTGATAGATCATAGTGTACTGGTCAACCATTTGGCAGCACTTTTTAATCCCACGCGTCTGCAGATGAGGAAGGGATATTAATTTGGGTCTGTCCATCTGTCACGCTTTGCTTTCTGTTCAATCATTTCTCAATTTATTGTTCAGTTGGCATTAAGGTCACTGTTGCAACTGGTTAATCATTAGATCAAGTTTGAAGAGCAGCCAGAGATCAATGGATATGTTTTACATATGAAAGGATTTCAGTCATTTTGATTGGCCGTTGGTTTCCATGCAATAACTTATGTAATTATTGTTTAATTTCCATTAAAATTGGTATAGAGGTTCAATTGGTGAATCATCAGACCAGCCAGAAATCATGCATATATTTTACATATTTAAGGATTTCTTTACTTCTCATTGACTGTTGGGTTTTGTAACAATCGGTTATTGTTTAATTTCCCTTGAAATTTTAGAATTAGATGAAGTTCGAAGACCAGGCAAATCTGCATTTTGGCATTGAAAGCGTTGGATAAAAATTCTCTGAATTCTCTTGTTACTGTTAATATGCATGTAATGGGGTGTTTATATCAGTTGGCATTATGAAAGCATTCTGATGGCATTTGTGCTGTGAAAGTACTGCAGCACTCTGTAAATAAACAACACAAAGTTGGGTTGTTTTACCAGACAGTTTTGTAATTTTACACTGACCCATAGTAAAACAACATTTTCATAATGCATGTAGATGAAAGGAAACAGAATGTTTGGGGGTTGAATTACGATAGATCAACAGAAATCAATTGTGAAAACACAGCATTTGAATTGCTGTAATGATACAGCAGAAACAAGTGGTCGCCATTCACCAATTTGCCAACAGTTATTGTTGTAAACATACAATTTCATAAATCCAGGTCGTCAGACTCGAGGTAAAGATGTGGTTTTACGCCATACTCAAGGGCGGCTATTTCTCCTATGACAGAGGGTTAGTGGATTGATTGGTGCTTTCAGCCGAATACTCGAGATTATTTCATTAACACAACGGCCGGTCAGTACAGGTATGGATCACCCCTGGCAGAAACGAGGAAAAAACACGGGCACCAACCATTTGCAAGTCACTGGCCATATTCCGCGAACTTTGTTGACATCCGAGGTGACATTGACCTTTGACATTACCCACAATCCTTTGCGCACCGCGAGATCGTGAGACAGCTTATACCATAAACCCCAGACCTAGAGAGACTCTGCATAGGAAGTGATATTGGCCTCAAAATCAGAATTCAAGAATTGAGGGCGATTTTTCTTGCGAAATGCAAACTTTTCATCTCAATGTATGGTGATAAAGGATTGACAATCTTTGCTTGTTAATTGGCTTACATGCCATTTTGTTTTTCTAATCCAGCATGCATCATTATTTTCGTTCAGATATCTCCTATAGAAGTGCAGAACTGAAATTTTAAATGCTAATAGTTTCAACTGTAACATTGTGCCTGTGCAAATTATACACATGATGTGATGTGTACAAGTAGTAGCTATGGACTTAAGAGAGCTTGTTGTAAAAGTCGGAATATGTCTGCTTACATTTTGGGCGGCAGAGTGAAATAGTACTTTGTTTCTTTGAAATTCATATAAATGTAGGAAATTGGGTAAGGGTGATAGGAAAAGTTTTGTTATATTCAGTTCATACATTCATGCTATGCAGACTTGGGCAGGCTTTTGACAATGTTTTGTAATTAATAGTTTTTAATTAATAAACACTTTAAACGCAAATGTCAGAAAACGACATTCTAAGGTACGGCAAAATTTGCATGTAATACCTAAATTCAAACATGATTACCATGCAAGACAAAAACAACACAATTCAATTTTGTAAAAAAAAAAAAAAAAAAAATAAAGTTTATTTAAAATAAACTTGATGTAGAGAAATGAAAATGACATGATTGGAATAATTCTGCCAAATGGTACAATGGTGATATCTTGGTGACATGAGCTAACAAATATAAAGAACATTTCATTGAAACAGAATTAGCTCTGGAATATTCAACATTTTTACAAAGGAGTAGAAAACAGAGCTTTCTGCTGTCATCAATCTCAGAGATGTTTTTTCAGGTAATTTCCGTAAGCAATCGAAACCTTAAAATGTACTTGTACAGCTATTTCATTTTAACTGTTATTTCATTTTTACTGTTATTAGAACAGGTTACTCGCTTTACCAATATTTTTTACTTTAACATCAGTCCTTCAGGAACCCAACTTCTTATATAATCAATGAATTTTGTCAGCTCATGTCACATCAAATGAAAGTAAATGTCTGAGATCTTCTGGAACAAGTGTTTCCTCTGGACAAATGTTCTGCTTCCTTCAGCAATTCCCATGTCTTCATGTAGGTAGTGAGAGAGTCATCAACTCACTGCATGTCCCAACAGTCCATTACATTGGAACAAATGATATCAACATAGATGAATGGTTTCTGCTAAATTCATTGGTTGATTGTACAGATCTCCTGACTGTTTGAACCAATAACAATCACACTTTCATCAACAATATCGCCACTGATTCCAACAGTTTAGAAGATGTTAAATCTTAGTCGCAGAGGGAAATGTGCACAGACAAAGTCACAAATAAACCACAGCATATGAGATGATCAAGATGAAAATATAAGTTTGTGAAATAAAACAGTGATTAAGGACATTTCCTTTCAACACATCCTTTTCCTCCCTCCTCATATTCTTGTTTGGAAATCCACATTTGTTGGAAAGAGCCCTAAAACAAACAAAAATATGCAAGTTTCATGTCCCTATTATGTGCAAACAATTGATAACACATCCACAGTTATACGGTTTTATTTTTTCTTCTTTCTAAAATATGGCCATGATACAATTTGGTGAATAAGATAATTTTTTGTTGACAGAGATAAAAAACATTTGATGAAATTTGTAGAGATTAAAAGTTTTAAATGACAGTAATGTACAGCTCATCTGTTTGACGTCAGAGCAACCACTAGATTTTCATTTTACCCAATCATTTTCTTTTCAATACGTTTAAAAGGTACACCTGCTGCTTAAATCCAGAAATCTGATTACATATGTTTTCTGTATTTTTCAAAATTGTAAAGTTGGGCATGCTCCCAAGTGCCTTAATGATTTGAGCCATCTAAGTGAACTGATAGAGGTATTTTACACACTTATCTGAGAAATACTGACAAAGGTTTTCGTTTGAGGGACACACAGCCTGCCAATATTTATGATTGATTGATTGTTTGGTGTTTTACGCTCAAGATTATTTCACTTATATGGCGGCATTGCCAGTTTTATTGTGAGAGGAAACCGGGCTCTTTGCCCGGAGGAAACCCACAACCTTCCGGTGGTAACTGGCAACCATCCCACAGAGGTCGTTCGAGTGAAAACCCAGTCAGAAAATTTTCCATTTTTTTTTTGACTGAGTGGGATTTGCAGGCCTCGAAATTTGACGCGAACGAAACGATCGTTCGCGTGTCGGTTACGCAAAATCAAAATAGGCAGAACGAAAAATCGGTTACGTGACGAGGAAGTATATAACACGCTGTTTTTTTTTCTGTGTCTGAAGGCTGAGTTCAACTAACCAAGTGACAGATCGAAACAAATTTGCAACTTCGGCAAGCAAGATCCTTGTCAGTCAGCCTGTGTAGATACATCAGCCTTTGTGATGTCACAATTCCCAGACAATTGAAACAAAGTTTCAATTCTCCAATTAGTACTCTGACCTAGATTCTCTACAACTCACTGTGCAGGTGGCTGCTCCAGGATGTCTTCAGCTGACAGCTATGTCTCCTTGAATAAACCCTATGAAATTTTGATAGGGGGGATAGCTTCATGCACATCTATTGTAGAAATAGTCGAGTATTTTAATTTTTAGTTATTTATAGATAGAAAAAAATGCATGACGATTTAAAGAGATTCTAACTCATTAATAAAATTAATATATTTCCTGTTGATCATACTTGTAAATAAAAACCTTTAAAACTCATCCCCCCGCAGGATAGTTAGAGATGGACTCAACCAGGCTTGTTTGGTCAACTGTGCAGGGGCCTGTATGAAGGGGTTTTTAACTACCGGTATCATGCAGTAATGCACAAACGGGGGCTATAACCTTTGGGCTAAACATGTATGTTTTATAGATTGATTTGAAAAAAAAAATGCTTTATTGAGAGAAGTGACTAATCACCAGGAATATATAATTATTTAACAGCCAGTTATTTCCAAAATGCAAGACATTTTAGACGTCAGTTTTTACTCTTAACGGGTTTTGATACCGTTGAAAGAAAAGTGAGAATTGTTTGAATAAAACTGTTTTGGTGAAATACTTTGCTGTGTGTCTTCCGGCGGGAAACGGGTGATTCGTTTTTCGTGTATTTCCTACAGTACGTACAGAGACAGTTTAGTTTCGCTTTCTGTATTCACACTCTTCAATGGTTACCAGTCTATGTATTGACATATCGTCAAATAGCCGTATGCAGCGGTAAAAAAGCAAAAATCGGTCCTGAAGTTTAGTGTGTTTTAATAACTGTTATCCGTTCTTTGGAAAGCACGCGTAAGCCTTGTATTCGGTAAGATTTATATTCTACTCTTTTATATTTCTTCTCAAATTGGCCATGAAATTAAAGGCACAGGTCGTATTAGACTTGAGTTTATCATGCTGCTTCACTGTAGCCTAAAATGTGTATATTCCCGTTCGCCTGAGAAATATAGTCTTATCCGAACAATCGGTTACGTCAAGGTAAATTACCCGTAACCGATTTTTCGTTCTCGCCAAGAAACGAAATTTCGAGGCCTGATTTGAACCCGCAACCCATTGGTGGAAGGCTGTTCGGATTGAGCGTTCAACGCTCTATTTACTGAGCCACGGAGGCCCCCCAAATTTATGAGATTGTAATATAAAATAAAAGGCATGAAAAGAGTGTTATCCAATACTGGAGTGACCCAGCTTCAGAGTAATAAGTTGGGTTCTGGCTTCAATACTAACTCTAATTTAACACCAGTATCTAGACATTTTAAACCCAACTGGACCCAACTTTACATAATGTGCTTTCTTCACAAATCTCCAAAAGGCAATGGTGACAAGTGTGCCTCTGATGAATCAAGTTAATTTTATTCAGGGATATGACTCTGTGACGTCATGACATTTTTTACTTCACAAAGCAGCCACGGTAGATTTATCTAACATTGTGTAATACAGGTATGATGACACGGTGCTGCTGAGAGGTGAGCATCAGGATATATTATTGCTGACTTACCAGTGATGCCAGTATTGAACCTCCAATCCAACTACTAAATCTTCTTTCTGTACTTCCACTGGCTGAGATGATCTTTAATCGCATACTCTACAACAGCAACAATTAAGTAATCAGAATGTGGGATCAGATAAACAAAAATAGGGACATGTCCTACATCTATATGGTAATCATTTATATTACATATCAAAAACACGTAAAAATCTAAACAACATTTCGATAAATATTGCATTAGAACTGAAGTCTTTATAAAAATCCATACAAAACAGGGACAAGCAGACATGGTCAGGGTGTAGTAAATCCTTTATAGTGTACTTACAGGTGGTGTTTTTGTACCCAGATCTCTATTAACTCTGTCTGTGAAACTGTTTAATAGTGTGTTCCCTCCAACAACAACAACACTGCTGTATAAACTCTTGAAAACAGAAAAGAAAAGAACAAATGATTTAGTTTGAAAGTTAACAAACACTAAAAACGATTTTAATTATTATATAAAAGTCATACAAGGATAAGGAAGTTCTGCTTTGTGTTTTATGCAGCTCTCAAGATTATTTAGGTGGCCTCGGTAGCTCAGTCGGTTAGAGTGATAGTCCCTCAGTACGACACAGGCCTCCCATTGATGTGGAGTGGTTCGAATCCCACCTGGGAATAATCCCCTCTAGGTAATAATAATAAGAAAATATACTTACTGGTCTAATATCAATGTCACACATTCCTACACTTGTTGTGGCCACATGACCAACACCCAACATTGTATTGTTACCTGCAATATCCTGTCCAAAAATATATCATAAGAATGTAGTCATGTAATGAAAAGATTTATTATACCTCATTAATATTCATTAGCCTTTACTCCCATTCTATTGGTCAAAACGTACCATGTGCAGGGATTCATACACGTCCAATTTACTTACCGATATTCGGTTCGTAAAATTGAGTTTAAAACTGAATTTGGTGTTGAAAAACTCAATATTTTCAGTTTAAAATTTCCTTTTGAAAACTAAAATTTCCAAACTCAATTTGGGCGTGAAAATCTGAATATTGTTTGATTGATATCCACTGTTTATGATGAAAAAATCTAAGTTCAAGGGAAAAGTTTATTTCGAAACCGCGGTCAAACGACCATGGCCGTCATTCTCTTGTTGTTGTTGTTTCGTTTTAAGTGTCTCCACAACATGGCTTATTTTGCACTTTGGAAGTCTTTTGAATTACCTAAACATTTCTAAAATAAGCTGATTTTGTTGAACTGAGGAGTTTTGGGGAGTATTACCCACAATAATCGTAATAATTCGCGACTTGTTATATTTATTCAGCTGCTTTTGGTCGTATAGAAAATAAAAGGGGAGACAACTAGTGTCAATAATAAATTGGTTACCTCCCCTGAATCATAGTTCTCAAATAGTTCAATTCATTTAAATTGTGTATTTTTTTATTGTTCCACATGAAGAGATTATGGATAACTTTGATCTAGGTTTGACATTACATATATATTATAATCATTAGTTTTTTGTCAAACCTGATTTTTTTCTTGGAATTCATACATTCATGAAAAAAAGAAATATTAAATTGGAACTGGTTTGTAACATAGGTTTTAACTCAATTTTAACCCTAAAATGGTCGGTAAATTAAAAAAAAACTGAATTTCGCCTTCTAAAAAACTGAATTTTTCAATTTCGGTTCGTAAATTTTGGACTTCTATGAATCCCTGCATGTGACGGGTCAATATTTTTCGATGTATGACCTGGAGAGGAGTCCGAAACAGATCTTTTATATGGCGTCATTAAATGCGCAATCATGAATGGATAACCTGATCTTTTGATATCTGCCGTCTGTTTCATTGCCCAAACATGGCGCAAAGTTATCACTTCGCCGAACTATCGGATTCAGATCAAGACAAGGATTACTTATGGATAAACAACTTCTTAATTTATTGGGTGACGACGTTTCGATGTAGTTCTTACATCATTATCAAAGTCATTGACTTTGATAATGATGTAACAACTACATCAAAACGTCGTCACCCAATAAATTAAGAAGTTGTTTATCCATAAGTAATCCTCGTCTTGATTTGTACTTCCAACTTCTAAATGCCACTGAAAGATTTTATCGGATTCAGATCTGCAGATACTTCATGAAAATCGGGATAACAATAACACATCGAAAATACTTCCAATATGAAGAAATCGGTATAATAAAACACTCATTAACTCGCATCGGAGTCATTACCACATATTCCGTACCCTCGGATAGATGCTGCCAAGCTAACCTCACCTCGGCCTGGGTCAGGTCACCTTGGCAGCGTCTCACCTCGGGTCCGGTATTCATGATAATGACTCTGATGCGAGTTAATAATTGTATAATATCATCCTTTGGACCCAACATTATAAACATCATGTTGTTAGAAAGGTTATTTAGAGTATTTGCTGTCAAGAGACCTGTTTCCAGTTTAACAGAGTTCTAAGACAGAGAGATTAAAAGAGACGAATAAATAGCCAAACAGCCTCTACACGTAGTCACACCTACATGTAATTGATAGTTAAATGTACATCTGTGCTTAAGCAATGTACTCACCCTAATAAAAGAGGGATCAAAAAGTCCTTCACATATCTTAAACCTTTCCTCACTAAAATCTTTGTTATAGCCATTAGGGAATTCATAATGAACAGTAGGCATGGATTCAGCTTGACTGAAAAGAAAAGAAAAAAAATTATTATGCAAATGTTCGTGTATTAAATGGTTTCAAAACCTACATAGAACATGGGCGTTTTATTTCTATTTTAACAGAGATCTCTGCTACCATTAAAATATTTTCTGAGGTAAATATTTCAAACTGTTCATTTGATCAAGATGATTTACCTTTGTTCATAAGGAGTGTCAGAGACTTGAAGAACTGAGGCAGCAAAATCTTGTAAAACATCCTGGAAAACAAACCCAACAAATAAACATCATTTCTAAAAACTACAAAAAGTTTCCTAAGCCCCTAAAACTTCCTGTCGTTTCCTACTGATCGTTGTAAATGAGAGCTGATAATCAGATCTCAACAACACACAATTTAGGAAAGGAGAGTACTATCTCAGCCATAGTATACTGGACTTCTGTTCACAGGATTTCAGACCATCTTCCTGTCCCAGATGTGACTTACTCAAAGTAACATTTGTACATTTTAGTGACATTATTTAGGTTAAATCATTCAACAAGTTTAAGCCATATTCTAATACGCCTACAACCTGTTTAATATTACAGAGACAGGGAGAACCTATCGAATGGGGCAATAATTATCTCTTTGGAGGTTTCAACCACTATGATTCAAGAATGTAGGTGTATGAACACAAGGCCCGACAAAATGACTGAACATTGGAATCATTGTTTTCCAAATAAGCCAATACACATTCCACACTAAAATTGCTGTTTTTTTTTTACATTAAAATTGAAATACATCCTAACTTACTTTCACCATGAAATTATGGAATGATTTGGAAACTTCAGGAAGATCTTTCTTTTTCCATTTGGCTGGGTCCATCTCATTCACTTGTTCCTAAAGAAAAGTTGGTAAAACTTACATTACTCTGTGAACATATTATGATTAATTGATTGATTGATTGTTTGGTGTTTTACGCCGCGCTCAAGATTATTTCACTTATATGGCGGCGTTGCCAGTTTTATTGTGGGAGGAAACCGGGCTCTATGCCCGGAGGAAACCCACTACCTTCCCGAGGTAACTGACAACATCCCACATACAGTAGGTCGTTTGAGTGAAAACCCAGTCAGAAAATTTTCCAATTTTTGGGACTGAGTGGGATTCGTGAGGAACTTGTTTAGTGAAGCTGATAATACTGATTATTTGCGCTGGAAATATATTACTGTCAGACACCAAATATCTACCCGTATACCCACGGAAGGGTGTCAAATAACTAATATTATTATACAACCAAAACGGATTAACCAATGGAAAGCTATTCATTGTACCAAGTGCCAATCACACATCAGTCCATATTGGAGCCAAAATCACTATTGGAGTGTCATAATGGAGTCAATACGGGCAGCAATGGCGCATACAGTCATTAGGCTGATGCATAACGTCTAAATCTGATGTCATCCAGACAAAGTCTTCGAGAAATGTTCCATATTCCATATTCATCCCAGTGCATAAACGATTGGGAAAACATTTCTCACAGCTTCAGACTCTTTAATTTAGGCTTGATTGTTCATGAATGATAAAAAGGTCATTATATGGTTTTAAATAAAAAAATTATATTAATAGTACTCATCGTCATTGGATCGACTTCTCGGCAGATATGAACTTAAAACCCAACTGGGACTTGTATAATAAATATTAGATGTCAGTTCATATAATAACCTCATAATATATGAGAATGTATAATTATTTATACTCAAACATCTAAGTATTTAACATAAAGGCCTGGATGCACATACGGTTAATCGATAGCTTGGGAGAGATTACCCCAATAGTCAATTATAATTTGTCCCAACATGTACACACACAAAAGCCGTCAATCCGATCAAGTAGATACATGCAACTACATTTATAATGCTTTGATACTAACAAAGTAAAAAGGCAAAATAAACCTTTAATCTAAACCTAAACTCTCACCTTGCTTCCAATGAGATAAGGGGGGACAACTTCTACACCAGCTTCCTCCATTAGTTTCCTGCATTCTATTGTGATAAAGTCTCCTGCTAAGGGGGATTTTACTATGGCTGAGGTAAAACAAAAGTAAGATATCAAAATAAATTGCACCTGGTCCTCATTTTGCTGAAGCTTCAAACTCCAACTTACATGTAAAGAATGATTTTTTGTCGATACAACAAAACAAAACTTTGATCAGAATTTCATTACATTATTTTTTTCTCAGTCAGTGTTGTTCAATTATATGGTGAAGTTGAAAGCGAGATACTGGGTTCTGAGATCAATCAGTGGAGAAAAATAGAAGAGACTGGAATAATTATGTAATACCTTGTTGAAGGACATATCCATCGTATACTGGTATCGCGGACGTGTGAGTTGCTCCACTGTCTAAAACAAGACCTGTTGATCGACCATTAGCAAATCTGATAAATGTTAAGGCAAACAAAATAACCCCCAAATTGTCTTTTAACAAAGGTAAGGTTGACTATTCAATGGACAACAACATTTTGTTCAGGGAAAATATTCCCTCTTTTGTTTACAGAGGCTTTATATTTTTGAAACAAAATTAACACAAACATTCAATGATTATTATCATTTTGATTGTGTGAGGACATTTTGGGGAAAACATGAATGAATTAAAAGCATACTAAAAATTCGAAAACGATTTGCCGAGATATAAGTAAAATAGTTCACATGTACCGTATATGACCAAAAAAAATTTAAAACCCTCAAAAAAGGATACAATGATAAAACAGCATTCTTGCAAAGGAAAAAAGCTGGAACATTATATTTTTCAAACATATACTCTGTCAGTTTTTCCCTTTTTCCTCGGACATTCCACTGTGAAAGGCAAACAGAAAAAAGTATTTTCAAATGGGGCATAAAAAGGAAGTGAGCATAACTACCTTACCTTTAAACTTATATAAAATCATTGGTTATGGGTGGGAGGAAACGTTGGTTATGGGTGGGAGGACACGTTGGTTATGGATGGGAGGACATGTTGGTTATGGGTGGGAGGACACATTGGTTATGGGTGGGAGGACACGTTGGTTATGGGTGGGAGGACATGTTGGTTATGGGTGGGAGGACACGTTGGTTATGGGTGGGAGGAAACGTTGGTTATGGCCGGTGGGAAGAAACGTTGGTTATGGGTAGGAGGACACGTTGGTTATGGGGGGGAAGACACGTTGGTTATGGGTTGGAGGACACACTGGTTATTGGTGGAAGGACACGTTGGTTATGGGTGGGAGGACACGTTGGTTATCGGTAGGACACATTGGTTATGGGTAGGAGGACACGTTGGTTATGGGGGGGAAGACACGTTGGTTATGGGTTGGAGGACACACTGGTTATTGGTGGAAGGACACGTTGGTTATGGGTGGGAGGACAAGTTGGTTATGGGTTGGTCGAGGACACATTGGTTATGGGTGGGAGGACACGTTGGTTATCGGTAGGACACATTGGTTATCGGTAGGAGGACACATTGGTTATGGGTGGGAGGACACGTTGGTTACGAGGGGAAGGACACATTGGTTATGGGTTGGAGGACACACTGGTTATGGGTTGGAGGACACATTGGTTATGGGTGGGAGGACACATTGGTTATGGGTGGGAGGACACGTTGGTTATGGGTGGGAGGAAACGTTGGTTATGGGTGGGAGGACACGTTGGTTATGGGTGGGGGGAAACATTGGTTATGGCCGGTGGGAAGAAACATTGGTTATGGGTAGGAGGACACGTTGGTTATGGGTGGGAGGAAACGTTGGTTATGGGTGGGGGGAAGAAACATTGGTTATGGGTGGGAGGAAACGTTGGTTGTGGCCGGTGGGAAGAAACGTTGTTTATGGGTGGGAGGACACGTTGGTTATGGCCGGTGGGAAGAAACATTGGTTATGGGTGGGAGGAAACGTTGGTTGTGGCCGGTGGGAAGAAACGTTGTTTATGGGTGGGAGGACACGTTGGTTATGGTCGGTGGGAAGAAACGTTGGTTATGGCTGGTGGGAGGAAACGTTGGTTATGGGTGGGAGGACACACTGGTTATGGGTGGGAGGACACGTTGGTTATGGGTGGAAGGACACGTTGGTAATGGGTAGGACCAGAAGTCTATGAATGTGGAAGTGTGAAGCGTTCCATTACATAGTATTGAGGGCATTGGCGCCGTTTGACCCAGAGGTCACCATACACAGAGCCCTCTCTCGGTTAGTCAGAAAGCGTAGCTTTTCTTCACTTTCTCATATGAACTATTATGGGATGCATTAGAAAAAACATGGCGAACATTTTATTTATGATAACAGTACTTGATGGAGCAAAAGTTAAAGTTTCCGAAGAACTTCATAAAGTTGAAAATGAGACAAGAAGACTTGTTTGGAACGATTTGAGTCCAAATGGAGATATCAGAGTCGCATGTTCGGTAAAGCTTTTATAAAAACCAATGCATTCTCCGAACTGCGGTTACTGGAATTGCCGATAGATGCAGTAAGTGGAGAATTAATTTATTTTCTGATTTGAAATTGCGCAACCGTTGACAATTTCAAAATCTACCGCGCATAAACGTCACATAATGTAGTATAAGCAGGCTGAAAGCGCCAGTGCCCTGAATATGGGGTAATGCGACATTTCACACTTCCCTGTTCATAGACTTCTGGTAGGACACATTGGTTATGGGTGGGAGGACAAATTGGTTATGGGTGGGAGGACACGTTGGTTATGGGTAGGAGGACACATTGGTTATGGGTGGGAGGACACGTTGGTTATGGGTGGGAGGACACGTTGGTTATGGGTAGGAGGACAGGTTGGTTATGGGTAGGAGGACACATTGGTTATGGGTAGGAGGACACATTGGTTATGGGTAGGAGGACACGTTGGTTATGGGTGGGAGGACACGTTGGTTATGGGTGGGAGGACACGTTGGTAATGGGTAGGACATATTGGTTATGGGTGGGAGGACACGTTGGTTATGGGTGGGAGGACACGTTGGTTATGGGTAAGAGGACACGTTGGTTATGGGTGGGAGGACACGTTGGTAATGGGTAGGACATATTGGTTATGGGTGGGAGGACACGTTGGTTATGGGTAGGAGAACACGTTGGTTATGGGTGGGAGGACACGTTGGTTATGGGTAGGAGGACACATTGGTTATGGGTGGGAGGACACGTTGGTTATGGGTGGGAGGACACGTTGGTAATGGGTAGGACATATTGGTTATGGGTGGGAGGACACGTTGGTTATGGGTAGGAGGACACATAGGTTATGGGTAGGAGGACACGTTGGTTATGGGTAGGAGGACACGTTGGTTATGGGTGGGAGGACACGTTGGTTATGGGTAGGAGGACACGTTGGTTATGGGTAGGAGGACACGTTGGTTATGGGTAGGAGGACACGTTGGTTATGGGTAGGAGGACACATTGGTTATGGGTAGGAGGACACATTGGTTATGGGTGGGAGGACACATTGGTTATGGGTGGGAGGACACGTTGTTATGGGTAGGAGGACACGTTGGTTATGGGTGGGAGGACACGTTGGTTATGGGTGGGAGGACACGTTGGTTATGGGTGGGAGGACATATTGGTTATGGGTGGGAGGACACGTTGGTTATGGGTAGGAGGACACATTGGTTATGGGTAGGAGGACAGGTTGGTCATGGGTAGGAGGACACGTTGGTTATGGGTGGGAGGACACGTTGGTTATGGGTAGGAGGACACATTGGTTATGGGTGGGAGGACACGTTGGTTATGGGTAGGAGGACATATTGGTTATGGGTGGGAGGACATGTTGGTTATGGGTAGGAGGACACATTGGTTATGGGTAGGAGGACACGTTGGTTATGGGTAGGAGGACACGTTGGTTATGGGTGGGAGGACACGTTGGTTATGGGTAGGAGGACACGTTGGTTATGGGTGGGAGGACACGTTGGTTATGGGTGGGAGGACACGTTGGTAATGGGTAGGACATATTGGTTATGGGTGGGAGGACACGTTGGTTATGGGTAGGAGGACACATTGGTTATGGGTAGGAGGACACGTTGGTTATGGGTAGGAGGACACGTTGGTTATGGGTGGGAGGACACGTTGGTTATGGGTAGGAGGACACGTTGGTTATGGGTAGGAGGACACGTTGGTTATGGGTAGGAGGACACGTTGGTTATGGGTAGGAGGACACATTGGTTATGGGTAGGAGGACACATTGGTTATGGGTGGGAGGACACATTGGTTATGGGTGGGAGGACACGTTGGTTATGGGTAGGAGGACATGTTGGTTATGGGTGGGAGGACACGTTGGTTATGGGTGGGAGGACACGTTGGTTATGGGTGGGAGGACACGTTGGTTATGGGTAGGAGGACACGTTGGTTATGGGTGGGAGGACACATTGGTTATGGGTGGGAGGACACGTTGGTTATGGGTGGGAGGACACGTTGGTTATGGGTAGGAGGACAGGTTGGTTATGGGTAGGAGGACACATTGGTTATGGGTAGGAGGACACATTGGTTATGGGTAGGAGGACACGTTGGTTATGGGTGGGAGGACACGTTGGTTATGGGTGGGAGGACACGTTGGTAATGGGTAGGACACATTGGTTATGGGTGGGAGGACACGTTGGTTATGGGTGGGAGGACACGTTGGTTATGGGTGGGAGGACACGTTGGTTATGGGTGGGAGGACATGCCCCAGACAAGTAGATTTTACCTCCTCAGACGTAGACTCTCTAGACCATTTTGTCAGGGTTCAGTAATCACTGAACATACTATAACTGATACTATATACGTTCATTGTGTGCAAATAGACCTTACCTTCAAAGCGGCACACGTCTTAAATAAAAATAGACGTCATTAAACAAAAGTTGATTCATGTTGATTCATATACATGTAAATGGTAAGTTCATGCCCAGAGTAACAATATTGTTATTGTTGTTTATTATTGGACTTACAGCAGATTCTGACATCATCACTGGGTGTAGGTTTGATTCAGATTTGATTTGTTTGGCAAAAGAATAATCCATCACTTTCTCAAAGATGTCCCAATTTTCAACTAAAAGTAGAAAACAAATATTTGGACATTTTACTGATTGTATAGCAAGCAAGTGTAAAAAAAACTAAACAGGTGGCAAAATATTACAATTTAAAAAACGGCTATCATACAGATATCATAGAAAATAAATGGTAGTGATATAATTTATATAGTGGAACCTGTGTAAACCGACACCTTGGTAAACCAGTACATGTAACAATTTCCTTAAAGGCACACTTGCCGCGAAAATCAGGAATATTGTTTACATTAAAAAAGAAAGACCGTATTCTGTATTTTTCCCAGACAATATAAGTTAGGAACTTTCTATTTTTACCAAAATTTAAAAGTTTGGACGTCACTTTGTATTTTTAATTTGAATTTGAAAATTTGAATTGTTACGTACCCGGAACGTAAACAAACCGAACTGCCCCCTATTGGCGATTTTATGTTTCAGTCGAGTGAGTGAACTAACGGCACAGTGTAATTTTACGTAGGCCTATTTATCTGAGAAATACAGACTGACGATCGGTTAACAGCGACCGGAAAAGCCTGCTGATAATTGTTTGAATGTAAACCACAGATACAAAGGCCTGAAAGGAGGGTAATCCAACACGAAAGTTGACCGACACTTATCGTTGTTGTTGTAATCAGGCTTCGATTCTTCGTTTGTTTTTCACCCCATTTCTACATTCTAAAGCTAACCAGACATGTTTTATGTGTCCTATGTTTAAGTTTAGTGGTATTAGTCGTAGTAAGCTCATGTAAATTGGTTTTCTTAGCAAATTTAAACAGGCTACGGCGGCAAGTGGGCCTTTAAGTGTTAAAATACATGTTAAATAACCTTGATAAACTGGCATTTGTAGGTATATATATAAATGTTTCACTTTGCATTCATTTCAAATGTAAAATGGCATGAGCTGCCAATTTTCAAACTTTTTTTTCATAAATATTGACTTTCACGACAATAAGATTTGAAGGTCAAGGAAAAACTAAATGATTGAAGTAAGAATGAAGAAAATGAGTCCTGTACAAAAAAATAACGAAGATAAAGGTTCCTTCATTTTCATACTAAGTTAGTTCAAAAGACTACATTAACATACATTCCTGAGACTGTATACATTGTACATAATCTGTAAAATTTTGTTTTCAACATTTTGGCAGCTCATGCCACTTCAATGCTGGTTTAGGAAAATAGCTTCCACACTTTTAACATTATAAACTTACTCATTCCATCATTAAGGAAACTTTGGACCTCCATTCCTTTACGGGGTACTTTTAAAGTGGGTGTGTCAATGTAGTATTTTTTCTCTGGTTGTTTTCCAATACTTGATTCATCAACATCCATTGCAATATCAATGTCTTCTAAAATCCCAACTTGAGATGGCATATCAAACTGCAAGTAATAAATTGTACCATGAAGTACATACAATAACATGTTCAGCAAAACACTATAAGTAAATTGCATTAAAAGCTTCAGTTGTGGGGAAAATTATTTGCATTATTAATATTACTGTATTTGAACCTCATTCTGTGACAGATACTCTAAATGAGCTTGGTCCTTACCTTGGGACAGTCTTCTCCAGCATATCCCACTCTGATGGAATGAGAACCAAGGTCATACACCAGTGCACCAACTTCATCTGGAGTGAAAATAGCATTATGCATTTTGATTTATACATGTATTCCTAGCCCGGATTTTTGGTCTAAAGCGCGACTTATTTTATATTTGGCTGGTAATGTGAATCACCCTCTAGCCCGAACCGTTCTCCCAATCCGTTTAATGTATAAGTTTTAATTTAAACGATACACTTTCGAAAATGACTGCATACAATAATTTACGTGACGCCAAAACTTTTATTGAAAGACGAGACCTTAGGCAAGATTTTCAGGTACACGCCTTATACGTAACTGTTGTTTTAGGAATGATTCCACCTAAGATACTTGCTATCTTCCACAAGTAACAAGAGAGCGAAAATAGTTGACCTAATTTTAAAATTGCGCATGCTCCTCACAGCTTCCTCTGGCGGTGCCGAACAAACGACCCGTGACCTTTGTAAAATGACTGAAGATATACGAGTGACGTATTTCTACGGCGCCCCGCCCAGTTTAACTGGTTGGTTCAATGTTTTACTATGGCGGTTACGTCAGGTTGAAAGCCAGTGGACCTCGAAACAAATATTTACTGCATAAGGGAAAGTTTACCACTTTACAGCGCCGTTAGTTTGACAAACTCCTTCTTCGTGGTCTATACTATCGGAATGCAGTGGTAAATATTTTATTCTTTGCTTATTTGTTGTGAAATTTGCGCCACCGTTTTTTTCGGCGGGACAAGTTCAAAAATATTGTTTTTTCATTATGGAAGTAATCTGGGCTATGACGAATACGAAAAAAAAAAATCGACAGAGCCCAGATTTCTCAGCTAATGTATTCCACATTAAGTAGAGCTTGGATGGAAAAATATACTAATTCAAACAATCTTGGAACATTTCCTGTTCATAAAGCTTAGAAGTTGAAGGTTCAGCAAAATCCTAGAGATGGCAGATAGAACAATTTGTCATTTTATATACATGTAACCCACCAATCAACAACTTTCCTTAATCTTAATAAGCCTCTTTAGAGTTTGGCTAAAACCTCGCGAGATCACGCGACAAATAAGTTTAGGGGTATAACTTTCACTGACTAGCCGTTCATTTAACATTAGCGTCTGTGATGATCGGTGGTTATCATGTTGTTTTGTCTTTGATTCTTTATTTCTAAATCATTTCTTTAATCCAAATTTTTTCGTGAAAAACCGGAAGCTATCAGTATCGTTTTTGTCAGTTGACAGTCAATAAAAATATATATATCGCGTGAATATGCTTCAAAGTTGTCAAAAACTATCGGTGAAAAGACAATTTTGACGTAGTATTTTTGTGTTAGAATTTGTGTTATTTTTTTGTCGGTCAAAAAGAAGTATCTAATGCCAGTAATGGCTTTGTATATACCTTGATATGTCTCAGAAAAAGACTTTAGGTAAAAAGTATAGATTGTCAGCTGAGAAACACAGACATAACAGCAGGATGTTCTTGTTATCGGGCAATGTCTACTTTTTTGATGTGGGATGCTACCGTTACTAAAATTTAAGCATTATTAAGCTGTAAAAAATATATATAAAGTGATTCTCTGAGCGGCATTTTTAAGCGAAAATATTATACACGTGTTGTTGTTGTAAAAACTGATACAGTAAGATAAAAAAGGACGCAAACAAAGAATGTAAATTGAAAAATATTGAAATGGAAATGATATACTTTGAAAAATCATCACATACCTCCACCGTATACACCGCCACTCATTTTGATCGATCTTCAAGAATAAAACTGAGAGGAAATGAAGAGCAAACGATAACAAAAGAAGACCTGCTTTCTCTCCACCGGAAGTTGGACCATTGCAATCTCCATCGGTGCCCGTTCCATTTTCAGTTTCACCTGTTCGTGTACGTTATTATAGTCTGTTACTATTTCTATTTATAAAGATGGGTTCCTCTTTACTGAATGGTCTATATTTGATATTTCACAGAGTTCTTGTGATTTCAGTCAATGAATATGGGTGACAGATTTACATCACGAAATCTGGTCCTTTGATGGTAACAACTAAGGCCTAGGCTAGTCCGCAATATGTTTAGCGGATTGAAGTTATTCGGGTACGGCCGCACGGCCTTCTTCAGTACCACGTCAACATAGGGCGCATTAAAACTGTGCCAGGAAATGTCTTTGCTAATCGCTTTGTGGAGCTTTTTTGACGATCTCGCAACTCAGATTTTTCAAATGTACCCAGCCTATGTTGAGTGCGGCAGTATCACTATCACTAGTATCAGAATTAGTCCGGGTTTCTGACTCCAAAATTACTATTTTTTTATACTGACGGCCGTATTTTGGGGATCAGGTCACTTCGTACCCAAGTCACTTCGTACCAAGTCAATTCGTACCCTAGTCATCTCGTACCCAAGTCATCTCGTACCCAAGTCACGTTCTCTTGCTACAACAGATCCATGTGGAAATACAAACAGTGAAGACTTCATTTAAAGAAAATACAACACTTGAATATGTTTTTTTTATTCAAATAGAAATATTAACGATACATAAAATGCAGTACTAAAACGAATTTGAAAATCGAAAATTGAAAATTGAAAAGGTGATGTGGAAAAAACAAATAATAACGATACATAAAATGCAGTACTAAAACGAATTTGAAAAGCGAAAAGTTAGAGAAACATAAAATATAATTAAAAATAATTTAAAACAATTATAAAAAATACAGAATTAGTAGAGTAATCAAAATGATAATGTGTATTTTTTTTCTGACCCTTATATACAGTTTGGAAACAATCGTGATTGCATAATCCCATTGATTAGTGAGCTGTTAACGTTTAAGGGATTAATCGGTAATCGGATTAGTGACATACCCGTCGGTGATTGACTGATTGGGCTATGGCAGATTCATGCTCAAGTTGAAAAGTGTTCACTATATGAAATCAAGAACCAGTTTCTTGATACTTCTACAAAATATAAACTGGTAAAAATATTTCACGTTTGAAGTAGGCCTATATATTATTTTCCAGGTTTTATTTTTTTATCCTGATTGTAATTGTATGTCCCATTGTGGTTTTATTTATTGTATAAAAATCAATTTGTCGATAAATCAACAAAAAAAAAAACAAGATATAACTGCTAGAGTTTCATTATTATTTATTATCTCTTTTTTATAAATAACAACATTTTGATTCGTAAAATCAAAAAAAGTTCTGTATAATATATGCAATTCGTCAACATATCCCTGTTGTAGCAAGAGAACGTGGCTTTCAATGTGGCACGATAGGACTTGGGTACGAGATGACTTGGGTACGAGATGACTAGGGTACGAGATGACTTGGTACGAAGTGACTTGGGTACGAAGTGACATGAAACCGTATTTTGGAGTCAGGGTTCACTGCAATCAAAAAGCCAGAGTTGGCTGCCCGCTCAGAAGCGGGCAGTATGTGGTCCGATTTAGACAAAGAAATAGCAATATTTATAACCTACTCAGATCGTGTCTAAACGGTCATAATCACGTACATGGATAACTTTGCTACCTACCAGTGCCTGATATGAACGAGCAGGATCGGCCAGTAAACTTTATTCTTCCCCTGAATTCAATTTTACCTTCTCCAGTCTCAAACTCTCCGCCATTGATGACGTAACACCGTTTAGCGGTTTTTCAGTTTTGAAACGTTAAATTCACTTTACAAAAGGCTAAATTATTAATGAATGTCGTACTGACACTATTTGAGTTAGTTATGTTGTTATTTACTGTTTAAATCTGACCGCAAACTGCCCGGTCAGAAACGTGCAGGCTAGCTACTCCGACTTTTTGATTGCAATGAGCCCTGACTCCAAAATACGACCGTCAGTACAAAAAAAAAAAGTAATTTTGAAGTCAGAAACCCTGACTATATCAGAATAACTTTCAATCCACTCAACATATTGTGCACTTTGCTAAATCAAGCTGTGTTGCTTGAATTAGGAGAAATTCATAGCAAAATGAGGGGATTTTATAAGTTATGTTTTTCACTGCATTAAACTTTACAATTCTTACGAAGTAAACATATTGATGAATGATAACTATATATTTTGAATGCTTTTCTTGATTTTTTTGCATTAGGAGCCTAGGTAATGGACTTTCTGATGAATGGATGATACTCACCAGTCACCAGAATTGAACTTCTTACAATCTCAACTCGATTCAACAATGGCTAAAGATGAGGAAAAGTCCCATTTTGAGTTACCATCAGAAAATCAAAGTTTCTCCTCAAGAAAAAAAGATGTTTTTGCTGGGTTAGATAATCTGGAGAAAACACACGAAAAGAAACAAAGAGATTGGGAAGATTCAGCTGATGGCAGACGCGAGCAAACAAAGCTATGGAAAGATGAACCAGAAATTGTTGATAGTTTAGTAACTAAAGATAAGAGTTTTAAACGCCCATTCAATTCTCAATATCGAAGACGGGGTAATCATAGTCGTTATCAAAAGTCCACTCCAGATTATGTAGTTAATCCAAAGAAATGGACCAGGTATAGTTTAGAAGATTGTGATTTGAGTGAATCCTCAAACACAAGTGCTGCATTTGCTTTTTTGGAAGAGAGACGGAAACTGCGAGAGGCTGAAGCAGGCTTAGACGAGCCACCAATGGAAGGCAGCAAAATTGTTTTCAAAAAGCCCACAAAACATGCCAGAGCTTCCGAGTCTTCAAACAAAACTGTTTCTAAGAGAACCAAAATTGATGAAGTCAATATTCAGCATTTGGGCAGTGAGTCTACTGGTAATACTGATGACCCAGCCATTTCAAGCTCAAAAAGTTCTGAGCAGGAATTACCTGAAATGATTGAGGACTCCACTAAAGTGAAATTCAAGAAATCTGGCAAGAAGAGAAATATTCGTGTCCGAGAAACTGATGGTGATGGGACCTAAAACTACCTGAAGAATAGTGATAGACTTCGATTTTAGTTAAACAATTTAACATTAAGAAGATTTCATGAGAAAGTAGACAATCTCAAAATTTGAGTGAAAAGGAGAATGCTTATAATCTTTTTACCAGGGAGTTTTAAACAACATCTTCTCATTAAGATTTTAAACACTTGTTTTATTTGATATGTATGGAATGACTAATGAGAATCTTTAAATGAAACTGCATTGTTTTGTTTCCTGTCGGTTTGAACAAACCCAGAAAGTTGTCAGCTATTCGCAGTCTTTTAAGTAACATGAGCTGCCAAAATTCATATGTTGATTTGAACTGGCTCACTATTTGTCCATGTTTGTGATAATATACTTTTAAGGTCATGTGTTAAATAGCAAGTGTATAACTTTTTCCCTAAGTTACTGTTATTATTCTCTATACAATAAAATGGTTCGGAGTTCACCGAAAAAGTGAAATGATTAACATTGACATTAGGAAAATATGACCTGTGGCCTGTTCAAAGTAAAATAGTCCTAAAAATAAGTAAAATTTTATTAACGGAAGCAAATGTTCATTCATTTTAGGCTTAAGCTACTTCCAAATAATACAATGTACAATCAAACATTCTCAAGACGAAAAAAATAGCTTTTTACAAAATTTTGTTTTAATGGAAAAATATTTACATTTTGCCAGTTCCTTCCAATTTAAATTAAAAAGAAAAGTTAAGGTGTTGATTAAAATTATGTGACATGTAGAGTAAGTAAACTTTTATTTACCAAAAACAAGCTGGGTTTGTATTGTTCACCATAGGCCAATACATTGGACATACCAGGAGTCCTTCTATCTTTGATTTCAAAGTGAATCATTTAGTTTTTCGATGAATTTCAAACTTGTGTATTCTCTCAAGCATGGGAATTCATGACTAATGTTACGATACCGAATGATAATAAAAGGAAGTAACAACAAACCAGCAGATTTTATGTACAAATTTTGATTTATATTAAAAAGCAAACGGACTAACTTATTTACAGGCAAATATTACATAAACGTTGGAAAGAAAACATATATCAAAATGACTTACTTATACAAGTCAAGAAATTACAGTTCCTAAAGATCTGTATCCTTCACAAAGTTCACTGGTTTAAATCCGATGACCACGAATCGACGAAATATAGATTCCCAAAATGAATCTCGAAGACACAATGGTGAATCCGCAGGATAGAATATTGAAAACACACTGGTTTAGCACACTGGTGGTATATCCACAGAATAAATTCTTGACAGAATTCACAAGTCAGGTATCACTGACAAAGCAGGCCGAATATCTTATTTAAAGATAGTAAACTGAGTTCAGATAGAAATCTGACTCATATCAGACCGTAGCATCCAAAGTATATCGAGACCAGTTGGAAAACTGACTCTATGTCATAAGACGAATATCGTATTCAAGATAGCAGCTTACTAGCTGTATCATACAGAGTCCAGATATAAATCTGAACTATAACAAAACTTAGCTTGTATAGCACCCGAGACCAGTTGGAAAACTGACTGACTCATAACGATAAAACAAGGTCTTATATACACTCTCAGTACTTCCAGAAAGATCTAAGCATTTGCATACAAAAAGAGTATTTCGAGAATCTTCTTGAATCTACGCATTACAACAGGTTATGAACTAAAATTATAGAGACTAGAACTTTCCAAGGAGTCGTCATAGTAACAGTTGGGAACTAGGTCAAAATTGAAACATTTCGTAAACAAATAGACATTACGTCACAATCGAGAAAATTCTAAGACAATCGAAATAGATACATATGTTAACAGTTCAGCTGTACGTAACACCCTCCCCCTTCAGAGAAAGAAAGTTTTGACAAAACTTTCTTTAAAAAAAAAAAGTACAATAGAAATATATAGATAGCACTATATAACATTTGGTTATTTACATTCTAGATAAACAATTCGAAACTTATTCAAAACACTATGGGGTTAGGATCACCAAACACAATAATAGGTTGGTTACACTCTAATTTAAATGAATTAAAAATCAGGTGCTAAGAAAACTGGATCGCTAAAGAGTATGACTTTAATCTTTTCAAAAGAGGCTGACATTTATCAGACCAAATAAATTGCAAATTAGTCAAGGGCTTAGAAAGTGAAGAGAAATTTTGAGAAAACTTCCTAAGATATCCAGCCATACCCAAGAAGCGTTTCAGTTGTCTTTTACAATCAGGCACCAGGAAATGTGAAATGACGTCAACTTTAACTTTAAATTGAACTGGTGTGACCTGACCCTGACCGACGACACATCCGTGATAAATGTCTGTGACACGTCGAAACACACTTTCTACAAGACCGATATTCAAATTGGCTTTACTGAGTCTCTGGAAGAGTTCAATTCTGTCAAGGTGGTCTTTTATAGGCGAAGACTTTTCAACACAAACATCACGAAAGTTAACAGAAGTCCTAGATGGAGCATCAGGAAATAAATGTGAAAAGTCAGAGATCAATGTTTGCAGTTTATCCTGTTGATAAGGTTCCAAACGACACCGTTTTACGGAAATGGTTTTAGGAATTTCAGAGTCCTCCAATTGTGTCGATAACTTGGAATCCAACGTTGGTGTTCCAAAATCCTTGAATGTAGACTCTTCGACGAAAGAATTGTCAGGGTCAGTAGAAACTACATGTAGGTTAATTTGTAAAATAGATTCATTGTTAACGTCATTTCTATTGGTATGACGTGATTGACATGCTTTGCGCCGATCAGGAGTCTTAACTAAATAATTAAGATCACTAAAGTCCTTATCAACAATATTAGGATCAGTTATGCTAGAATCTGACTCACAATAACAAATAGTTGCGTCTAACGCAACGTCAGTATCCAAAGGATTTGGAATAAAATTATCTTTAGATTTATCAATCATTAAAATAGTGTTAGATATAAAGCATTCTTGCTTTCCAAATGAACAATCAGAAATAACATCACAAAGTGAATTGGCTTTAAACAAATCAGCCAAAAATGTCTCCTCTAAGTCAACATAATTGTTATCAAGACTATTTTCATTAGATAGGACTACATTATTTTTACTCATAACATTTGTTGCAGTACATGAAGAGTACAAGTTAGGTTTTTCTTGCTTGTTTTGATCAGTGTTAATAACTGTACAAGGTTTACTAGATATAGTGGATTTAACAATTACTTTATCACCAGCTAGGTCATTACCTAACAACAATTGAATACCATCAAATGGTAATGAAGGTCTAATACCAACACTAACAGGGCCGGATACAATGTCCGAATTTAAATACACATTATGTAATGAGACTGACTCAGTAGAATTTACACCTGTTATTAAAGCATCGTTGCCTGAGTAAGAACTTTCTGAAAATGGCAACGCTTTAGACAACATAAGAGATTGAGATGCGCCTGTATCTCTAAGTATTTTAATTTGGACTGCATTAGAATTATCACTATTAAGTGAAACAGATCCAGTGTGGATAAATGGTTTGAAAACTTTCATTACACCATCATTAAATTCCAATTTTTCGTCTTTAATAGGTGGTTTAACATAGCTAACAGCTTGTTTAGTACTATCATTATTCAGTACACATAATCCTGTTGGTTTAAATGAATCTTCTTCATTTTGTTGTCTACTAGTACTAAGGTCTTTAGGTGGAGGATGTCCACAAGTACATGTCACTACCTGTTGTGTATTGTCGGTATCCACAAGACACAATCCAGTTGGTTTAGAATAATCATTATCACGATTTGGTTTTAGTTGAAAACAATTAGACTGCAGATGGCCAGGCTTTTTACAATAGTTACATGTAACTCTACTAAATTGTTTGTTATTTTGAAATCTATTTTCATTTCCAGTATTGCCATTATTACCAGTCTTGCCAGTATTTCCAGTATTACCAGTATTTTGTGGTCTTGATTGATTTTTAAAGTGAGGCTTGTCATTAGGTTTAAAAGAATTTTGAGAACGATCTCTAAATGAAAATTGTTTACCTGGTTTGCTCTCAAATGGAAGTTTGTGAGTGACTGCGTAATTGTCAGCTGCGGTCGCTGCAGACTCTAAATTATCCACCCCCTTCTCCTCAAGATATGTTCTAATATCACTATGGATACAACATTTAAATTCTTCAACTAAAACAATGTCTTTTAAATTGTTGTAATCTTGATTTACCTCTTTAGAAAGACACCATCTCTCAAATAGTTGTTCCTTTTTCCTAGCAAATTCAGTGTAGGTTTCATCTTTATTTTTTTCACAATTTCGATAAGCCTCTGGAACCAGGTTATAAGCTTGTAGTATTTTATGTTTGACTGTGTCAAAACTTTTAGACTGCTCTACAGATAATGATGTATACGCATCCATAGCTTTACCGACAAGTACGCTTTGTAAAAGCATAGTCCAATATTCTTTAGGCCAGTTTAAATTTTCAGCTATTTTTTCAAATGACAGAAAATATTTGTCAATATCTTTCTCACGGAATGGTGGAACTAATCTAATATTATGGGCTAAATCAAATTTACAATCCCTTTCAGACCTTTGTTGAATTTCTGAATGTCTAATTTCCATTTCCTTTTCAATTCTCATTTTTTCAATCTCCCTCTCATTTTCAAGTTTCATTTGCATCATTTCTTTTTCCTTTTCTAGCTCTTTCTCTCTCATTTCTTTTTCATAATGTAGTTTTAATTTCTGCATTTCTATTTCCTTATCAATTTTCATTTTTTCTTGCTGTACTAGCCATGATTTATCTGAATCAGGTAAATATTCACTTAATGCACTTTCGTCAAATGCTTCAATTTCAACTAAATTTTGAGCAATATCACGTTGTAATATTTGTTTACGAGAGGATTTTTTTAAGTTTAGCCCTAAATAATCGCCTAACAAAAATAAATCGTTCCTACTTAAAGAATCAAAAATATCCTGATCGGGCGCTTGCATGAAATCGTCTGGATTAAAGTCAGACATGGTGAATAAAATCTGCTGGTATAACAAAGATTAAATGCTTAGTTGAATTTAGTTTTAGAATTTCGAATTTTCCCCGAGCACAATCTCGCTCAATGAATTACGAAATATTCCCGGATAAAGCCCCCAATTTTGTTACGATACCGAATGATAATAAAAGGAAGTAACAACAAACCAGCAGATTTTATGTACAAATTTTGATTTATATTAAAAAGCAAACGGACTAACTTATTTACAGGCAAATATTACATAAACGTTGGAAAGAAAACATATATCAAAATGACTTACTTATACAAGTCAAGAAATTACAGTTCCTAAAGATCTGTATCCTTCACAAAGTTCACTGGTTTAAATCCGATGACCACGAATCGACGAAATATAGATTCCCAAAATGAATCTCGAAGACACAATGGTGAATCCGCAGGATAGAATATTGAAAACACACTGGTTTAGCACACTGGTGGTATATCCACAGAATAAATTCTTGACAGAATTCACAAGTCAGGTATCACTGACAAAGCAGGCCGAATATCTTATTTAAAGATAGTAAACTGAGTTCAGATAGAAATCTGACTCATATCAGACCGTAGCATCCAAAGTATATCGAGACCAGTTGGAAAACTGACTCTATGTCATAAGACGAATATCGTATTCAAGATAGCAGCTTACTAGCTGTATCATACAGAGTCCAGATATAAATCTGAACTATAACAAAACTTAGCTTGTATAGCACCCGAGACCAGTTGGAAAACTGACTGACTCATAACGATAAAACAAGGTCTTATATACACTCTCAGTACTTCCAGAAAGATCTAAGCATTTGCATACAAAAAGAGTATTTCGAGAATCTTCTTGAATCTACGCATTACAACAGGTTATGAACTAAAATTATAGAGACTAGAACTTTCCAAGGAGTCGTCATAGTAACAGTTGGGAACTAGGTCAAAATTGAAACATTTCGTAAACAAATAGACATTACGTCACAATCGAGAAAATTCTAAGACAATCGAAATAGATACATATGTTAACAGTTCAGCTGTACGTAACACTAAAGTAAATGGTAATAGCTTATGGTTGAGATTGAGATTGCTAAACAAGTTAATCTGTGGTCCACAAAATCAGAAACGCTTGACTATCATAGGTTGATTGTTTTATTCAAACAGTCCAGGTGAGACTTTTTAGACAGACCAATAGTCTTTCAGTCTGACATAGGCCTAATGATTGATGGGGTCCCCCTCTTGCTGAAGGTCCACTTATCTCGAAGGTAATTAGAACTTGAATAACTCGATTCAAGATATTAATACAGAACTCAGCTCACTGTACCAGACACTTTTTAGCTTTAAACTCTTCAAATTTCCTGAGTATTCGTTTTGGCACAGCGAAATATTTTAAAATCTCGGAAATAAATGGAAATATCCCGGATCAAAATAGCCAAACTAAACCACTTATTGGTTGAATGCAAGAGGCTGGCACAACATGATTTTGTCCACATGTTCAAGATTGGGCCACCAGTAGCCTAAACATTATTATTAAGGTCTTAGACCAACGGGGGCCTCAGTGCGTTAGAGGGATCGTTCCTCAGTCCCACACAGACCTTCCATCGATTTGGCGTGGGTTCGAATCCCACTCCGATCAAATAATTGAATTATTTCCGAGTGAATTTTCACTCGGTCGCCGTATGTGGAAGAGTTGCCAGGTCGGGGTTTCCTCCGCGCATTGAGCCCGGTTTCCTCCCCCACTAAACCTTGAGTGCGGCGTAAAACATCAATCAATCACTTAGAGTCTTAGAGCAACGCTCACCTGTCAAAGTGGGATCAATTCAAATTATACTCCTCCATGCAAGACCCACGCGATGGCTCACTGACGGATGAGAGATAGGCTTGTTCACAATGACAATGATTGTTTAATCTATACGTTTTCCACCATACGTATTTTCTAGAGTAGCAAAATTTTTCTGTAGAAATTCCGCTTTTGTTATTCATTAATTAATTGGTAATTCATGGTTATTTGTTTTTGAAATATGAGCGTACCGTATCCTTCATTCTCTATCTAGGAAGGGAAAACAAAACCTCACTTTAGGGTTCAGAAGAAGCGCGGTAATGTTTCCTTTCCAACGGTACCAAGCACACATTTTTGCGATTTTTTTTACCCCTAACAGTGAAGTTAATAAAATTCCAAGAAAAAGAAATTGGTCAACTTTCAAAATCTCCCATTTAAACCTAGGTTAAATTCATCCTCTTCAAGACCTTTGTTACTCACCGATATGGCACGCAGACCAGTTGTTTGCTAGTGACATTTTTTTCAAAGCTTCCTTAGTAATTTAATGTAAGTTTGAGAAACTGAAAGCAATTTACTGGGCATAGGGATACGTTAAAAAAGAGTGAAATTAACCTGGGTTTAATTGGGAGATTGTAAGTTGACCAATTTGTTTTGTATATGTAACATAATACGGTATTTTATAAACTGCATCATGTCCCATGAAAAAATTGCAAAAATACGTGTTTGGTATCGTTGGAAAGGAAAAAAAAGCTCGCTTCTTCTGAAACATGAAGTATTTCTTTGTTTTCTTCCCCTTTAAAGTTTGCATTTCAAACACAGTTGTTGTCGATCATCTGTCATGGACGACGGTCATGCCCGGAATGGTCTTTAGTCGAGGCGTTGAATCATACAGGTATTGTGGAGTGTGGCATAAAACACCAACGAATCAATCATATTGTGGAGGTTGGGGTCATGATGGGTGCGGCGACAAACGAAGCTTCAAAAGAATGAAAAACTCCCAAGTGTTTGAATCGTCGTTTGCATGGGGTGCTGCTATCCAAGCGTCGTCAACATAGACATAAAAAATTTGTTCATCTATACATTTTTTTTTCGATGGGCGATGCTACTTTCGAATTGCTGCCCGGCAAGTCTGACGAAACGGATTATCCAATGGAACGCTAAGGATTGTATCACACAATGAACTATATACGTGGAATGACTTTCGTTTGACGTACAACGAGCACCGTCATGATTATGAGATGACACCACCAATGTGACGTTGACATTCCACGTATATATTTAATTTAACAAAACACTCTTGTAACTTCAATTTTGACCTTTCATTCGTGATGTCATAAAATTATAAGAAACGTTATTTGCGTCGCAGAAAGGCAACACCCCACAGTTATGACGGCGATTTTAGCACGCCATATCCAATCTAACCAATTTGACGTGGCCATACGACGTAAAGTACATAGGCCCTATAGTTCAGTGGTACCACATGTAAATCCTGGATTGATACAATACTGACACCTGGTGCAATCCTGAACTTTCCATTGGATAATTTGTTTTGACTTATTCTGTCAAAATCGTAGATCATATTACCTTATAGTTTAAAAAGCAAACCACCTGTTACTGGCTTTACCAATATTTTTATTTCGGCGTCACTCCATTAACTTATCATTTTGTGATAAAAAAAAGTCAGAATTTTGGCAGCTCATGCCACATTAAGATCTACAACCGGTCTTTTACTAAGGAGATAAATAATTGTTTGAAGTGTATT
Organism: Lepidochitona cinerea; assembly: GCA_963971465.1. Classification (NCBI taxonomy): domain Eukaryota; kingdom Metazoa; phylum Mollusca; class Polyplacophora; order Chitonida; family Tonicellidae; genus Lepidochitona; species Lepidochitona cinerea. Next base: position 33,306,055 of record OZ020553.1, read on the forward strand.
GTATTCGCCAACTATAATATTAGCCATGCATGTCTAGACTGGGTTTATTAAAAACAAACTGTAGTACGCTTTTCTCCTTACATCTACCAAGGCCTAAGGGTTAATCCTAACGGGTATATATAATTATCTAGTTTGTAAAGCGTGAATCAAAAAAATAGGTATAGCCCAACGTTTGTGCTTAGTTTCTAAAGCTGAACTAAATGGAACGAAGAAATTTGTGTAGACCCTGAGAAGGAGAGCCTTAAACATGCGGCATTGTCAATTTTAAACCTAAGTAGACATAATTTACGTGTCCCATGCTTAATGTTAGTAATTTTACTGATAAATTTCTCCACAAATGCCCGAAAGGCCACATTGGCGAACGTGCTTCTAAATTCTGCAATTTTTCTTTTTGATAGGCCGGCTACCTTTTAAGCCAAATTAAGATAACAGCAGTTTCATGATGACTCTATATTTCTGCATTTTATTATGCCATTTTCAGGAAACAAACACAAGGAACAAGCAACACTATATCGTATATAACCAACGTGCAGGCATTAATATAACAAATTAGTATAAAATAAGAAAGATAGGTGTGAACTTAGATAACAGTTGGGTTCCACAACATGCATCAGTCAAAGGTTAATCACAAAGTTTAGCTAAGCAAAAACAAGGTTTTTTTAAGCCATGATTAAGGATGGGTTTCTTTCTCCTTATACATAATGCTTCTTTAAACAATATAGGCCCATCAGAGGGTGGAGTTCATCTATATATAGTACGTGCGTTACTAAATATAAAATCTAAAAGGGTGGGTGGTTGTTTTTGGTTGAAATGATGTGGTAAACAAACTAACGAGTGCATTGGGTAATGCCTGTACTTTTGCTATATATATATTATGGACACTAAAACATGATATGTTGTTTCCTATTCATTGCTTTCCTGAAGATAGTATTATTAAATATATGCCGAAATGTTGAGTCATCATGAACGTTCTGTCGTTTTTCGGCTTATCAAAATCGATGTCCATAGACTTCTGGAATTACGTAAAGCTATATAGCCAGTGGAACGAATGGATTTTTAAGATAACGAAGTAATTAAAGTACTAAAATTTCAACGAAGTAACTTTTTGTTCGAGCCACCCAATATAGGCACAATATATAATATATATAATTCAATTATATTTCAGTTAATTAATTCAGTTAATTATACTTAACAAGTACCCGCAGTGTAAACAAACCCCGAACCTGAACATGCGCTCCCTAACGTTTGAGTCGTGTGAGTGATCTAACGGCACAGTATAATTTTATGTACTTTATCTGAGAAATAAAGACTGACGACCGGGTGATTCGAAAAGCCTGTCGATACTTTTTTGAATGTAAACCACAGATAACAAGGACTAAAATGAGGGTATTTCAACCACTAAGTTAACCGACACTGGCCGCTGTTGTTGTAATCAGGCTTCGATTCTTCGTTTGTTTTTCACCCCATTTCTACATCCTAAACCTTACTGGACATGCTTTATGTGTTTATGTGTATTTATTGGTCGGTAGTCCTACATGGTCAACGAAACCACATGTATACAAAATACTTACTTCACTAAAGTAAAGGTCTTTCTCCGTTATTTAAAAGTTTCTGACATTTTTCTAGTGGCAGTTTATAGAACCGGATCACTTTAAACTTCCGTTGGCCCGACGCTAAACGCATTAGGCCTATAGTATAGGCCCTATACGTCTTCAATGAGAAAATAATATATGATTCTGATTATTCATTTGGCGTGAATAGGCCTATGTGGGATATGTAGGCCCCTATTGGTCGCTTACGGGTATGCTACATTTCCAATGAATGTCGGATATCATTAAATAAATTAATAAGACCAGCGTAGGCCTAGGGCCTACCTCCATATCTATAGAGTACTGGTAGGCCATATATATACATGTATTATATCAGAAATCTATGAACGCGAAATGAAGTGGGCCTGAGTAGGCCTAGCCAGTATATAGGCCTACTAATATAGTAATATAGCCTTTATAGGCCACAACCTGGGCTAGGGCTATTTTATATTTTATATAATTCATCGATGAAAACTGGCTGTTATACATGTACATGTATTTGAAAAGGATTATTTTGAGTAAAAAAAAACAGACCACTAAAGTTGATAGTGTTTACATAAATATGTAAATTTTATGCAAATGAGGTAAGTTATTAGTTTTAATAAAAACAAATTCCAGCACTAAATCCGGCATGGTAACATTAGTCTTCATTCCAATTTTTAAGAACTTGCTATCATTATTTTTTCTGAAACCCATTTTTCGTGTTTCTCCCTATCAATTAACATTAGGGCATTGTGCCATGACGTCGCGAAAGGATTTCTAAAAATAACCCCTGTTTTATGCAACGTTTTGGGTTGCTGGTTGAAAACTACGGTAGTGAACCGATTTTCATTCTGAAAAGTGTTTTACAAACTACATTAGGCCTACCAGCTCATTGCAGCTAGTGATGTTTTCGAGAAAAATATGTTAAAATTAAAAATCGCCTGAAACCCCTAATTTTTGTGTGGTATGAAAATGGGTACGAAACGGTTAGGGTACGAAATGACTGGGTACGAAACGGTTTGGGTACGAAATGACCTGTTGGCCGGGCTATAATCCCAGATATCGACCCCAGCCTGTGACTGTGAACCATGCGCCCATAAATAAATATATACAATATAACAAATATTTAAATATGGAATTTTTCTACGTTAATACAAACAACATGGCGATATTGTTATTTTTAAGTAAATTAAATGATAGTCCGTTTCCATGTAATTTAGCGGAGTTATGGAAGCTGGAAATTGTTTCACGTAACATGCCGAGAACGTCTGCGGCTCAGCCTCAGGGTTTGTTATAATTACATTTGCACTGAAACTTCAAAAGAGCTTAATTTTTTTCTGTTCAACCGTCTTCATGCTTTCAGCAACATTTTAGCCACGGACTGTCACTCTATGTTAGTTTCTTTTATTCACGTACTGAAAAAGTCGAGCATGTACGAAAATTGGGCACGTACTAATGTCAGGTGCAGATATAGGCTCACTTAATAAGTGACTTATGATATGGAAAACAACTTGGGGTTATTGGGTAACGACGTTTCGATGCAGTTCTTACATTGTTATCACTGACTTTGATATTGATGTAAGAACTACACCAAAACGTTGTTACTCAATAAATGAAGAAGCTTTTCTCGATAAGTTTCTATTTAATGTAGGCCTAATTGTAATTTCCATTCATATTGAACTGGTATTGGTAATACTAATAGTGATATACCTGTGTCCTGACACTCCACCCCTCAGTCAGACACTGGCCTTGCACTGAGGCATGGAATCGAATCCCAGTCAGAACAGATAAAAATTGAAAAATTCCTGAGTGGGTTTCTCAGTCTATCAAAGTATATCATATTATTTACCTCACCATCGGTACATGTACATGTATGCATATCCTCCTGTCTGCACTGAGGATCATGGGGGCTACTTCACATTAAGAACAGAATCAATTGTCTCTATTTTCCTACACAAGTTAGGAACTTATTATTTTGTATTTTACTTGTTACTCTTTTGTTACTCTTATAGTAGGTAGCCACAAAACATATTGTTGTACTTATATCAAACAATCGTCTCACGCCCTTGGGGGCAAGGATTGTAGAACTTAAGATGTCCAAAACATTAAAGCTTCCATTATTGAATCCAGTTTGCTTCTACATACGTATTCTTCTACCAAAGTATTTCATTGACCAATTAATAAATTACTAAAAATGAATGCCTAACATTTTCTATCCTGATACATGTATGTATATCCATTCACTTATTGTTGATTGGCTGTCATACTTTCTTATATAAAATGAACTAACAAGACCAATGTGATAACGAAGAAGAATTTCTAATGTTTTCCAAAGGCTTGTTACCGTAGCATTCAGCCCTTTGAGCCTCACAGCAAAATTTAATGCTACATAAAACAGCTTTTATATTAAGCTAGTTAGAGTTCAGATTCGAGTAAAAAGGTGCTTAAACAAATCAACGTAGGAATCTTTCATTCTGTAAAGCCCTAACGTCGCTGTCTCAGCTGTCTGTTTTTCGTCTTGGTGACGATCATATTATGAGTACATTTGTGAACTTTTGTACAGGTGACACCACAGAAATCATTTACAGAATTATGTCAAATTCTGCTATTAACAAGTCCATCATTTACTGTGATGTGATCAAAGCAAAATTGACGTGGCGTTTGTTTATCCACACCCAATCCCATAACGCCATTGGGTAGACTATGGACTAGCTTTTAAATGATATATTTATGGTGCACTTCTCACAACAGACTGATAATAATAAGAGTCAAAGCAGTAAGCATGTGAAGTAATCTGATCATTAGTTCACATTACTTGGGGTCAATATTCAAGACCAACACACAAGCACAGGGGTAGCCTATACTCTCAGGCTGACTCTCAACTCTCTGGCAGTTTCAGTTCTTGAATACAAACAGTGATTTTGCAAAACTAAAATCATATAGTTTACTATTGCATCATCCACCCTCACCTCTTTCTTACAACTGTTCAGAACACAATGATGTCATAAATGAAACTCCGTCTATCACCATTTGACTCTGACAGTGTGACTTTGGTCTTGCTTTTTGAATGATATTCAAAATATCCCAAACGTTTGTTCCTCTCGGATTCAGTAAAACGCTTCAATTATTTTGTATCTTGGAATTAAGAATTGACCAATTTACAAAATTATTATCTTTGAATGATTATGTCTTAAATTGTGTCAGTGCTATTCAGAAGATTTGAATCCCCCTTTGATTTTACAATTCTTTTCTGGTTCTTGTGCAGTTCATCCTAGATATTTAGTTGTGAATTATGAAAACACAATGGACATCATTATTCTTGTGAGCGGTTGTTTTAAACCTCCTTAAAACTTTGATGTCAAAATTTCATCTAATCCTGGGAAAACCACAAGTTAAGCTTAGGTAACTTTTCTATATTGTACATTCATCCGAAGCATTTAATAACATGGCATGTTCAACTTAATGGAACATTGTCCGACTGATGTTCATCTCAGAATTACATATTGATATAGTGTCAAGTACTGCTGTTCACCCAGGCTGATAGATAGCTGACATTGGCTTGCTTTTGCCTTTGAATGCATATCTCGATTTCCGATCTAGAAACCTTCTTATTTGAGTATATTCTGAAAGAAAGTCATATTGTGATTGTAAAAGCGTCAAGTCTTCTTATTGTTACACAGCATGTGGTTCACCGGGCTAAAGTTACAACTTTATAAATGATTTTTGCATTTGAATAAGTTATTATGTATTTTCTATTTTCGTCTGTAAAATAAAATATTTATATTCGTCCTTCCTGTCTGCATTTGTATAAATGCATTCCGCCCAAAAAATATGATGATTTACTGTACAAAAAGTGTAGACTGTATGAGGTATGGCATGGATGATGTAACGTTAGTGGAATAATCCTCTTGATTTCCATTTGTCGTGAAATGCTGTTTTCAAACTATAGGTTTTTACCATGAATTCGTGAGGAAGAATTTTTAAAAATGTCTTACACTTTCATCTGCACGTACAACAAGCAGAGGGATCATTAAATTAACTTGTCTTCATTTGCACTGGTGTACATCTCAGGTGTTCTCATTGAAAAGGCGACGAGAACCTGCCATACTTGCAGCTGCTATCTACTTCCATAAACATACAGATACACAGCCCATTTAGTGCATGCAAAAGACATGCTGCTTTACGCTGCAGATTTATCAATCACATCGTTAATGACAGACTACAGCCAATGAGTGTGAAATTAGTCTTTAAAGTTTTCCTTACATATATGTTCACATTTATGATAACCACTTTTTCATGCAATGATACATATCGTGTTCACTCGCCATATCCCCTCTTCAACTGTGCATTGTGCTGCTGGAAAGTCTAAAAAGACCTGTAATCTCTCTCCAATATACTCCAGAAGTCACAGATGAAGCTGTGGTTTTGTGCTTATTGAGTATTTAAAGACAACGATACATGAACAGCTCATCATGTATATTGATGAACACTAAAACACACAGGCACAGCAAATATTTCTTGTCTTAAATAACCATAGAGACGAGTTTCTAATTGTGTTAAAAAAGGGGGTTTATCTTTTAGACCTTTATACCCAATCATAAGTTGTTGTAATAAACTAAAACCTGTGATATTTCATTAGTTACAACAGACAGGAGTTTGGCTTAAGTCAGTAGAATTTTCTGGAACACTTTGTTATTTATTGACAATGTTTAAGCATCTTCAGCTATGCAAGAATATTAGTAAACTGAGATTGAACCTAGTAGAAAGTGACAAATTTGGTTCCAACATAAATTTTAGTTCCCCAGGAAGCACTGAGAAAAAACTTTCTTAAAAAGGGACATTGAAAAAGGCCTTTTTCATTTAGATTTTCCTTAAGCTGTAAAATTCAAAGGTTTGTATACACCTTAAACTTAAAGTACACACAATATGTATACTCTCCCAAAAAAGAAACACAACATTAAATTTTTGTTCTTCAAAATATGAATTTTCAACTTCATTTTTAATACAGAAATAAGCATCACATTACACTGAAATTTGGCAGACTGGTTGTTCAGACTTCAAAGTTCATTCACATGTCAAAATTTATCACATTAAAGTTCATAACGCTCAGATGACGTCACTGCAACGTCAATATCTGTTGTGCCCACCATTAACCTGTAACACAGCACGGACCCGTCTCGGCATAGACACAATCAATCGACGAATACGGTTTACCGGAATTCTCCATTCTTGCTCAAGAGCCTGCTGCAGTTCTTGCAGAGTTTGCGGCGCTGGATGACGACTGTGCACACGTCTATCCAAATCATCCCACAAGTGTTCTATTCGGCTCAAATCTGGTGATTTGGACGGCAGGGGAGCATTGTTACGTTCTGGTTGGCTAGAAATTCAACAGAAGCACAAGCTGTGTGCGCCCGAGCGTTGTCGTGCTGAAAAATTTCCCATTACGGGCAGCATATGTGGTGTCAAAACCTCATCTGTGTATCAAACGGCGTTAAGGTTGCCGGGAATGTGCAACAGTTGAGTTTTTCAGGCACAGGATATGGCACCCCACACCATCACACTTCCTCCGCCGAAATTGTCGACCTCAAGGACGCAGGTGAAGTAACCTGATGTAGCATTACACAAAGGCTGATCCGAAAGTCACATGTGATCAACTGCCACTATCAGGGGCTTAAATTTAATTATCGGACATTTACATTATAACAGGATCCTGTTGTCATGTGTCAATCACGCACATTTTTGGAAAAATTCATGTTTGAAAAAAAAAATTGGATGTTGCGTTTCTTTTTTGGGAGATACTTGTTCTTTTTATTAGCAATGATTGGCCTTTGGGTCAGAGGTCCAGCTATTTTACTTTGAAGTTATACTATGATCTTGGCCATATTGTTAGACTGAAACACAAATGGTGTAATAGTTTTTTCACAACATCTTGCCAAATTCAAGTTCAAATCAAAAGGATAAACAGTAACGTTTGAACCCCAAAATGTTCCCATTTCCAAATGTTTGTGTTTGGTATCTGTAGCGTAAGTGAGGTAAGGTTTTTTTTAAAATGGGCATGATTTCGAAATGGCCCTTGAAGTGCGATGACACTGGCACATCAGTCTAATACCAAATAAATGTTTCTCCTACATACATGTATTGATTGCGACATTTTTTGCAAGTAAGTGATAACATACACAATGTTAGTCACAATTAAGATTCTCTGCCATTTTATATTTGTTGCGGGATTGTCCTCCGAAACTGGTTCTGTAATCTATCTGGCACATATAATATTCACTGAGTTTGCATCGCGTCTTAACTTTAATAAATCATTTCATTGATGGCATCTGGGAATGCAATGAAAACAGTTCTTTGGCTGTAACTTGTAGCTACATGTACATGAGGAATATCAAGATCCTCTGACATGTGAGTTACTTGGGCTGAAGATTTGCATGAAAATTTAACAAAAACTAGAACTCTATGAGTTGAATATTGTTAAAATTTACTGTCAGGACAGTAATAAGGGGTTAAAAATCACATATGGAGATGACAGAAACACATTCAGTCAATATCGAGAACTTCCCCCGAACACTTCAATCCCAGCTTCCAGTCTCTTTCTCCCACCCCTCACTGGACGTCTTATTTGTTTCATGGCATCTGGCATCACTCCTCATGCAATGTTACTTCCAATTCATGCAAATATTGTGAAGGAGGATCCCATCCATGAAATAGAAATGGGGAATGATTACTGGATAGAGCACTTCCTGGATGTATTGAGTTCCTGTTAAATTGTCTTGTACATGTATCACTATGGTTATGAAATGCACCTTGCACAAACAGATCCACAACCATGTGGTGATGTTTTTTGTTGCGTAAGCTGTATCAGGAGGCCTCCAAACTCTAATTCTACCATCAGCAGCATTCAGAAGGAAATTGCTCTTGTCGAACCAGTGGACTCTTCTCCAAGATTTCAAGTTCTATCCATGTATTTTATCTCCACCAATCCAGACTTAGTTGTTTGTGATTGTCTGTCTCAACCCCTCATCCCTGAGACTATTCAGTATTTCTAACTGTGGACAAGACCGTCAGAGAACAGATTTTATAGGCGATATTGACCATAAGAAGATGCTGTACTTCAAAATGTATGTCGCATGGTCTGATGGTCTGGATTGCTGCATTTATGCAATCATGTTCCTTATGAAAATGTGACGGATTCATACTCAAATTCTGATTGAATAATACCTTCAAGAGCAGTTTCTAATTATTTAGATTTTAATACTAAATATTCATGATCTGTACAAAACATTTCTATCTCTTGGGGATCATAATAAGCACCTCATTTGCCAAGTACCAACAGTATGATACCCAAAAGTCTGGCAAGGTAGGGCGTGCGGCTTGCATACTGATAACTGAAGTACTCTTTTGCTCTTCCCACTTTTTGGTCCATTTTTCGGATGGTTTATATTTCTCCCCTTGATACACTCTTGGCTGTTTGTATCACTGACAAACAATAACAATAGCATCAATGGATTACCTTCAACTCTGTAAATGGGTTTTTTTGCCCCACAAATCAACTAAACTTGCAATCCTTTTTTTCGAGTTTGATTTCTTTTTATTTTTCTGGTGATCTGAAGGTCTTGGGCAGTATGTCTCTTTACCATGCATCTCAATTTTAGAAATTTATCGGATCTATATTTCGGATATATTTGAGATATACACTGACCAATGGATTTTTAGAAATTTGCCTACTACGCTGACATGTACCTGTATTTTAACTGATTTTCGAAATAAGGATTTTAGAATCACTGACATTTCCTTATGCATTTTTCTCAATTTTGGTAATAATGGATTTTAAATATTTTTCTTCTTTATCATATGAGACGTCTTCATGTGTTTGCCACAATTTGAAATATTAATATTTGCTCTGCCATATACACTTTACACAGTGACACATGCAACTGCATTTTTCTCTATAAAATATTAGATAATTATCAATATCACAATATACATTGTGCAACAAAACAAAAAAATTGTCTACTTTCCGCATATGCTTAAATTGACAAAATTTCAAGTATCTATCTACTTCCGTCTACCTACATGCATATTATCACATTTTATATGATTTATTTTCTTGTGTATAGCATGCGTTTCAGAGAAATTTAGAAATATTTATACTTCAGTCCAATGGATTTTACAATGCATGTTTCTTGTTTGCTGCTTAGAGAGTGATAGTGGAAATGTACTGGATTGGAAAATCTCACCCATCAGAAAAAGCAGAAAAAGATCCAAAACAAAACCGGCTTCAACAGAATTGGCCGGTGAGGATGTCACTAATACCAAAAAAGATGATAAAGGTATTTAATACTCTTTTGCTACATCAGGCTGTTCAATTTCAGAAAATTACAGAAAATATGCATATTTCCTGCTCACTCTTACCAAGAAACAAACTTGAAGGTTGTTTTATTTTAAGTTATGTTTTCCAATATATACATTTAGTCCATATGCAAACTCAAACTGGCCCAATTCATAAATCTGTTATTACTTAACGTTATGTGCAGGGTATTCAAATTAAACATTGATCTATATGTTGGGTGACCTGAAATTGTTTACTAAAAAAACAAAGGTTACACAAAACAGTTTGTTTTGAATTTAACTTTGAGTTGCTTTCTTTTTTACAGGACTGGGCGATATTACATTGTTCGATACGAGTGGCACCAAAGTGAGACCTGCCCGAAGAAAAATGGCTTCTACACCAAAATTATCAGAACCAAAATCCACTCGTCCAAGAAGACCGGTAACAAAGTCAACCCGAAAGAAGTCCATTGAAGATGACAAGTTGACAACTGTGTCAAATGAATTGGTAAAAAATCCTGAGAAAGAGAAACTTTCAACCAGATTAAAGATTTCTAAAACTGGGGAATCCTTTACCTGTGAAATTGATAAAGGGATGGATTCCTCAGAGTGTAAGAAGAGACCTCAAAGGGCAAAGGCTTCCCCAAAACACTCTACGGACCTACCACCGAGTAACAGAAGAACTAGTCCAAGGCGAAAATATGTACCCAACGCTGTCACAAAAACTGAAAGTTTACCCCCGTCCCAAAGTAATGATTCTCTTATTCAACAGAGAACCAGGAGAAAACCTAATAAAACTCAACCTCAAGGCCCAGGTACTTGTAGTAAAGTAAAAAGTAAGAGAAGTCAAAATAAATCAGTCCCATCTACTTGTCCTGCCCTGCTTGAAGATAGTCATAAAAACACTACTGTAAATGTGAATGGTTTACCCCCAGTAATTGGACTTACAACGAAACGAAAGTCCCTAAAGAAAAGTAAATCTGGCTCTGTCAAGAATCAAAGGAAAGCACAGAACTTAAATCCGGCTGGGCAAACTTTGGGTGAAGTAGCTAGAGCCATAAAGAACTCTAATTTAGATAACAGAAATTATGTTTGTGCTAAAATGATTGATACCGACTTTTTGGAACAGTTTGTTAGTGAATTTGATGATTTTGATAAAAACTTTCCAGACATCTGCATTTCTTCTATTGAAAATTTGCCCGATAAGGTAAAGGTGTCTCTGACTTGTGATTTGACAAAACTTGATAAAGAAGCAATGGGAATAGAACTGCCTTTAATCTTTGAATCTCCAGTTAAAAAGAAGAGAGATAGAAAACGCTTTAAACATTCTTTAGTAGAGCAAGATCTACACATGCTTCTAGCAGATATGATGACAAAAGTAGAACAAAAACTCCAGTCTTCAAATTTGTTGTCTGTAGATCCAGACAAACCAGTACAAATTAGTGTATCTTCTAATGACCCTAACCATAGATCAGTATCTGTTGGTCAGACTCTCAGCAGATTTTATCCTGAAAGAAAGAGGAAATATGATCAGATTTCGTCTTCTATAAATGAAAACCTTGACTGTGAAGAACCACCTAAGAAAAAGCGAAAGCTGGATAACCAAGTTTGTCAAAGTTCTGAAAAAAGTCCTTATTCTGATGAACTTGAAGTAAACAAAACTTCTGAGCAAACCAATTCTGAGTATGTACTTGGTAATATTAGTGAAGTACAGTCACAGAATGAAGAAATCTTTTCAGGTAATGAGCAAACTGGTTTTGGGATTAGCTTCTCAACTCCTGACCATAGTTTAGAGAGTTCAGAGGAATATTCCAAAGATGTTAAGATAGATGAAAGAGACTTACCTGTTGTGGAACAATGTTCTGATTGTAAAGAATCTGATACTCCTCAGTCTGTGGACATTGGTCATATTGATGAAAGGTTACATAGTGACAAACCTGTCAGAAAATTATCTCGATCAAAAAAGAAAGCAAAAGGGACAGGAGTTAGTAAAACATCCATATCAAAAATGACTCACAGTAGTGGAGATAAAAACCAAGTATCAAGCGGTCAACAGATCGAGGCTATAGTTGAAAGTTCAAACTCTGAGACTGATCAAGTTTACATCCTATCACCTGTTGCCAAATGCAAGCCGGATATATGGTCAGAGTTGATAGCAAAGTCTCAACTCACTCAAATTGACCAAGAGAGTGTATCTAGTCTGCTTTGTGATCCTGATGTATCCTGTAAGGTACCTGAAGATGGAAGTGATATAAAGCATTCTGTGCAATACTCTGACTATAGTCCAATGACAAGTCCTAATGCTCACCAAGATAATCTGACTTTACTACATTCTCCTGGTGATTTGAGTGCTCAGAATACTCTCCAAAATCACTTCTCAGAACAATCTCCTGTTGACTTGAATGCCCAAGATAACAACCAATGCCAGTCTTCACAACATTCCCCAACTGATTTGAGTGTCGCTCAAAATACCGAAACTCAGTTCTCAGACGATTCTCTCACATATTTCGACCATACAAACCAAAATCAGCTCTTCCAACATTCTATGGCTGATTTCAATGTCCCTAAAGCAATTCATCAGTTTTCAGGTATAGATTTTGATGTGTGTGTGAAAGTGGCCAGACTTCCTTTGATAGAGGAGTTCATGATTGGTGATCTAGTGCTATGTAGAAAAGGAACAACAGACAAAGGATATTGGAAGGTTATTAGTCTGAAACAAAATCAAACCAACACATGGAAAGATCTTACACAACCATCAATAGAGAGCAATCAATTGAATGAAATATCTTCAGAATTTAATTCACCAAACATGTATTCACCTTCAATGTTTTTCTCACCTGGTTATGAAGTTGAATCCGACGCTAAATCTCAACCCATAGGTGACATATCAGATTCAGTTGAGGAGGGAACAGATGATTTATGTATCAACAAATCCAGTGAATTTAAACATGATCACACCAAAGAAACACTCAACAAAGATAACGATGAGTCTGCGCATTTAAAGACAAACCAGAAATCTGTTTGTACAAAAGTGACACCTAGTAAATCAAATCCAGTATTGAATTCTCCACAATCAGAATCATTTTCATCTACAGACCATTCCCAAATGGATAAGAAAAAAACCAAACTTAAACGCTGGAAAATGAAAAAGAAATCTCCAGTGAAAGAGAACACTTTAACAGAGTTTGAGTTAGCAATCAGTCGACCGAACAGTGAGTCTAAAACAAAGAGAAAACCTTGTAGAAGATCCAGAAGGAAAAGTTCAGACGAGAGTGAAGAAAGTCGAAAAAGCTACAAAGCTTCTTCAGTTAAAAAAGATCAAACAATGCCAACTGATGTTGAAAAGTTGTCTAAGTTCATAGGACCAGTGAAATCCAAAATTGCCCAGAATATCCTTCGTAAAAGGGCAGAAGAGGAGGAAATTAAGAAAAGACCAGAGACTTTTGATGTTGAAGAACCGGTTTCTTTTCTGGAAATTTTGCAATCATCTAGCTCAAAACCAAAAGACATTCCACCAATTGAAACTTCTCTGCAAAATAATTATGGATCAATTGTAGATATATTCAATGTTGATAACAATTTGCCACCTTCTAGTCCACTGCATACATGTTTGTCTGAACATGATAGCGTCGACTCCCAAGATCGTCTTATAATTGAAGAAACTGCCGAAAATTGTATACAAAAAGATGAAATTAAGAAAGATGATATGCCTGAAAAAGTTGTAATAAAGAAAGATATGCCTGAAGAAATAACAAAAGATGATGTACCTGAAATAAAAGAAGAGGAAACAAAGCCCTTAAAAGATAGCATCAGTAAAGACATGCTTCTGAAAGAGTTTGATGACTTGGTATGTGAAATGAACTTTAACCCTTCATATGAGGATGAATCGGATGGAGATGAGGAATCAGAGGATGATAGTCATGTAGCTGCTAGCAGTACAGATTTCTCTTTTGATTCAGCATCAACTTCTCAGCCGAAAATTGTATTTGGGGCACCTCTTGCTTGTCAGTCACAATTGTTTGGCTGTGTTGATAGTAGCCCAACTACAGAAAAACTTGAAGCCCCTAAATCTGATTTAAACCACACTGAAGAGTTCTTGGAGGAGCCAGAAGATAACTTCACCAATGAAACTCCGGATGTGATCAAACCAGTTCACCAAGAGAGGTCAGAAACTTATTCAGAGACACACCCAGAAGCTCATGATATTGAGGAATATGATTCAAACGTGGGTGATAGTCCGATGGAAGAAAGCATGACAGACCCACAATATATAAAAATAGACAAAGCGGAGTGCACTAAAGGTTCACTATCGGACTGTGACAGCTTAACATTAAATGACACCATGGAGACCATGGATGAAATAACGTTGGATGAAGTAGATGTATCAGCAGTAATTAATTCTGACACAAAAGATGAGAATGACTTCACAGAAGCACTACAATATGATAGCAAATCAGAGGAAGGGGAAATACACAGTGATATTGAAACCAAATGCCCTAAGACCAAAGATTTACCTATATGGCCTACCGTTTTGGAAAAAGAAGAGCATTTTGATGTGTATTGCAAAAAGCAATCTGTGTTGAAGAATGTGCAAGCGAAGTCATCCCCGAGAACAACAGCTCTTCAAATGTCCAGTAGCGCTAGTCCAAAGAAAAGGAGAAGACCTTGGAGAAAAAGCAGGGAACCCACGAAGGAATCAGAAAGTGAAGATGATGATGATGACGATGATGCTGTTTCTATCTGTGCTCCATCAGAAGCTAGTTTTCTACTGGATAGAGATATCTTAACGTAAGTTGTCAAATATTATTTCTTGCAATCTTGTGATAAAAAGCTCTATTCTTTCTGGCTTTCAAGAACATTCTTGGTGTTTTGATGCAAGTTATAGTGCTTTCGATACATTGTGTGTGTGTGAGTGTGTGTTCTCGTTGCTTTTAATGACAATATTAGGTGCTTTTGATGTAATTTCTTGTCTGAATGGTGTAAGTTTGGAGTTCTCTTGCTACAAGTTCTGGTTGCTTTTGGTGCTAGTTCTGGGTGCTTTTAGTGCTAGTTCTGGTTGCTTTTGGTGCTAGTTCTGGGTGCTTTTTATGTAAGCTCTGGCTGTTTGTGCAAATTTGGAGTGCTTTTGAAGTTAATTTCTGGTGTTTGTTATGAAAGTTAAAGTAATCAGAGTCTTCAATAGAAGATCTATGTGATTCTGATGTTACTTCTTATTGTATTAATCTGAGTTCTCTGAGTTTTTGATGCAAGTTTAGGTTGCATACAATGGCAACTAGTTGCTAGAGATGAAATTTAGAAGTTTCCATCATCCATAATCTTGGTTCTTTTGATTTACTGTGCAAGCTTTGGAATTTTAAGAATTTCTTCCCAGTTTACTAATTGAAATAAAAGATATGGCTGTTTGGAATGTAATTTATATCTACTTTGAAGTTTTTGCTGCTTTCAAAGTAAGTTTTGACAATTTGCAATGTAATTTTTGGCTGCTTGGAATGTAAGTTTTGGCTTCTTGTGATGTAAGCTTTGGCTGCTCGCAATATTAGTTTTAGCTGCTAAGCTTAGAATGTAAGTTTTAACTGTTTGCAATGTAAGTTTTGGCTGCTTGGAATGCAAATTTTGGCTTCTTGCAAGGTAAGCTTTTGGCTGCTTGCTATGTAAGTTTCAACTGCTTGCAATGTACGTCTTGGCTGCTTGGAATGGAAGCTTTAACTGGTTGGAAGGTAAGTTTTGGCTGCTTGCAATGTAAGTTTTGGCTGCTTGCAATGTAAGTTTCGGCTGATTGGAATTTAAGTTTCACATGCTTGGAATGTAAGTTTCACATGCTTGGAATGTAAGTTTTGGCTGCTTAGAATGTAAGCTTTGGCTGCTTGCAATGGCAGTTTTGGCTGCTTGCAATGTAAGTTTCAGCTGCTTGGAATGTAAGTTTTGGCTGCTTAGAATGTAAGCTTTGGCTGCTTGCAATGGCAGTTTTGGCTGCTTGCAATGTAAGTTTCAGCTGCTTGAAATGTAAGTTTTGGGTGCTTGCAATGTAAGCTTCAACTTCTTTGAATGTAAGTTTTAACTGCTTGGTTTGGCTGTTTGCAATGCAAGTTTTAACTGCTCGGAATTTAAGTTTTAACTGCTCAGGATTTTAAGTTTTGGCTGCTTGGAATGTTAGTTTTGGCTGCTTGAAATGTAAGTTTTAACTGCCTTCGAATGTTAGTTTTGACTGCTTGGAATGCTAGTTTAGGCTGCTTAGAATGTAAGTTTTGGCTTCTTGGAATGTTAGTTTTAGCTACGTGTAATACAAGTTTTGGCTGCTTGAAATGCACATATAGGTTTTGACTGCCTGCACTGTAAGTTTTTGTTGCTTGGTTTGTAAGTTTTGACTGCTTGTTTTTCTTGGAATCTCACTTCACTTTCTTCAGAGTGAAAACTGTGGCCGCTTGGCATGTAAGTTTTGGCTTTTTGGAATTAATTTCTAAAACTGCCAAATAAAAAAACAAAAAAAAACCCCGGCTATTCAAAAAATGTTTTAATTTATTTATTTCTATCTTTATTTAGTTCACCTGAAAGCAAGTCTGTCGCTGAGAATAGTATAGCAGACCCTGTCAACTGTCATAGTCCAGAATCACCAAAAGACACAACAGTATCAGAATTTAAAATTCCTTTAAAGAAAACTTGCAAGGGTCTTCTTGAAACACCTCCACCTGCATGCCGCGTAAATTCATTGTCCACTGGATATAGGAACGGAGAGATATTGAATCAACCCCCTGTTGTAAGTCTTTTTAAGAATATTTGCTGTGTAGTTACGAAAATGTTGAATGATTAATTATTGAGGAGATATTTTGTAAGATGAAATCATAATGACATTCCTGGAGCATTGTTTAACTCAGACCAAATAAAATTGAAAAGTGGGGTTTTCGCTTGGTCGCCCTATCAAATCCAGTGCTCCGTGTAGTGACACCTTTCTGTGTAGAATACTTTATGCCTGCAATGATGTCATTAAGCTATGGTTGATACCATCCCTTATGAAAGTGAGTGAGAGAAGATTTAACAGCACTTTCAACATTATTTCACTCTTCTCATGACGATTCATTTAAGTAACAATATTGATTTGTCATAAAAACAACTTTTAATTTTTTGAATTATCCTACATAAAAGAATTTACTTTCGTTTAATTTTTTTTCAGTTACGCAACAAATTTTGTTGCAGAGAGTTTTTCTCTGTTGACCAACTTGTTCCGAATAAGTTTTGTCACAGATTTCTAAGGAAAGGAGACTGTCTTGCTGCTAATTGTAGGCTTTTACACAAATGTGTGGAAAAGGTGATAAGTTTATAGAGCTTTAATTACTCATATAGTGTGTGGTTTGTGACCTGAAGTCGGCCATTTTTAAAAGCGTTTCATTTCAACACGGGTATGTCTGACATCATTGCCTAGCTGGATTGGATTATATAGAAATTTTTTTCTTACTAGAGCTGTTCTCGTCTGCAGTTGAGATGTTTGGACCAATCCAATAGATTTCTACTCTTATCCCATAGATTAAGTTCTCCTCGCTTTAGCCTAGAGTGAGTCAGTGAGTGAGAGAAGATTTAACGTCAACATTATTTCATCACGACAATCTCAGTTGTTACAGGATTACCACCATTGATCAAAAGTCTGAATCCCATGCCAAAAATTCTGTAAAAATTCTTAAATGAAAAGTTGCTTCTGCAAAATTCCTTCAATATTAAGTTACATCCAGACAGTTGGAACAAAACAAATGAGAAAAAACCCCAAAACTACGCTTTACAGAAATACTAGGTTTTTTATGTTACTGACTCTAAAGCATCTGGGGGGCCTCAGTGGCTCATTCAGTTAGCGTGATAGTCCCTCAGTCCGACACAGGCCTTCCATCGATGCGGCGAGGGTTTGAATCCCACTCAGACCAAATAAAAAAATTGACCAATTGCTGAGTAAAATTTTCACTGCATCCCCATATGTGAATGAGTTGCCAGGTACTCTCCGAATGTCAAGGGGTTCCCTCTGAACAAAAAAAGCCTGGTTTCCTCCCCCACTTAATCTGGTAATTCCTCCATATAAGTGAAATAATCTTCTTGATTTCAATGTTAAATATCAATCAACCAAAGCATCGTGGTGTTTCGTTTTTTGACAATAAGTAAATATTTTCAGGAAAATGGCTTAAAACTGGCATCTGAAGTACTGGACAAGTTTTGTAGAGTGAAAAATTTAGAAAAGTAAGTATAATTAAAAAAAAAAATTATGATTCCAGTGTGTGTTTTTTACACGGAAGATACAGCTTTGAAAAGTTGAGTTTTATTAGCAATAAAAAAGTGGTCTGTACTGACAAAATTCAAACTGTTTGTATAAATTTTGCTGTCAAAACAAATTTGTTGACATAAAGAAAAATGTGTGTTCTGGCTATATAAAACAAAAGTTAAACAAAATTTAAAACAACTAGAAAGACATTACCTTATTATATTTATGAACACTGAAATACACAGGCACAGGGGAAATCTTCCAAAATAACCATGGAGACCAGTTTCTAATTGTGGCTGAGTCGGTAGAGCGTTGGGCGCTCAATCCGAACCGCCTTTCACCAATGGGTCGCGGGTTCGAATCCCACTCAGTCCCAAAAAATTTGAAATTTTTCTGGCTGGGTTTTCACGCAAACGACCTATGTGGGATGGTTGCCAGTTACCATCAGAAGGTCGTGGGTTTCCAACGTCGCCATATAAGCGAAATACTCTTGAGCTCGGCGTAAAACATCAAACAATCAGTCTAATTGGGTTAAAAAGAGGTATATCATTTAGACCTTTATACCCAATCATAATTTGTTGTAATAAACTAAAACCCATGATACTTCATTGGTTTGAAGACCGGAGTTTGGGTTTAGTCAGTAGAATTTTCTGGAACACTTTGTAACATATTGAAAAGAAAGTAAAAAAATTGGTTCCCCCAGAAAAACCTAGGTAGAAGACATTCAAAGGGGTTTAGCTGTGACTAGTATATCATTCTAACACATTCCTTTTAAAAGCGTTGGCTGGCCTTTTGGTCAGAGGTCATGTCATTTTATTTTGGGGTAGTTTGTATACTTCTACATAACCTTATTAAAGATTGCCAAGACTTGTGTCTTGAAAAGGTTTCTAATTTGTACTTCATGAGAAAATACATAGCTAGATGATAACTGAAAGTTTAAATTTGTTAGAACGTTCAGCCTATTTCTTGCTTCATCCCGACCAATTCAAATTTTGGCAACATTGTAAGTAAAACTATGCAATAGAGAATTTGTCTTGAAGCCATCAGGAACATTCTGTCTATATACTAATGTCTTAATAGTGACAAATAATTAATGAGCTGCCAAATAAGGGCAAAATTTCGTTGAAACAGAATTAGCTAATTGTTCGTCATTTTTGTCAAGAAGTATGAAATACGAGCTTTCTCAAACTTGGTTATTTAGTGGCATGAGCTGTCAAAATTCACACTTTTTTCATAATACGACATATACGAACTGAAATAGTGTCCGAAAAGTAAACAAAATTTAAATAACCGGGACGACCATTCATTCATTCTAAGCCAAAGTTAGTTCAAAACAATACTTTATCGTTCATTCTCGACACTAGAAACACTAAACAGCATCTGAATTATACGTCTTAAGAAAAATAGCCAATAATTTCAACATTCTGTTTTAATGTCAAAATATCAACATTTTGGCAGCTCATGCCTCTTTAAGGTAGATTTTATAAGCAACACCCTCCTCAAAAATGTACTTTTACGTTAAGGTTTTTAGAGTTTTGTCTGTTATTCACACACTTCTCTTGGTTCCTAAGGGTTACTGATGTTGCCAATATTTTTTTATTTCTATCCTTAGCTTTTCAAGGTACTTCAAACACTGAACTTCTTTAACAATCAGAATTTATGAAAAAAATCTGAATTTTGGCAGCTCATGCCACTTAAAATGTTATAATGGAACTGTCTTAATTCTATCTTCTATCATTTCAGTGCTATGAAAGTATTTAAAAGTATCCTGTTAATTGGGAGACCCCCTTCACAGTTAATCTACAAACTGTTGGAACTGTGCTGTATCAAAGCTGCTGTTGAAAATGCCATGGAGATACTGACTGATGTATGCACACACCATTACCTTAATAAAGAGTAAGAACCTTGTATTTTGATCATCTAATAATTTCTTTTCAGATCATGATTGAAACATGTTCATATATTGCTTCCCTATACAGAGGAGTTGTACAACATGTGTTTTTCTCCAGATTTGCATATATAATGTGATGAATTGGAACAGTTTGGGTTAAATTCATGAGAATTCAAACCCATTAGATTAACCTTTATGGTATGGAAACCACAGTATGTTTTGTAATCCAAAAACTATTATAATATTTGTCATATGACACCCTTGCATGGGTATTAAGGTAGATATTTATCACCATACAGAGCCACTTGTTTACTTAAAACTGAGTATAATTAGCTGTTCTTTATTCGATAAGTTCACAGAAATGTCTTCGGCTGAGTTGTTCAAAAGTATATTGAGCCAGGTCTAAATGACGTCGCGAAACCAGTAAATTGTATTGTGACGTTGCAAAGTTATAACGGTTTTTATTATCTTTGAGACAAGCATAGCCTTCTTTGCTTACGAAACAACATTCTAAACTGACGTCACGATATCATAGGACTCAGTGATGCACAAAGACCTTCACTGGTAATAACAGCGTGTGAGACCTTAACTCTTGGGTGATAAATAATCAAATATATACATGGAAACCACCCGTATACAGGCTCACATTTTGGGCATTACGACCAAGGAAATGCCTAGAAATTAACCTGAACGGTGATAATTTCTTATATATCACTTTCTTGCAATGTTTTACCATATTTGTATAACAATGAAATATATTTAATTGACATAATACGTTAACTTATATATATATAAATGTTCATATTTGTTTTCTTCTTCTATTTTTCAGATTTAATAACCGTGTAATCAGCCTGTTTTGTAACTACTACCCATTGTTTAAAGAGCATTTAAAAAAGCTGGTATCTGCCACTATTCTCATTAACATTCCCATATGCTATGAACCAGGCATGCACCTTCTCAGGTAGGGAGGAATTGAGATATATTTATACATCTTTATTGTACTCATGGTTGTTTTTAGAATCATACAAAAGCAATAAAAGTTGTTCTTCATGTTTAGTTTTAATCGACATGTCAGTTTGGAATTTTGAACTCAAGCAAAATCTTTGACAAAATCAAATGGTAGCATGATTAATGTCTTTTAAATTGTCACTTACATGTAATAGATTTGAACTGGTTTTATAGGCTAGCTCACTATTTGTCCCTGCTTGTGGGTTTGCCGAGATAATGATATACTTTTAAGGTCACGCAATAAATAGCAAATAAAATATACAATCCCTCTAGTTGAGCAGATACTTGTAAAAATGTACATCTTATTTCAGTTTGGTGAAGCATGTCTGTCACATTTCTCGCGATTATATTTTGTTCTTAGGGTCTATTCTGATGATAAAGACTGGACGGACTTCTGGCGACTTATTGATTACTGTAAAGGAGAATTCCCTGTAACTACTGAATTACAAACAAAGGCATTACAAGCTGTGATAAACAATCCAGACAAGTGGCTCCCTCTAGCCAAAAACTATTTGGAGTCGCGCCAAGTTGAGCATCTCTCCAAGATTAGCCAGGATGTAAGTATTAAGTAGCGGTCAAAATAGGTCATGGTCTTTGATTTGATAATATCCTCTAGCTGGTGGAGTTTATCAAGAACTTTGGCAAAAGCTGTCAAAATTCAGACTTTTTTCACAAATTTTGTTTCTTTAGAGAGTGTTTGTAGTGACTTGAAAATATAAAAGATTGGCGATGAAATAAAAAACATCAGTATAGTCACTATCTTGTACGATCCAAAGATGTGTGCCAAAAGAGACAAAATTCAAATACCTAGGACGTAGGAGTACATTTTCTTGTTGCTTATAAAAAGTACTATCAGCTAAAAACTCTCAATTGGTACTTCTTAAAAATGACAATTATCTAAAGCCAGACACACACAAGGCAATTCTCAGTGACCGAGAGTGGTCAACTAGCTAACTGTCTAGTGTCTGGTTGTCTGGTCAACATGGCAGACAGTGGCCAACTATCACTGAGATATGGGTCATATTTGATTTTCAGAAGTTAGTCAGCCACGAACAAATCATCTAGTGTGCGGAAAACTGTCAGTGACAAAATCTTGATCATCCAATCAAAACTAACGAGGCATCACATGATTTTAGACAAAATCACTTTGCCTCTCTGCTTTACATAATGGCGATTTCTATAATGTTGCAGAGAATCACATAAAGGCCTAGTCGGAGATCTCCAATCTCTGTCGCCAAAGTATATTGATGATAGGTGACCAACAGAGTTGGAGGACCTGCCATATTAAAACATGTACATTTGGAGAAATTACACATTTTCTCTCAATTTCTCCTAATTTAAGCAACGAACTGGCCCAAACTTTACACACAGTCAATTCGATCTTTTAGTTCGCCGTCTCACCAAAAAAAGCGTTCAAGCACACATATTTGTGTTACATCCTCATCGTTTTTCCAAGGACAGCCCAAATCTCCAGCTAGCCTCCTTGTTTCCTTCAAAATGAACTTGGGAAATGCACGCACACAAGTTGACCTCTGAGTCTCGATTTCGGATTAAACAACTATGTTTATCAAGAAAATTTGAAAGCAAGGCTCAGAGGTCAAATTGTGTTCGTGCATTTCCCAAGTTGCTTTTAAAGGAAACGAGGAGGCTAGCGGGAGATTCGAACATGTGGCTTTAAACATTGACATAAATTATATGTATAACAGCTGGACATTGTGTAGGCTTGATCTGACCATTTTACTCTCAAAGGTTTTCATTTGATGATAGGGTAAAACACTATCACATTTGCCTAGAGACTGATCATTATATATTTATTCTTTTTTTTGAAGATTTTGAAAAGTCTGGAAGAAAAATGTCGAAACAGGGGCTATAAGACTTGTTCAGTGGTTCTTTCTCAAATCACTTCAGTCATGGATCCAAGAAGGAAAATGGTACAGAGAAAAGGTCGTTTCTGAGTAAAACTGCTGATTGAGATTTTGGTATTAAAGTCTACATTCTAGATCATTTCACTTATATTGCGGATATGTATGGATTAAGAAATTTCCAATGAAGAGGCTGTCCAAATTTTCAATTTTCCTATCTCTCCCATGTTAAAATGCTGAAAACCAGTCTGTCCAAATTGATCCAGTTTGCAAACACCTCCTCCACTTGATAATGGGTAGTTACACCCACTGATACCCTTTCATATTGTGTTTACCTACCTGTTTTCAGACCCACCGTCCTCCACCGGTAATACCTACATCAGTACCAGTAAATAACACGATAGAGGAAGATACAAGGATCAAGTCATACATGAGTGATATTCTGGTAAGCTTTAAACATTCATTTTGTTGTTTTGATTTGTTCTTTGGGATGATATTTTATTTCATTTAAATGGATAAGGGAAATTCTCAGATTGAAGATCTCACACAATAGCATGCTGAGATTTGGTGAGAATCAAATACTGGATACTAAATTGACCTTCCATACACTTACTGTGAGGGAAGTCCCAAAAAAGGGAAAGAAAGCACTTAATCTGAATAATATACATAAATGCTCAGGGTGCATTCAGGGTGAGGTGGGATAATATTTTTTGCGGATTTCAAGGGCTAGTCAGAAGGTCAGATTGGATTTCGTAGACCAGCTCAACCAATATTTGTGTGACACTGCCATATAAGGAGAAAGTCATGAGTGCAGTGTAAAATACAGGTCTGATTTATCCAACAAACTAATCAATCTGTTTATGTTACCAGGCTTGCTCTATCAGCAGACAGTGGGAGAACCTTGGTAATGTATTTATCAAACAATGTACAGAGAGGGCAGATTTCTCCAATCCATTACTCCTCAAGGCCTATGTAGATTGTCTGACTAAACAGGAGAACCCAGAAGATATCAGTAATAGTTACAACAATTTTGTCAGGGCCAGTCTGGAAAAAGGTTTGTCAATAGGAACTTGTGCTCTTATTAAGCCATACCTTCAACCTGGTATGCCTTGAACGAATATGGCTGACCTTTCTGTCAGCTCCACATGGTCTCTTCAAACGTTTGATTGATTGATGTTTTGCGCCACACTAAAGATTATTTCACTTATATGGCGGCGTTGCCAGAAATTTTAAAATATTTGTTTGGTCTAAGTGGGATTTGAACCCAAGCTGCATTGATGGAAGGCCTGTGTCGGACTGAGTGACGATCACTCTAACCGACTGAACCTCCAAGGCCCCCTCAAATGTTTGAAAAAGTTAAACACCTTCAGCAGAATGTCAAAAAGCAACCATGCTGGATTTGTCGAACCTTTTGAAGATTTTAGTGGTTTGGTTGAAAGGTCACTTTCAACGATGACCTGACATTTCTTATGTAAGAAAGCGAACACACAACCATTAACAACTTTTGGCATGGCCATATGGTTTTGACAGACAGATACTTTGGGTGAAGTATTGAAAACGTATTCCCACAAATATTATTATCAATCCAGCACACTTTGTTCCCTGTTGTTTTATTTTGTAGTTTTATACAGAAAAAAAGGTTTCATATTAGTGTCTAATGTCATACCTAACCTATAGTACCACACATGAAATTTATCAATTCTATCAATACTTTGCCTTTCGTGTAAGGTAATACCTGAGTTAATTAGAGGACTATGCATGTTGCTAAATCCTCAATAACAAAAAGATCCTGAATGAGATTTAAACTTTCAACACATCTCAGTCCAGATCTGATTGACCAGCAGTTAATCCTTGAATGTTTCACAAGCTCTCTCTTGAATTAAGATGAGAATTTGCACTCTTCTACTTTTTCCAGCACTTGAATTACCTCAGACATTACCGTATGCAGATTTAGCTGATTTATATTAGCATTATTCAACCCACTTTATGAACCACTTTATTGATTGCTTTGGAATAACATATCAATCTGCATTATCTCCGTTTTTTTTTCTCAGCCAATCGTGATCAGTCAAGGTCCATTTTAGATGAGAAATTTTTAGCCCGGATAGGTGTAGATTTGATTGGGATGTTTTATGTACAAGCTCAATGGACTGTGGCCTATTCACTTGTGTTCACTCTTCATGACACTGGCTTGGAAGATCATATGCTGGATACCAAAGACTATGGTGACAGGGATGGGAGTATAATGGCAGTGAATATCTGTCTACAGTCTCAGGAAATCTCTTATGCCTTACAAATTATCAACAGTAAGATCATAAATCTCTTTGTTCAAAGAAAGAAAATACATAATGGCAATGCTATTATTATTTTGATAAATGTAAAAAAAAGATAAAAAAAACCCAAACAGTTGTTTGGTGGTTCATCCACTCTTATATGTCTGGTTCTTCCCTAAAGATTAATGGCTACATATTGTCAAGTTTATTTGGGATGCTATCCACTCAGTCTCAAAATTTAAACAAAATGTGGATTGATTGATGTTTTATACCACACTCACGATTATTTAGCTTTATGGCAGTATTACCATGTTAAATGGGAGAGGAAACACGAGGCTCTTTGCCCAGAGGAAACCTCGACCTTCGGTGAGTACCTGGCAACTCTCCTACATATGTTGACCGAGTGAAAAACAAACATTTGTGCTTGATATTATATAGGTCATATTTTTTTTTATAGAATGCATTGACATGAAGATTGGGAATTTTCTGAGTCCTACTTTGAAGGAAGAAGAACTTAAGTTTTGTTTAAAATTATTGAAGGAGTTGTTGGAAGAATCCTGTGAATCAAATCAACTGATCTCATATATGCCCATATTTGTAGGTAGAATCTTAAGTAAGTCACTCACTGTTCACATATTTGTGATTCAATAATTCTTTCTGAGAAAGTTTATAAAGTTACTCCCCAAAATTATTGTTTGTTATTAAATTTGTTTTGTCTTTAATATTACACATTTAGACATAAAAGCTAAAAAGTAGAAAAATGGTCCTTTCTGTTTTTATGTTATTTGGTTCAACTATGTTCTGATTATAAATCTTGTTTATATTGTTTTTACCAACAGCAAATTTTACAGTGTTAAGAAATGAAACACACAAGGAAAATACTGGATGTAAGTGACTTGTTTTAATATTGTACTGATTTTAAAGAATCTTGTGAGGTAATTTCTGACACATTTAAAACATTGAAAGAACAACAACACACACAATATGTTTAAAGTCTAACTGATATGCCTCTTTTTAACACAATAAGAAACTTGTCTCCGTGGTTATTTTAGACAAGAAGATTTCCCCTGTGCCCGTGTGTTATAGTGTTCAAAAATATGTTTAAAGCATGTAGAACTAAACATAATACAATAGATATACATTTAGGGCAGAGTAAGTCTTTGCATTGTAGGCCTACACCAGGATTTAAAAAGGTGAATATAGTTGCATAAATCATTTAATCAAAACACATAGAAATTATCAGTAAATAGAATTGTAGGATAGTTTGTGGATTGCAATAGAAACCAAATGGGCTGCGATAACATTAATAGAATATGGTTATAGAACATATTTGCCATTATTAGAAAAAATGTCATTTTGTTAATTCTGTTAAAGTGAAACAATTTTCTTTTTTTTTGTACGGTTTCAGATTTGATTTGTCACTTAATAACTCGGCTGTTTTCCATCAATATAAGAGTTGCTGCAGCGATATTTGTGAAGGCAAGTCAACTGGGTGTACCTCTAGATCCTTTTGTTTCACGTGCTCTGTTGATCAATTGTTGTAAGAATGATAACCTTATGAGAGATGTTTACAGACTGTGTAAGCTGAGTAAAGTTTATCCTCCCCAGAACCCTGAACAGGCTCATCGCTGTCTCACTCTAGAGGAGTTATTAAGCAGGGTGGAAATGAAACTAATGATAGAGGACTACTTGTGTGAGACTCGTCACATTCTACGTAACAAACTTGCCCTCAATGGAGCATTGACTGATGAGGATTATGAACTGAACATTGTGATCTTAAGCCTCCTTAAGAGACCACCAAAGTTAGATTTTCTCTCCAACATGATTCCCGCCTCTTTTGAAGAATCTCAGGAAATATTACTCCATGTTCTGGAAGACATTGGTCTGAAGCCTACTGTCATCAACCCGAGAATTATTTGCATTTCACCCTCCTCCCTGAAAGCTTATATGATAAGTCAAGGTGAGTAAGATTTTGTAACAATTTCTTTGGTAAGCATTTATTTACTGCATAGTATGTATTATTTCAAGGAATTCTGAATTTTATTTCTTTCATTTTCAGTCAATTGTGTTATGCTTAAAAAAAAGTGAAGATTCTTTTGGTTCTTTTAAAAAAAATAAGGATTTTTATGATCATTTGGGCTGGCTGCCAGAGTTCTCAGGGCATATAGAGACTAGTTTCTTCCTTCAATAATTTTTAAAAACTCATTAAAGAGAAACAATGTTGTGTGTGATGTGAAACCCCAAAACTTATTTATTTTGATCAGGCAATAATATTTTGATCTTCAATCCTGCTTATCATCCGTCATTATTTTGTGTTTAAGGTCTTCCAGTGAACTTCTCTATACCTCCTCCCACAGCTATTTTAGTACCACCACCCACAGTTCCACCTGTTCACATCCCTCTTGAACGGAGACCTGTTCCCCCGGCTGATCCTTGGCCCTCTGTATCCGCTCCCGCTGAATTTGAACGCCCACGAGGAAGAAGGGAACATGCTCCAAGGAGTCGAGGCAGATTTTCTCGAGGGTACAGAGAACGCTGGTAGAAGTTTTAAGGCAAATGCTTTTAATGGTGCTATTTTAGATATGTTTTATTTTACTTATGGGTTATTTTTTCAAGTAAAGAGATTTCAGTAATATCTTTTTTGGATTCAGATATAGAATTATCATGAGAGGTAGAACAGATGTCATAACACAATACTCTATTGGCTAAAAGAGTGTTACATGGGTTTTCTGCAAAGTGTTTTTTTATCGGTCGCCTTTTATGGAAGAGATGCCAGGCACTCGTCGAAGGTTCAAGGTTTCCCATGGACAAACATCTTCTTGAACCAAGTTAAAATTTCGAAGACCCCCATCCTTGGTGAATTAATACACTCTAACTCATAAATCAAACAGCGCCCTTTGATTGGATGTGAGTAAAACCTCTGACAGCTAATCAAAACCTCTTACACTCTTCCGCCAGCTGAGAAAAAACTTGTCTTTGGAGATTTTAACTCTGCTCGAGGAGATGGTGGACTCTGCTCGAGGAGATGGTGGACAAAGAGCCCAGGTTTCTCAATATGTGTTGGGATTTCTTGAAAAAAAAAGGCAGAAATTTTGTCCTAATTTTGGGTGATGCTTGAAACAGGAGTTCCATAACATGGCACCTATCGTCAGCACTAAATGCCATATGTTTTATACGTTCAGCCAATCAACCTTCTCCATATCGATTTGAACCATGTGCCAAATTGGGTTTGTTACATTGTATGCATTAATGTGTCAAATATAAATTGTAAAATAGATTTTTAATTTGTCCACTAATTTTCGACTAATTATATGAAACGGACAATAGTTCACACTGAACAGAACGTCATCTTACATTCGCTCCATATGTCCAAGAAAGATGTATGCCCCTACTTACATGTAAAGACTGGCTTTATAAAGTAACAAAAATCAACCATTTGAAAAAAGCTTCGGTTATGCAAAACTTGAGTTTAAAACTTGCTGGTACAAGCTACATACTTTAAACTATATCCCATTGTATCTGATTTTGTCAACATCAAATTGCTAGTGTCCAGTTATTATTTCAACTTCAAAGTTGAAAAATGAGGCACATAGTAAGTTAAAAGCCCAGTTATGTTGATTATGGGAAAAGCCTGTTTTTGATACACATATAAAATGTACAATTACGATATGCTTTATTTGGAATGGTTGATTGGGGTAGCATTGCCAGGTTTATTGCAAGAGGAAACCAAGCTCTTGCCTGGAGGAAATCTCCGACCTTTTGTCGAGTACCTAGCAACTCTCCACAAAGGGTGACCAAGTGAAAAACACACTCAGAAGATTTAAAATTTTTCTTTGACTGAGCGGGGTTTCTGCCCGCCACACTGGCTCCTTAAAACACGGAATTGCAACAATAAAATAACTTTCAAATTTGATTGAGGCTTGGCATTCTTTTCGAATTCAGGCTTTTAATATTTTAACGCTCTTGTCAATACTGTAAATACTCATTTGTTTTAATATATTTTGTAAACTGTCCACCTGATTTTTTTATCATATTTGAATATATATCATTGATGTTAGGTATCGTAGATGTGGAGTTATCATGTATGGTACAATTTTGGTTTGTTGAACATTTCAAAATTTCTTAACACTGATTTGGATAGTTTAATAATGCTTTATGTACTCACTTAAATCACTTTGAAGGGATTTATTTGCTGGGTTAGATATGAGGATATATTTTATTTTGAAGGAATACCTGTATATAAATATATCAGTCAAAATCCATGTTAAGAATTGGTGGGGTTAGATGAAAAACTGTCAGAGAATAATTATTCCAATTTCAACATTTTCTTTCATTTTTTGTCAAATTGATGTTGCAAAAGGCCAAAGATGTACAGACAGAATTATTCCAGTTTATGATTATGTTTCTTCATTAGTTAAATAATCTGCCACAGTCAGATCAATCAGACAATATATAAAAATTGTGGTATGAACAAATATTGATATATTAAAGCTCAAAAATACTGTTAAAGTCCAATCAGTGTTTAGAATTCTATCAGTTGACTGTGTTAGATGAACAAATTGATTTTTGCTGAATTTAGTAAAAATACTTATGTTGTCTTTTCATAAGACCAGTGTTGAAGGGCGGATCTTTCCTCTGGTGATATATTATAAATATATATAGTCATGGCATTTAGTTTTGTAGATAAAATACACTTTAGGAATAAAAAGTTCAAATTAATATTTGCTAAAACTTTTATGAGTAATCTTTTGTGCCATTTTTTTTGTCGTTCAGGCAAATACGGTTTTTTTTAAACAGAGTTGTTTATTATTTTTTTGTACAAATGGTTGTTTACTATAAGTCCAAGAGGCCAGTGTTGTTTTATAAAGATAATGCATTTAATTGTATTTTGTTAACAGAATTTTGTCTGTTTGTGTAAAACATTGGTTTTGTTATAGAGGCTATAACTCGTTTTTTTAAGCAAGACATACTGACAAAAGTTTGTCAGAATTTGGTTACTTACGATTATTGGCTTCCATCACATGTTTTTGTAAGTTCACCTATTAAATCAATTGTTTGTTCTATATGTTGGTAATTGATTTTGTCTATGATCAAAGTGAAAAAGGTATTAAATAAAGTTAGCCCCCTAAAAAAAAAAAACTCTCCCCACATCTCGATGGGAATATGTAAAAAAAAAAAAGCCAGTTTAGGTCAAATGTACAAACTCCCAAACCGAAGATAAAAGGTTGGTGTGTCTGTCCGCTTAATAAATTGAACGCTTTCTAGTCTCACTTTGAAACTTGATATTTAGCTCACCGAAAGGACCTATGGGATTGCTTTTCAGGATTCTGCCAAATTTATGACCGCGTCCAAATGTATAATGTGTTTGCCTTATAAGATTCTGTGTATTTTACTCTGGTAGCTTCCGACAATTTACCTTATTCTCAATCTCTGAGTTTGGTTTCCACTTCTTCTAATGAGAACCAGCATCACTTTGAATAGTAAAACAAGATAGCTTTTCCATATTATAAGCCATTATTTCTAAATTGAGGAGATATGGGTAGGTCCTGAGCTTTAATGTTAAGGTTTTCACTTCTGTTAATTAACATGTAAGATGAAGACACAGAAAAAATCACATTTCGTCAATTTAACCTGGATTAAAGGACTATCATTTGGTATTTCTACAACACTTTTATTCATCATTTACAAATAGAATTCTAAAGTTAAATACACAACATCCATAATTCTGTGTTGAATAATAACAAGAATTGGCTAGCAACCCTGCAATGTAAGGAGAAACTCATTGGTATCGTGCATCCCATCTAGGATTGATTGATGTTTTACGCCACACTCTCCCATCAAGGAAGGTTCGCAACAGAGATTATAGCTTCACCGACATGTAATCTCAATGTCAAAAAGAACTTCATTTATGCTTTAGATCTGCCCATTTAACTTGGATTGCGAATTTGCCAGGAGGATAATTGGAGGAAATTGGGTCCTTAGTTTCCTCCCCCAACAAAACCTGGCATCTTTGCCATATAAATGAAATAAAGATGACGTAAAACTTGAATCAATAATTTGCTTTTGTCCATATAATACCTATGTAAATATTGGTTCACAAGTATAAGAAAAGTGTTTCCTTGTACTAAATTAATTTGAGTTGATACTTAATTTAGTAGTACTCCCATCATGATAAATGTTACATAATGCATTGCACTTGTGATAAAGATAATACAGATGGAATATTTACATATTAACAGAATGATTAATGTAAGAGGATATATTATAAGTTAAAGGACACACAGTTTATACATCTCAATAGGAATCTGAATTTTCAAAAATATTTACTAATATATACACACATAAAGATATATATTTATCAGACCATATAAAAAGACAAAAACCCCAGATACCCTTGTCAGGGGGTATGTTTCCAGTGATCTCATTTTCTTCCCACCCTTACACTAAAGTTACTTTAGGGGCACCTGTCTGCCTTGAACAGGCTCAGATATTATTATGATTACTCATTTATATGTAGTAAAACAGACCTTTAAAACAAAAAATGGCCCCTGAACAAGATTAAAAATAAGGGGGAGATAATCGATCATAAGGAATAAAGGGGGATAATCAGCAGGGAATGTCATGGTCCTCCAGTTCCTGAGCATTGCCACCCTCCGATGATTGTCAGAAAGCAGTCCGGCTATGAATGTTTATCATGTCCTCAGTTCTGAAATAAAAACATTTTTTCTTCTTAATGACCTGGTCAAAAATGATTGATAGTCTCATTGAAAAGTTTTACATTGGAAAAGATCAACATTTCAAGTCAAACTCTATTATTTCACATATCTGGCAGCATTTTCAGACTCCCTACATGGTGAATGGAATTTGCCAAAAAAATCTCAAAAATTTAATTCGTGTGTCAAAGTTCCAAATCAAGTGGCAGGTATACTATTTTTACCGTTCAGAGGTTAAGTTTCTTCATTTAACAACAAAATAATATTGCTGAAAAATTGGCCGGAATTCTTCTCCTGGCTGGAGCCTGAACGGAATGATTGTGAATAACTGATACTTACTTCTTACCAACTTTAACATGTATGATGGAGAAGACAACTCCCAGGACAATACAGATAGAACCTACAACAAGATAAGCTATGCCTAAAAATGGATTCTTCCCTCCCATCCAAGAGGTTGTGGTCAATGTGATTCTTTTCTCTCCATCAAAGTCAATCACAGGATAATCTGAGGTCATGGGTCAAGGTCATTTACAATTTTTATTTTATTAGTTTGTCTTAATTATCTTTAATAACATAAAGTCTGAAACGTCTAATATCTGTGACGAAGACGGCATTTAGTCCATTTGAAACTGCACATTTGTCTTGATGGACGAGGAATTTCATACAGCACCTACCACTTTAAATTTATTAAATTCTCGAAATCAAATGCAGAAAAGTTCACATTAGACTAGAAAACAACTTGTTTTTATTGTCAAAATCAACTAGCAAGATGGCGGGCTTACTTGACGGAAGTCACTTGTCAAGTTGTCATTAGCCAATCAAGTTACTATAAGATATCTATGATTATGACTTGAGGAAAAGGAGATAATTTATTGCTTGATCAATGCCAAAGTAGATTTTTTTGCGCAGATCAAAGGCACTGCATATCAAATGCCTCTAACTAATGGATAGAGGAATGATGCAGCTGAAACATTGTATCACAGAACAGCTTTTTTTAGATCAGTTATCATACACTTTTGCAGGTTTTTCAATGCTAGAATTTACATCAATGTTTGCATTAACAAGAACTTCCACAAAAGTGAAACTGTGCTCAGTCGACTTTTGTTAAAATAGTTTGATTTATCCAAAGACTCGTAAATGAAGTTTTAGGGAGTTTATGGTGTAGAATGACAGGAACCAGTTATCGTATATCAAACGTTAAAGCTGTTGTGATATCTTTTGTCTTCGAAAATTTTTCGACACAGCTGAAGACGACTATTCTTGGGTCGCTTGGCGAATGTAACCCTATGATAAGTTCTATTTCTATTTGGAGGTTGAATTTTTGCAGAACGATGCCTCAATAAGTATGCTGGCTGTTATCTGCGGGAAAGCGATATCGCTTGAGATAATATTGCAAGAGAGATGGGTGTACGATAATTGGTTCTGTAAGATAACTGATCAGATACCCATACCTATTTCACAAATATAATAAAGATAGTAATTTAGTAGAAAGGATACTGTAGTTTACATTCACTTTATAACTTCCCTTTGGTAGACCAGCAGTGAAGTTAGTAGCTGAAGCTCGATCAATTCTACGATGAAGTTTCCTGAAGGTTGGTAATGCTGCAGTTCTCATCCACACAATCAAATCTTCATTTTCATAGCCATTATTTGTGCTGGAGTTACCATTTAATTCCCAAACGTCTTTTTGCCAGTACAATGGACGGATGTAGTTTGCACGAGACGATTCTGTGAGAAGTAAATACAAGAAAATATTACATATACCAAGCTTGTGGAGTCCCAGCCCATATGCAACTACTTATCACAAATACCGAATCCCACTCAGTCCAAAAAAAAAATTGGAAAGTTTTCTGACAGTTTTCACTTGAACGACCTATGTGGGATGGTTGCCAGTTACCACCTGAAGGTCGTGGGTTTCCTCTGGTCATAGAGCCCAGTTTCCTCCCACAATTAAACTGGCAACGTCGCCATATAAGTGAAATAATCTTGAGCGTGGAGTAAAACACCAAACAATCAATCAATCAGAAATACCCTGTGTTTTTATTTAGCAACAGTTACTCATACAGTTTGTATGGTTAACATTTCTGCTTACTTAGTCAATACTAAACTTCTTGTAGACACCATCTGTGCTTATTTAGTGACAGTCAATGTCAAACAATTTAGTGACAGTCAATGTCAAACAATTTAGTGACAGTCAATGTCAAACAATTTAGTGACAGTCAATGTCAAACAATTTAGTGACAGTCAATGTCAAACAATTTAGTGACAGTCAATGTCAAACAATTTAGTGACAGTCAATGTCAAACAATTTAGTGACAGTCAATGTCAAACAAGTTTTACAACTTCTGTGTTTATTTAGTGGAAAGATTAAAGTTACTTGATGGCTGCACAGCTATAAGCAGTCTGAACAGCCATGGTGCACAGTCTGCCTTCAAAAATACTGTTATGTTACTCCACTTAATATAAGCATATTTTACCAGACTCAATACAAGCATATTTTTTTTCATTTTTGAAATTCTACCAGTTTTCAATCGCAGGTAATATGAGAAGGACTTAGGAGTCAAGGGCTTGTGATTGATTGATGCTTAACATTATTTCGATTGTATGGAGGCAATGCCAAGTTAAGTGGGGGAGGACACCCACAAACTTCGACAAGTACCTGTCGAATCTTTCACACAGTACCCCCTTGAGGCAAATACTGAATGCTGGCTGCTATGAAATCAGCAAATAAAACCTCCCATAAAATGAGAAGTAGTAAGCCCATAGACACAACTCCGATTCACCTATGTTCAGTAATTCAAGTAATCTACAAAAAAACCTCCTGAGAAAACAGTACTCCTACAAGGGTGAGAGGTCTTGTGCTAGAGGGGAATTATCCAGGACCAAAAAAGCTATTGACAATACTGATACCAGCTATTGTAATTTGTATAGATGTTGAAAACACTGTTGATATAATGCTACTGACAGACTTATTCTGGGGCTGATACCAGAGAATAAAATGTTGTCCTTGATGATAATTAAAAAGACAATTGTTTGCATTTGGATAGACTGATGCTCAAGTTGATGAGTGAAAGTTCACATTCAATTTCAATTATAAAACCCTGCATACCTTTCTTTTGAAAATGTATAATATTTTTATAGAAACATTGCTATAGGGGAGTCTACCGAGAGATTTCACGATGACGTCATTTCGATTGACGGTTTTTGTTCTACAACATCAGAAATGAGCGTCACATTCGAACGATAAAGGCTCCCCACATGCGTAATGACAACGCCGGTGACATGAAATTTGTGGAATTGTCACATTACTCCCACTCTCTATAGGATAGAAAACTGACCTGGTGGATTCTTGAACTTGACCTCCTTGTCAGACACCCAGGCAATTCCTGTCTTTAGGAGACCAACACGTATGTTGGCAGACCCAGATCCAAGATACGTCAAACTATATGTGTCTGAAAAAAGAAGAGAAGAAAAACCATGACATTCAATAGTAAATAAACTCTGACATAAGCCTTCAATATTAGGAATCCCAAAAGAGAAAAACATGTTAAATTCCAATGCAACATCTTATTCTATGATGTTAATGCCATGTTGTTTCATGTGTGAAGCAACTTTCCAGCAGTTATTGATGGATATGCTCAGACTGGAACCACTAACTTCTGCTGTATATAGTAAAAAGCCCAGGGTATTTGGATGGTACAGACCATTTGGATGGTACATGTACCTGACTGATTGATTGTTTGGTGTTTTACGCCTCGCTCAAGATTATTTCACTTATATGGCAGCGTTGCCAGTTTTATTGTGGGAGGAATCCAGGCTCTATGCCCGGAGGAAACCCACGACCTTCCGTTGGTAACTGGCAACCATCCCACATAGGTCGTTCAAGTGAAAACCCAATCAGAACATTTTCAAATTTTTTGGACTGAGTGGGATTTGAACCCGCGACCCATTGGTGGAAGGCTGTTCGGATTGAGTGTCCAACGCTCTACCTACTGAGCCACCCAAGCCCCCACCATGTACCTGACAACTGTTCTGACTGGTCGCTCAAACATAAACCCATTCAAACTGATAGTAGTTTGAAGAACAAACTAGTGGAACATTTGAGGAAAAAAGTTGTAGCACAAAGGATTGAACTTTACCATTAAAAAGACTGTTAGCTATGGCTCCACAGGGGGCATAGCCTTTACTGGAATCATTGCCAGAGCCAAGTCTGAAGGGATCACAATCCTGGTTGAGGTTAGCTGGTTCAATGACATCCCCCTTCAGCTGACTGTCATCTCTGGATCTCACATAGCGACGATGGTTCTGGTAGAAATTGGACAGGCCATAGTACATGTATACATCTCCCTACCAGACACAAAGAAACATAAAACATGGTGAGTTTCTGAACATATACAACACAAGACCAACGATCAAAACAGTCCCAAATATAATGTAAATTCTTTACAAGCAGATTATGGAGAAAACATGGTTGATTGATTTTTCTCGCACTTTACTTACATGGAGGAGTTTAGCATAAATTGTCAGGTTTAGTGGGGGAGGAAACCAAGTCATTCACATTTATGCAAATTTAATGTTTATCAAACAAAAAACGAATCCCCGACCACATGAACTAAAATACGGGACACTGTTCAAATGGCAAAGTCTATCCGTCAAATAAAGATTTCTGTTAGAATTTATGAGACGTTTGATTATATCTAGCCCTGCAGAAGGACATATTTGTCAAGCAATTGAAAATAGTACTGCAAATATCCTAGTCTCATATGAAGCAGGTATCTATCCCTGCATTCAGAGTCATAATGGTACTTGTGGGAGTTCTCAGATTCTGCATGGTGACAGTACAGTAGGCAGTACTTGAAATCGCTTTTCAAATATTCACTTAGAATTAAATTTTCCAATCTCTAATATTTTATTTGTTTAAGTGTTAAAAAAGGTATTTCTCAAATAACAAGTTTTGGAAGAGAGAAATAAAAATGATCTCCCTTCAATAGTTGTAGGCTTAAATGTGTATATGTGACATGATGTTTTATACATAATGTAATCACAGCATCAGACATTAATGAGCAAAATAAATTTAGTAATGAAAGTGAGAACAGCAGTCCAAGTTTGTCTAAAGGTGTGAACAAAGTACGCAGTCATGATTGAAAATTAATGAAAGCCCCAAACTTAGGCGAGTAAGAAAGTAAGCTAAAAAATCCCTGTACAGCTACATTGAGTTCTTATACTGTAGAATAAAGTTGGATAATTAATAAATACCTGAAAATCCTTGTCCAGTGTTATAATGACCTCACATTTACAGGTGATTCCACTATTATTGGCCTTTTTAATAATATCAGCACAGGTTACATTGGTCCCAGATTCCTTACAGTATGTGTAGTCCACTGTTACCTCACTGACCTGGTTTGATAAAGAAAAGTGATTAGTGTCACTCTCAACACCAAAGGTTATATGGCAATAAAAGTACCAACCGCCTAAAAGATCCAAATTTTGATATTAGGCCCACAGACCCTAAAATTTCCGGAAGGATAACATATTTGACATACAGGTACTTAATGTTCCTCCTAAAGCCGCTTTGTAAAACAGGATCCTCGGCTGAGTTGTTCAAAAGTGTATCAGGCTTAATACCGGTCTAAATAACGTCTCGTAACAAAGAAATTGTTACATTACAAAGTTATACCGGTATTAAGTCTAGTACACTTTGAACAACCGACCCCTGATTATCATGATATGACTGTCACACTTAGCCCCCATTGATGAGTTACTCTAACTTACATTATTGGAAGTAATGAGTAAAGCTATTCCAAGTGGGATGAAGGCAATACCAATGGCAAAGAATGCTGGCAGAACTGTACTAGCTGTCAGAATAGGCTGCCAGGCAGGAAGTTTTTGCTGTTTAAACTTTGTATCTGAAAAACAAAAACCAAAAATACTATTACTGTAAATCATGAGTAATAGAGCGTGATCTTAACGTCATAATGACGTAATTACTTTGTGACGTCAGTTTTGACAGATCTTTCGTGAGGTCATAGCGTTACTTGGGCCATAATTTCACACGTTGATTATGCAAAAAATAACACACTGCCTGGGAGTGGAATTATTGGAGGTGTAGTGTGAGAATTGTATATATCTGAGTGAGAGATTGAGGAGATTAATCTCTAATTGAAGTCAGGCTTGCACATACAACATACAGTATTAAACTACAGCATGCTGTGCATACACGTTTCCTTCTTTTTATTTTTTAGCTGCACTAACAGTATTTGAGAGGCTGTGCACCCATCATTTTGAACTCTGCCCAAAACCTGCCTACCCAAGCTGGCATAAATTAGGTCACAGACGTAAACCTGTGTTAAGAATAAAGAGTCGAACCCTAATTTCAAATGGTCCACGTTTTTAGCCCATGTGCATATCTTCAAGCCAGCTTTTTAAGACAGAGCAGGTCTTAGACTTTCAACCTTGCTTAAACTCTTTTCTGTTTATAAAAAATACCTGCATTTGATTTGCAGGTGATGGGGTTCAGATTTCAACCCCATGAAAACTTAAATTCTGCTGACTTTGTATGGGGACATTTTAGAACAGAGTATTTGATAAATGAACTGCATGGAATGTGGAGTTTTATTTGTGTTTTATTGAGGGTAGAAGTCATAGGTTACACTTTTTTAACAGATACTTGTAGTCAAAACTTGAATATGTTTTATACAAGAGTTTAAGAAACTCATAATACAAGGGTAAATTCATTGTAGCACACTATCTTCATATTCAATATTTAAAGACATGCTTTAAAGTTTAAACAGAATTACGACTGGAAGAATCTTTCAGTCAGCTAAAAGAGACTAGGGCTAATTTTAGTATGTGACACATCGCCTGCCATTCAGTTACCTATATCTGAAAACTGTCATTGGTAAAGACAGGCAAACCAGCATCTGTAGTCACCAAAGCTATGCGTAAAAGTGTTTATACTACATATATATTTTATGAACACTAAAACACACAGACACAGGTGCAAACAATAGCAATTGCTACGTTGCCAGTTTTATTGTGGGAGGAAACCGGGCTTTATGCCTAGAGGAAACCCACGACCGTCCGGTGGTAACTGGCAACCATTCCACATAGGTCGTTTAAGTGAAAACCCAGTCAGAAAATTTTCCAATTTTTTTTGGACTCAGTGGGATAGGAACCCGCGACCCATGGGTGGAAGGCTGTTCGACTTCAGCATAGCGAGACCTCAATTTACTTTTGGTACGAGAGACATCGTCTGCTCATAAGGTAGTTATAACTGAAAAAAAATATATATGCAATAGCAGCTCCTGAGATACTGACTGCTATAAGGCCATGCTCATAAGGTAGTTATAACTGAAAAAAAATATATATGCAATAGCAGCTCCTGAGTTACTGACTGCTATAAGGCCATGTGACTGTTTTGGTCGCCACAAATATCCAGACCTCAATTTCATTTTTGGTACGGGACACTTCGTCTTCTCATAAGCTAGCTATAACTACTAAAATTGTAAATCTGCTAAAAGGCTAGGTGACTGTTTTAGTCGCCACAAATAGCGGGATTGGGGATACGAAAATAAATCTTCAAATCCTGTATCTTTTAAGTTTTTAAAAGTTTTGTAAAAAGAAAAATAAACCTTTTTTGACAGACAAAATATGCAAAATAAGTATCGTAGATGTGCTTTTTTCCCTTTGGTATTTTGATAACGATGAAGGGTAGCAACTGGATATCAACATTTTTATTGAATGCCAACCGATAAAATCCCAACTGATAGCTTCCAATATATCAAGAGGTATCCAATCAGTTATCATACACTTTGGCTGGTTTTTTATTCCTGGAATTAACATCTCTATTTGTATTGGCACAAAAAGAAGATGAAACGCTAAAACACACTTGAATTACACAGCCATTTATAGTACAGCCAACATTTAAGTTTTTGAGACTTATTTTCAGTTTTTGAAAATCCCTTGTAACTGCCGTAGTAGGCTACTTTTGGATCGCTTGGAGTATTTCTTTCTTTTTACAGCTATCATAGTAGTTCCCAGCTAATTCACATTCACAGACTCAAGCAAGTATAAAATCGACAATTGAGATTTTGAGTACTCTACCCTAGGATCGAAAAAACATTTCATGCTCTGGTTTCCAGTTTAAATATGGAGGCTGCCGTTACGATGATGCATTCCAGGAGACTCGTATAGTTATGAGACTTGAGATCTTGCCGACGAACATATTCAAACCATGTGACCAGTATGGAAAGAAGAAGCAGCACGCTTTAATTTGCACAGTTTCAAATGTATGTAAATGTTTATTGTCTTTTCGAAATTATTTATCCAAAATGGCGAAATGCTTTTTGACAGTTTGTGTCAGCGACTTTGACGGCTTCAGCGCAGAAAAATATTGACGCTCAGGACGAAATAAGATTAAGAGTGTGAATGGAAAGCTTGAAGTTGAGAGCTGCTCTGTTGTTGTTGAATTGTAAAACTTGACGTCTTCGTAAGAATGGGAAGACTGAGAACTTTTATCGTTTATGACAGGTGCCTATCCGTATATTCACGGATAGTCCGTCGATTCACGGATGTCCGTCGTGTATTTCCCCAACCTGACAACAACAACAGAAACCATAACCGCTCGCTATGTATTGTAAATCTTTCCAAGATTTTCCTTTATTACCTGGGAAATTAACTACAGTTAACTATGTCGGATAGAAGATTTTAAGAGAACATCAGAGTTAAGGTTACCTCTGGGCTTTTTACTGTTTGGCTTTTCATCCGTCAAACTTCCTGGTGTTGTGGTTGCCATCTTTCTTGCTCGAACAGGAATGGCCGTTATGTACATAAATAATATCCTAGGAAAGAAACTGAAATGCAGTATAGGATTTCTTCTGGAGGATTGGAACAAAAAGGAGGCCTATATTTAATTGCTTGTCAGTTAAATTCTCTTTTCTGTATATAACAATGGTTAACGATTTATGTTGAGGTGATAAAATTTGATTCTAAATAAGAAATGACGGGTTTTTTTCTTCTAAGAATCTTTCCAACGTATGCTTTTATGCTAAAAACAGATGCTTAACAAGTTTTGAAAAACCTATTTTAATTTTTACAATCTATTTTGTGTTCAAACGGTAGATCAAGCACCCATTTCTATGATTTTTGTTTTCGCCTAATGTTTAAGGAGCAAAAGCTTTTAGAGGGTGGGGGAGGTGCGTACCGGTACCGTAGCACTGTCGGTTAGGCAATAGATTCATGCTGATACAGATTTATTATCGATGGCTCAAGGATTCGAATGCAGTTCAAAATCTATATATTGTGGAATATATGTATTTGAATTCCAGTGGTTTCCCTCATATATGTGGAACGGTTGCCAGTAATTACCTGCCGAAGCTCGACAATGTCGTGAGGATGTTTACAAAATGCCGAAATATGGATTTAACAGAAGTCTGCTTTTGAGTGATGGTACTCGTGTTTGTTCAGTTGTTCAGAAGTATTTAGATGGATTCACATTTTTTCGTTTTTCTCTCGCACATAAGTGATAAATAAACCTAGAACGACCAATTGAAATATTATTGAAAGCCATGGACTTGCAACGTGTATATTTTTGTGCAATTCAGACTCATTTTTTTCTTTCAGAGGAGTGATCGTATTCTTGCGCGGGATCTCCTTTGACTTTACTGGGTACAGCGCAGAGATTTTCACATGCCAGCTTGGGTAACATTTTTAAAAGCTATAGCTCAATTGACCTCATAGGATTTCTCCTATGGATTTTTCCGATAAAATGGCGACTTTTGTTCTTAATTGAAAATTGTCAGAGGAGCTGAAGATCTGGGAAAAGTCGTGAACTTGTGAAGGCCACTGATAGGCCCCTAATAGTCTAAATCTTAGTGTAAACTTTTACTCAAGACTAGAAAACATAACAAACCCGAATAAACATGTTCAGGTTGAGTTGCTTAAAGTGGCATGAGCTGCCAAAATTCACACTTTTCCCACAATTTCTGATCGTCGCGACAGTAAGAGGCCATTGAAAAACTAAATGATTGGCGTTGGAATGAGGAAAATCCATACAGTATGTGGCCTGTACGAACCGAAAACGTGTTCGAAAATTAAACAAAATTAAAAAAACCGGGACGACCATTCTAAGCCAAAGTTAGTTCAAAACAATACTTTATCGTACATTTTCGAGACTAGAAGCACTAAAAAGCTTCTGAATTATAGGTCTTGAGAAAAATAGCCAATAATTTCAACATTCTACTTTGTCAAAATATCAATATTTTGGCCGCTCAAGCCCCTTTAAATAAAGCAACTGTCCTTTCCAATGTCAATCATTTATTTTTTCGACGAACTATAAATCGTCTCTAAATTGTGTCTATACAATCGAACTTTAAGGAAAAAGTGCAAATTTTGGCAGCTCATGTCCCTTTCAATAGAAGAGAATTAATCAAAAATAAAAAGCAACTTTCTTGAAAACAAAAACCCTTGACTCCTATATATCTTTTTTTTTACAAATATATACATATGTATATTACATGGGGTATATAAAGCTCAAAAAGTTTGTTTCATGTACATGGAGAACAAACAGAGTGAAGCTGCTGAGGAAATGGCTTTATTTTTATCTTTTAATTGAAATTTTATTCAATAACCTTTATCCCCCCCCCCC
Organism: Lepidochitona cinerea; assembly: GCA_963971465.1. Taxonomy (NCBI): domain Eukaryota; kingdom Metazoa; phylum Mollusca; class Polyplacophora; order Chitonida; family Tonicellidae; genus Lepidochitona; species Lepidochitona cinerea. The sequence goes on from OZ020553.1 coordinate 33,348,585, forward strand.
CCCCAAATTCCAATATGCAAGATTTTCACCACCAGATTGAATAGCTTTATCAATCTAACCGATTACCGGCCCGTAGATATGTGACTTCTATCAATCCTTGTGATTGGGTTAGGAGCTATGAGCTGTTTTGAGAGTAAACAATTCCTGAAAATCAAAAATTTAGATACTATATTTCAATGTCTGGAGAGGCCTCGGCAAAGTGATAGTTCTCCAGTCCGATACAGATATCCCATCGATGCCTCGCGGGTTCGAATCCCCCTCAGACCAATAAAGAATTGAAAAAAAAAAAAATTCTGAGTGGATTTTTCACTCAATGACCTATGTGGAGGAGTTACATCCCTCTCAACGAAGTAGGGAGTTTCCTCCCCCAATAAACTTGGCAAGGCCGCCATATGTATAGGCCTAATATTATCCATTAGCTCCACTGATTAGTTTAACCAGAAGTAAATGAATTCACTTACTTCTGGTTTAACGTATACACAAGTAGTGCTAAGCCGAAAAACGACAGTTTCATATTGACTCAATATTTCGGCATTTATTTTGTCCCGGTTTCTGACTCCAAAATGACTTTTTATATACTGACGGGCGTATTTTGGAGTCAGAAACCCGGACAAGCATTTATCACGAAGATGGTATCCCAAATGCCGAAAATTTATCAATTTCTTTCCTAGGATAATATTTTGTACACCACTCAGCGAAACTCCCACCCTTGAGCCCAACAATTTGTTATGCCTCGAACAGAAAATATCGCCATGTTGTTCAGCAACATGTTTTGCAGTCGGAACTCCCTTCGGCTATCTTCGCTCGCTACCGGTCGGCTTTGACACGTTTTGTTCTACTTTTCATGGTTGGAGGAAAAAAAGTGTGGGGGCAGGGGGTTGCAATAAGTGACTTTAAATATGATATAGTCGTCCGGTAAAATTAGGCGGAACCTGTGTTTAAGTATTGTAAAACAATAAATAAGTCTATTGGGTTTTTATAAGTTGCAAGTTTGGAAGCTGATTAAAAATCTGTTTTTAAGTCCAATATATGGTGCAAAACTTTGTCAAATTATTCATGTTAATGAGGTTGAAATTTAAACTTAGTTTGTTTTACTGTATGAATTAAAGAAAAATACGTTTCATTTAATAAAATGTTCCCAACTTTGCGGCTAAAAAGATGGAGCCTAACTGTACGGTTTGTGTGGAGAGATACGCAAAGATGAACACCCTAGGCTCAAATAAAGACAATTGTAACCAACGATTACATTTGAAAGAATAAAGAAAATATCAACAAATAATGAATGATAAATTTAGTTTGTAACTCAACTGAAAGACGAATGTCACCGCGAAGGCCATATATAATCAAGTCATATGGCGGAATAAAACTAGATAAGGCTTTGAAGTATATCTCGTTATGATCTAGCCAGACGAGATACAGTGTCATCTATAGATGTCATTTTTATTATAAGATAAGGAAAGTATGTGCTTCATTTTAATGCCGGGCGATTCGCACTATTATAGGTCACTTTTAAGTTGCAGCTTCTGAACTAAGTTCTAGTGGTAGCATTAATAACAAAAATTGATCTCATTTCTTTAATAAGAACAATTGTCAACTTTTATAAAGTTAGGCGTTGTTATCGGGAATATTAAATATTTATGCCTTTTTATCAGCCAATAACATTATTTCATGTTTATTGCCCGGATGACCACCTGTGCAACCTATTTTTCTGCCGGTAACTTCATATCGATTAGAACGAGCTAGCTGTTAGTACACACCTATATTTTAACAGAACGCTATATAGACGCTTCTCCCATAAGCTACCTGTGGAATGAACGGGGATTTCTTAGCGTGAACCCAGTGAAATTCTCCTCTCGGATCTTTACCGCGAAAAGAAGCCAGACAATTCAGTGGTTACATACGAGAAAACAAATATTTTTAATTGTAGTCCACCACGTTTACAATCGATGAGTAAGTCGTTTATTTGTCAAAACTGAACTATGGTGTTGGGTGTAAAAGATTGCAGGAACTAAAATCACGAGGTGGCGGTATATATACATAGTATAGTTATGCTTTGAACGATTGTTTTATAATGTGTTTAGTTTTTGGCGCATACAGATTTCACTTCTCTGACCTATATCATAGACATATTCCTATGTAACTTGTTAAAACTAATCCCCAAATTGAGCGATACCTTACTAACGAAGCTGCTTGAAATGGTATTATTGGGCAGTTAATTAGCCATTGTACAATCTACGGATTACAAAAAGCGAATAAAAGAAAAAATATTGTACTTTTATGTATTTTTCTGCATTAAAGCATGTAATACTGATATCAGCGTGCTATATATGGTGATGATGACATGGATAGATTTGTAAAATAATTTTGTAGTTTTCGTTTGTAAAATATCTTCGCTTTTCAATCAACTGCGAAAAGTACAATATGGTCGAAAAGCCAAATTGTTTTATTTATTCTACAAAAGGCCGAATTAGGATCATCTGATTTTTTGTAAATCCAAAAAATCTTTGATGGGAAGTGTGTTTTCAACACGGCATGGAATAGTTCAATGGAAGCGAAACCATCAAGCTCCATTGCGTCTTTTCGTTGTTGATCCCTTTCGTTGACAGCGGTGTGAAGCTTCCGAAATCTGTTTGAATCCAAGAAGAATGATCCAAGGAGTCCAAAATCTCTATTTACGTTTGAATATAACAGTAAACAATTTATGATAACCCATCTTATGGCAGAGTTGAACAACCTTATTATTGTGTACCTGTGACCTGTCTCTGAGCTAAGAATCAGACAAACCAGGTAAAGACTGTCTGATTTATGGATGACATCTGTGTGTGTGTGTGAGAGAGAAGAGTTCGAGATGAGAGACCATTTATTTTCATTATTCCACAGAGAACTAATGACATATTGCTGAGATTGTATATCACTTGGTATCTGGGTCAGGTTCCACTAATATTAGTGTCTTGAAATGTCCACCGTGAATTCCGACATGTCAGAACCCTTATCATTACCATAGTACTGATACAGTAGTGTCAATTCACAAGGAAGTACCATCAATCACACAAGGAATGGCTTCATTGACATGGTAGTAACGGCCATCCGGATAGTGTTCGCTTAACTGACAACGAATGTGATTTGGCCATCATTTGGACACCTTCATTTCCGTAAGAAAAATGTGTGGCAATCGTTTACTGTTCGAAAATCATCTGTATTTGTAGGGAGTTGTCCAATATGGTGAGGGTAGATGGCTTGAAATAAAGAATTAAAAACAATGTATGCTCTTGACTCCTGTAAAATGCCATAGAATTGTTTTGGGCCATTTGATATGTAATAACATTCAAATTTTGTGAAACATAGTAACGTTCTATCGAGTCGATTCAAATGTAATGATATTCTTTTTGGTCACGTAAAATGTAATAATATCTTGAGAAATATTAAACCAATCAACGTTCCCTACGTTTTGTGATGGTAGTTGGTTTAGAGTGGCATGAGTCGCCATAATGTTGATATTTTTCTATTAAAACAGAATGATAAATTATCGGCTATTTCAAGGCTAACAGTTTCGAGAATGTTAATTAATTACATTTTGTTTACTTTCGACCACTATTTCGGCTCGTGTAGCGCACAGATGTTCGTCATTTCAACACCAATCATTTAGTTTTTAGATGACTTTCTCTTTCTGTTGTGACATTAAGAATTTATGAAAAAACTTCGAATCTCTGTAGCTTATGCCACTTTAAGAAACAAAATAAAGGTTGGAAAATCTCTTCTCTTGACGCCTGTAAACTGAACTACCAATGTCTTGACTCGTGTTAAATGGAATAAGTTATGATGAATCACGTGCGATGTAAGGAAAGTAAAACACAACCACATTCTGATGAGTAATGTATACGGTAAAGACAATCGCTACGAACTCTCTTGAAATATTCTTCATATATATTCGTTGGTTGTAAAAATCTATGCATCATCTCTATTCCGTCTGATTAACTGGGAAAAGTTAAATAAGGACTTACGATTTTCTCTACTCTTTAATTATTGACTTAATGGCAAAAAGATCTATCTGCCAAGATTTGTAAGTTCTGCTCTTTGATCAAGTAAATCATCGGTATCAAGAGGAGAAGGTTCATTCAAATTACAGGATGAACGAAACTGGATGTCAAATTGACGATGACATTTAGAGAGATTGAATTAATCGTATAGGTGCTTTAAAAGACATGAGCTGACAAAATGTGGAATTTTTTTTTCGCTAAGGTGAATTGTTAAAATTCTCTGCTATTTTTTTCTAGAGGAACAATTGACAAGCTTTTTAATCCTTGTAGTCTCGATAATGTCATTCAAAGGAGCGTGGAGAAGTAACTTATAGGCTTCAAATGATTAATGATTGTACGTCCCGGTTAGTCCTGTATGTTTTTTTCGGTCCGTACATGTCCCAAGCAGTATGAATAGTTCTCATCTCAACGTGAATCATTTCGTTTTTCGATGAACTTCAAACCCTCTTATTGTCATGACAACCGAGTTCCATGAAAAAAGTGCAAATTTCCACAGCTTATGCCCCTATAAGTTAGTTAAAAAGGGGGTTTCGTTACATTGTTATGTGTGCCTTGGACATCAAAATTGTTTGGGTTTAATAAAAAAAAAGAACAAAACAAGGTGGTAACCTTTATGGCTTTAAAGATCTTTGAAACGTAGAGCCAAAGATTGTGATTTTTGTAATCGATTTAATATATGCATATATGTTTATGAACACTAAAGCGCACGGGTAGGCCTACAGGAAAAATCTTCTTGACTAAAATAACCAAGTTTCTAGTTGTGTTAAAGGGGGGTATGTCATTTAGACCTTTATACCCAGTCATAGTTTGCTGTAATAAAGCAAGCCCATGGCATTTCATTAGGCAGACAGGAGGAGTTTGGCTAAATATATATTTTTATGTATGAACAATAAAACACACGGACTCAGGAAAAATCTTCTTGTCTAAAATAACCATGGAGACATTCATGAACAATAAAACACACGGACACAGGGAAAATCTTATTGAATGTGTACATGTTTATAAATGTCTAAGATGATAACACGATAGACTTACTTCCTATATTAAATGACAATATAAATTAGACTCGTTTTAAAAAATGCAATTTAGTTTTTAATCTGTTTGGGTGGATACACTTTGATTTCCGCTACCTTCGCTGTAGGTAAACAAATATGTCACAAGTTTTAAATCCGAAGACCAACGTTTTTTGATAAGTAAAATTATAATACATCATTGTTCATGTTGAGAGGTCTATCTTAAGTTGACATCTTCATCTTCAAATTGACTTCCTCCCTCACTACCTTGCAACACTGCCACATAAGCGAATCACTATGGAATCAGGAGTAAAACATCAATGTAGTTTCTTTTTTAAGTTTGGTCTTTGGTACGCTACAAGCTCTTTCTAAAAATATAGATATTGACTTTTGATGGTACGGAATTCCCTTACACACAATTACATATCGACAAAATATTTATGTGTTTTTCCAAATTGCCGAACACGTGAGTGTTGAATAGTCATAGCGCCTGATGTTACACTATTCTCCCTAACTAAGTCATTATTTGTAACAGGTGTTGTGTCCACCAATCTATTTTATCTTCCTGTGGTACGACTATACAACATGCAACGTGACGACTATATGTTGAAATTATGGTGCAACACTATGGTCTATGATAACCTGTCTATACGTTAAGCTAAAGGATGCGGATAAATGATGTTAACAGTGGGCTTGTTAACCACTGACGAGAAATAGGGATCTATTTGAATGCAACAGCTGTTTAAACTTTTGTCCTGAGAGGGCTATTTACCTATGTAAAGGTCTACATATGGCCTTATGCTGGTTTACACTAGGTCTAATCGATACACGAGTGTCGTTTAACTGCTGGATCTCCTCTACACGTTATTGTCATAGTCTATCTTATTGAATATTGATTTTTCTTTTCTTCTTACATGGACCATTTCTATCCAGTCTAGATATTACGTATATTGTTTTTTTGTTTTAAAAAAAAGAAAACACGCTACCACCACAGTTTTTACTCTGACTGTACATGCCAACAAATAGTCAACCTTAAAGTGACACGAGCTGTCAAAATGTCGATACATTTGAATGAAGACAAAATTGTGTTAGTATCCGTTATTTTTCTGCAATTCATAAGCTCTTCTAAAGTTAATTTAGTCCCTATGGATTTCTCATATATACAGAAGACCCATACGACTCTCATTTATACAGGAGACCCATACGACTCTCATTTATACAGGAGACCAACGCGACTCTCATTTATACAGGAGACCCGTACGACTCTCATTTATACAGGAGACCAACACGACTCTCATTTATATAGGAGACCCATACGACTCTCATTTATACAGAAGACCCATACGACTCTCTTTTAAACAGGAGACCCATACGACTCTCATGTATACAGGAGACCCATACGACTCTCATTTATACAGGAGACCAACACGACTCTCATTTATACAGGAGACCCACACGACTCTCATTTATACAGGAGACCAACACGACTCTCATTTATACAGGAGACCCATACGACACTCATTTATACAGGAGACCAACACGACTCTCATTTATATAGGAGACCCATACGACTCTCATTTATACAGAAGACCCATACGACTCTCTTTTAAACAGGAGACCCATACGACTCTCATGTATACAGGAGACCCATACGACTCTCATTTATACAGGAGACCAACACGACTCTCATTTATACAGGAGACCCACACGACTCTCATTTATACAGGAGACCAACACGACTCTCATTTATACAGGAGACCCATACGACTCTCATTTATACAGGAGACCAACGCGACTCTCATTTATACAGGAGACCAACACGACTCTCATTTATACAGGAGACCAACACGACTCTCATTTATACAGGAGACCAACACGACTCTCATTTATACAGGAGACCCATACGACTCTCATTTATACAGGAGACCAACGCGACTCTCATTTATACAGGAGACCCACACGACTCTCATTTATACAGGAGACCAACACGACTCTCATTTATACAGGAGACCCATACGACTCTCATTTATACAGGAGACCAACGCGACTCTCATTTATACAGGAGACCAACACGACTCTCATTTATACAGGAGACCAACACGACTCTCATTTATACAGGAGACCCATACGACTCTCATTTATACAGGAGACCAACACGACTCTCATTTATACAGGAGACCAACACGACTCTCATTTATACAGGATACCCATACGACTCTCATTTATACAGGAGACCAACACGACTCTCATTTATACAGGAGACCCATACGACTCTCATTTATACAGGAGACCCACACAACTCTTATTTATCAGTAACATGAGGCTCTCACCTCAGAAGATGCCAAAATATGGATTTTCATGTATCAGATGAATAAGATAAAATACAATTCGTTGTCATAGATTTTCAGAATTGAATATGATGTTCCATTTTATGAAGTGTGTACTTGCACGGAGAAGAAACATGAAGAACCATTGCATGCCATTTGTTTACAAGAGGTTTGCTTATGAGGGATACTACACGTATCTTTGATGACACCAGTCATTGCGTGTCATTGCCCTGGAGCAAACATAGTTTACCCGTATGACTAAATAAAAACAATAGTTTGTTTTTCCAGTATGCATCTTTGACATCATAAACAGCTACAAAAAATATTAATTTTGCTCTGAAAACAGGAACACGTGGATCAAAAGTTGAAATTAGGACTTTTTAGGTTTTGAAAACAAAGTGGCGATCTGTAATCTATTTGACGAATATTTTCCTTTTGTGACATAGATGGTTATGTTTTGGTGTTAAACGCTTTAGTATAGACAAAGATCTAATATATATGCCTGGTGTTACCGTTTTAAACAGAGATGGTGCAAGACCATTGCTGGCAATGAAAACAAACTTTTCTGAAAATCCAGTTTGAATAAGAAAAGATTTCAACCAAACCAAAACAACCTGAAAGTGTCTTGACGTAAAGATAAGCAAATATTCTATTTTTTTTTTCGAGATTTACTATTGGAATCCGAAAAAGATAATTGTCTACAAATACAATTTCATAAATTACGCATAAAGCGGACGAAATCTGAGGGTTAAGACGTAAGGAAAGTCAAAACGTTTTTGATCAAGCAATTCCAACACTATACACAAAGAAAAAAGTTAAGCACCCGCCTGGAAAGTCTGCGCCGACCGATAAAATCATTGGTGTAGGGAGATTGTTGGCAAACTGATGTTGTAGAAACGATTGTGATCATAAAGGGCAACATTCTGGCGATAATCTATACAATTTATTCAGGATATCGTTAGCCGAATCAAAAGTGTATTTTAACAAAATAAAAAGATGCTTTTAAGTATGAAACTTCAGAATCCATCTCGCTTCACATGGCGAACATATTGAAGTAAAAAGTAGAACACATCCCTAGAGCAGAAGGTCAATAGCGCGTATAGCCTCCATTAGAAAATCTGCTGTACAAAATCTGCAGGAATTGGAAGCCGCATTACATGGGTATTGGCGACAGTTACCCCTTCAACAGATCCGACGTTTTGAGAAACCATCCCCTGTTATCTAAATAATATTTTAATAGGCTACTTTAAAAAATAACCAAATAAAAACATCATAGGAACATTGTAATTGATTAAGAACAGAAATACTGACCTTTAGTTTGAGTTATGCGATTCCTATTTTTAAGCTATTCGTAATAGTTCTTGAAGACTTACATAAAAATATATTATGTGGGAATTTTGTTATTGTATGATTATTTTGATATCAACTTTGCTTGTGTTACCAATGTTAGAATTCACATTTCAAATTCAAAACAAAATAGAAGTCGTAACCAATTTCGTTTAGACTAAATTACTTACATCTTGTTTTCTTTTAGACTGTCAACATGGGTTACTCATATACTGGAACGTAATGGTGATATGAAACGAACAACACCAACTTAATAAAGACGAAACCACTTTCAACCCATATTGGACTAGATATTTATTAGAGAGTTTGAGGGAACTTTGAAATGGCACGGAGACAATCTGTTGATACAAACCTCAAACAGATGTTCAAAGCCTGTGATTTAGACGGATCCGGGTACATAGATAAATCCGAATTGGCTGAAGTATGTTCTCACTTGTCCGGTGAGGAACTGACCGATGTTTTCCGGGAACTGGATAGAGATGATGATGGCAAGATAAGCGTTGAAGAGTTCGCCAGAGGATTTAAAGGCATCAGCAGTTCTCTGTTGAATATCAGTAGAGCAAAACGGCGTCAAAGACTAGCCAGTTTTAAATCGGAGGATGAGGCATCCAATGAAGATGAATTTGTAGGAAGTCTAAATGATGGACTGAAGGCATTGTCTTGGTAAGTTTCCTTGCTCTTGGCTTTCTTGAATCTCTGAAATTGTGTACAAAGTTGCGCAAGATCCAGTCTCAATAATTCTCTTAGTCCAATATGCTAACTGAAAGCGAATTCGAATTTGAACTCGATACCTCATGCTCTATAAACAATTTACTCTGTTTTCAGATGATTTTCTCTGATAAAAAATTCCCCAAAACATTCTGATTAAAAATTCACGATATATATGCTGATTGTTTTCCAATTGCTGAGGCATTATATTATATTAATTTGTGACACAATATAAACTGAGGTGGTTTTTTTTTCAAGAGCGGAGGGTATTTTTGTGATCAAGTTATGTCAAGTAACCGACTTCACTGACTAACAAAAAAACCCCGAAAACACAGCAAATTACAATTTTGAGCGAAAAAATCGATTCTTTCCCATGTTTTGACGAGAATTTATTCTGTTGCTGTTATTGTGTGTTTCAGTTATACTTATTGTAAGCTCGTGTAATAAAAGGCTTTTATTGAAATTAATCGAGTTAAAGGTAACAGCTGTCATATATAAAAGGGACTCCGACGTCACGAGAAATCCATAACGACATCGTGTCTTGACAAATTCCGCATAGCAATTTTAATTGAACCCAAGGGCCGAAAGTGTCAAACATCGATAGACATGTAAGCGGATCGCGTTATGTGACGCTTCGTTATTAAACGTTGATCAAAGTTTATTGTTTCGGGGAATAAAACATTTTGTTTTATTGAGAAGAAAAACCGAGAATGGATAAAATGTTTAATAAACAAAACAAATAAACAAAGCAAAACAGTAAGAGTGATCATGCATCCCATGGCTTTGTTTGCATTTCGTGAAGATTCGAGCTTCGTTCATGGCCTAAACTAATTACTTTCAAAGTCACTCACCCTTGCACCAGGCTTCTGACTTAGTTTTAGCTGGCGTGGGTCTTTACATAACTGTCACAGAAACACATCTCTACAGTATGGGTTGTTGTGACACCAACGCAAAAACTAACGCAACACCAATTTGCGAAACAGGCTCCTGGAAACAGTTTACCAAAGCTGCCTATTGTAATGTTTCTACGTAACAGCCATGGCAACCCATACTGTAGAGGTACGTTGCTATGTCAGTTTAGTAAAAACTTACGATAGGAAACAAACTACAGGTCTCGCGTTCACGCCTTTTTGCATACTCATTCTCTTTCTATAGTTAGAAATCACCTGTTTTATTGAACGGGATATTAAGTAGAGAAGCTATGGGGGACATAAAAAAGATACGAAAGATACCGTCTATGGTCAGAAAACTGCAAGTCTTTCTAGCTGTAATGACACATTTTTGGCCTTTATTCTAGGATTAATAGTAACTATAGGGTTTGTAGTAGACTTTTGTATTCTGAAGTGAATGAAAGCCATCAGATACCTGAATGACCTTACTTGACCATTTAGGACATTTTCTACATATTTCTACATATTTTGTAATACCTGCATACCGTACAATATCGATCCGTTTTAAAACTGCTGATATACAGTAGGCACATATGTGATTCGTGGGCCGATTATGAATGAGATGAGTCACACCAATGTCAACCGCCATCGATTGGAAAGAAGTCCGGAATGAAGATAGAATGTTATTGTTCAGGTCATTGGAAATGTTTGCAATTCATGTGGGATGTATAATACATCTTCAGGTAGTCTTCGACGTTATTATAAATGGACAAAAATGCGCATGCGCTTTATTTGAAAACGTGTGTTTATTTGAAAGGTTATTTTGCCTACAATTGGGAATTTTCTTCATTTCCGGTTGTCAAGGATACCATCGTTCATTGAAAAACTAAATCAGTCAAACCAAAGCTGTTTTCGATAAGGGGACAATTTACTTTTAATTTAACAAGATATGTATCAAGAAGAAAAAAATATGGGATTGGCCTACTCCCTTTTCTGTTTTGAGAAATGTCCTGATTTTTTAGCACAAGCGCTTGGTTGATTGAACTTTTGCAACGTACTCTTGATTATTTCACTCATATGGTGGCGTTGCCAGGCTTAATGGGGCTATAGGAAGCTAGGCGTTTTGCTTGAAGGAAATCCGCGACGGGTACCTGGTTACCCCTTCCAGATAGGACAATCCAGTGAAAAACCTTCTCAGAAGTTTCCATGTTTTTTCTTCTTTGCTGACTGTTTGGAGTGGTATTCGAACCCTTAGCCTATCGATGGAAGGCTTGTGCCGGCGTCAGAGACACGTTTAAAACAGCAAACAATTTTCTGCATTTTTTCCCAGACAAAAGAAAGTTATGGACTTTTTTTTTCTTTTCTAAAGTTCGAAAGTTTTGGCATGATTTTGTATGTTTTATTTAAACTTGGAAATGTTAGGTAGCTAACAATGTAAACAAACGCGCAATTTTTTTTTCGTGCTAGTAGTCTCGAGATTCTACGGTAAAGTATAGTGTTTTGAATTAACTTAGACTTGGAATGAATGAACGTTCTTTAAACGTTATTTAAATTTTGTTTACTTTTCTGGTATGATTCCGGCTCGTACAGTACACAGACTATTTGAATTTTCCTCATTCCAAAGTCAATCATTAAGTTTTTCGAGGACTTTAAAAGCCTCTTACCGTCGTGACAAGCAGAATTTATAAAAAATTTCGAATTTTGGCAGCTCAAACCGACCCAGCTTTAACCGAGTGAAAAAGCTCACCGACTTTTTCTGTCCAGATGAAGTACAGAAGAAGGATTGGGAACGAAGAACACCAAACTCTGCCGACTAAAAATTCCTTTAATACTCTTCAAAATAAGAACACACGTTTATGTCGAGTGTATAACACAACTTGACATCTCTTGAATTTCATTACAATAACCATTGCATATATAACCACAAACCTGGATTCAATTCAAACTGCGTAATGATACTGGCTGTAAACATTTATCCATATTTTACATATACCTGTAATATCAGAGACATCAGGAAAAAAATCAGTAAATTGATGAAATGCTGCATGCAATTTAACTTTTCTATGTAGAACATATGATGCGCAATAGTTTATTAACTTTTTGTCGTTCAGTAATTTTTTTCAGAGTTCATTGTGATATCAACAGAACATCATGTAGGCTATGCTGCTTTTAGATAAATTGTAGAATATAATTGTTCACAATAAAACACTCAGGCCAGCAGCCAAAATGGTTGCATTATAACACTATAGACAGGCTCGATAAGCAGGTCTATTTAACTAAGTTCCAGTCAATTACATGGCTGAAGGAGTAATTCATTTCAGGTCTATAAATACTTTGTGTTCATTTTTTTTCTGTAAGTAATGCAACTTAGTTGTTATATATCATCATAATAATAAAAGTAATTTAAAGTAGTTCATATGAAGAGTTTGTTTAAAAAGCGTTTTAAAATATGGGCGCGAGTTTTGTATTTAAACGGTGATTACAACTATAGAAAGTTGCTGGTGTGTAACAAGTTTGTATTTGAGATTCGGTCGAGTTCAGATTTAGACTTGCTTAAGGCTATTAACACTCACACAGAGTCAGTCAAGTTTAACTGAGGGCTGGATGTAACCTCACTTTATGTGTGCACGGTCAGTTTGTTGGTAAAAGTCATACAAACTGATCGACCAGTAACATTGGATTAATCTAATCGGCAGGTGAAACATTAGCAGGATTATACAAAGAGATTTGCCACAAGGGGGTGCCAAAAGGCTACCATAGTAGTAGGTCTACTACAGTGAGAAACTCAACAGGTGTATTTTTGAGGACATTTCTGTGTTATCTTAAAAGAGTTCAAACTAACCGCCAATACACTGTGTAGGTGTCAATTTATGTTTCCAGCACGGGAAACATCGTTACGAAAACTGCCCTTGAAAAGTCGGACAACTTTAGGACTACACTTCTATTACGCTGTTCCACTGAAGTCAGCATGGGATGGCTGTAAGGGACAGTAGATATGCAATGCTTGTTTGTAAAACGTGAGTTTAGTTGACAGAGTGAAGATCCGAGTAAATGTTTTCACTTAACTTCTGTTTTGCGACAACCCTCAATTGAAACATGTACACTGTGAAGGGAATCCAGTTACTCTTTTAGAGGTGATAGGTTTCAGAAGAGAACAAGAATTTTGAGGAGGTGTGTGTTGGTATATACTTTGTATAGAAGGATAATCAGTTAGCCAATAAACAATTGGAATGAGAGAGTTATTGAACATTATTAGGTTCGAAGGAGTTTAATTTATTTGACTTCGTTGGAATGTTATGATTTATTTGGCAGTTTAACCAAGCGCTCTCCTACATCGATGTTTGATGAAACTAGATCCTTCAGATTGTTATTGGAACATACCATCTTAACAACTGGGCCAACTTACGACTTAACATTGAAATATTACCTGGGAATTAACGAATGGACTAGTAAAGGTGTATTTGATCAAAGTCACCAGACAAAAGAGTCAATCGCATGGTTAGGTCAGTTTCATCATAAATATATCTAATGACACATATAATGACTTCAATTCAAATCACTGTGTCCTCAATTAATTATTGTCAAAAGGCGCGCTGGCTTCGTATATCAATTACGCCGTAATCTATCGGTCAATGTACGTTGCTGGTATAGACTACCAGATTTAAAACTGGAATTTCAAGTCGAGACAAAATGGAGAGTCCTTGGGATTCTGAACAAGTTCAGCATTTATTTGACATTTGTGATCCGGAAAAGAACGGGTATCTGACCCGAGAGAGTGTATTAGATCATTCCGATACACTGAATTTAACTTTAGACGAGGCGGACATTGTCTTCGACTCTCTTGATAGAAACAATGACGGGATAGTGTCATTAAGTGAATTTGACAACATGATAACCAAAACGTGTGATCAAGTTGCATCTGACGAGGGTACGACCAATAAGCGGATAGGGAAAACCAGCGTTATACCAGCTAATATCAGAGGGGGGATAAGGAAACTCTCCCTCATGAGGTTTGTGTAGTGTAAAACGATTTTTACAAAATTATACAAGATTATAGCTTGCAACATACTTAAAGGGCTATTTCTAAGTCTAAGTGTGAAATAAAGACTCCTTATGGTGCTGTTTGTCTATTATAAGACAACTTTTAAAAACGATCTCGTATATAACATCGCTTAGGATGTTTCTTTGCATAACATTACTTTCTAAGTTATTAAAAGCCTTGTTGTCTTTATCTACCTGGAATCTATATGCTCAATCTAACGGCGGCTCAATAAACATTGCACATTGAATTGTTTATTAAAGTTTATTATTGCTTGATATATTGCATCTCACTTAACTGGAATTATATTTTGTCTTATATAAGTTATATATATAAGGGGAACACTATTTTTGAACGCGTATACTGTATCCAGACCTACACGTCTCGGTATTCAAAATAAGGGATTTAAAATAAATTTTCAAATTATTCTAAATGTTAAATTGTGTCATTAGCAAATAGCATAATCATCAACTCTCAAACGCAGTTTGAGCTTAGCTCATATTAGAATCTTTATCATGTAAAAATACTCGCTTCAGAAATGTTTCAAGCCTACATAAAAAAATAGCGAGAAAAACCCCTTCCCTGAATGACTAGCTTTAAGATTACACATATATACTGTGGGTATTTATGTCATATGCAAAACAACCATCATAACATGCTTCAGTAGGCGTTCAAATTATCCTTGTTTTTATCTATTGAAATGCGAAAAGAGACAAATATCCTTGAATTCCGATGATTTACCCAGCTGGAACACTAAACAACCTTCGTCATGCTGCTTATTTGTGGATTATACCCCCCCTCCCCCCGCCTCCTCCCACACCGAAGAAATCATATCCTTATTTAAGCCTACCGAACAGGAAGGAGACGGGTCTGGGAACATATTTCTGCGGATGAGAAAACTATTTTTGAGGCTTGGCAATTAAAAGTGATTTTAACATTCAGCACCATTAGCAAATTTAAATGTATCAAAGATCACTGTATATTGTTTTTTATATGGTGTCTGAGAAACCTCTACTACCCATAGCTGTGATGTTTACCGTTGAGTATTTTGTATTGATAAGATACAGTTTTAATACATTGCTGTAACAGCAACCACTTACTAAATTCTAACGATTCTCAAAACACTGATTAGATTTCCACGTTCAACCAGTTCTTCAAAACGCCCTTTCATGTATTACCTCAAGGTTAAATAGAGTAAGTGAGTTTTAGATCCAGTTGTACTTTTTCTCATCTGCTACATCGGTACAGCGATACAGTCAATGCAGATAAGTTTTTTTTGATCCGTTTCAAAACAGCTATTTTGTCTAAGATGGCGATACTCGAACAGAAATAACCATACCATTCCTTTACGCTGAATTGAATTGTATTGATATATAATTACAATATTATTCATATTGATAACAAATGTTTCCCTTTAATAACACTGTCAAAACAATTGGAAAGGCGTCCTTTCTATATCTGTTTACATTATTACATGTCCTATAGAGATTGTGTGAGGCCAATGAAAGCATTGGGTTATGAAGGGATTGTATGTGGTCAATGGAAGTATCGGTTTATGTAGGGATTGTATGTGGCCAATCAAAGTATCGGTTTCTGTAGGGATTGTATGTGACCAATCAAAGCATCGGTTTCTGTAGGGATTGTATGTGGCCAATGTAAGTATCAGTTTCTGTAGGGATTGTATGTGGCCAATGTAAGTATCGGTTTCTGTAGGGATTGTATGTGACCAATATAAGCGTTTGGTTCTGTAGGGATTGTAAGTGGCCAATGTAAACATCGATTTCTGTAGGGATTGTATTAACCAATGTAAGCATCGGCTTCTGTAGGGATTGTATGTGGCCAATGTAAGCATTGGGTTCTGTAGGGATTGTATGTGGCCAATGTAAACATCGGTTTTTGTAGTGATTGTATGTGGCCAATGTAAGCATCGGTTTTTGTAGGGATTGTATGTGGCCAATGTAATTAGAGTCTGTAGGGATTGTATTGGCTAAGTGGTAGCATTAGAGTCTGTAGGTATTGTATTGGCTAAGTGGTAGCATTGGAGTCTGTAGGGATTGTACTGGCTAAGTGATAGTATTGGAGCCTGTATGTATTGTATTGGCTAAGTGGTAGTATTAGAGTCTGTAGGGATTGTATTGGCTAAGTGGTAGTATTAGACTCTGTAGAGATTGTATTGGCTAAATGGTAGCATTGGAGGTTGTAGGGATTGTATTGGCTAAGTGGTAGCATTAGAGTTTGTAGGGATTGTATTGGCTAAGAGGTAATAATTGAGTGTAGGGATTGTATTGACTAAGTGGTAGTATTAGACTCTGTAGGGATTGTATTGGCTAAATGGTAGCATTGGAGGTTGTAGGGATTGTATTGGCTAAGTGGTAGCATTATAGTTTGTAGGGATTGTATTGGCTAAGAGGTAATAATTGAGTGTAGGGATTGTATTGGCTAAATGGTAGCATTGGAGCCTGTAGGGATTGTATTGGCTAAGTGGTAGCATTAGAGTTTGTCGGGATTGTATTGGCTAAGAGGTAATAATTAAGTGTAGGGATTGTATTGACTAAGTGATAGCATTGGAGTCTGTAGCGATTGTATTGGCTAAGGGGTAGCAATAGCGTCTGTATGGCTTGTACTGGCTAAGTGATAGCATTGGAGCCTGTAGGGATTGTATTGGCTAAGTGGTGGCATTAGAGTTTGTAGGGATTGTATTGGCTAAGAGGTAATAATTGAGTGTAGGGATTGTATTGACTAAGTGATATCATTGGAGTCTGTAGGGATTGTATTGGCTAAGGGGTAGCAATAGCGTCTGTAGGGCTTGTACTGGCTAAGTGGTAGCATTAGTCTGTAGGTATTGTATTAGTTAAGAGGTTATAATTGAGTGTAGGGATTGTATTGACTAAGTGGTAGTATTGGAGTCTGTATGTATTGTATTGACTAAGTGGTAGTATTAGACTCTGTAGGGATTGTATTGGCTAAATGGTAGCATTGGAGGTTGTAGGGATTGTACTGGCTAAGTGATAGCATTGGAGCCTGTAGATATTGTATTGGCTAAGTGGTAGTATTGGAGTCTGTATGTATTGTATTGGCTAAGTGGTAGTATTAGACTCTGTAGGGATTGTATTGGCTAAATGGTAGCATTGGAGGTTGTAGGGATTGGATTGGCTAAGTGGTAGCATTAGAGTTTGTAGGGATTGTATTGGCTAAGAGGTAATAATTGAGTGTAGGGATTGTGTTGACTAAGTGATAGCATTGCAGTCTGTAGGGATTGTATTGACTAATTGGTAGCATTGCAGTCTGTAAGGATTGTATTGACTAAGTGATAGCATTGCAGTCTGTAGGGATTGTATTGACTAAGTGATAGCATTGCAGTCTGTAGGGATTGTATTGACTAAGTGATAGCATTGGAGTATGTAGGGATTGCATTGACTAAGTGATAGCATTGGAGTATGTAGGGATTGTACTGACTAAGTGATAGCATTGCAGTCTGTAGGGATTGTATTGACTAAGTGATAGCATTTCAGTCTGTAGGGATTGTATTGACTAAGTGATAGCATTGGAGTATGTAGGGATTGTATTGACTAAGTGATAGCATTGGATTATGTAGGGATTGTATTGACTAAGTGATAGCATTGCAGTCTGTGGAGGTTGTATTGGCTAATTGATAGCATTGCAGTCTGTGGATGTTGTATTGGCTAATTGATAGCATTACAGTCTGTGGATGTTGTATTGGCTAAGTGGTAGCATTGGAGTATGTAGGGATTGTTTTGGCCAAGGGATAGCATTGCAGTCTGTAGGTATTGTATTGGCTAAGTGGTAATATTGGAGTCTGTAGGGATTGTATTGGCTAAGTGATAGCATTGGACTCTGTAGGGGTTGTATGGGCCAGAGTAAATTTCTATTTATTGGTAGGTTATCGTTAACAATAATTCTTGTATGGGTTGGACTTGGTAGAAGTAAAGATCTGGATCTGAAGGGGTTGTACTATCGAACAATATCACTCCACCTTTGTTAACAATAATAAAACCTACAACAAAGATGAGAAATGTTGGGTATTTGATAATCCGATTAACATGTTAAAGTCTTTCTGTGAACTCAGACCTTGGTGCATTGTATAAGGCTGAATTCACTCGGCATTATGGTAGAAACAAGGTTAATCCGTCTTACTTCTGGCGTATGATACTGAAAACTATATCGATTTTGCTTTATTGCACGATTACTAAGTTTTACTAAGAAAGTTTTATTTCAATCGAAAAGTTTTCTTTTAAGTTTCGTAAAAACAATCATTCAGAAAAAAAGTAAACATAAGAACAGTGATTTTCAGTATTTTTAAATTATTTTCTGTTTACAGCCAGGAACAGATATGTGAATTATATCAGCAGCTTCACGAGGCGGAGTCTCCTCATCTCTTACCCCACTTCGAGGCAATAATATTGGGTGTTCTCAAAGATCTGAAACAATACCAGCAGGAAAATGAAAGGCTGGAAAACTCGTATAAAAGGTAACAGAGATAACGCTTCTGACATAGAACTTTCCGCTCAAATAAAGAATTATATAGAGGCACATTGAAACATTAGAGAAAGTTCGGAATAATTTGTTTCAGCCCTGACCCATGGATGCCATAATCCACGGTAGACGTTTATACGTTTGAATGGACTGAATGGAAGTATAAATCATGGTAACATGTAATAGCCAGCTTTTCATTGATTTGTTATTGTAAATCATTACAGTTCCAGGTTCAACTGCCTCTGTTTCCAAAAACATGCAATCAAATGTTTGTATTTTTTCAGAGAGAAAGAGCAGCATGATAGACATTTACATCAAATGGAGGAGGAAATGGAAAACCAAGTCCAGAGAATTGAAAACCGAGTCAGGAAAGACGTGAGTAATCAAGTTTTCAAATAACTAAATAGACGAGTGATTAAAACAGTTTGACGAACTGTTAATATAAAATGAATAAAGATAAGTACTATAAGTTGAAGGACTTTTTAAAGTCGATTTCCTAGATCCACGGCTTTATCATAAGATAAAAAGAGATTTGTGGAGGGATTTGAGATAAACCTTCATTATACAATTTTATAGATGAATTTGATGGGCTTCTTAGATATCGGATATAATTGCTATATTATTTTGGTCGCCCTGTCTTGAAAAATGACAGGAAAAAAACAACCGCTCTCCAGAGCAATTTAAAATTAAAGTGGCATGAGCTGCCAAAATGTGCATATTTTTCCGCTGAAACCAAACATCGAAAATTTCCCCAAGAATTACAAATTAAGCTGAAATCATCATCAGGGAAATCACTGAATTAGTAAATAACCGACACTAATTGACCCTGATTCTCACCCTGGCCCGGAATTTTTTCCGGGTCAGTTAGTGTCGGTTATTTACTTATTACAAATTAGAAGCTGTTAATTGGTATAAGCTTCGCAAATGTACATTGAAGTAGTGTTGCAAACTCTCTTAAATTCTTTTTACTTTTCGTACAGGCCACAGACTGTATGTATTTTCCTAATTCCAACGTCAATCATTTTGTTTTTCCATGAACTTCCGACCCTCTTATTATTTAGACAATCAGAATTTATAAAAAAACAGTTTATACCACTTTAAATGTCATGCAGGTAGGAACAAGGAACAAATCTTCTCACTCGAACGTTTCAAGTACGGCTAATCCCATTAATAGCAATAATACTGTTATTGGATTATCGATTTATTCCGGAATTCTTACAAATATTAATCAGATTTAGCCAAAGAAGATTTATGATTTTGCTGCTAAGATAAGACGATTGTCTAATTGTTCAATATTATAGAGACACCGAAGAAAACGCCAGTTAAAGACGACCGAGTATGTAATTTAAACAGCTGACTAGATTAATACAAACAGTATTGTCTTAACAACCCCACCCAACAGGTGTCCCTCGGATCAATCCTTTTGAGTCATAGTAAACAATTTTATCAAAACGGAACATCTTAATTGCACACTTTTTTAATATAAGCAAGACACATATAATATTGCCGACGACGTAGTCATTGTCCTTATCTACAATTGAGAAATTGTTATCCATAAGTTATTTGCTCTTGATACGCATGAAATAATCTTTTACTTTTGCTGATTGTCCTCTATTATAAACAGAACTGTTATAGTTGGGTTTAAATACAAGTGTATATGTTCTTCCTTTTGCATATCACACTTTGCTGACGGTCCATAATATTGACTTTGTCCTCTAGAAACAGACTGACTTATTCGGAATTTCGAGTTGAATTTCAAACACTTGAAGTAGAGTAGGCCTAATTACCAAACCCTGCTATGTCAATACACCTACAGTATATAATAATGACACGTTTACCTTCTCCATTGTAAATCGAGGGCGTTCGTGCCAAAAGGACCGTGGACAAGTTCAAGTTGACATTGACCTGGGACACCAATGATCTTACTATCCATTGGTAACCGAGAGATGACAAATTTCGAATTAAACCGTCCTTTTTGGTTATAAGTATACTCACATTAATACACCCCCCCCCCCCCAAAAAAAAAAACAAAAAAACAAAACAAAAAACATAAACAAAAAACTTAAACAAAAAACATAAACAAAATACATTGACTGTGTATTTTGAAACTCAGCTGTACACCTTTTTCCAGTCAAAGCCCGCTTGTACATAAAACGTACATTGCTGATAATGTGTACATTGCATCTTTCGTTCAAAGGCCCACTTGCCGTCGTAGCCTGTTGAACCAATTTACATCCGCTTATCCCACTAAAACTAAACATTGGACACATAAAACATGCCCAGTTAGGTTTAGAATGTAGAAATGGGATTGAAAAACAAACGAAGAATCGAAGCCTGATTACAACAACAACGATCAGTGTCGGTTAACTTAGTGGTTGGAGTACCCTCATTTCAGGCCTTTTTATCTGTGGTTTACACTAAAAAAAATATCGGCAGGCTTTTCGAGTCACTTTTACTCGATCGTCAGTCTGTATTTCTCAGATAAAGTACGTAAAATTATACTTTGTCGTTAGATCGCTGAAACATTAGGGCGCTTGTGCGCATGTTCAGGTTTGGAGTTTGTTTACATTGCGGACACCTAATAATTCTAATTTTGAATTGCAAATTAAAAATACTAAATGATGCCTGATGTTTCTAACTTTGTCTGTCTGGAGAAAATACAGAAAACCGCCCACTGTTTTTTTATGTAATCAGTATTCTGGATTTTCGCGGCAAGTGTGCCTTTCAAGCAAGAAAATAAGATTACACAGTCAGAGAGAATAATAAAATCAACAACCATTTATGATTGGGTATAAAGGACTAAATGACATACCCCCCCTTTTTTAACTGCCTGTGTGTTTTAGTGGTATATATACTTAGAGTTATATATAAATATATATACTAAACTTCTCAGGTTCATAAGGAAACGATGACTTGCCAACACAAAGTAATTATAAAACCATCACGTACACCAAATACCTTCAGATAGATGCAGGTCATTTTGAACATGGCAACCAAAAAGGTAGCCGCGAAACGAACACTTTCCTTATCCTCTAAGGAGCCCAACAAACGCGTCACGGTGATAACATACGTCACCGAAACATTCTATTTGTTAACGTCAAGTCAATTGTGGGGTTTCCACAATATTGGTACCAGAAGTCTCTTAAGAACGACCCCAATCTCACAAGAAGCGCACAGTTTACTTGACCCCAATTAGCTAAAAGAAAATGTTATTTAGCACATGTACTTTAAACGACATTTTTTTATCGTCTCTCTTTTCACAGTTGCTTCACGAAATGGAACAAGAAAAAATGGAAATGAAGAAAAATTACGAATCCGAGATTACCAACCTCACGGAAAATCTGAAAAAGTTACACTCAGTGAGTATAATCAGAAAATAAGAGGTGGGGGGGGGGGGGACTTAATTATTGAAACTCAATACTCGCCATTTAGCTATATTGCCCATTTCATCAATCTGAGTATGAAAACATGTGAGTAAGCAATCTAAGTAAGTACAACATTTAAAATCAAATCATAAAGCTAAATATGCATGGCCTCTGTGGCTTTATTAATACTGTAGTATGCAAACAATTTTAGAGCTACAGTGAGCGACGTAGCAATGAATTTTAACGTCACTTTAAAGTTTTTGCGTTTAATTTTAGCTGGAGTTACTAAGTACCAAAGAGAGAGTATCAGACGAACAGATTGCTGATATGAAAAGTCGTATGGAGGAAATGTACCATGAAACTCGTCATTTAAAAAGTGACTTAACGGACGCCCAGACAAGCCTTGCTTTGGCACGGAGCGAACTGGCAACAGTACGACAAGATTACAAGGAGAAATGCCATGAGCTACAAGTGTAAGATCATGATTATATAGGACGTGATCCTTTTCAAGCTAGTGTATTTCTGATAGAAAGGTTTAAACATCCACCAACAGCATATTTATTACAGAATTTAAAAATATTAATATAAAAAATTTTGTCATGTGAAATTCATAAGTAGAATAGGTTTTTGCCAGCGTAAGAGATCTGACATTATAAAACATGATAGACAAAAGTAAACAGTCAATTATAATGAAATAAAGAACATATGACAAGTGTTAGTCTGAAAAATTTAGACTAATATCACACTATGTCTTCAATTACTTCTTTATATATTTTATGAATCATAAACTGTGCGAAAAATCCATAAAAATCAATAATCTGTATATTTCTATATCCAGAGAGAAGACGGCTGTTACGGACTATATACGAGAACAGGATAACCTCACTAGACAACTCCATATGCTTCAGTAAGTATAAACACTATTATTCCACATTCATATATTGATTTTTTCTTCCACGTGTACGGACACCTTGTATATGGAATGAAGTGATGAGTCAACTCACAGTTTAATTTAAGGGACATTTTGATATGTAATTACTTCCCCTTATTGTAGTGAACTAGTTGAACACTTTGTGAGTGATCTCCCTTATGATTGATATTATTTGTTTTATAGGTTAAAGGATACAGTTTCATTTCCCACTGGCGATAATGTTAACGTTTTGATTTGTGGCTAATTACCTAAATCTTGTTTAGGCCTTTACCATTTCCAAATAGATTAACACACGAGACATTCTAAACAATCAAATAAAGTTGACATAGTGAATGCCGGTTTCGCGCTACAAACATGTCAACATGGGTACCGCCGTTTTGACAGTTTTAGGTTTTACATATTCTCAGCCAAATTGTGGTATTTTCAAAAGTTGGTTACAAATTAAAAATAAAACACACACACAAAAATCTTCAATCAGACATTGCTTGAAAGTTTAAAGTATGTGCAGTAGACCTGCATTAGTTTCAATCCAATATTCAAATAACCCAGATAAAAAATATCACTATGTAAGCCAATGCTAGCTCTAACCTAGTAACCGAGATTTCTATTGGCTGATAAAAAAAAAAAAAACCCAAAAAAACCCAACAGAAACTGCACAGCCTAGATATTACACTAAGCATGATCTTCTGATTATTGGACAATATTACCCAACGACTCCTAGGCAACCATTAACTAGGCACACAACATTCCTGTTGCTGAAAACAACACATATTGTCAAAGTAATAGCTAACGGTCAGTTATCGGTCAGTTTAAGTTTAACGGCGCTTCCGTTAACTGGTCCAGGGACACAGGCCCGTGATTTCATGTTCGATATTGATTGGCCAATGCCGCTCTGTGTCATGGCGATCAACACTGCCAAAGTAGAACGTTTAACGTAATACACAGGTATTAGCACTATGATATTTTGTTGACAACAAATAATAATCTGTTTTTTTCAGCGATGCTAATAAAAAGCTTCACGACACCAATGATGATTTGCGGGCTGCCTTGGAACAGACTCGATCCTTTCATAAACGGAGCTTGTCGGGAAGTGTAAGTTTTGTTACAACAAGAATTTTACAACAACGGAGGCACTTTTATGCAATTTCTTGTAATACTTTAATAGGCCTACGTTCCTTTGTTGTTCACAACCAACTTCTATTAATGCAGTTAAAAAAAGTTGTTATGATTTAAAACGCCAAGTATTTTGGGGAGAAATATAATTACTTAGCTTTTGGGGAGAAATATAATTACTTAGCTTTTTGGGAGAAATATAATTACTCAGCTTTTGGGGGGAAATATAATTACTCAGCTTTTGGGGGGAAATATAATTACTCAGCTTTTGGGGAGAAATATAATTACTCAGCTTTTGGGGAGAAATATAATTACTCAGCTTTTGGGGGGAAATATAATTATTCATCTTTTGGGGGGAAATATAATTACTCAGCTTTTCAATTAGTTAATCAGAGAGTAAGTAATACATTGGTTATTTTTCTACAGTCTGGAGGCAATGACGTGGCAGATCACCCACAGTTGACCAAACAAGGCTCTATTCTCGCCAGCTACTTGAATAGCCCAATGGGAAGGTAAAACCCAATTTAAAGATTATAGCATTTATATGTTATTTTTTTGTTCAAAGTTTCCAAATTACCAAAACTCAAAAGTTTCTCACGATTTCATGGTGTGATTAAATGTTTCGCTGATGTATCGATGATGTGTGCGGCTACATGCGTAAAATGGTGGTGAGAGCAAAGGAATTTTTAAATTTCATGAAAAAAAAAATGCTTTCAAACAGTAGAAAAATTATATATGAATAGAAAATAAATGTATGGCAAAGATCAGCTACACATGTTTTGGTATGTTTTTCCTTAGACAAGAGTGTGGCGTGACGTCATCTTTGGCAGAGGAATTCAGCATGACAGAAAGCACTGGACCTCGACGGTTTTTGACCCAAGAGTCATGTGATATTGAAAGTATGGGGGATCTAGGTATGTTAACTGCTCAGTTCACGCAATAATTATTACCATCCAATCAATCTATTGAAAGTATGGGGGATCTAGGTATGTTAACTGCTCAGTTCACGCAATAATTATTACCATCCAATCAATCTATTGAAAGTATGGGGGATCTAGGTATGTTATCTGCTCAGTTTACGCAATCATTATTACCATCCAATCAATCTATGGAAAGTATGAGGGGATCTAGGTATGTTAACTGCTCAGTTCACGCAATCATTATTACCATCCAATCAATCTATTGAAAGTATGAGGGGATCTAGGTATGTTATCTGCTCAGTTTACGCAATCATTATTGCCATCCAATCAATTTATTGATCTTATATTATGTCATATTAAATCCCATTTCAGGGGTGCCGCTTATTCTTAAAGTGGCATGAGCTGCCAAAATTCTGATTTTTTTGAATACATTCTGATTGTCAAGAGAAGTTCAGGGTTTAATGTACATTGAAAACGTAAATAATTGACGTTGAAATGAAATAGAATGGCAAAGCCAGTTGCCGGCACGAATCGAAGACGTGTGCTAATAACAGACAAAATTCAAATAGTCGGGATGTATGCAGGTGTTTTTTTTTATGTATTACTGCTTATAAATCTACCATAACGTACTTCTTCAAGATTGGTATCAGCGAAAAGCTCTTATTTGGTACTTTTTGATGAAAATGACCAAGAATTAGTTAATTCTGTTTCTATTCTAAATTTGACAGCTCATGCTACTTTAAATGAAGATAGGCCATGGGATATATGCTTAACGACGTAAAAACGTACTACTAACCAACAATACCAGTGGGGAGAGATCTTTCATTTCCCACATTTATGTTTTCGCAAATAAGACACCCCAATATGTTTTCCGGGTTACTGTCAATCTCTTACAGTATTTTTAACAACTCATTTTAATTTCTCACTTACTATACATTTTAAAACTGAAAAGGAACCGAGTTGACAACTTTGTTGGAATACAAAGCTTCATTTAAGTTTTTATTTAAAAGTATTTTGCATATGGAAAGGGCATTTGCTCTCTATATTTGAAGCTTATTTAATATTATTTTTGTGTCAATTCTCTCGCTTCTCTCCTTTGCTTCTGCTTTTAACTAGCTTTTAACACGGAAGGTACCAGACTATACCAAGCATTCTGTTACTTTGTCACACTGGGGAACCTGATGTCTATAGGACCACAGCGCAGGGAGCGAGGCTCGGTAAATGAACCAAGACCTTCCAAACAAACATGTTAGAGTAGCATTTTGAAACTGACAGACATAGGCCTACATACAGGGAGAATTTCGTATGGCAAACAATTCATAATTTACTATCTACTATGGCTGTTGGAAATTTGCGTGTTGACCAGTATCTAGACCGAATGGTTGCTGATTAATAAAAGTAGGGGAGCTGTGTAGGCCTACCACCTGCAAGTGTAATAAAACCGCTTACTGTAATAAGTATCGTTGCAATTGCGCCAGCTATTGTAATAATATTACATTAGCTGGTGCAATTGCACCACTTAGTGTAATATGTATTACACTAAGAGGTTTTATTACACTAGCAGGTGGCACAGAGCTGTCATACTAACGCACTTGAAAAATGTTCCTCCTTGACATAACCAAAATGCTTCGTACAGATCTGGTTTAATCTTCCTTTCTTCTGCGTTTTACTGCATGCTTTGAAAAGACACCTATTAAATTCATACAGACAGTGGCCATTCAACGATGCGCGATTTCAATGAACTTGACACAGAATCGGAGTGCCTGAGCTTTGAAGGAGATAGCAGGAGACGAAGAAGACCGAAGAGACTGAAGGCTTTATCAGGATCGGACTCAGAGGTGAGACTCAAAATGTTTATTTCCTGCCCTGAAAAAGATTTCCTGCGCAGTGAGACAAAAAAGTCTGAACTCCTGAACATCCTTAAGAAAAGGTTAATGCATGCGTTGTGTCTTCCCGAGGTTGTGCATTATAATTTGCAAGTGTTATTTGACCTTCTAAAATAACAATAAACATAAAACGCATTTGCGTGGAACTTTTAGACAGCACTGATTGCAAAACTTGTCATTAAACTGTATACATTAATAGCTACAACTGTACTCATTTGTTGGCACAAATGTCTAAAGCAACACCAATCTATTGTCTGTTGAATACATTAAATGTCTTTACAGGATGATATGGATACAGGAACAGACTCTCCTTTCCCAATGAGACCAGGTTCCTCTGCTAGTCGGGGTTCTAGTCTATTGGCTGTCAGAAGACAACTCCCTACACTACCTCTAGATGGAGTAAGATTTCTTCACACTCATTTACATCTATAACACAATGATGTGTACGATTTTTATGTTAACCGAATGGCACTACGAACTGTTTTCTTATAGCTGCTCACAGTAAATGAAAGACATGAGTCAATTTTAGTCTCTACTGTTTAGTTAGATTTATTATCAAACTCATTACACTACCTCTAGATGGAGTAAGCTTCATTTAGATTCATTTACATCTATAACATAATGATGTGTACTATTTTTATGTTAACCGAATGGCACTACGAAATGTTTTCTTATAACGGGTCAGAGTAAATGAAAGGCATGAGTCACTTTTCGTCTCTACTGTTTGATTAGATTTATTATCAAACTAAGTGTTTGTTGTATAACACAAAGTCTCTTTCTGTAGAAGCATGCTTACTGATATTTTATTTCTGTTTGTTGTGTAGATGCCACCGAAACCATCAGGTGACCCTGAGCGGATGTACAAAGTGGTGTTAGCGGGAGATGCCGCCGTTGGGAAATCTAGCTTTATAATGAGACTCTGCAAAGGAAAGTTCGTAAATAACATCAGCTCAACCTTAGGTAAAACACGCTTGTTTTCGCTTTGTTTAAGTCATCGATTTCATACAACGATTTGACTAGCCACCAATACTATGTGTTTACCTGAAACCACCCTCTAATTGCCACACAAAGAAGTAGCTTCATCTTATACTGTAATGCTTTCCCGATGGAATTCATTTTCTCTCCATCCGTCTCCTGATGAAAATGAATCTTTGTCTTTACATACAATAAGATATGAAAATAGTCTTACTCATTATTCGTTGTCACATTACTTGTTGATAGATTCAACATATTCTGTATGTTTCGATTCCAAACTAGTGTACAAGAGTTAGCTTTAAGGTAGACATATAATATCGGATGTTTCGGGTTTATCGGTTTTATACACATGCACTTACAATCCTAAAATTAAGTATTTGTGAAAATTAAAATTTGCAGCTTCAGCAACTCATAGTGAATACATTTGTTTGTTTCCATTTCGCCAGGCGTTGACTTCCAAACAAAGATAATTCAGGTAGATGGTAGAACTGTGGCCTTGCAGCTTTGGGACACCGCTGGCCAGGAACGGTATGTTGTTCTCTAGAAATTAATCACAGGCGTATCCAGGATGTTGTTTGAGGTGTGCGCGCGTGTGAGTGATATATCAAATCCAAACCAATAGGCGAGGGTCCAGGGGCCGCCTAGATAGTCAATGAATTTAAAAAAAAAAGAGGCTGTGTATATTGGTTACTTCTTGTCTCCAAAAAAATGTGGATGGGCTATTCTATATCGTCAAATACCTTCAAAGAACAGAAGTCCAGTAAAGTGTTTTTTTTTTCTGGGAATACAGTAACGCCATACCTCCCACTACTCTTTAAAATTCAAAGAAAAGGCCAATTTAAATTCGTTACATTTTTGTGAAAGCAAAGCTCAAGGTTTAAAAAATGAAAAGGGCACTTTCTCAGATTTAAGAGGGTCTTTCACCACCGGCACTGCCTTTGACCCGACTATGAATAAACCAATGTAATCCAAATATACATGTGCACATATTCGTAGATATTCGGGGCGGGAGGAAGTAGGGATGATTTGTGTGTGTTATTAGAATCTACAAAGGCACATATGGTTCGGCTAATGAAAACAAAAGTTTAAATTCGAATAAGGAAACCAAATAACAAAACTTTAAAAGCTGTCGTTTCATTGAATAATCTCAGATAAAAATTGCTCGACCAAGATCAACAGCCTTTAGGCACATCAATAGTGTTTAGTGTGGTGATCGAAAGAGAACACTATAGTACTAGAATTTGATGCCAATTCTGTGATGTTTTCCAAGGCAAGGAAGTTACTCTTACACAATTTACCGTAACGCACTTGTTTACCATAAAACACATGTATACCGTAACGCAAAAATAAATCGCTATTTTATATTATCATTTACAGATTCCGAAGCATCGCTAAGTCTTATTTCCGCCGTGCTGACGGAGTTCTCCTTCTCTATGATTGTACTTACGAGAGGTCCTTTCTCAATGTACGAGAATGGGCTGACGCCATTGAGGTAAATCACAGTTCTCTTTTCCTACATTAAATCGATTTGTAATCTTTATCGAAAAAAGTGTAAAAGTGTAAATCGAGGTGTTACTTTTCAAAAAGAGTAATAAATAGTTTCGTTTGAAATAACTCATCAAAGACAGAGCTTGTGAAGGCATATGTGTTTAACATACTGCATGGTAAGCTTTAAAAGAAATAATTTGTTAGACAATTCTATCGAAGGTTTCAATTGACGTATTTGATATATAAATATAAGGTGGAAATGTATACCATATGTATAGGATGGGATTGAGACACGGTATAACTATTTCTCTCTTAAATGTTTATGCATATCATTGTAGGATGGCGCACAGAAGAAACTGCCCATGATGATTTGTGCTAATAAAACAGATTTGAGAGAAGACGTAGAAAAACAAGGCCGACGAACAGTGCGATTTGAGGACGGTGTTCGTCTTGCAAGGGTTGGTATTTATATGGATTGGGTACCAGTTGGATTGGTTTATATTCTAAAGCAATATCCCTCTTGATCTTAATCTCTATGATTGCACAGAATATATTCTTCTTTAATCATCGCTATGTATTAAACTTCTAACAACAATGTATGTTGAGTAGACATCGGCATTCACATGGGATTAGTGAATAAATAAAACTCTATTTTTTATATTCTCTTCCACTCTTACTTTCTTTATACAGGAGTTTGATGCCCTTTTCATCGAAACAAGCGCGAAGAGTGGAGACAACATCCAAGAAGCAGTGCTGGAGCTTAGCAGGTAAGCAAACAACATAACTTCGATCTATAGATAATAAATCTATCAGTCTTATGCCTGTGGACAACTGATAAGCCAATGTGCTAAAACCACGGTCTGGATGTGTACATCTGTTTAATTGACTACCTCGGGTTACGGTTCGTCTTCTCGCTCTTAGAATAACAGGTAAGGGATGGGGGGATGGGGGAGGGGATAAAGACCATTCATCTTGTCATCACCTGTCACAGAAATGAGCCCACTCTTAGTTAAGGTGACCTTAGTGGCTAAGGAAAAATCCTAACGAAAATGTAAAGAAGGCCCTACGCCATTTTTTACGAAACCCCCTTAACCCTATCTTAATATGTTCACCTTAACGATAACTTAAGAGGGAACTCTCCGTAAATGGAGCAGGAAAACTCATTAGATACCGATATTTCCCAGCAGAAGGTTATGCTAGATTAGAAGACTAAAACAAGCTTCTCTTGTAGTTATTTTCTAAACCAACGACCAACGACAAAATGGAGTACTTCGTGCGCGCAAATATAGACAGTAAAGAGTAAAATGCCCTTGTGTTGAATTTTGAATGTCATATTAAATCAGAAGAGATTCTCTATAACATTTCAAAAGTCTCATCGCTATTTCATCCCAAAATAATAACTTTGCTCATGTTTATAAGCCGAAAAATGAGCCACGGTGACTTTAAGTGTACCTTTGAGGCACACTTAAAATTGTTAAAAAGTTAAGTTGACATTAAGCTAAGGGAGTTTCATAAAATAGCATCAAAATATTAAGGTATTCCTAAGGGGAAAATGAAAACGCCCTTAGCTAAAAGAGGCTTCGTAAAAGTGGACCTTGGTCCTTAATTTCTCTCTTTACCACTCTTTTTTTTAGGCTTCTGCGAACTAATGAAGATATCGAGGTGAAATCTGTAGGTCTACAGTTGGAGTCGATGAGAAAACAGAAGAAAAGCGCTTGTTGTGGGAGTTAAGATATGGCTTAAGTCATATACATATATAGACTATCCTCATTCGTATTTCTTTATAAAGATCTAGTCGGTTGTTTAAATATCACTGCACAAACTGTGTCTACAACACTTCTAAAGCTATTAAATTCTGTCAGATCATTTACAAAGGAATCGAGGAACAAATAAACCCAAAGTAATGTGTCAAAAGGTGACCTAAATGAAATGCACGAAAAATTTGTTCCGAAAAAAAAAAATAGAAATTATTATAGGTTTTGGCTGATCTCATAATATATGAGGCATTAAATTTATGAAGATTTATTTCATAATCCTGAGAGTTAATGTCTTGTGTAGAACAATGCATTGTTGTCACTAATCACAGACCTTGATATACTGAAAAACAATGGGATGCAGCCTCACTTCGGGCCATCAGAATTGATGTCAATCACTTTCTTTTTTACTCACATTTGTTTTATTGTATATAGCATGTATATGTGTACAGAACTCTTATGGGATATGGCCATGTACAGATTGAGCAGTTATTTCAACATAATTTTCCGCTAGGATATCTTAATCAATTCTTTAATTTTATATTAAAATATATCAAAGAATGTTGGGCTGTTATTTGGAAAGGTTCTTTAAGGACTATGCTATATTTAAGGTCTATATATAGTTGTATAATCCAATATTTAATGCATATTACTAAACTTGCTCCCTATGACACATCCTGTTATTTATATAATTGCATATTTAAGATAATTTTACATATTCTTTGTCATGGAATGCTATATTTTGACTTTTATCTGATTGGTTTTCATATTATAAGGTTTGTTCAACTTTTGTCTTATTTTGATTCCATTATATTTCTAGATTTATGGCTTTGATTTCTATAAACTTGATTATCTAACTTTGGAATCCGATTTCAGTTTTACCTTAATGAAGAAGTCTACTTTTTACTAAAATGAAAAATCCTCAGGCATTTAAAACGATTAAGGAATTAGGAAAATTAGATCATTAAGTTGCCTCGAGCGCAGACGTTTTATCTCCGATTGAGAATTAACAATTGCAAATTATTTAATATTTTAGATTTGTAGAAAGATTTTTAGAACGAGTTTTGTTATGATATAATAATTGGGACGGATCTGTGGGGATAAATAGATTCAGGAATCTGATGGAATTTAGGATGGCTGTCTGTGAGTAAGCAGATGTATTTAAATTCAATTAAATGAGTTAAATAAATGGACAGAATCAAAAATCGTAACTTTTTAATCGATGTGTGATAAAACAAGATACTTTATTTGCATCAGGCATCAAAACTTGTGAGAACTAGACATTGAATAAAGTCAGTCGATTTGATGACGACATTGGTACTTTCTAAATATTAATACTATGGCAGTTGTAAAAAACAGCGAGTCTTATTCTCATCTTTGTTTATTTCTCTGTGATATGTTCTCTATAAATTGTTTGTAGCTTGTTATGTTTGTTCTTCTTGAAGTTAATTGTTCTGTTTGTAGATATCCCATTTGTACTGCTGGTCAGTAAGTTGTTCTTTCCATCTCTGTTATTACGCGTTGTTAGAGTATATCACATGTTTTTGAAGCATTATCGAGAGAATAATAATATTCACCAAAAGACAATTTGATCCTAGATTACTAATGTAATTATGGATGGGGGAGTGAGGAAGCTGCTTGTCGGACGACCTGCTTCAGAACAACACATAGATGTATTGGTGAATTTTTCAATGTTTCAAGGGAAGTACATGTGTCATACAAATCCAATTCACTTCCGGTTCGGATATAGGTTCTGGTAAAGCCATGTATAGAACTAAACATTTGCCTTCATTGGCGTAAATTTGATCTATAAAAACAGGAAATTTATATAAGTTCATCAAAATAGGCTGTTGTCTAAAAGTTTTACCAAAAGGAAATAGTATACGGTAAGACCGAACATTTCGGCTTTTAAGCAAGTTTATGTTCTTTGATGTGTTTTGATTGGGATTTTGACAGTGCTGCAACTATATGTTGTAAAATACAATGTAATAGTTGCCTCCTAAAGTATACACCTATTTTCTCTTGGGTACTGGGTATTTATTTATTGTAATAAACGTTGTTGAAAAATCCAGTTAACCTTTCTTACGTATTTTTTTAGAGCCGCTGTGAAGCGCAGCGGAACAAGATTTCTTTTGAGGTTAAGTAGAGAGAAAGAGTGTGGCACGAAGTAATATGAGAATAATAGTGAATCCACGATATCACCAACTTACTGCTACCGTTATAATGTACACACTTTTTTTTATCCCTCCTCCAGTAAGCGTGATGGCGTAGCGATACACGAAAAAATACATTAAAAAACACGAAAAAGTCGTTAAAAAGTGATTTAAGCGTTTGTAATTTGTGCCGTAGCTTTGTTTGAATATAAGACACATGTTACTTTGTACACACTTTGTTGTCTTTTTACGTGAAATTCTCGAGTGAGCACCATATGGAAAGTTGTTTCTCCAAATTATCCCCCTTTCAAAGCCTGTGCTCTGTAATTCTTTGTATTTACCCTCTATCTACATGCATTACAATATCATATAGAGTATGTGGTGTGGCCATTTTACAAGTATACTTACAAGGGAATCATGTTTACCCTCCACCAATATTTTATTTCCCTTTTACCCACCACATCTTGACTGTTGTATGCATTTCATTAGGTTTCATCAGAAGTCTACCAACGACCCCCCCCCAATTGGATTTGCATGAGGGTTCGGAAATGTGAACCTAGTCGATGACCGTGCGTGGCTCATATTTCTGTGGGATAGATCATGGGTTCCGAATACATGGCGCACAGGCAGCGCAGGTCACAATCGAGATCTCGTGCCATTCTACGAGATCTTCAACACGAGACATGGCTCGAGAGCCGTCGCCCTACATTTTCGTGAACTGTAAGAAACTTACTGAGAATTCATAATGTGTATGATATTTAATTATGTTCTCTATACTGTTCCCAAACATATAACCCTACAATAATAACCCGTATCGCAAGGCAATTGGGCAGAAATACTTGTTAAAAATCAAAAATATAATCGGCACTACATCAGCTCATAAATATATGCTAAAACCAAGATGGCAGCGCCCATGGATGTCCAGGAAATATATGATCTGGACTTAAAGGTATTTCAAGGTATTTTATATGTATTAGGAGAGTTGCAATCAATATAACAAAACAGTTTATCGGCAGCTAAAACGTTACCAACCAGAATTATATCGGATATCTCTCAGCACAACCGAGTCAACTATCAGTGTCACGTGTCGTTGTTGACAATTTTAAGGACGTCGACAGCAGTGGCCTCCCTTTGTGTTCAAGCAACATGTCACT
Organism: Lepidochitona cinerea; assembly: GCA_963971465.1. Classification (NCBI taxonomy): domain Eukaryota; kingdom Metazoa; phylum Mollusca; class Polyplacophora; order Chitonida; family Tonicellidae; genus Lepidochitona; species Lepidochitona cinerea. Next base: position 33,383,179 of record OZ020553.1, read on the forward strand.
CAATCGTTTTAGAGTTGATATCTCAACGAACGGCAGTAGGATCAATCTCTATTTTAGATTGCGCAGGTCAGTGTTCTCTCAGCCGTGGGAAACTTTCAGACAGACACAAACCGAAAGGGTCGACATATTCAGCGTCAACATTTAGGGATACATATAACAGTGTGGGATGTTTTTAGAACCATATTGGTTAATGTCAACAGTGACTGACATCTCGTTTTGAACAAAAAACTCAACACAGAATGGCGCATACAGTTTTCAACTCCATCAAGTCACTTATTAGTCTACGATGGTTTTGATAAACTTGTTTTAGATTCGAGCCCTTATGAAGTTTGCATGTTGTTTCGAATGGAAAGCCGGACGGAAACCCTCGAGTCAGGTTCCGTATATAGACAAGTCTGGTAATATAGTATAATATGTTTTATTTTATTATGAACACTAAAACACACGGGCACAGGGAAAATCTTCTTGTCTAAAATAACCACGGAGACAAGTTTCTAATTGTGTTAAAAAGAGGTATATCATTTAGACCTTTATACCCCATCATAAATTGTTGTAATAAAGTAAACCTATGATATTTCATTAGGTTGACGACTGACATGAGCTTGGCCTTAGTCAGTAGAATTTTCTGGAAGACTTTGTATTACATTGACAATGCTTACGCATCTTAAGCTATAGTAAGAATATCGTCAGACTATATATTATGGGGTCATGGGAAAAGACAGTGAAAATTTGCCCCCCCCCCCCAATACCCCTTTCCCAGAAAACCTAGGTAGAAGGCAGACAGGAGAGTTTAGCCCTGACCAGTATGTATTTCAAACTCTTGTTCTTTTTATAAGCAATGACTGGTCTTTGGGTCAGAGGTCGAGCAAGTTTACTTTGAAGTAGTTTGTATTCTTCTACTATAATCTTGGCCATAGCGATGCTAGCTTTGTTATACTGAAACACAAATGGTATTATAGTTTTTTCACGACATCTTCCGGGGTCCAAGTTCAAACCCAAAGGATAAATAGTTTGTAATGTTTGAATCCAAAAACTTTCCCTTTCCAAACGTTTGTGCTTGGTATCTGCAGCGGAAGTGAGAAAAGGGATTTTCTCAATAGGCATAATTTCAAAATGGTCCTTGACCGAATGACCTTGAGTATTGAAATGTTGTGCCACGGGTACATCATGTTTAAGTCTTATACTAGATAAATGGTTGGCTGCTCTTTTATTTTATTACTTGTACTATACCAAAATATTTGATGATTACCTGAATACACATCAAACTGCATAATGCTATCGAATGTGTAAGTAAGGAACATAATCAAATGCTAAAATCATCTATAAATATATTTGTTTATAGTAAAGATTTTGATCTGCACTTCCTACCGTCATTTGTATTCAGCCCAAAAATACTGTTATTTACCGCATAAAAAGCGCAGACTGTCCTGAGTATGTCAAAGCCGATCGGCAGCGAGCGACGAGAGCCGAAGTTTATTCCGATTAAATTGAATAATAACCTCGATGTTCGGAGTTAAGTCGAAGTCAGGGTACTCCATAATTAAACAAGGTAGAGCGTCATGTCATAAAGATTCATGGCTGACGTTCGGGAACCTGTGAGAAAATGTGTCAATAGACTGTCATCAAACGGAGGATTTATAATCTCCAATAGAGGGAAAAGGTCAGATCCTAAAAACAGATTCAATACAATACCATGGGGTACACATCCGATGTGAATCCGACGTTCATGGTGGAAAAAGTCAAATTTACATGAGTCAAGGGAATTTTACATTGGATTTCGATTGTATACAGCGATACCAATCTACAATTAGAAGTCACCCTAATGCAGATTTAACCTCTATGGTCAAACGTCGCCATTTTTATCGGAAACTCCTTTGGAATTCCTATCGGCGGACACATTATTTGGCATTATCGCTTGAATATAGCATTAATACCTTCTATTGATTGCTGAATATTTTACTAGGCGCTGCAGACTGTTACCCTTTTAGCGCGCTTGCGTCCGGTTTCTACATGGATGAAACCAGCCTAATTCTTTGAGCTTCCTTTGGTGTAAATGGTAAATATCCCCTTGCATTGATGAACTATAAACACAATGCATTACGTAGAATGGAGATTCGCCCATTGTTGACAATTTCCCCTAAATTAAACAGCATGGTTGAAAATCATTTGAAAACGCATTTTTACACATTCATAAATGAATTTACAGGTACGAAGAACATATAGAAAAAATTCTAGCCGCCGATACAGGACTCGACAGACCCAGGATATTGAAGACAAAACAAAATGGTTCCTATAAACCAGAAGTGGTTGAATGTGTGCTTGGCCTTCTTGAGGAAAACGTGGGCCCAGCCCACATTGGAAGCGTTATAGAAAAGTCCTGAAGCTGGTTAGCATTTACTCCGAGGACGTTTCATCAAAAGCATGCGTCGAAGGCATAGCAAAGTTTAGATTGCCACTTGTATCAATGAATCTTTCGGATCTAAATGATTTCACCCTATATTCCGATGAAACCAATAAAAAAGGACAGCAGTTTGAAACATACGTTATAACAATAGACAGTAAAAGAAACTGCTGGGTCTAAAAGAGCTGTCAGATAAATCTGCCGAAACCAATCTTTTCACTTTAAAGGCAATTGTTTCCGACCTGAACGCTGTACCTGGGGCAAATAATTTCGGAAACCATCTTATTGAAAGTATCAAAAACACAATGAGCGAGAGCAGCAACTGAGAAGGCTTTTTACAATCTACTCTAGGACTATCGGAGTGAAGTTCTAGCAGGACAAATACCGAATTGGGCAACATTGTCTGCTGAAGAACGGAAAGAAAGTTCAGAAATTCATAATTGTTTTTGTGGGCTTCACCTTTTATGAATGCCGCAGACAAATGCAATACGACCTTCAGTGCATTTGAAAGCCTCCAAACCAAAGAGCCAACTCGTCCTGATGCTAAGGCAATCGAATTAGTCCGACTGGCCGGCACATCTTTCTCCAGGGGCTGTTATGCAAGCTATTCTGTCTTCATGAAAGCAAGAGAAATCAACTACAATCTGACCAAATTTAGAGGAAATCAGTTCAACATCCTCTTTCACAATGCGGCCATCCTATATTATTTGAGGCAACATTTTGTTGATTTCTTGCAAAATTGTGTAAGTCAGCCCAATCGACTGTTGGGGACAGTTTTGACGTTGCTCAATCACCCAGTTGCCATTGCCAGATGCAGAGCGTAGATTTCACATGGCACTGTGAGAATCGTCGGTGAAGTTCAGGATGACGAAATCTTACATTTCCTTACCCAAAGTCGCGAAGATGACAGTCTCACAGCCATGGCATTGGAATCATTCCTCCCTGAATTATCAGACTTGTTTGTAAAACTGCTTCAAGATCGGCTTCCTGGGGGCATAAACGCAGGTAAGACTTCATTAACAAATCCGGAATGTCAGTCCGCGTTGTCTTACAATACAATTCCAGAGACCGTTCGCACAGCTGGATTTTATAGAAACAACTAAACCCTCAGCCACTGCTTTAACCGCCGAAAGTGCAATTCTAAAAACTTTAACAAAGTCGGAGAGTCACTGGACAGTTTGTCACCAGAAGAAAAGAAAGAACATTTATTCCAAGCAGCGCGTCTCCGAAAAATCAACGTGAATGATTTTCAGGAAAGGCACCAAGCCATGGAGGAGACAAAACTGGCGATCCTGAAGCTCAAAGAAGCAGATACAGGCCAAGCAAAGACGAAAATTACTGAAAAAAACTGACAGATTCCATAGTTTACCATGGCCTTTGGTAATCTGAACCACAAATCAAGTCTATGCTTTCTACATATGCCACCACTAAACAGAAAACAGAGGCTTTAAAACAACAAATACGTCCCCGAAATAGCTTACTGGAGCAAAAGGTTGAGGACACCTCTGTTTTAGCGTTCTCTCACAAGGGGAAACAATTTCCCTTAGAAAGATTAAGGCGGAATTTAGCTCGATTGGTTAAGGAATCTGATACAAACAGTAACAGCGTTTCGCCCTTAGTTGGTCAGATAATAGACCACACGTTTACTCTGGATGGCATTGATAAGATCTTCAAAGGATAGGTGATCTCTCAAGTACCTGGGATTCCAGAATGGTTTAATATAGTATATGACACAGAGGCCGATACGGTCTATACGTACAAGCTGAACGAAGATGTCGCTAGTGATCGGCTGAAAATAGTCACGTAAATATCCCTTTAAAATTTCGTGCACAGGGTTCGATCCTTTTTCATCCTTTAATAACCACAAACCGAATTTTTCAGCGACATTACACTGCAGAACACAGTTAGTGCTTTTGAATTGCACAGCTCCATTACAACTTCCACAACAAACTGACATGAGTTAAAGCTATCCATTTGGGATATAAAAATCACCTTTCCGCATGCTATAATGACCAGCACAGATTTCGTATCTCTTTTTTTAACTAACCGCAATGCGTTATATCACCGCACTTTATAACTTATCATCAGCACATTGTCCCTATTTGCAACTTCTAAGCAATGTTTTATTAACAATCCTGGTGAAGACATAAGTTGTTTTGCCAGTGAATTCGCCCTTAACATTCAATAGTATTTCGCTTGGTCGGATAGAACTTAATGACTTCATAGGCACCTTCCGTATTTTTTGGAATTAGAAGGTTGAGTTCAACTGATGAAGCATAATCTTCTGAGTGACTGACAGAAGACTTAAGGTCACTTTCAATAAGGCTTATTAATTTGCAATAATTACGTCCGATATATTAACATTATTCCAAAGAAAAGCTTTTGAAAAAGAAGACATGTTGTTCAAATCGTCAAATAATTTAATAGGATGCATTTACACCGATCAATACAAAACAAGAATTGTTCTATATATTTCAGAGAGCAACAAGAAGGCGACAGTGCAGGCGAAGGATTCTCATAATAGAGCAGCCTAATATTGTACATATGTTTATACTTGTTGCATTTCAGAGTAAGTTATTTTTTATTGCATGTTTGAATAAATTTACTTCAATCATTGACATTTAATTCGTGGACAGACTTGGAAATCAAAAACAATTATAATTTTTTCATTCCAGGTAGAAATTTATGCTCCCGGCAACATTTATTAACCTCGTATTTATCTACTATCTCACATATCGAGTCAGAGTTTTACTAAAGGCGGTATTACATTGTATCATCTCATTCGCTGAGGACAAGATTTCTTATCAGGTAACACGTTCTGAACATCTTTGATCTTTAAGTGAATGCACTTTAATTCAATAGGCCTACAAACGTTTTTTTTATTTTGTTCATATAAGACGGTCCCCGCCCATTACTCGCGCACACAACCGGAAAGCCGCGCTGTTCATAACATTTGTTCCCATAATTCCAGATGCCGGATTGAATGAAGAAGACATTGACAGTCAATCAACCAGGTTTTGGGTGAACATCTTCTCAAAACATTCTTTATATCACTAAGCTTAATATTTCGTTTCTACAGACATCGGTAAGACGTTCATTTTTGCATTTCCTATATTTTCACTTTTCACTGATGGAATCGCTACAAGATGATTTCTACAATTGCGAAGTTGAGCCAATGGTACCAAATATTTTGTCTTTTTGAAAAAGATAATTAACCGGACTCAACTTGCTTACAGGTTTTCAGTTGAATGATATTTACACCTACGTAAAAAAAAAAGAAATCTCTAGATCTACAAAATTATTCATATTATGAGTCTTTATGTATTTCTGCCTGTCTCGTTTGAAATACCCAAGAGGAAATAAATCTCGCAAAATTGATTTATGGAGAATCTCGCCAAAATGCCAAGAAACAAATAATGTGTGTTCACCCTTTTGATATAGTCACACGAATAAAAGAAACATAAATATGGCCTCCACATGCAATTCAGTATATACTCCACGTAATGGCCATACCAAACTTGTCCAGATGGGCCTAAGTTAAAATTCAAATAGAAAATATCACTATAGTTTATTATTGTGTCATGTCCATCAATTGTTCAAAGGTTCAAACGCGTGGGATGGAAAATAATAGAAGAAAGGAGGATACACTCACAGAGAAAGTCTCTTCAGATACATATTCCAGTATTAACCGAACTCCAAATAGAGCAGAGCAACTGCAGAATACAAGATTTCCCCTGTGTTCAGTGTGTTGTGATTGACAAGTAACTTGTTGACCTGGATTCGAAACAACACATGATCCCACAGTTTCACCTGTGTCCAGTGTCCTTTATATTAGCCAAAATTCACACTTTTTCAGAATTTCCGATTGTCACGACAGTAAGAGGCTTTAAAGGATATCGAAAAACTAAATGATTTGTGTTGGAATGAGGAAAATCCATAAAGTCTACGGCCGAAATAGTGTCCGAAAAGTAAACAAAATTTAAATAACCGGGACGACCATTCATTTATTCTAAGCCAAAGTTGATTCAAAACAATGTTTTATCGTTCAGTCTTGAGAAAAATAGCCAATAATTTTAACATTCTGTTTTAACGTCAAAATATCAACATTTTGGCAGCTCCTGTCACTTTAAGCTCAATATTCCAAGTGACATCTTGTCTTATATACGAAAAGATTTGACCGATGCATGCTGGTTCTAATGCAGTGGAATGCTGAAATAATGTTATCATGCGACTTTTGTCAATCTGCTTATTATAATCTGCTTTGTCATATAATCTGCAGCTTTCAATGTTTTATTTTGACTAAACTAGAGCTTCGGGCCTACTATTTATCATTTACGATCCTCATGCAAGTCTTTGGTTTAAATGGATCTTGGCTAAAAGATGAAAATTATGCCCTACGGCCGGTGTTAACCTTCTGTTCTATTTATCAAGATTCGCCTTCTAAAGCAAAATGTAATCTTATTTAAGGTATTAAGTGTGGATCTTTTTTATCAATCACGTGAATAATTGTAATTAAGGATTGAGCTGAGTATGATATACAGCTCAGTGGCATGAATTAATGCAGTTAAAATGAATAGATATGAAGCGAGTGGGCCTATAATTGAAGTCAATATTCCTTCATCTTTAATTTAAATACTGATTGTGATTTTACCGATTTGAGTTTGTAAGACAGTCTGTTCCAGTATTGAGAACCTGAGTAGTTCAGAAGATGAGCAGCGTCGTCCGACAGAATGGACTATAGAGATTAAAATTGATGGAGCGCGTTGAAAAAGTATGGATATTTCATACTTTGGGAAACAAGCAAAGAAAAAAAGATGGTGCGTAACAAAGCAAACAATCTGGGTTCGTCTAACCTTCTGGAACGTTTGGCCAAAACACGTGGCATTTGCGGAGAGGCCAATTTCTAAGGTAGTTGAAAGTCAAATCTTGGGATCATTAATCTATACCAGGATTAGAAGGAACCCCAGGCAAGATCCATCAGGCACTCTTGCAAACAAATTATTAGTTAGTTCTTACAAATGCGCATATCACGGAGCTTATGTAATAAATGATTGCACCAGACACAATCAAACTCTTGTGAAATGTCAAAATAAAACTCTTTTCCTTCATCACGGGATTTGATTAGGTCAAAATAAATATCCAATCGTTGAAGAACGGTGGATTTTCCTGAAGTAATTCCATACCGGCAAGTTGCAATATTGTTCTTAATAAAGTCGTACACGTACTGGTCATCTTTACTAGCTTAGTGAAGAAATAGGAAGGTAATTTGAAACACAGCTGGGATCCCCAGATTTGTAAACCAATGTCACGTTTACGGTTTTTTACTCACCCGTGAAAATACAAAGCTACAGAGAACGATTGAATAGTGCAGTTAATCGAGGAGCAAAACTTGATAGCAAGTTGGAACTGATTTCATCAGGTCCGACGGCTTTCAATGTGTCTGTATCTTCCTCTAATGCCACTAACTTGCAGAGACTATCCCCAGTATTATTTGGAAGATCTGGCAAATCTTAACTACTTGGATCATTAGCAGTGCTGATTCTAGTAAAGTAATCGTTTAATAAATTTGCCTTTTGTTCATTATTGTGACAAAATTTAGCCAGCTGGGATTTTAAAGTTGGTATTTTAAGATACGTTTGACATAATTTCCATTAAAAATATCTGTTAGCCTTAATGCGTTCAGAGATTTGCGTCACAGTTCTTTGCATTTCGCCTGTGTAATTATAACTATTTCTAGTAATTCTCCGAACTGCGGTATGATAGTTCAGTAAGTGGAGAGTGAATTTATTTTCGGATTTAAAATCGACCAACCATATCAAAATCTACCGCACATAAACGTCACTTACTGTAGCATAAGCAGGCCGAAAGCGCCACTACCCTGAATATGGGGTTATGCGACCTTTCGCACTTCCCCGTTCATAAACTTCTGGTTGTACTTTACAACCCAGGTCAGAGAAAATTTCCTGTGCCAACCATGGAAAAGTATATGCTTTATTCCATTGACTTTTTGGTGGTTACGGAAATTGATTAGTGTGACGTGACATCAACCTATACAACCTATACACAAAGAAAAAAGTTAAGCACCCCTCGGAAAGTCTGCACCGACCGATAAAATCATTGGAGTAGGGAGATTGTTGGCAAACTGATGTTGCAGAAACGATTGTGATCATAAAGGGCAACATTCTGGCGATAAGAAATCACTATTTTAATAATGGTCATAAGCTATACAATTTAATCAGGATATCGTTAGCCAAATCAAAAGTGTATTTTAACAAAATAAAAAGATGCTTGAGTCCATCTGGCTTCACAGGGCTAACATATTGAAGTAAAAATGTCACTTTAAGTGTATAGAACACATCCGTAGAGCAGAAGGTCAATAGAGCCTCCATTAGTCCGAATTTCAGCTTTGAACCTGCGTCAGATCTGTTGAAGGGGTAACTGCCGCCAATACCGATGTAATGCGGCATTCAATTTTTGCAGATTTTGTACAGGAGGCTCTAGGGCTTGAATGGTTCAATCCATCCTATCCGAAATGTGTTCTAAAGGATTCAAATCCGGACTCACGGCGGGCCAAGGCAGAGTTGTTACAGCTTCGTTTTGGAAGTAGGCTATTACTGCCCGGGAACGATGAGGTCTGGCGTTGTCATCCATGTACACAGGACCCTAATGGGTGGCTCTCAAAATGAGGCACCACAACTGGTTGCAGGTTGTACCGGTCACCTGTCAGGTTTCCTCGTATAGTGACCAAGTGCAGAGTGCAGTCGTGTGAGATGCACCCCCCCAAACCGTTACGGAGCATAAGGAACATATGGGTGGATGTTCTTGGGTGTATACGCTGTGTTTTTGTGTTTCCAAATCCTCGTTCGCCCACCCGTGACATCGAGCAAGAAACGACTTTCTTCCGACCAATGAATTCTTCGCCAGGTCCTCAAATTCCAACCTCGCCGGGCTAAACACCAAGCCAAACGTATCCGTGGATGACAATCTGGCAATAGCGGGCGTTTGATGACTCCTGGCCTCAGGCCTGCAGCTTTCGATCGCTTTCTCACGGCTCTTGTACGTCGGTTGGGTAGCCATTGCCGCTTTAAAGATGGACTTGATGCAAATGGATGACGTCGCACCAGTCGGATCAGTGCCCTATCTTCACGCTGTGATGTTACAGGTGGTCGACCCCAGCGTGGTCGGTCCTTCACAGTACCAGTTTCACCGTGTTTTCTCACTAATCTGCTTATCACTGTATAATGGTAGCCTAATAGACACTCGATAGCTTTGTGTGACATCCCTGCGGAGGGCATACCGACAATTTGCCATTTTTGCCCCTCTGATATCCTCCTTTGTGCCAAGTTCACAGAAGATGAGTCCACGTTTCACAAAATCGGTCTTAAGTACAAAATATTTCAGGGGGAGCATACTGAATTCGCGTAATTGCAAAAAACAAAAAACATTTCATGTCGCATTACATGCAGTTTTTGCGTTACTGTCAGATATGAATTGCCACAATCGTTCAATAGAACATCATTCTTATCATCATCATAAATGGCGTTACAGTTAACAATAATGCAGATTTATAATAATTACTTTCAGCATGGGGTGCTTAACTATTTCCTTGTGTATATGTTGTGTGTCAAAACCCCGAGGTAAAGCTATTAAAATCCAGAACACTGTTTGCATTAAAACAGTAGAGGCTTATCTGTATTTTCCCTGACAGAAGAAATTAGAAGCTTTCTATTTTGGCTCAAATTTTTGGCATCGTTTTGTATTTTTAACATGAAATTGAACTTTTTTCGTTCCCGCAATATATGTCACATGTAATATTTTATAAACTCCGAGGGTGGGCGTGGGCACAAGCATCCTAATGATTTGCATCGTGGGAGCGATCTAAATGAATATGAATATTTTACCAACTTTATCTGGAGAAATACAGACGAAGGATCTGGTTTGAGGGACCGAAAGGATCTGCTGACAAATTTGAGACTGTAAATTACAGACAAAAGGAAATGAAATGGTGATCCAACACTTGTTAAGCTGATCGCGTTGTTGTATTCGATTTTCTATTTACACTCTCATTTATGTGAGTTTTTGAACGTTTTATTTTGGTGGAACGGCATACCAAAGAATCGAATAAGATGTGTTACATTTGAGCCAGTTGTGCGGTTTTAATTAGGAGAAAATCAGAGAAAAATGGGGTGATTCTAAAGAGATTTCCAATAGGACACGTGTTCCACCCAGCTCTGTTGGCCACATATCATCAATATACTTTGGCCACAGAGGTTGGGTATCTCCAACAATACAAATTTAAGACCGGTTAAAAAAAACTTACACCTTAGAGTACTCAAATGTTGCACGCAAACCAATGTCGTGAAACGCCTTATAATAGTGCAAACTATGGAAAATGAGTCGTGTAATGAGTTTAAAGTTGTTTCTTCTACTGGCTAACAAAAAAGCTTAATCCGTAGAATTACTCGGCTTCGTTCAGATCAATCGAGAAATCTTCAAAGGGAGCAACACACAATTACATAGGTAGAATTGCGATTAAGAGAACATTTTGTAGCTGTAGCACTACAAACAAACGTTCTTTAATTTCCTTTTAAACAAAGCTAATTTTTTATGATCAAATGGAATGTCCATATATGTTTTCTCTTGAGCACGGCGTATATCTCTAAATAGCCAATCAATCAGCCAGGTTTTTTTTCAATCATTAACACGGTCTAGTACTACATAAGGCTTTGCATGTTTTTCCTTGGCTAAAAAGTTCAATCTTGCAGAAACCCCTCCAACTGTAGCTTTGCTTTTGAATGAAAAACCCAGGACATTTTTTATTATCATCTTTACGAAGTACTACCCAATTGCTACCCACCGAGATTTTTTAAATGGTAAATTTTCGCAAATAGAAAAGTTTCATTTCCCTTTACCAATTCTGGCAACGCATTTAAATGACTGGAATAACATAATGTAAGACATCAATCAATCATTTTGACTAGTGTTCATGTTTTATTAAATATTAAACATGGGTTCAAATGCAATAAAACGTAAAATTATTGCCTATGCCATTACATTTAAAAGGTAAAAGGAAGTAAAAAGTATGTCTCTATCAGGCGCGGTTCCATAACGGGAGTGGGGAAGTGGACACCCTTTTCTTTTTTGCCGGCGAAATTAATATAAAAAGACTCTAAAACAATTTCTTTAAGAATACATCTTGATCAACTACTATGTAAGGTCATGTATATATGTATTGGTCTTATTTGCCTATACCTATATTCCTCAACCTGCATTCGAGTTGCTAAAATATAGTGGGACTGATAGAATTCATTCCTTCCATCTAACAGCCTGTAGATTCCGAGCTCTCGACGGCCCCTGGACCCTCGTCTGAACAATGAAAAGATAGTTGAATACAGCAACGGGAAAATCTGATCATACAAAAGAAGTTCTTCATTTTTTGGAAATTAAGTGAAAATAGAGTCTCATTTTAATAATTCGGAATCGATTTTTAACACAAAACTGTGTACCTTAGAGCTTCCAGGGCCTACGTGGTCCCTTAACCATTGGCTGAACAATTAAAATATATATCAACCAACACCTTGAAATATTCTCGCGAGACAAAAGATGATCCATTTTTGTAAGCCAGAATTAGCTTCAACAGATCCAACGTCTCACTGGAGGGGTGAGACGCAGGTTGGAAGCTAATGGATGCTATATGCGCTGCTCTAGGGATGTGTTCTACACACTCAAAGGGACAAAGGGACAATAATTGTGATTTCTTATCGCCAGAATTTTGCCCTTTATGATCACAATCGTTTCTACAACATCAGTTTGCCAACAATCTCCCTACACCAATGATTTTATCGATCGGTGCAGATTTATCAGGGGAGTGCTTAACTTTTGTCTTTGTGTATATGTGGAAATTATCGGCTATTTTTCTCAAGACGTGCAATTTAGCAGTTTTTTTATTGCTACTAGCCTCGAGGACCTACGTTAAAGTAGTGTTCTGAACTAACTTAGGATTAGAATGAATGAACGCTATTTTATTTCTGCTTGAACAGCACACAGACTGTATGGATTTTCCTCGTTCCAACGAAAATCAATTAGTTTTTCGATGACTTTCAAAGCCTCTCTCTGTCGTGAAAATCAGAATTTCTGAAAAAAAACCCAACAAATTTTGGCAGCCAATGCCACTTGGAGAAATACATTTCACAAGCCACAGACTATAAACATGTTCTCCAGTAACAAATCTTTCAATGACATTAAGAAGTTGAAAGGTTACACTAAGACGAAGAACTACTTATGGATAACAACTTCTTTGTTTTTTGAGTGACAATGGATAACAACTTTTTGGTTTATTGAATATACATCACACTAGACACAGACTATAAACAAGTTCTCCGGTAACACATTTGTCGATGGCATTTAGAAGTTGAGAGGTTACAATAAGGTGAAGAAGCACCTATTGATAAGAAGTTCTTGGTTTGTTGAGTGACAAGGCATAGTAACTTCTAGGTTTATTTGGTGGCAATAAACCAAAGAGTTGTTATCCATAAGTAATGCTTCACTTTAAAGTTCTTCAGTAATGCTATTGATTAACCTTGTCCTTGCTCGACAATGTACATTGCATCATTTATATCCAAGTTTATCCCAACCATCGCAGTGTCCATCCATAAATTATACCTAAAACCCCTGGAATTCTATTGTTCTTGCTCGGCATTGCACTTGCTTGGCGTGGCAGCTCGACGGTATAGAAACAGTATTTTTTCACCTCCCTCTTACCGTTGTCTAGCTGCATGGACGCAAATTTGCGACTCGAAAAGAATGTCCGCTGTCTATGAAACACACTTGTGATAGGTAGAATTCTCATTTTTGCTTTAAACATGTTTTTATTGTCACTGTCTTATAGCTTTTAGGCAAGACATTCATTGTAATTTACTATTACAGTAATTGGAAAACAAAATACATTTGTATTTCACTAATAACTTTACCTTGGTTTAAATGATATGTCGTTGCTATACAACTTGCAACTTGCAATCTCGGCTTGTTCCAATTCAAATAAAATATGCGTTTAGTAAACTTTTGGTAGTTTATAATGCGCTAGTCTGGATAATAATTTGTGGATTCTGTCAGAAAAAACGTTCGGTATGTAGTTTCTTCTGAACAGTTCAATGTAGTCGCCGAGCTAAAAACTAAAAATACACGGCTTGTTGGATTACTTGTAAGTCGTTTTTTTCATTTTAAATGGAAGCATGTCATACGGATCTAAACGTAGTATAACAAAGTATTTAATGTATATGCGGAGAATGGTTGTAAAGAATCGAGTTTTATACAAGCAAATGAGAGGTTTTATGCTGCATCTGGCATAGTTATTGCAGAAAGAGTATGAATAGCGAAATAATCACGAGAAAAATCCTTAACACGGAAAGATTCTGATGCTTTGTCTTGGCTATTCAAGTACTCCAGGCCTTTCATTTACCATTTGGGGGATGGGCAGTGTAAGTAAAGTAATCTTCTTTTACTCTTCGGTATAAATGCATTTTATATAAAAATATAAAAAACAAAAACAAAAACAAAACAACAAAAACAAACACATATGACCTCTGACCTGTTTTAATCCTTGCTCTTTATTTAACAACATCCGGCTAATTCTGAAGCATGTTGGTTGGGGTATTAGGCTAACATCATTGAACATATGGGCTTTGTTGGCAAGTCGTTGAGTGATTTTCAGATTTTATTAAAACCGTAGACTCTCCATTTAAGTTATAATGAGAACGTGTATATTTCGGCTTGTACTTATGTTGCAACAATATTTGTACATCCTAATATTATATATTTTCACTGTTAGTAAAGACATATTCCATGTGTCTGAAAGTATTTATTGAGAAATGGCATGATGTAAGCAAACGATGGATACGATTAAGAAGAAAACTCTTTTAATCCTACAAAACTTTAAAAACCTACACCAGGTCTTTCTAAAGTGGGTGTCAGAGAACGACTTACTGACTCGACAATCATCTTCGCAGCAATGCTCAGTTGTGTGCCCCGTGCGACCAATCAGAACGACTTACTGACTCGATAGCCATTTTCGCAGCAATGCTCAGCTGTGTATCCCGTACGGCCAATCAGCATACGCATAGCTCACCAGTGCGCAAGATAAATTGGTCAAGCTAGGTTAATTTCGATCACTTCAATTACTCTGAAATGTATATATACTGGCTTGTAAATTAATCTTTTGATAAAGCGTGACTGGATGCATTTGGTGTCTAAACGACTATTGGAGGTCGTTGTGGAAATTTTAAGAAAATATAGCCTCACACCCTATATTGCAGGTTATAGCCATACTAGCTCACGAGGGTTTACTTATACTTTTTTTTCTGTCAATTTCTAAATGTAAATGGTGCGCTTCACTGATGATCGAACAAGAGTTAGTCTGACAGATTCATTTTCAGTTTATTTCCACACCGTAAACCACGTACAGTGTTCACAGACATGACATGTGATGTCCAAAGGGAGACCCTTCGATACAATTGTATGTTGTTTTTTTTGTTTTCTACCCCTACAAAGAAAATTGTATCGCTTGTGCTACTTTTGGAAAATAGCCATAAGTTATATACTTCCGTTTTAACAAATATATAAACAACTAGCAAATCTTGCCAATTTTGATTTTTGAGATTGCCGAAAACCCATTATGTTTGATAAATCGTTTCAACATTTACCAAGCTCGTACTAAATTATATGTTGGCCTATGTGCGAAATAAGATTACACGTTATTGATATCGCAGTTTGAAATGGAGTTCAATGACCCGCCAATAAAAAGAAACAACCACTCAAGCAGAAATAAAAGGACTACTGAATCACAATAAATGTCTTTTCAAATGTTTTCTTGGAAGAAACAGCGCTGACTTTATGTCTGGAAGGATAGATGCGAACAATGTAAGGCATTTTACAGTTAAAGAGAGGAATAGTGATCTAATGTTATGAAAAGAACAGATCAGACTCGTGTTACTGTAATGTATAGCTTTGTGTCCAATGGTTCAGTTTGGAAACCATATAAATAATTGATGTCTTAATTCATCCTTTAATATCTCTATCAAATGTTCTGGCCAAAAACATCAACCATACAACTTTGTGTGGAATAGGGCCGAACAAAATTTATCTCGTAACTTTTGCACATCAGTACATCTTGCAACAATTGATTGTAAACACACAGGTTTTAAAGGCAAGTAGACAAAGCAGGTAATTCCCTTAACAAAGAATAGTTGCCGCTTTTAAGAAATACTTTGTGACACAGTATTGCGATTTTGTAAAATATGGACACTCTCAAATTAGCTTAAACCACTTCGTGTGTTGTTTGTAGCTTTAACGAAAAGTCAGACACACAAATAATCTAACTAGAGTTATGTTCTTTCCCCACCTGTCGTGGTTAACAAGAAAGGTATGTTTTGTCTTTTACCATATTGTGATTTTCTCTGATTTTTAAAAGACAGTGTCGAGCAAAAATGACCACTTTCCAGATTACTCCACCAGGAAAATTTAACTTCTGTCAACCCGACGACTGGCCAAAATGGATTCGCCGATTTGAACGTTTCCGGCAAGCGTCAGATTTAGATAAGGAGGATGAACAAAAACAGTAATGGCTGCGTCCATATGAAAATGCAGTAATTGTTGGCCTCTCTTTTTAATCCGAACCATCCGACCTTCTACGTAAGCTTAACCCGACAGAATTCTCCCACAACGCCAAAGAAATCTTGAAGATGCCGCAATATCCTTTGTAAACCAGTATCATACTGTTGAGTGATACAGGGGACCTTAAATTGACGAGATTCCATAATGAATTGGAATGACATATTCGGCAAGGTAAACAAGTGCACGTTGTTTCTAAAACTTTCCAGATTAGACGTATTTTCATAGCATTTCCTATGTTTAATGGAAATTTTAACAGTAACTCCTACGCTACGTCTTTTTTGCTAATGATAGTAAATCTTACGCTCTTCTCACTATGTAAAGACATTAAACTGAGTAAGATTGATTGATCGGTGCTCTACGCCGTAGTCAGCATCTTTTTGATAATATAGCAGAATTGCCAGGGTTAGTTGGGTAGAATTCTTAGTCCGGTTGAAACCTAGGTCATAATCGAGAAAATAACAATTCTCCCAAATGGGGCGATTGAGTGAAAAAATCCCCCTAGTAATGTTTAAATTACTAAATGGAACCATCAATTGAAGGCTTGTATCGAACTGACAGCCACCGAAGTCCAAACAAATATGCCCGAGACCAATTGTGCACCTTTACTTACCTCAAGTAAGACGGACTGCCAAAATCCTGACTTTTTTCACAGATTTCGAGTCAAGAAAATGCCAGCCTTTAAAGAACACTGACAAAATAAACAATTATTCCGAATTCTGGTTTTACCGAAAACTTCCAGAAATCGGATATTCATTTTAATCAGTCCCTATGAGCAGCTTTTGTAAAAATTCTAAAGTGCTGGTTTATCAATTTCCACACTGGATTGATTAGTGAACTTTGTTGACTATTGTAGAATGGAGGACTTGGTGCAGTCGCGCACAGAGGACAGTAGGCATGTTATCATGGAATGTGGATTTTCCCGGCAGTATGGTGATGGTGACGTTTTTCTACAGAAGAGAAAACGGCTCTTGAACTTTCCTGTCGTGCTCAACGGAACGTCACATCGAGATATTCATCAAAGATTGTTTTCTTAGAAATTTGACATTAAAGATATTACAAGATATCAAACAAATTTAAAACTAATTAAAAACTATGGCACTTTATTTAATTGTATGTTTCTATTGAGCACTATGTTTGTCAGATTGGTAAGAAATCAATGACGGGCAAATTGCTCTTGCAAGTGATATATATTTTTTATAACAGTCTATTTTGACGATACATGCATAGCAGGTAAAGAGATAACCATAATTGACACTTTTACATCGGACAGTATGAAAACCTTATATTGGTCACCGCAACGATTGACGCATTAATTGTCCTCGTGTGTAGCTCTATAAGTCAGACCCTCTTATTTTTTTAAATAATTACTTGAATTATAAAAAAAAAACATTGAAGAAAAAACAAAATAAAATTTAAAAATAATAAACTGAAAAAAAAGCTATAAAAAAAAGTAGAATGAAAAAAAGAATGAAAGTATGTCCTCGTGGCCGAGGATAGCCAAATTAGCCGAGACTTTCCAAAACGTTGGTTTATCTACCTGTAGGAGTTATGCACTTTTATAGAAGGTTGGTTCGTGGAATACGTGCTAAATTGTCATACAAGAGTATATGTCATACATTATTCTTAGTTAAGATTTTGACTCTAAAAGACTTGCTCCCCCTGTTATTCTTGTTGAGTAGGGCATGTTTATAATCGTCAGATGGGTTTTCTTCTTAATTCTCTCAATTGCGAAATTCGCTAAAAGTTGAAGTATGTTAATTATGACACTTGAATGATTTGGTTTAAAATGATTTTTTTTTCGTTTTTTACTCCTTTTACATCAAACACAAAGTAAGGATGTATTAGTTTTATCCATTCTTAATGCCTGTTTTACCATGTCGACGTTGTGTGCTGTAATTTCTGATGATGAGAGTAGTTGCTCTCGAAAGCTCATATTAAACATCACCATGTACAAGTTGTACTATGTGTTTTGGTTTTAAGTGGAGTCCGCCATGGTAAAACACGGAATGTGTCCATGGAGATATTGGGTGACTTAAAAGTTTGAGTTTGGGTTGGTGTTGGTATCCACCCGAAGCTCTAAACACCACGCATCTTGTCAACACTCTGAACAGACATCTATGTTAACACCAGCGTTCAATTAGCAAATGCTGTGTAAGGAGAGTGTTGACTTGAAGCTCAAACACCGACTTGCGGTTAACACTGGTGTCCGTCCAGTGTTGACAGGGCTACAGTCCCTCTACTGTTTCATTTGCACAGTAATATCCGACCTGACATCTTGCACTAATTAGCCTACAGTAGCACGTTGTCTGTTAACTTTCCATCCAAACTATACATAGGTTGTAAACCGTTTCCGCTACTTTCGTGTGTGCATACTAGACGGACGGTCAAAAGGCAATACATACGGACAACAGGGAACGATAAAGTATTGTGTTGAACCAACTTTGGCTTAGAATGAATGAATGGTCGTCTCGGTTATTTAAATTTTGTTTACTTTTCGGACACTATTTTGGTTCGTACAGGCCGTACACTTTATGGATTTCCCTCATTCTAACGCCAATCTTTTAGTTTTTTGATGGCATTCAAAGCCCCTTACTGTCTGGCGATCAGAAATTGTGAAAAAAGAGTGAATTTTGGCAGCTCATATCCCTTTAACAAATAGTGTTTCGGTCCCTAATGTTTTCATTGAGACACTCACGTCTGGAGGAGGAGGATACATTTTTGGTCGCCACATTAAATATGATCTGCAACCTGTCCTAAGGTATTTGACGAACGTAAATGATCAATCAAAGTTTATGATGACACAATAATTACATTTGGAGAAAATACTTTGGTGGGAGAAAACCCCAAGGGGCTTGTTGTACCCAAGATAAGTTAGAAAGAAATACATTTAGTGGTATTTAAAACAGATTACACAATTCAAAACAAACAGTTGTGGCTTGGTATAAGAGTAAACGTTTAATTTATACAAATATATATATACAAAATAATAAAAACAGAAAAATGAAAGAAATTTCCAACTGTGTGGTGGTCATTGACTTAAAAATTTAAGGTGTTACCAGAAGTCTATGAATGTGGAAGTGTGAAGCGTCCCATTACATAGTATTCAGGGCATTGGCGCCTTTTGACCCAGAGGTCAGAAAGCGTGGCTTTTCTTCACTTTCTCCTATGAATTATTATGGGATGCATAAGAAAAAACATGGCGAACGTTTTAGATATGACAACAGTACTTGATGGAGCAAAAGTTAAAGTTTCCGAAGAACTTCATAAAGTTGAAAATGAGACAAGAAGACTTGTTTGGAACGATTTGAGTCGAAATGGAGATATCAGAGTCGCATGTTCGGTAAAGCTTTTATAAAAACCAATGCATTCTCCAAACTGCGGTTACTGGAATTGCCGATAGATGCAGAAGTGGAGAATGAATTTATTTTCTGATTTGAAATTGCGCAACCGTTGACAATTTCAAAATCTACCGCGCATAAACGTCACAGAGTGTAGTATAAGCAGGCTGAAAGCGCCAGTGCCCTGAATATGGGGTAATGCGACATTTCACACTTCCCTGTTCATAGACTTCTGGTGTTACTTAAACAAAGAGATAAGTTTTTTCCACTTATTGGGAGCTTTTGTTCTAATCGTGTATAAAAGCAAATCAATTTATTTGAGAGGAGTTCATGATTAACCGTGTCAGCAGCCTTTGGCAAATCTAAAAAGGTCACTGCACTATATTGTTTGTTTTCTTTTGCTGTGATTAGTTTGTCAAATGGTGATAAACTATCCAGGACTGTATTGTGATTCTCTTTGAAGCCGTACTGATTGATGGAGAGTATGGTGTTGTGTACAAGGAAATCCATTACTCGGATAATGGCGGCTCTTTCTAATACTTTGCTTAAATACTGAAGGATGGAAATTGGGCTATAATGTTTCCCATTTGTTTCACACCCAGCTTTAAATATGATGTAGATTTTTACAATTTACATTTTTTGCGGGAACTACACCGGATCGGAAGGATAGATTAATGATGGTTGATAAAGGCATAGCTATTTTATGGGAAACTAGTTTCAATATAGACATTTGGATACCATGTAACCCGGCTGCGGTAGTTTTTGAATTTGATATTATGCTAATGATTTCATTTTTATTTACGGGCGAAAACTCAAGGAATTTGACAGAGGTCGTGTTAGCGAATCTAAAAAATGATGAATCAATCTGTGGATGTTGTCGGCAAGGACCTGTGCTGCATAGCAACACCAGTCATTGAATTTGTTGGCGGTTTGAAGGGGGTCAGTAAATAACATTCCAAGTCTTAAATGTGATTTTGTGAGTTATTTATTTTAGCATGGAAACAATCCCTTCTGCAGGTTTTTAATAGAGGGTTAAGTTTGTTCCGATATTCGCGATATTGTCGACGTATCAAGAGCTTATTGAGTTAAAACGAGTTAAGACTATGCCATAAGGTTTGTTTGCATCTTCAGTAGAAGAGACATTTCTCCACAGTCAACATTTTCAATCATATTGATGAACTTCTGTTTTGTATCGGGTGTTATGATTCGAATAGGGCTTTAGTGGGTTTGAACATAATGTTTGATCCTTGGTTATGCAGAATATGATAATGGTCTGAAATATCCTTCAAAAATAAACCTGGTTATAATGGGGAGGTAAGCGAATTAGTAAAAACATACTGTTAATCAGTGTAGCTGAAACTGATGACCCGGGAGGTGGGTTTCCGAGTTGAAAATGTTTATGTTAAAATCTCTCATAATGTAATACCATTTGTTTTCAGATTTAGTGTTTCTCAATATTAGTCTTTTCTACAAATATACATTTAAACTGATCAGTAAAACCTGATAAATCGAGTCTAATTTTACACGACCTAAAAACCTGTTTTTTATGTACAATGCTAGACCTCCACCTTTTTTTTATTAGGCCTTGTTGATGAAAAAAGTCAATAACCAGGCAGTTCGATCGAGCCTCTCGTCACCGGGAGTGGAGAACTGTAGTCTTCTCCGATGAAAGTCGGTAGTCGGTACTGCATCTCGACAGTTGATGGGCGAATGAGAGGGGAGCGTTTTGCAGATGATTGTGTTCTGGAAAGAGACGCATGGGGAGGTCCCAGCATTATGGTATGGGGTGCTATAGCACTGAATCAAAAACTAGGCCCTATGGTGTTCCAGAATGTTGGTCCTGGTAGAGGAAATGGTGTAACAGCTGCCCGCTACATCGACCAGGCGCTGAGACCTTAATCGTGTCCCATTTTGCTCGTCATGGAAATCATGCCTTCCAGCAGGCGAACGCACGAGCCTATACTGCCAGAACAACGAGAGATTTCCTCCGTCAAAGCAACATAAATGGTCTGCTTTCAGTCCAGTCTTAAATATGATAGAACACTTGTGGGACGAGATTCACAGATGGCTTAATCTCGTGCGACCAAGGCCAACAACTGCTTTTTATTTTCTTGATAGGATTGAGACATCAAGGGGGCTGCCTTTCGTTTCAGATTTTAAACAGCCAACCAGCCATTGTTAGGTGCTGCATAACATTAAATTAGGGGGGGGGGGGGCATGTAGCAATCTTAAATCTGTGACATATCTTGTATCTCAAACCGTGAAATGACTTGAAGTCGGCAAATAAATGACAAGGTACTTTGAAGAACTTTTTTAAGTTAATGAGAGTTCATGATGATTTGGAAAGGTCAGATGAGATTCTAGTGGTTTGTCCACATGAAGACATCCTCTTGATACAATGAATACTCTTGGGTAAAGGTAAAGAAGACACTAATCCTATATATCTAATGGGCGTTAACAGATTTGCAATCTCTGGAATGAATTATATATTGGACTATTTTAAGAGTAAACCAAACGGCTTATCATATGTACGTCACACATGAATGTGAACTGCAATTTATATTCTTCTCTCCAAGCAACATTTAAAGGTTTTCTGTCGATCGACACTTAATATATTAAAAACCGGTATATTAATAACCCAGACCAGCGCTTAGCCAAAATTCGTCGATGGTCGAATTGCCTAATGGCTTTGGCCACAGGAACCTTGTCTATTAATGTATCACGTATTAGCTTGTCGTTGAGCAAGCCTTAATCTGTACTTTTATATCTTCGTTTGTATGGGGTATCAACCAGGCTGAGCTAGAGAAAATACTAAATGACTACACAACTTCCCAATTGGTTTATTGCCCTTATTTTGGGTCTAGTTTCTACTAAAAGCTGCAGTGCGTTCGATTAGGGAAGATACATTTGTTGAGGCTATCCCAAAATACCAATCATTTCGATTCGGCAAAAACGCCTATGCCACATTCAGTCGGGCGGGCCTGGCGCTTCATATTTCATTCCCATCAAAACGTGTATAAAATTCACAGACCGTTTGCATGGTAACTCCAGTCAACAGTTTAGCTGCCTTGTGTCGTATTTTGGTCAATAGATTTGTTGATTTTGTTGTAAATCCTAGTTTGTAGAAATCGCCGTTGATTAGAAAACTGCTCCTTTCCTAAATGGAATTTCGTGGCAGCCATTTTGTAACTTGGAAGCAGCGATCAAGTCTATATGTGGACATTTAAACATGACAAATGGCGTCTGGTAAATAACGACTTAGCTATATATGTTCTGCTTTTAAGTTCCTCTTGGCAACGAACCCGGTTTCCTGTCCCATTAAACCTGGCAAGGCCGCCATATAAGTGAAATAAACTTGAGCAAATCTTGCATCTTAAAGAATATGGTCAGTTTTGTTTTAGAAAATTTGTAAAAAAAATTCTTCCAGTGTTATACCAGGGATTCCTTCTTCTGTTCTTTGGGATGTATATTGCAAATATGTTTTGGGTTAAATTTGTCAACAAAATACTATCGAAATACACTCAATCCTCTTGCGATTAATTAAGAAAACGTAGGTCTTTTAGATAAGGTGAGAGCAAAAAATATAGATCCGAAACTAAAGCTGTTTTTCATTAGATTGTTAAGGGTGTCTATTTTTTTTACACAAAACAAGCTACAACCAATTACCGTAGACGAAATGCCAAATTTAATCAGAAAAAGCACTCCGTGCCTTCTCCGCCTATGCATATTTTATATGTGTCTTAGCTCTGAAGAAATCGATATCTAACTTCAAAAGCCTGCTGTGGGCGAGTACTTCACAAGGCTAACCGCCACAGGGACTTAAAGCCACAGAATTCTATTGATAAAACGGGTTGGTAACACATAACAATTACTCCTATACTGTTAATTTTTCATAATCAACACGTGTAAGGGGTTTTACGTGAATTAACGTTCGTAATATCCAGGACACATGTGTGTTTAATGGAAAGGAATTCGTTATTGTTGCCTAATTAAACGAATCAGCATCCATTGTCTGCTTGTGCTCGTTGATCAAACAGCCTTTCTGGGTCACTGTCTAAATTAACAGGTGTGTAGACATTTTCAGTTATTCCAATGATTAGAATCCAATTCGATTTGAATAACATTGTTTCGTAGAAGAAGCCGTAAAAGATTTATAAGTAAATCTTAGACCGCCTAAGAACTGCTTTCTCCATGACAACGTAGTGAAATGGGCTCTGACATAGATACTCCATTAGGGAGTACGACATTCTTGAATTGAGAATTCAAATGGCCCGGTCACACCACCCGAACTTTGCGGGAGCGTTCTTTGAACGGTAGGGAGAGGGGGCAGAATTTCGACAATGCTCGTCACCGCGCACAAAATTGGAGAAAACAAATTGAAAACACGAGCGTTGCTTTAGCGGTGCACCGCTGAAGCCGGCGTTGCTTTAGCGTTGGTTTAACGGTATCAAGCATTGGTTTAGCGGTGACGCGAACTTTGATAGAGCGGCGTTTTCGCATACGGGCTCCTGGTCCAGTTCTCTCCGTATTTATAGACAAATTCTGGTCACGCTCCGACATCTCCTTACCAACGCCAAACCAAAGTTCAAACATGCAATGGATCGCTGCTTCAATGCCCAACACCGTTCCAGCAATCCCGTGTCCGCTCGTAAAACGCCTACAACCTGCGTTGGCCCAGGACCCAAGCGTCCATGAACTTGCGTCTAGCGGTGCCAAACTTTGACTGACCGTTGTTGGAGCGGTAGTGAACTTTGGCGGAGCGGAAAATTGCCCGCTCCTCACCGCTCGGAATATTTTATGCAGTTCAAAACTTTCGGAGCGGTAGGAGGGGCCATCAGCGTTGCCTTAACGGGGCCAACTTCTGTTAAACGGTAGTGCACGGGAACGAGCGCTGATGAATTTTTTATCCGCTCCAGAACCGCTCTTAATTACCAATGGCAACGTA
Organism: Lepidochitona cinerea; assembly: GCA_963971465.1. Lineage (NCBI taxonomy): Eukaryota > Metazoa > Mollusca > Polyplacophora > Chitonida > Tonicellidae > Lepidochitona > Lepidochitona cinerea. The sequence continues at coordinate 33,407,531 of OZ020553.1, forward strand.
TACCTCTAGCATTATTTGCCATGGTAGTTAAGATCACACTTAACTAAGATCGCTTTGAGTGTTGGTTTTGTATGCTTATCTTTTAGGTTCTGTTCCTGTTGATGGAGTGCTTCTTTCGTGTGCTGTTTTTCATTATTTTGGTTGATTTGAATGTAGTTTTATTACCTGTTTTAGTTTAAATTAGGCCAATGTATGGTATGCTGATTCTAATGTTAAGGCCTTCTTCTCTTGGATCTCCTCTGAACAGTAACATCTTGTGTAACAAGGCTATCTGTTCCAAGTAGTGAGCCACCCCCCCCCCCCTGTGGGTTCCGGGGAGACAAAAATAGACCCTCAGCCTTCACAAGGCTGAGCCTTCCCAGACTAATCATTGGGCCCCGTGTGGGTTCCGGGGGATAAGAATTGGCTCACAGCTCCCAACCAAGCTTGATCGGAGGAGGCGACTGAGCTGGGTCAAATTTTTAATTATGGTATAAACCTATTTGTTCAAATTACACCTTTTTACAAATTTGTATAATATAAAAAATAGTTATTTATATAAATTGTTTATTGTTGCTGTATTGGAGAAAATTGTGATATAAATTGCTTATTGATGCTGTATTGGAGATAATTGTGATATATCTTGTTTTTATTCTCCAAAAATGATTTACACCGTGTTTTACCAGTTTTTATTGATTTTCTGTTTTGTCATTTTTCAGTTCCAATGTGTTTTTTGATGTAAAAAAATGTACGATTTACCCTCTTTTCGCCACCGTATAAGTGGAATAATCTTGATTGTGGTGTTTAAACTCCAATCAATCTAATCTAATCCAAGTACTGAGTATGTTTGAATTTGGAATTGTTGTTTTAATCAATTATTCTTACGATAAATATTTTTAACGGACCCGTTCACATTATTCCTACTGTTCTCGCGGTCTGGCGATATAAAACGGCGATATAAAACTGAAATCAGGTCCGTCTAATCTCCCGGTACTATCTATTGTACATAACAACCCCTGTGGCGTCTTGGCTAAACTTGATGCAGTAAAAAAAAACTAACTTATGCTCCTTTGACATCAATTCAATAACTGAGAGTCATTTAACATTTGCAACAAATATACAACTTATTGGGTACAAAGACCCATTGAGATGGGAACGACAAGAATCATGGGGTGGGGTATATGGCTATGTCTCACAAACTGTTGCTGCAATCCGTAGACCCGAGTATGAATCAAACTACTTCGAAAAGATTTGGATTGAAGTACTCGATAATCCCCGCAGTTGCATTTTTACTGTATATCGTCTGTTACGATATAATTGTATGGTTTACTAAATACGAGTCTAACAATGTACGAGTCAAGCTGTCAGTCTTGTACCCATCTTGAGGTAATATAATGTTGTCGTCTCGAACAACTCGATCTTGGACTTCCATCTATCAATAGTTAGATAAACGATAGCGATACATGGTGTCAGAAGTGCTCGAATCTACTCCCAACGATACCGCTACAATCCACGAACTCTATAAACTGAACGCTCTTCATCTTTATCGAACGTCGGCAACCCTACATCTTTCCCGCTGTGCTTCTCTGTGGTGGACATTACTCGATCTGCAACCAACTCGACACAGGACTGGATTTCTCTCTAAGGATTACTTTTACTGACGCAAGTAACTTTATAGACACGTTTCTTCCATGGATAAGCTGTAAAAATAATTTTGAACTCAAGCAAATAACTTTTGTGGAACTTACAACTCTACACGTAAAGAATCAAGAATCTACGGTGGTCCAGAATAATCTTACTACATATTTCACGCATAGTGAAGAGGACCATATTGACATTGTGCACCACGTGTTTTCAAAAACTTAGAATTTCTCAAAGATTCGTCCTGTCTGCAATAAATAACATTCCTGGTACGTGATTTGCTACAATTTAATTAATTTTTGTGAAAAAAATTTCGGACAAAATTCTAGAAACCGACCTCGCCAATATTTTTTTCTACGGAAGCCCATATGAATCATCTTAAAATATAGACTCTATCACGGAAAATTCAAAACAATGGCTCAACAGGACCTAGGAACTTCACAACACTTCCCCCCTCTTACAATTGGACTTCAAGGCAATGTTCCCCTTCCCCCCAAGCTCAAGTTGGATGGTAATTTGAATATGTCCTGGAAAAGGTGGAGACAAATTTGGGATTCTTTTGAAATTGTAACTGGACTGAATGAAAGGGAGGATAAATACAGAATTGCTACGTACATCACCTGCATCGGGCCGGAAGCTTTAGATGTCTACAATGGCCTGCCATTCATAAACCCAGAGGATAAAAACAAGATGGAAATTGTGCTTGCATTAATGGAAAGACACTGCTTAGGTGAGACAAATGTGATTTATGAAAGATACATTTTCAACAATAGAAATCAACATGAGGATGAAAACATCGAAACTTATGCTTCACGTCTCCGTTCTCTCTCTCAAACATGTAACTTCGGGGATCTTCAAAGTGAACTCATCAGAGATAGGATTGTCTGTGGTGTGCTGGACAATAGTGTAAGAAAGAAACTACTTCAAGAGCCTAAATTGACTCTAAACAAATGCATTGACATTTGCAGATCGTTCGAAACTACATCGGCTCAACTAAAATCAATGAACCGCACTAAAGAAGAAGTGCATGGTGTTTCAAATAAATACCGCTCAATCCGAAAAGCCTTCCACCAATGGGTCGCGGGTTCGATTCCCACTCAGTCCAAAAAATTGGAAAATTTTCTGACTGGGTTTTCACTCGAACGACCTATGTGGGATGGTTGCCAGTTACCAACGGAAGGTCGTGGGTTTCCTCCGGGCATAGAGCCCGGTTTCCTCCCACACTAAAACTGGCAACGCCGCCATATAAGTGAAATAATCTTGAGCGCGGCGTAAAACACCAATCAATCAATCAATCAATCAAATAAATACAAACACAAGAAACATTCAACCAAATCAAAGCGTGGAAATCAGAGTGGTAACAAAAAACAAATACTCAGTTTTAACTGTAAGTTTTGTGGCACTATACATCAAAGGGACAGAGAAAAATGCCCAGCATATGGGAAGAAATGCCCCAAATGTGATAAATATAATCACAGTGCATCAATGTGTTTCTCTGACAGAAAAGCGGGACACGTTGTACATGCCATGCAAGACTCTGATGAATCTTCTTCTGAATATTCGGACGAAGACGTTTTAACGGTTGATGTTATAGAAACTGTGAATTGTCTTGAATCTAAAAAAGAAAAGAAAATCTTCGCTACATTTCAACTAGATAGCAAAGAAATCAAATTCCAGGTGGATTCAGGCGCTACCTGCAACGTCATTTCTCAGACAGATGTACCAGCAGGTACCAGCATTGAACCGGCAACAATAAAACTCTCTATGTACAACAAAACCAGTGTCAGGGCATTGGGTAAAACCAGACTTAAACTAAGAAACTTAAAGAACTTAAAGAAATATTCTGTGGAATTTGTTGTGCTCAAAGGTAATACTGTACCAATCATTGGTGCGATTACAGCTCAGAAAATGAAACTTTTAAAGGTGTTACACGAAAATATAAAGACAATAAACTCTTCTTATGTCAACAATCATGTAACCCCACTGACCAAAGAAACTATTATGTCTGAATTTGGTAATGTGTTTTCTCAAGAAGTCGGACTTCTTCAAGGTGAAGAACACTTGGAGATTGACACCTCTGTACAATGTGTCAAACAACCTCTAAGACGAGTACCACTTGCTTTGAAATCTACTCTAAAAACAGAACTTAAGAAACTCGAAAAACTAAATGTTGTCACACCTGTGGATACTCCGACAGATTGGGTTTCAAGCCTCGTTCTCGCAAAGAAACCAAATGGAAATTTGCGAATCTGCATTGACCCCAAACCACTAAACAAAGCACTTAAGAGGAATCATTACCCACTACCAATCATCGAAGACCTACTACCGGAACTGTCGAAAGCAAAAGTCTTTTCGAAATGCGATGTCAGAAACGGATTTTGGCATGTTGCTTTGGATACAGCATCAAGCTATCTTACGACATTCGGAACGCCATTCGGAAGATACCGGTGGTTGAGACTTCCTTTCGGGATTTCCCCTGCTCCTGAAATCTTCCAGCGCAGATTAGACGAAGCACTACAAAATCTGCCAGGCACTTTCCGTGTAGCGGATGACATACTTACCATAGGAGAGGGCGATTCCATCGATGATGCTGTAAGAAATCATGATGAAAGGTTCATTATGTTAATGAAAAGATGTGAAGAAAAAGGTATCAAACTGAACGCGGACAAATTAGAACTTAAAAGTGAGAACGTTTCGTTCATTGGACACCTTCTTACTCCCCAAGGTCTGACAGTAGATCCATTGAAGGTAAATGTTATTTTGAACATGCCCAAGCCAACAAATGTACAAGGTGTACAGAGAATTGTCGGACTTGTGAACTACCTTTCTAAATTTTTGGAAAATCTGTCTGACCTATGTGAACCCCTCAGGCAGCTCACAAAGAAAGGCTGTGAATGGAACTGGACCTTCGAACATGACACAGCATTCGAGAGAATTAAAACTGCTGTTACACAAACACCAGTGTTACGTTACTTTGACAGTTCTCTGGACGTAACCATACAGTGTGATGCGTCAGAGACTGGACTGGGTGCCTCTTTACTACAACAAGGACAACCTGTAGCTTACGCCAGTCGAGCTTTAACACAGACAGAACGTAACTACGCCCAGATTGAGAAAGAACTTTTAGCCATTGTGTATGGATGCACTAAATTTCACCAATACACATTTGGACGCCCTGTAACGTGTGAAAGTGACCACAAGCCCCTCGAGTCGATACAGAAGAAAGCTCTCATGGATGCACCTAAGAGACTTCAACGCATGCTTCTCGCTTTGCAGAAATATGACCTGAACATAGTCTACAAGAAAGGTAAACATATGTATCTTGCTGACACACTATCAAGAGCTTATCTACATACTACGGAAGGCCAGCAGGATCACCATGAAGAAATTTCTTCAATTGAAGCTGAGGTTGAGTGTCTGCAGATGGCGGATTATCTTCCAGTGTCGGAAACTACGCTAAATGACATTCTCAAAGCTACCCAGCAAGACACTTCCCTGCAAGCAACCAAGAATTATATATTAAACGGTTGGCCTCAGACAAAGAACAACGTTGTTTCACACGCCCTTCCATACTTCAACATGAAAGACGAAATGTCAATCCAAAATGGTGTTATTTTCAGAGGAAATCGGTGCGTTGTTCCTAAATCTTTACGCCCCACAATTTTGGAACGTCTTCATGGTGCTCACTTGGGAATCGAATCTTGTCGACGCAGAGCTCGAGAGTGCCTGTATTGGCCAGCAATGAATGCTGAAATACAGGACTACATCTCCAAGTGTGAAACATGCTGTACTTATCAGACGAAACAACGAAAAGAGACATTCATTCCCCATGAGGTACCTGATCGTCAATGGGCAAAGATCGGAACGGACATATTTACTTTGGATAACAAAGACTATCTGTGCACTGTTGACTATTACAGTGACTTCTTTGAGGTGGACAGATTATACAATAAGACCGGTAAAGAAATTATTCACAAACTGAGAAGCCATATGGCTCGCCATGGTATCCCGGATGTACTTGTTTCAGACAATGGCCCTCCATTTTCTGGAAAAAGGTTTTCTTCATTTTCTACCAAGTACGGATTTAAACATATCACTAGCTCCCCTGGATACCCGAAATCAAACGGCAAAGTTGAGGCAACAGTGAAAATAGCCAAACGTGCTCTGAAGAAAGCTAAGAAATCTAAGAGGGACCCTTACCTTGCTTTACTTGACATACGGAATACTCCCACGGAAGGACATTCAAGTTCACCTGCTCAACGCCTATTTTGTCGTCGTACAAAAACCCTTCTACCTACTGCAAAACCCCTGCTAAAACCAGAAATCCCTTCATCGATTTTGAAAGAAAAGAAGACTAAAAGGCAAAAGCATGCTCGTCACTACAATATGCATGCCAAGGACTTTACCTGAACTAAATACTGGAGATGTCGTTCGGATACAACCAACGTCAGAATACCACAGGGAATGGAAACGAGGTACTATTCAAGGAAAACCCAACAAGCGTTCTTACCAAGTAGAACTGGATGAGGGTCAACTCCTTCGCAGAAACCGAGTGAACCTAAAGCGTACTTCAGAAGTGATTATTCCACGGACTGAAGACTTACCGGATTACCAGAATCCCCAACCCTCCAATACATCGGACCAGGCTCAATCCTCTGGCCCCTTACCCACGATACCGACTATTCCCCCGGCATTAAACCAAAGTGAAACAACCTACACGACAAGGAGTGGTCGAATTTCTAAAATGCCTACTTACCTGAAGAGTTACGTGAAATGAACATTTTGTGCCCATATATGGAGAACTTTAACACTGTTTCAAACAAAGAGACATTTTAATAATATTTCTTGATGAACATTATTTCTTCTATCAGCCTTACGTAAAACCCTTTAATTTAACGGCTCTTTGGTGATTCTTATGCAAGGTTAACATTTGATGATTGTTTTGACATTACTTATCTTTCTTAAAGTGTTCATGTTTCTGTTTGATAATTTAACCTCAATAATAACAGTTAAAGTGAAATTTAAAAAAAGGGAGATGTTACGATATAATTGTATGGTTTACTATATACGAGTCTAACAATGTACGAGTCAAGCTGTCAGTCTTGTACCCATCTTGAGGTAATATAATGTTGTCGTCTCGAACAACTCGATCTTGGACTTCCATCTATCAATAGTTAGATAAACGATAGCGATACATCGTCCACCAAATACAGCTGTTAATAAACGGGAATTTCTCACCGGAAATATTCAGAACGTAAGAGATCTGAACCCTGGAAAGTATGTTCCTATTTCGTCAATTTAAAAGATGACTTGCTTAACTGTGTCATCTTCAAGACTAAAATAATTCTATTTCATATATGACATGAAGAAGAGGGAAACTACGGAATTAGACGAGTTTTTCTAAAGGATCAATGCATGAGGAATACATTTTAAGGAACTCAGATATTAAATATTTGTATATTTCTACAAAAAAAATTTAAAACATAGTTGATTCATTGTAGTTTGAGATCACGTTTAAATTATATGATAGCAAAACAGTTTTGTCAAATCAATCATTTAAACACCAACGGTACATCTTTGTTCTTGTTGGATTAACTTTCGTTCCAGCCCCAGTAGTGTCTCACGATTCTTTGGGTTTTGATGTATTGATAAAATGAGCCAAGTCGCCCAGCCTAAAATTCGCTTTTAGACCCAATCATCACCAATGGGTCCCAATTAGTGTCTGGAAGTCGCATTCACCCACGTTCCCAATCAAAAATCCTATACAAAAGCGATATGGAATTATTACAATGCCGACAGGAATCATTTCCGACATATCTTACTAAATAGTGCATCATGTCAAACATAAAATGCTGCTAAAATATTGAGTTGCAAATAAAAACAGCAGAAAAAATTGAGGCTGGTCGAGTTGGTTCAAACGCCTGGTGGAAGTCATGCAAGTCCTTCTGCGACTCTAATCGTAACAGAATAACGCCCGTCAAAAACCCAGACGATTCCATTTCGTACGAAAGTACTGACAAAGCCAATGTCTAAACCCAATTTTTTATCGAACATTTCTCACCTAGAAGATGATAACATTCCACTACCCCCCATTTAACACCATACACTGTCGACATCTCTAAAGCATTCGATCGCGTTTGGCATCGTGACCCTCTATATTTAATTGAATCTCTTTGGAATTTCTTGACAAATTATAGAGTAGTTTAGAAGCTACATTACCAAACATTGGAACTAGACGGATCAAATGTATTAAAAATAAGGTCCTCGGCCCCTACTATTGCTTTACATCAATAATCTTCCTAAAGATATTCTAAACAGCATTATCACGTTTGTAGATGACACTTGTCTCCAAATAATTTCACGTCTTTCCTCAATTAACCACGATCTGATGGTCTTGTCTGAGTAGGCACAAACAATGGCTTGGTAATTGTATATCAGATAAAACCAAAACTAGATAAATGAAATATTGTCTCATTTTATTCATAGATACTGTGATACATGTATGAGACATCGTTTGAAATTGTGTTTGACTTATTTGACAAAAAATACACCGTTTTGTGAAACAAGCTCCTGGTCAATCAAAGACTTTAAAGCTCCCAGATCCGAGCTAAGATTATGACCAATATGAAGATAAAATACGAACAAATTTATCAGCACTATCGATTGACTTCAAACCTGTGCAGGATTGGCGGTCAAAGGAACAAGGCACAACAATAGGAAAAAAATTAAGCGAAACTTACTTTACAATGATTTTAGTGACAGGCGTATCTAGAGTTGGGAAGAATCGACTTACACGAGATTTCAAAAACAAAATCCATTTGGTTTGCCTTTTCTTTAAATAAATGTCGCCGTGTACTGCCGAGACAAATATTTAACATATATACGTAATTCACTAATTAAACAACCAGCCTTTAGATGATCAGGAGTTCTTCGCACCTGAAGAAATCATATTGCTGCTAATTGCTTTATTACCAATGGTCATAAATAATTTCAACTTGTAAACTGCTGGCTGATTTCCATGCGCACCGCTATGGTTCCTAAGACTTTTGCCGAAAATAGTTGGGATTCACTGAATACTGAATCTGCCTTGGCTATATTTTATTTACTTTGTACATTTTTCTGCAGCCATAAGCAATCCTTGGCGTGGTTCTTTATTTAGTAGTAACTGTGCCGAAGTGTATCAGCCAGGTAGTTTAAGCAATGTTTTCTCCGATCTGGTATAATTCCAGATGCGCGCCTGTGTTGAGTGTTGTGCATACATTCGTATAAGAAGGGAAATTCCCAGGACAGTGGATGGATTTCAAATTGTGAAAAGGATAATTCAACATCAACATTTCGGTGGGGTCTGTTTTAAACGTAGTTTAGTCCAAGGTCATAATTGCTTTTTTAGGTTTTGTTATTGACTGATTTTAAGTATGTTTACGGTGTATTCCAGAGACAAGTGTGGTTTCACTGGAAGTTCGTATGCCAGACTAAACCAGATACTGTCCTAATGAGGTTCTTGACATTTCCTGAACTTGTATTTTTTCCACACTTCGTAGGAGTGGCTTTTATTGACAAGTCTTGTTGCATTTAGAGAGGACTTAAATGAAAGTCGATTTTTTATTTTCTTGTGTTTCTGTGAATCTTAACAGCCTTTAGAACCTATTGGCTAAATTTGTGTTTTATAGTACAATCTACTTCTCTTCTTTCATTTTAAGATACCGGCACTATGGAAGGAGATATGGGTTTGGTTTTCATGATAACCATATCCAAACCAATTTTCATTAATTTTCTTGACGGTGATCGTTATTGTCAACGAACAATGTAAACAATACTGGTACTGTAAATAATATCCCTTCAAGTGTCAGGTATTTACCAATTCAGTAATTTCCCTGATGATGATTGCTAACTAATTTTCAAAATTAAAAAGTTATGGACGTCTTTTTAGGTTCATTATTGTTTTAAACAATATAGCTTTGCGGGCAAATTTGGGCTCCAAGAAAGAAATTGTTTTATATAGTTCATTAGAATTTCAATCCGTTTCTTATCTTATTATAAACGACACAGAAAAGGCTGCTGGCTATAATTATCTTTCGAGTTATTTGTCGTCATTCCAAGCGGATTCGAAGGAACTGTAGAATGCTATAGTTTACCGCCCTAAGTGAGTATTAAAAAATGGCAGTGCATTTTGTTAAACTAGCGTTAGGAAAAAGTTAATAAAATTGATTAGCTAAAGGGTCACATCTTTGCGTCAATTGAGTAGGTGCAATATCAAACAACTTTAATATAAAATTTTAGTCATAACGCAATTAGAGACGGTTAACATATCTGGTGGCGATAAGCTCCAAAGAAGAGGATGCATTTTAATCAGGAGTCAGGCGAGATGATCATCGCTTGGATTCAATAGTTTCAAATGTTTTTTCTACCAAGATTTGTTACATGTTAGAAAAAGCACAATAAAATCAAATCAAGAGGAAATTACACTTTCACCAATCGCATGAGTATCACGTATCTACCATTCATCCTCAGAATGTTAAGCGGGTAAGAGAAAAAAATGCGATATCTTTTTTCAGGTGATCAATTTTGAACTTTTTTCCCTCGCCATCCAGATAAAATAATTCTATTTCATATATGACATGAAGAAGAGGGAAACTACGGAATTAGACGAGTTTTTCTAAAGGATCAATGCATGAGGAATACATTTTAAGGAACTCAGATATTAAATATTTCTATAATTCTACAAGTAAGATTAAAACATAGTTGATTCATTGTAGTTTGACATCACGTTTAAATTATATGATAGCAAAACAGTTTTATCAAATCAATCATTTAAACACCAACGGTACATTTTTATTCTTGTTGGATTAACTTTCGTTCCAGCCCCAGTATTGTCTTACGGTTCAGACACGATTGGTGTCTTGGTAAATATGTTCTACCATAAAGTCAAATCTGTCACCAAGTGTTTGTACGTCGTTAGTAAACAAATACAGATGTAACTTCCTCGACAACACGATTTGATTGCTGAACCCATAGAGCAAGTTCAATACATCAGAGAAATGAGTCTAGCTGACTCTGTGGCGTTCTAGGTGAAAAGCACGTATACCTTAAGGTTTCTTCATTTAATGAGGTCATCTTTAATTGTTGTGCTACATATAAAGACCATATATCACTTGTTCTGAGGTGATGTTCCACAGAATGATCACGGACTGATATTCCCCTAAAATCTTACCTATTCAGATTCCATCTGTCTGATACAAAATTGTGTGTTATTTGTTATATTCAGGAAACCTTAGAACAATTTTTGTTTAACTGTAACCAATACGCTTATTAAAGAAATTATTTTTGTAACACATATGCTTATTGAAGATTTTTTCCACCGATATTAACCAATCTGTCTATCTTCCCTTTTCTCACCACTGTATATTTGCATATCTGTAAATCGTATATGAGTGTTACCTCACTTGTAATGCATGCTTCAATATCTTAAGCGGTTAAGTAGTTCCCAGGCGTATTTACAAATATTCATGTACAAAGATATTCTGCCAAGACATAACAGTTTTCTTCATCGGTCTAGGTAATAATTTACTCACTAGTATTTAGTACATCATTCATAGGAATGAACGTGACAATAAGTTAAAACAACCAACCATATATATTAGATCGATTTGTGCATGTACTGATTTCAAATTGAAACACTAGGATTGGCGTCTTCGAGACGTTATTACTTGTAAAAAGGTTTACAATGCTCAAATTTACATAGGCAAAAACGGTTGCACACTCCGCTGATATTTTTCGTTTAAATAAGATATAATAAGCACTTGAATCAGGCATCTGTGAATTCCAAGGAAACAGTTCATAGGTTGTAATATGACCGTGCATGAGTAGAACGACCTTTTGACATATGTAATGAGAAACTTATGCTGTACATTTGAACAAAATTAATGTTGACAGAACAGTAACGAGGGACTAAAAGTCACACATGAAGACGATAAACATAAACTCAGTCAATGTCGGAAAATTTCACGAAACACTTGAACTGTAGCTTCCAGTCGACGTCTCGTACCCATCACAAGGTGTCAAAAATTGTTCCAAGGGCAGCTGACGCTTCTCATATAGTGCTGCCGGTGGTCCAGTAGGCTAATCTCCAAGATTTCGAATTCCATCTCTGCCTGTCTTCACCATTCCAGACGAAGTCGTATGTGATTTTCTGTGAGTTTAGAGCGTTTGATTGGTCTTCGGGTCCTCAACCCCGCGGACCTAACACAATTTCTTAAGATATTAGCTTAAGATATTAAGCTATAGCATCAGAAACAAGTTATGACAGAACCATATGATTAAGTATTACACATTTCTAATCTACACAATTAAGTAAATTATACCGGGAGTTTTTAGATATCAAAAAGGTTTATATTTTACAGGAACGCAGCGACGCCACCAATAAATGGAACTTCCAAAATAGCAAATTGACTGTATGTTTATACATTTCTTCTTATTATTCTTGATTTCTTTTATTTGGATTTCACGCTCTACTGCAAATCTTCCTATGACCCTTAATATGCTGCAACAACAAAAGCAGTACTATTATAGTATTTACACCTTAAGGAAACTCCAATAGACAATGTTATTTAAAGTTTTCTCACTTGTTTTTGTTATTTGAAACTAGAACGAAATACGAAACAACTGACATACAATTTACCAAGCTAATCAAGATATCCCTGTACTGTTGACAGAATGTAAACGCTACAAATCCAGACAAAATGTTAAAGGTTGAAAGTACGCAGATCTTGAAAAGCTCATTACGGCCATTCCCGATAGCTTCCAGTCAGATTCCAGTCAACCTTGAGGCAAATGACCGACTGCTCCACAATAAGCCACACATACAATTTAAAATACAGAATTCCGAACAACCGCTCGCTACAAGGGTGTTGATTAAAACCATATTCAGAACAACAACGCTGTTTCATGACGTTTCATGATAAGTTTACTTTTTGCCAAGGCTAAAACGCGGCATAAGGTTAGTCCAAGGTGATATTTTGATATTGTAAAATAAGTTTCAGGTAACACTTTAGGTAAAATACATTATACTTCATCTTAAAGACAATATCTACCTGGTCCCAAAACACGGATTATTTTTTTTTTATGACTTTCCTACAAGAAGCTATGGTTGCCACGAAAATCCATAATACTGTTCATATAAAAACAGTGGGCGGTTTTCTGTATTTTTCACTGACAGACCAAGTTAGGAACGTTCTATTTTTACCCAAAATAGAAAGTTTTGGCATCATTTAGTATTTTTAATTTGAAATTGAAAATTGAATTTATCAAGTTCCCGCAATGTAAACAAACCCCGAACCTGAACATGCGCACAAGCGACCTAGTGAGTGATCTAATGGCACAGTATAATTCTACGTACTTTATCTGAGAAATACAGACTGACGATCGGGTAATAGTGACTCGAAAATATTTTGAGTGTAAACCACAACCACTAAGTTAACCGACATTGATCGTTGTTGTGGTAATCAGGTTCGATTCTTCGTTTGTTTTTCGACCCCATGTCTACATTCTAGACCTATCTGGACATGCGTCCTATGTTAAATTTTAGTGGTTTTAGTCCTACTAAGCGCAAGTAAAATTGTTTTTCTTAAGAAATGTTCAACATGCTACAGTGGGCCTTAAACTATTCTCAGATGTCAAGTAACTAGATGTCACTGAAACGTGTACACACCTTACAACTGTCATTATGATTGGTTTATTTGACCTAAATACAGCAATAGCAGTATAGCATACCAGGTGTGCACATGTTTCACTGACATCCAGTCACTTTACATCTGAGAATAATTAAGCATAGCGTCTTGTAGGAAAGTCATAAAAAATAAATAAACCATGTTTTTGGACCACGTAGATTTGAATCGGTACACAGCCTCGTGTACAAAAACTACAGGAATTGGAAGCCGCATTACATCGGTATTGGCGGCAGTTACCCCTTCAACCGATCCGACGCCTCACTGGCGGGATGAGACACAGGTTGGAAGCTGTAATTCGGACTAATGGAGGCTATACGCGCTATTGTCCCTCTGCTCTAGGGATGTGTTCTACACACTCAAAGTGACATGTAAAGTTTCTGAAGTTTCATACTAAGTATACTTACAAGCATCTCTTTATTTTGTTAAAATACACTTTTGATTTGGCTAACGATATCCTGAATAAATTGTATAGCTTATTGCCATTAATGGTGATTTCGTATCGCCAGAATGTTGCCCTTTATGATCACAATCGGTTCTGCAACATCAGTTTGCCAACAATCTCCCTACACCAATGATTTTATCGGTCGTTGCAGACTATCCACGGGGGTGCTTAACTTTTGTCTTTGTGTATACATGCGACCATTGTCTATTTATCACTATACATACGGCTATACTATCCACCTCTAAAACTCGGTATTGGAAGAGAGTTTGAAAGATCTTGATGTCAGTATTACCTCTGAATTTGTATTCCGGACAAAAGATAAGCATCAATCTGTATGATATAACTTATAACTTTGTTACCACTATTACAGAGATGCCTCCTAAATCCACAAACAAGCTTTTTAGCTCCATAAATAGCAAATGTATAACTTGCACTGCAATCTTTTTTTTTTACAATACATTAAAGGTCGTTTAAGTTTTCCTCTTTACATTAAACCAGAGATGACAGCAATATATTGAGGAAAAGGAAGATCTAAAAGGGTTGGTTTTACATACTGAGTACAGATTTAACATTTTCTACAGAGAACATGAGCTTTGACGCATGATTTCCTACTCCAATTCTTTTTATATCAATCCATCTTAAATAGTTCTTCAGATATGATACGGCCAAGGTACTTGCAGAGCAGAGATGTATTTCCCAATGTTATAGTGGGACATCTATTTGCTTTGAAGTATTTACTCTTCGTTAGCATACACACAGCTTTCTTTGCATTAAAGCTCAAGTCTAATTGAAAAAAAACTTCATATAAACCAAGAAGCTTTTGAAGGACAGCCACTGATATGCCTATTAAACAGAGGTCGTCAGCATAGTTCAGTATAGTTCATTAGTAAACCTGTAATGTTACAGCCAACATGCGAACCATGTTGATCTCTCCGTCAGCGAAACGTGCCCAGTGCCAAAGTTAGAAAAGGTAAGACACACTTAGCGAAATAGCTCTTTGACGCCATAGAATTTATAACGTCACAAAACCAACTCCCTGAGTTTGTCTAACCTTTTAAAACGTTTAGCTTAAACACGTGGCGCTGGCGGAAGGGTCAATGCATACCGATCGCAGGATAAAGAGGAGAGAAGAGATAACTCCGCCCTGTCTCATTTCGTAAATAACCAATAAGTGGCATGGACTACCAAAGATACCTAGGTTTTCTGGGAAAGGGGTATGGGGGGGGGGGGGGAATTTTCACTGTCTTTTCCCATGACCCCATAATATATAGTCTGACGATATTCTTACTATAGCTTAAGATGCATAAGCATTGTCAATGCAATACAAAGTGTTCCAGAAAATTCTACTGACTAAGGCCAAGCTCCTGTCAGTCGTCAACCTAATGAAATATCATAGGTTTACTTTATTACAACAATTTATGATGGGGTATAAAGGTCTAAATGATATACCTCTTTTTAACACAATTAGGAACTTGTCTCCGTGGTTATTTTAGACAAGAAGATTTTCCCTGTGTCCGTGTGTTTTAGTGCTCATAAATATAAGAAACTTTAGTTGAAACTGAATAAGCTAAGTAGGAAAATGACGGAAGTATCAGGAAGTAAGAAATAGAAGCTTTCTTTTGATCCCAATGTTGAAGATGTATCTGTTTATAATAACCATTTGAACCCCACGATCAACTAGTTTTTTATCAGTCCATTGGTTTATATGGTCGAATGCTTTTGAAGCATTGAAAAACAAACCTAGATATATACAGGACTACCATTGTTACAGAAATAATTCATAATTTTCATTTAGAACGAAAATGTATTGCTTCAGTAGTCTAGGTCTTTCTCAACAATCTTCGACATGACAGTCGCTATAGAAAATGGCCAATAGTTATCAGATGAAGTAATGCACCCGGATTTGTTTTTAATAATGACAACCTGTTAATAAGCAATTTATGTACAATGCCATCAAAACTCACATAAAGGTAATGTTTTCAAGGATGGGCCGAGGTCTAATAATTTCATAACTTTATTTGTTTATGGTGATCGAATTTAAAGGAATTAACTGTTGAAAAAAAAACACGTCACAATTTACATGAAGATTCTCCAACTTATGCCGAAAATTAACTTGGAAAGTACACATCGCTTTCCATTACATTCCTGAACCTCTTTCCAGAATTCGTTACTGCTACTATGATTACAATTATGATTACTGCGTTTGATCTTTCCAAACATCTATCCCCACATATTACTTTAAAATACGACCCACAGTGCCAATATGGAAGTCGAGAGAATCCCAGTCTAAGGGCCAAGTGAGTCCAAGAGAGTAAAGTGGAGACGCCTTCGGAAAATCTCCATCCCAAAGGTAGGAGAATTTCGTATGGTGGCTTCAATAAACTGTGGGTTTTCTTGGCGTGGACAGACAACTATAGGTTCAATAATTGATATATCCATGTTTGTTTTTCATAAAGCATTTCAATCTTTAGGGTTTTCTACAACAAAGACTTATGTGTAATACTCCTGATGGGTCTACATTGGTGCAAATGTATTAGATGTCAACGAACTCTCGTAATTTGTGCTCACTGGCTAGAAAAGCTGTGAATGTCCAACTATTTTAAATGAAAAATATCCCAGTGTTGGCAGGTTATGTTAATTTCAATCAAATCAGATATGTCACATACAACAAAAGAGAATGGACATGATAGAATTTCTAAAGAGATAACAAGAATCTGAATGGCCTTTAAACATATTGCGAATATAAAAGTACGTTTTAGATAAAGGGCTGCAATGGCCATAAAAGGTGTGCAAATCAAAGTAGGCCTATATGTCCTGGGCCTGATTGGAATCATAAAACCATACATATGCTTAAGTTAAAATCGCCTTTAGTTTTATTTTCGGCTTATTGATTTAGATGAAATTGTATGCTATCAACCAGATTAAAACCTTTTAAGATCGTAATGGATTAGGCTTAACAAAAATCAATAAAGAATCACAATAACAAAATAACTGACACAAAATCATTTCAGGTCAGCCGGCAATTAACTTTATCTATTTGTTAAATGTGTTTTAAATACATGTACAAACTGTAGGGCACAATTGGTGCGAAGAATCAGGAGAATCGATTTTTCGCCTCTAAAAGTCTTCTTGATAACGACTACGCATCGACGAAATTTTCCCACGCGTTGCCCAAAACACGAAAGAAATAAAGGGCAAGCAAGCAGTCCTCGTGTATCTCGTGTACTTTGATTAAAAGCTTTTATGTATACGACACATGCATCATTGCTGTCTGCAAAACACCGTAGGAAGGAATTCACTCAATTTGAAGCATTCACATGTATAATAACATTGTAAAATGATACACATATTCGCGTACGTTCTGAAAGGTGGCGAAACGGTTTTTGGGTCAACATTATCTACGTCTAAGCTGTCTGGACGTAAATTAAGGCTTTGCGTAAACTAATTTTGAAATATGATACGGCATAATAGTATTGGTTTAGATGCTTTCTTAGTTGCCTTTGTATGATTATGCGGCATGTCATGTCTCCCACTCTCTATTTGTGCAATCGGTTATTATTGTCAGAAACGTGAAATTTCCGGTAAAACATTGGGATAAAGGTACGTGACTGGTTATCGTAAGTTACAATTACAAATGATATGGTTTTGAATTTGATTGCAGACTAAATTGAATATTCCGTTTGAGTATTTGTAATGGTGGGATTTCTCTGTCGCCTTCTGACCGAGATTCAATGTTCACATTTGCAATTTTTTGGTGTTTGATTTCATTCTGGTGATTGCTTCACTTAAAGGCAAACTCGCCCTGAAAATCCAGAATACTGTTTACATTGAAAACAGTGGGCGGTTTTCTGTATTTATCCCAGACCAAAGAAGTTGGGAACTTTTTATTTGTACCAAAAATGGGAAGTTTTGGCATCATTTAGTATTCTTAATTTGAAATTGAAAAACAGATCTTTCAGGTACCCGCAATGTAAACTTCGTCCCGATCATGCTCACAAGCGCCCTAATGTTTTGAGTCATGTGAGCGATCTAACGACACAGTATAATTTTACGAGCTTTATCTGAGAAATACAGGCTGAGGACCGGGTAAGGTGAACTCGAAAAGCCTGCTGATAAATTTAGAGAATAAACCACAGACGAAAACACCTGATATGAGGGGAATCCAAACATTTGAGTTAGCTGACACTGATCGTTGTTGTTGTAAGCGAGCTTCGATTTTTCGTTTGTTTTTCACCCCCATTTGCACATTCTAAGCATAACTGAATTGGTTTATGTGTCCTGTGTTTAATTTTAGAGGGCTTAGCTCTAGTAAGCTCGTGTAAATTGGGTCTCTTAACAAATGTCAAACAGACTACGGCGGCAGGTGGGCTTCTAAACGACTGCGTTAATACGGCAGATTATTGTAGGTGGGTGGGGGTATGCCCAGACCCTCTGCCAGTGGGTAGCTGATTCCTTTCAACTGTTTTACTTATGTCGATTGTATAACAATTCAGTCATATATGTCAAAAATCTACCTTTGTAAAACAAATACATGAGGATGAGATGAAGACAGGTTTGAGAAGAATGCCAAGATCTAATATCTATGAAATAACTGCATGCTTACCAGAGGCAACTCCACCACAGACGAACAATTCTGCTTAAGTATGATGAGCTGAAATAATGCTCTCAAATACTTTGAACATTTCAATATTTGACGCAGTATTTACAAACATGACTTGTCAAAGCCAATTTTAGTATGCTGTTTTCGTATGCTCTCCCTTTTCTTGTAATCGGACACTAAACTAAATGACTTGAGATGTGTTGGAAAATACAAGTTGCAAAATTTCATATCAAAATTAGTTTTCGTCTCAATTTATCTTTATAATCTGAGAGAACTACATGCAGTGAGCGCTGGTAGTTATCGCACTTATTCTGTTTTCCATTTAAATGTAAAACAGAACGACGAGTTGTTGGCCAGGAGGGTTATTTGCCAAAAACTTCATATTGCCAAAGAGGGTTGTTTACATTGATCTCAGCAAAAGTGCAAGTTTATTGGTTTCCTTTGACGCATTGCTTGTTCAACACTTCGAAGATGTATAACTCGGAAAGCAATCCAGAAACCAACCAGATGACTTGTTGTATTTTAAAAAAAAACGTCAACCCACATTTTAGTATTTGGTTGAATTGACCGATCAAATATTACTTCAGCCTTCAATAGATATCTGACCACAACCTTGATTTTAAATGCGGCATGACATCGCTTGTGCAAATATGAAAATGAAATAATCTGAGTAAGGTATACGTTAAAGCATACTATTGGTTGAAATCAGCTTATACAGTCCCCACTACAAGCAGCATCTACTTTAACATTCGTTGCACTCATATGTCTAGCAACGCAAACCTCAAGGTACGTTATTTTGAAAATTTCATTATACGTTATTTATTAAAAGGGCACGAACTGTTGAAACGCTTCCAGTGAGACGACATTTTGAGATTGACGTACAATTTGGATGCTTTGTTGCCAAGCTGATCTCAAGAATGTATGTTAAAGTTCTGTTTAGAGGCAACAATTAATGGACGTTCGTCTCGGTTATTCGGTTATACTTTTCGAACAATTCTCTCTGTGTAAACGCCACAGGCTGTATGGAAATTTCATATAATGGGAGATAATTTCGGCATCAGCCCGATGTCAGCATCAATATAGGTACCAAAAGTTCGTCCTACACAATCCTACACAACTCCTAAACTGTAGCAATGTCTTGCCTGTTGTTGGTTTCAGAGCACAAGTACCTACTTCCGTTTCATGGAAGGGACAAAATGAGTTCCAGACATAGTTATTGTCTTTATCCTGGTCCCTTCCATTTTGTTCCTGGACATTCTTGCAGTTTTTATGAGAGGGAAGGGATTGAGTGCTTATATAAAAACCTTCGCACCACCATCGGAATTTAAGTAACGTGCTCGTTTAGAAATTGAACATATGCTAGTGTAAATCGAACCTTTTCGAACATTTTCGAGACTAAAAAGTTTCTGAATTATACGTCTTGAGAAAAATAACCAATAATTTCAACATTCTGTTTTAACGTCAAAATATCAACATTTTGGCAGCTCATGCCACTTTAAAGTGTTTGTGAACAACGTTGAGAAATATTCTATAATTTGCATTAAGTGAGTTCTTATAGAACATATACTTTACAAATCTGACAAAAATAAAGTAATTTCCGGGTGTAGTTCGATATTTCCATTCGCGACTGTGCAAGGGTTACGGAAGTTAATTAGCTCAGTGACTTATGACGTCAAATACAACCCCAATGTGTCTACCCACGGAATGGTGACGTTATACACGATACCTGGTGTGTCAGTACGTCTTCATGGCAGTTTTTACACAACAGACGTCATGTATGTCGAGTTTTCCCGAGTAATTATTAAAAAAAAAAATACAAAAAATATGCATATTTGCTAGTTACTCTTTTTTGGACAACCAGAGAACTAACGCGAAGGTTGTTTATTAACTCGTTTTCACTTATGTTTTGCAAGTATGCATTTAGTCAATATACAAATACAAACCAACTTTAAATCCCTGTTCATGAACCACTTAAGTTTGTGGAACCTTTCTTGCAGAGTATGTAGCCATAAGATCCAACGTTTCAACGCAAGTAGATTTCCAAAATAAAAAATGTAGCGTTTGACTACAATAATGGCAACTCAAAATGTCTTTTCAGTTTGCCCTTTAATTAGTTGTTTACCTTGGGTGGTTTTTGTTTTGCAATTAGTTTTCAATTATATTTTCATAATCAGGTTTGATCTAAGTCCTGTATTCTTGTAAGTTACTTTTTAAAGATATAATGCCAAACTTTCAGTTAG
The DNA here is from genome assembly GCA_963971465.1 of Lepidochitona cinerea. NCBI lineage: Eukaryota > Metazoa > Mollusca > Polyplacophora > Chitonida > Tonicellidae > Lepidochitona > Lepidochitona cinerea. The sequence goes on from OZ020553.1 coordinate 33,428,159, forward strand.
GGATAACGATTTCCTTTTTTTTGCCTGTCCCCGCCTGACGCATTCATTGTGTTGCACTGAAAGAGGATTTCCGACTCACCTCTCATACTTTTCTCTTCCAATTTGGTAAAGTTAAAAGCGGTTGGAAAGGAGTCACGCGTCGGATTTCGTTTTATGCTTTCAAGCTAGCAAATGATTGCGATGTCAATAAAAAGACTAAGTGAAAATGTTTCATTGATTTTCACGTCACACAACACTAATCATTACATCAAAGTGTGTTTACCGAGCCACTCAAATAAACTTCACATGGATCTCAAACAATCTACAAAAACTGAAGCTTTTTAGATACAGTTTTTCTAGTCCAGTAGAATAAATCCTTGCTGCCTTTTAATAAAATGCAGGTCAAGTGAGAATTACACTTGTATTCAGCACAATTCCTTTAGTATATGTTCATGCTAAAATATTAGATAAAATAGCTAGATTCAATGTCCTACTGGAGTGTCAGTTGACCTTTTCCCGTACTAGGTCCAATGGAATATCTAATTAAATCAACATTGGCAGTAATGGTCTTCTAATACTAAACCACCGCTATGTGGTCTCGCAAAATGTTCGAAAAGGTCAGAAGTTTTCAGCGAAACAGCTTTATGACATCATTACATTTTCAACTACTCCTTGTAATATCTCGAACACCGCCGTCTGACACATACAACGTATGAACTGGTGTTTTGAAGACTGTAATGTGATTATATTTGGATTGTACTATGACGTTTTTGTTTTGTTTTCCTCTCATTTAAGTGCTGATCATCCTAAGTAATCAGCCAGAAACATATCGACCCAAAACAATGCATCGCGTAGAAACTAGAATGTTATCCTTTTATACAAGCTTGTCATTCTCGTAATGTATACTCTCCCAGAAAAGAAACGCAAACATGAATTTTTCCAAAAATGTGCGTGATTGACACATGAAAACAGGATCATGTTATAATGTAAATGTCCGATAATTGAATTTAAGTCCCTGATAGTGGCTGTTGATCACATGTGACTTTCGGGTCAGCCTTTGTATAGCGCTACACGAGGAAGGCGTAGGGGAAAAAAGTAGGGCAGTTGCACGTGCGAATCACGTCTTATCTTTATGCGGGTTTAATGGGTATAAAAGACACACAACCGTTCAATTGAATTCAGTCGTTAAATTGTTTCACGAAGTTGCTACAATATGCTAAGACTAGACGCAGCTACCCGGAATGTCGTCATTGGTCGTCTCTTGGCCGGCGAATGGCAGAATGCAGTCGCTAGACTTTATAATGTTCACCGGAGCACGATTTGCAGACTGTTGCAACGGCACCAGCAATCCGGTTCAACAGCTGATCGTCAACGTTCTGGCTGAACTAGGATCACATCAGCAGCCCAAGATCGCTACATCCGGTTATTTCACCTGCGATACCGGACCAAAACAGCAACAGAAACAGCATCAAATATCCCAGGTCTCCGTCGAATATCGGCACAGACAGTCAGAAACCGTCTACGTCAAAACGGCTTACGCGCCAGACGTCCTTAGTTTGGCGTAGTACTGAAACGCCAACATCGATTTGCAAGGGTTCGATGGTGCAACAGGTTAAGGGACTGGAATCTGCGAAACTGGAGGCGAGTCTGGTTCAGCGATGAATCAAGATTCCAGCTGCAGAGAAGAGATGGTCGTACACGAGTTTACAGACGCCGGAATGAGAGGTTCGCAAGGAACTGCGTCCTTGAGGTCGACAATTTCGGCGGAGGAAGTGTGATGGTGTAGGGTGCTATATCCTGTGCCCGAAAAACTCAACTGTTGCACATTCCCGGCAACCTTAACGCCGTTCGATACACAGATGAGGTTTTGACACCACATATGCTGCCCGTAATGGACCTCCGTAGAGAAATTGGTCAGCACGACAACGTTCGGCCGCATACAGCTCGAGCTACCGTTGAATTTCTAGCCAACCAGAACGTAACAGTGCTCCCCTGGCCGTCCAAATCACCAGATTTGAACCGAATAGAATATTTGTGGGATGATTTGGATAGACGCGTGCGCAGTCTTCATCCAGCGCCACAAACTCTGCAAGAGTTGTAGATGGCTCTTGAGCAAGAATGGAGGAGAATTCCGCAAAACCGTATTCGTCGATTGATTGTGTCTATGCCGAGACGGGCCCGTGCTGTGTTACAGGTTAATGGTGGGCACAGCAGATATTGACGTTGCAGTGACGTCATCTGAGCGCTATGAAGTTTAATGTTTACAATTTTTACATGTGACTGTGAACTTTAAAGTCCGAACAACTAGTCTGCCAAATTTCAGTGTAATGTGATGGTTATTTCTGTATTAAAAATGATGTTGAAAATTCATATTTTGAAGAACAAAAATTGGATGTTGCGTTTCGTTTTTGGGAGAGTGTATTTAACACTTTAAAGCACTTGTGTTCTTCTGACCATTGATAGGTTTTGACTGTAGTTTTAGGTACCATCTTGATAAAATTTTAGCATGTTATTAAACATCTTATTAATATCAGAATGAGCTGAGAGACACTTTGTTGTACTAGTTTGTGGTTGGCAGCGTGGGATGGGATGGGGTGGAGCTGGTCGAGGAAATAATCGTACTTTACCGTACTGACACGACTCCTTATGGGTGATGTTTTAATATACGTACTTGTAACAACCCCACACTATATCTTATGAACGCTTATCAATGCATCTGATTTACTGTGTTCGTAAAAATATGAAGTAGTATCACTGTGTTAATTGTTTATATTCAAGAAAACTGTGTCCTTCGTTTAAAAATGTTGAGTTGCTTAGTAGTCTAGAATTCCACTTCAAATGTTTTGCCTGTTTTTGAACAGGAAATTGAATCCTGTTTTATCAAGGGTTACTAGAATTCCGTGAATCTTGTTTTATAAAGGGTTATTAGAATTCCGTGACAGCTGGATTAGCCAGTCTTCGTCGAAATAAATAATCCTGTGATATAATTCTGGTAGCAATATATGTTATTAGTAAAGAACCCCACTGGAAAGTCTGGACCGACCGATACAAGCATTGGTGTAGGGAGGTTGTTGGCAAACCGATGTTGCAGAAACGATTGTGGTCATAAAGGGCAACATTCTGGCGATAAGAAATCTTCATTAATGACAATAAGTTATACAGTTTATTCAGAATATTCTTAGACAAATCAATAGTGTTTTTTAACAAAATAAAAAGATGCTTGTAAGTATGAAACTTCAGAGTCCATCTGGCTTTGCAAACATATTGAAGTAAAAATGTCACTTTAAGTGTGTAGAACACATCCTTAGAGCAGAAGGTCAATAGCGCGTATAGCCTTCATTAGCTTCCAACCTGCGCTTCATCCCTCCAGCGAGACGTTGGATATCGCGAATTTGAATCTTTTAGAGCACATTGGGATAGGATAGGATAGTCACAAACATTCAAGCCCTAGAGCCTCCTGCACAAAATCTGTAAGAATTGCAAGACGCATTACCTCGGCATTGGCGGCAGTTACACCTTCAACAGATCCAGCGTCTTTCTGGAGGGATGAAACGCAGGCTGGAAGCTAGTGGAGTGTATACGCACTATTAGCCTCCCGCCATAGGGATGTTTTCTATACATTCAAAGTTAACTTCAATATGTTCGCCCTGTGAAGCCAGATGGACTCTACATACTTACAATGTACAAGCATCTTTTTATTTTGTTAAAATACACTTTTGTTTTGGCTAACGATATCCTGAATAAATTGTATAGCTTATTGTCATTGATGGTGATTTCTTATAAGGAATATAAGTTCCGTACGGGCTAGACATACTTTTCATAGCATGTGTTTTATTTATAATATTTGCACGGGTTTTTTATGGGAACAATCTCTGGAGTTCTATATAATTGTAATCTATTAACCTTTGAAACAAGATTGACTCGGTATGACTAAATAAGTGTACTCTGAGAGAAGTGTCCATTCGCCTTAGGGTCGTCTAGTCGGAATCGATTGGAAATTGTTTCATTGGGCTAACTATTTTCATTAGCAGCCAGCCTTTGATATTTTCTGAATTCGTGATGATCGACTCTAGTAAAAATTGTCATTTAATCAATTAGGTATAAATGCAATAGTTTTACCACCCATCTAGCTCATTTAATTAATGGAACGCCTACTATCCAAAGACATATTTGGACGGTTTAATGTTTGAGAAACACGTTTAACAACTCAGCGTTTTCTTTAGACAGTTTTCTGGTCGTACATGAATTCAGTGCTTTCATCCAAACATGGAATACAGGCATTCTTATATAACTGGCTCATGAACAATCATATGTAACTTTTACTTTCCTGAACATATTCATTCATATAAGTTTCTTTACAGATCAAACAATGTATGCCGTGTAAAAATGCATCCTCCGTGCGAATATTGAACCCAAATACATAGTTTTGAAATATTACTGTATACTGATATTATCAGTTCGTTTGTATATATGTTTAGAATCAGAGCTATTATCATCATGCTGAGTGGTATGGTATATTTTTCCTTTTGATAAAATAATCTTTTATAGATGCGGCCCTCGTCCACAGTCCTCAATATCTCTCTACTTTTGTTGACTCAATGCGATTGTTGAGCGACTGTCTACACTATATGTACAGATTACCAAAGATTACTCAACTATGCCCAACACGTTGAGCAAAGTAGAATTGTGTTTTGTTAATTGTATGGTCTTTAAAAGCGTTTCCCCATAATACATGATATGTAGACAGAAGCCGGTGCCTGCAATATCACTTTTTATTAATTGACTGTGCAAGTTATTACTCGAATACGACCTTTTCCGCCGGGTAATATCAGCAGACGAATCAAGTTCGTATTAGCCGTAGGGTTATATTGCCTAGTTCAAGTCATATAGGCCGAGTTCAAGTCATATTGGCCGAGTTCAAGTCATAGTGGCCGAGTTCAAGTCATATTGGCCGAGTTCACGGAGTGCGGCTGAAAGACGCAATTGTGACGTGTGATGTCACAGAGTTTTACAGACGCAGACGACAGATGTTGATTTCAAAATGTCTACACCAGAGCGCGTTGTACAAGGTCTTATTGACGGGATATTAGAGTTAGAAGAAAAAACTACTGTAAATGAATCCGATTGCCGTTTTAGGACAGCGGAAGAGGAAGAAACTTCTCTACTGATCCAGGAACAAAAAAAGAGCGCAAAAAAGGTCGGACGTCATTTTGTTTAGGGCATGGATTAAATGTTCAGTGGGCGACCTCCTGTTCAACTTGACAGCTTGCAATAAATTAACTTCTACAGTCTATTAAGTCTACCAGTCTACCACCTTCGGGTGGTTGTATTGACCCTCGGCCTGCGGCCTCGGGCCAATACGGCCACCCTCAGGCCAATACCAAGGCAATACGAAAACACTCGATTAATAACATATAATCTTAGGGAGAAAGAGTGGTGCTTTGATTTGTTTTCGAATAGTTGCATCATTGTATTAATCTGCTGACAGATGGGTTTTCATACAATACACCATCGTTACTTGTATGGTAAAACATTGCCTTGCATGATAAACCATGGTTATTATTCCTCGTTGGGTCATCAGGGAAGTGTTAGTCTTCGCGCCTGGCAGGAATAAATATATGTGATATAACCAGTTAGGAAAGCAACATACTATACACAAAGAAAAAAGTTAAGCACCGACCGATAAAATCATTGGTGTAGGGATATTGTTGGCAAACTGATATTGCAGAAACGATTTTGATCATAAAGGGCAACATTCTGGTGATAAGAAATCACCATTAAAACCTATACAGTTTATTCAGGATATCGTTGGCCAAATCAAAAGTGTATTTTAACAAAATAAAAAGATGCTTTTAAGTATGAACCTTCAGAGTTCATCTGACTTCACAGGGCAACATTTTGAAATAAAAATGTCACTTTGAGTGTGTAGAACACAGCCCTAGAGCAGAAGGTCAATAGTGTGTATAGCCTCCATTAGCTTCAAGCCTGCGTCTCAGCCCTCCCGTGAGACGTCAGATCTGTTGAATCATTTGAATCATTTAGAGAACATTTGGGATAGGATGACAGGGCGAACATTTTGAAGTAAAAATGTCACTTTGAGTGTGTAGAACACATTCCTAGAGCAGAACGTCAATATCGCCATATTGGTGCATTTACTACAGGTAATAGACGAGTCGTGAAATATACATAACATATAATAACGGTAAAAGGAAAAAAGTTTACTAGGCTACAGTTTCAAAAGAAACTTTAACCACGAGTAAAGAAAAAAACACATAATTTGTTCAATTAATTGCTGATGTTTTTGTTTTTGCATCTTGGGGGCTCCTTGAATTTAAATGAGACTTGCATGTGTTTAATTTTGTACTTTCGTATTGTTATGGGGAACTTGAGATCTGTTTTCTATAAAATTGTGCAAATATAATGAATTCTTCGTCTCGATTTCCTTGACAAAATCAAAACAAATATATATAGTATATATAGTAATACTGATTTATTAGTTTTAGAGTAGCTGTTCTTATATCTCTTACATTTATGTGATATCTACCGAGATTCTAGTGAGGTACGCAAGCCATTTACATGGAAAAGTGGCTATACGCCCCCTTCTCACATGTATGACCCAGAAATAAGCATAAGTCGTGACTCTGTACCAAGGAAGTTTGATGTTTTAACGAATCCTAGAAACCAACATAACCGCACTCATTCAGAATGTCTTGCCTTAAGTAAACTAAGGAGAAATCAAAACATAGTTATTAAATCTGCTGATAAAGGTTCGGCAAGTCATTATGTCTAGACAGGATTATATTGAAGCAACCCTCTTGATTACAAAAAAACTTGATAAGGAAATTTGTCCTGAAAATGTTAGAAAGTTCAATAAAATTCTTGTTTCTCTTCAAGTTAAAGGCTTTCTTAATAAAAAACAGTATCGCTATTTGGAATCTGATCATTACTCTAAAACATATTCTTCAGAAAGTTCACAAACCCATTGAAAAATGAACCAAGCCTACAATGCCGTGGGGGGTCCTATTATTTCAGATTGTTGTGGTGAAATTTATAGAATATCAGACCTATTTGATTACTGTCTAAAACCTCTGGATGTTGAGTCTATGTATATAAACATTGACATAGATTTGGGTCCTGAATCTATAAAATCAGCATTCCAAAGATATCCGAGGGGCCTCCGTGGCTCAGTAGGTAGAGCGTTGGACGCTCAATCCGAACAGCCTTCCACCAATGGGTCGCGGGTTCGAATTCCACTCAGTCCAAAAATTGGAAAATGTTCTGACTGGGTTTTCACACGAACGACCTATGTGGGATGGTTGCCAGTTACCAGCGGAAGGTCGTGGGTTTCCTCCGGGCACTGAGTCCGGTTTCCTCCCACAATAGAACTGGCAGCGCCGCCATATAAGTGAAATAATCTTGAGCGCGGCGTAAAACACCAAACAATCAATCAATCAACCAAAGATATCCTGACCACCGTCGTCCGGACGAAGACATTTTAGAATTGTTGGAACTTAAAAGATAATGATTTTGAATTCAATGCAAATTAAAGGATGTCTCTTCTCCCTAGGGGGTATTTTAATAGGTTACTCCGAAGAATCAAATCTAATACATTAAGACAAATCACTTTTCCCCCTTCAACCCCCGACACGCTTGCTTCTCCTGCACGAGTGTACCATTACCGCCCAACATTTTCTCAGGTACATCAATGAAATGCCTAAAGACGCGATGAAAACTCGATGTATACGTGCTAGATCGCGGTACCTTTTTCGGAGAACAATCTCGCGACGAATATCAGATGGCAGAGGATCTTAATTGCGACTCCTCTAATATCGTGTATGTTATTATTTGCAAAAAATGCCACAAACAATACGTCGGAGAAACTCTGAATTCTCTACGATAAAGAGCAACCTACAATTTATTTAGTATTAGACTTAGACATGATGTGCCCGTGGCACAACCTTTCAACACTCTAGGTCATTCGGTCGAGGATCATTTTGAAATCATGCCTATTGAGAAAATCCCTTTTCTCATCGCTATGGCCAAGCTTATAGTAGAAGAATACAAACTACTTCCAAGTAAACTTGCTGGACCTCTGACCCAAAGGCCAGTCATTGCTTATAAAAAGAACAAGCGTTTGAAAGATATACTGGTCAGGGCTAAACTCCCCTGTCTGTCTTCTACCTAGGGTTTTCTTGGAGGAGGGGGGGGGGGGGCAACATTTTCCCAGTCTTTTCCCATAATCCTATGGGGCTTAATCTCAGCCTGCCGATATGCTTGCAATAAATAGCTTAAGATGCGCAAGCATTGTCAATGTATTACAAAGTGCTCTTGTGTTTTAGTGTTCTTTAATATATTGAAACGCCCTGATAGGGGAATACATTAAGATAGGCCAACACATGTACATTATTGCGTTTGTAGCATCATAAACAATATTAATAACAGAAAAATGACACATTTGAAAGTGAATATAGCACGAAAAAAGTGTCTATGGAATGACTGGAGGACAAATAATTCGAAAAAAAGTTAAGATAATAAGTCTTAGGGATATTAGCGTACCTAGAAATAAAAACATGGAAAAAGGATCAATCCTGAAGGAACTTTTTAATACAATTTTCGAAAGAAATCGAGTTTCAATTATTTTTTTACCTTAAAACCTTGTCTCAATTTTCAATTGAAGGTTTGTTGACATCAAATAACGTAGCTTAGAGCTCTTGGGTTCTAAGGTGCCGAAGCATGATATAAACGCAGTTTTAACATCGCCAATTTATTTTTTTCCAATGAGTTTGAAGTCTCCCTGAAACAACATGCATTTACCCTTGATACAGTTATTTGGATAAAGAAGTAATGACAAATGACAAAAGAAGACAATAACAGTATTAAATAGAACGTTATTCTGCTGGCAATTTCAGACAACAAAACACATCTTAACACAAAACGCTGCATTGAACATGGTGTTGTATATTTATGAGCTTTCAAGAGTAGCTACTCTCATCAACAGGTATAAAAACACACAAATCAACAATTTTCCACAGCCATTATATATACAGAAAAGTATAAACACAATTAATACTTTAACACGATAGCGAGAGTAGGATTAAGGAAAATTAGGCGACTATGTGTTTGACTTTAGTGAAACCACTACATGTACATCGGAGCATTTTAAATTGATCTAATTTCACAGATATTTCTACAAGGCGGCTTTATTAAAAAAAAACTTAAACCACTTTGTACATGGTGTATTTAATATAAACTTTCGAGAGCAGCTTCTCCCCTTATCAGAAATGACAGCACGCATTGTAGTATGTGCCAGTTGCCTATGGAAGACGGATGAGGCCATTTGCTATGTCGACTTGTCTACTTGACACGAAAGTCGACAAAGCGAAAGTCGCTAAAATGACCGAACCGCGCGCGGTTTTCACATTTTAGCGACTTTCGCTTTGTCGACTTTCGCCTTTTCAAATCTGACTGAGAAAGAAAAACACGAGAATCCATTTGAATTGGCGCGTTGCGCCTTTTGAAAAAGTCGACAAGTCGACAAAGCGAAAGTCGCTAAAATGACAAAACCGCGCGCGGTTTGTACAATTTAGCGACTTTCGCTTTGTCGACTTTCGTGTCAAGTAGACAAGTCGACATAGCAAATGGCCTCATCCGTCTTCCATAGTTGCCCTATGTGTTTTGATCTAATTTCATCAGTCTGAACCCTTTTATAAATCTTCAAAATCATAAAACCTACAGGCAAATACCAAAAGAAAGTCGGGGACACTTTTACTCAAACGTGAACATTAAAGTGGCATGAGCTGCCGAAATTCACTTTTTTTTCATAATTTTTTATCGTCCCGACAGTAAGAGGTTTTACATGCCATCGAAAAACTCAATGATTGGCGTTGGAATGAGGAAAATCCATACAGTATGTGGCCTGTACGAACCGAAAACGTGTTCGAAAAGTAAACAAAATTTAAATAACCGGGACGACCATTCATTCATTCTAAGGAAAAGTTAGCTAAAAACAATACTTTAACGTACATTCCCGAGACTAGGCGCACTAAAAGTCTTTGAATTATACGTCTTAGGAAAAATAGCCGATAATTTAAACATTCTGTGTCAACGTCAAAATATCAACATTTTGGCAGCTCATGCCCCTTTAAGCAGCAGTTCAGTATATGATCTTTAAATTTGCATCTTTTCCAGGTTATTTAGCATTTACACTTTGAGCGCCATTGTAACTATTGCGTAGCTTTGTTAACATTAAATTAGCCTTTATTCCTGAAATTCCATTTAAAGAAAACCTTTGTCATGCATGTCTAGCCTTCATGACCACATGCATGATATACAAATATATTTTATTGCCAATGAATGTTTCACTAAAATACCCTTTCCAACTGTGGATTGAGTTAAGTTGTGTTTTTCAATATTTTGTTAATAACGTAGCCTAATAATCACATATTGTGGAAACAACTGCTCAGAAATCTACTAGATGTCAACAGGCTATATCAATTAAGCAATTTGTCCAATTTAATGGTGAGTTTTGTTGTTGTTATTCGACTAGAGAGTAAGAATATACACGAAACAAATCAAGATGGCGTTGAAGAATGTTTGGTGTATGTAAGGTCTGTTTCGTGAGGCATGTCGCTCAGGTTTTTTTTACCAATATGAAAACTCAACAGTATCAAATCTATATAATCAAACATGTTTTTATGAACAAAATGACCATGTATCATCTCCAATAGCTGAGTTATACGTATCGGATAGTTTTTTTCTTGTCAATGTTGTTGACGTTTTATAACACCTTGTCAGACGCTCTAAGCTTCAAATGTCACATTCACTTGTACGTGTCCGACAGTTTTTCTAGTGAACGTTGTTGTATTTTATAACACTGTGTCGGATGATCTAGGTTTTAAAGGTCACTTTCACTGGTCGCCGATACTGACAGTAATGATTCAATGGCTGGTTTAGTGGTTCAAAAGCATCCGCTTTTCAACCAGTGAGCCCAACAAACATCATACCATGATTGTTACAGACGAGTCAGACTTTTGACTATTTACTAACTAATAATTGGTGACAGATATTCAATTGTTTTATAAAGACAATCCCGCGTTTTCAAGGATTTTGTCTAATTTCTGTCTGGGTATAGCCTATGGCACTGATTCGTTGAAATTCAAATATTAGTTGGACAGACCGAAACTACGTACTTGTACCCATGTACTCGACAGTGAGAGAAACTCAAGCCTTTAAAACTGTAAAGAAGGACCTGGTGATCGTCTGTATCAATTATCTATAATTTAACACTGGAGAGTTCTGTAGTACTAAATAAGTCACACAGCGCCCTCGGGTTACTGGGTGACAAACTCGGTCATCAAGACTTCTTTTCTCTATGTACTTTATTCCTGGCAAATTTAATCAGAAAGACTCAATAAAGGCCGTTTCTGCAAAAAATGTTTATACCTTATACGTTAATCATACGTGTAAATCGAGAAGTAATGTGACACTGATAAACTATCTAGGAAGGCGGCGTTCTAAATGAATGTATGGATTCCTTTGAATCAGTTGTCAAGGGAGAAAATGTTTTTGTGGAATCAATAGCTGTCAAATTTTCTTTTTGCGCAAGATTATTTATTCCAGGTCCAAAATGTATTAAACCGCCACTAAAATCAAACCATTGATGCAGTAATACATTGTGTTGCCAATTTGTTTTTTTACTTCGTTAATATTATGGGTACTTGGAATATCATTTGAATGTCCAGAATATAAAGTGAGTCTTTTCCCAACAGTAATAAATTGTGAGGTAATCTTATTTGTGCAAGCTATTTCTCAACTATTCCAAGGGCTCATATATAATATCCCACACGGTTTATGCATAAAAGTCGGGTGGGAACATTGAATGTTTAAATTTAGTCTAAGAAATTATCAATGTTGGTTTTCCCAGCTGCGGACCGAGAAAAAGTATTTGCAAGTTAATGGCGTCAGGAAGAAACTGACTGACTCCGTTGAGCTCAATGTCTTACACGAAATGTTACTTGATAAGAAGCGTCCTATTCTTTTTGATTGTGGGTTTGTTGCAATCTTTTCGTTTTTTCCAACGCTATCTTGATAGTATTGCTTTCCAGTCATCTTTCTGGATCGCGAAAAGTGGGGTTGGGGGGGGGGGGGGGGGTTGGACAAATCATAGGATGTCCCCACCCCTTTGGAAAGTAGACGGGGGGGGGGGGGGGTCCCCCTATCCCCCGCCTGTTGACGCCCATGGATCTTTCAATCAAACATATGAATGGGTTGCTATGTTTCCGGCAATGAGATAGACCATAGAACGTGCTTTGGTGATTTTTCCAAATAAATAAATAAATGAATTGATGAATATGATAATGGATAAAAAGATCAAAGAGTAAAAGAAAAGACGAAAGAAGAAATAAATAAAAGAAAGGACGAAAAGGGACAGAACAATTAAAGAAGAAATGGAGAGAGAAAGAAAGGAGGCAGCGAAAGAAAGAAACAGAGATATAAATGACGAAAGAAAGAAAGAATAAATAAATAAAGAAATAAAAATATAATAAATAAATGAAAAGAAAGATAGCTGGCAGAGAACAAAAAAAAAAATAGAAACAAATGATAAAAAACCAAAACAGGTAATAAGTAACTATTAGGAGAACAGATATATAGAAAATAAAAATAAAACAGAAATAAATAAAGAATGATATGTATCTAATCGTTGCACAAAATAAGCTTTTAGCTTGATGTGCAGAATAAAGATTTGTAAATATAGATATAAAAAGAATTATATAAAAAGCGAAATGATGAATAATAATGATAAAAAAAAAACAAAGAAATAGAAATAAAGAAACATAAAATCTGCTATGAAATTCGATTGCAAACATTCGGGCGATGGAGATTTGTATCTATGCAGTATACGTTTGGTTGTGTTTATATGAAATACACACGTGTTTAATACCAACACTGAGATGTGTAACAACGCGCTCACTCTTTCTATGTATGTATATATAGAGGTATGATCTTTTATGTGGTTAGTCACTGTATTTCAACAAGCGTCGTTCATTTCCGATTGCCATAATGATTTGGCCATACATTCATTTTAAGTCAAAACCTCCATCGTATTTCTGGGGTCGTATCGTATATTTTTGTTTATTTCATAAACAATTTTGACGGTGTAACAATTCGATACCACGGCCATTCATCACTGTGTTTACGAACTTCCTCCCAATCTGTCCAAAAGCATAACCTTCATTTGCTTTGCTTAAAAAAATCGGATTGCAACGCGAAAAGAAGCAGTTGCTGAAGGTTTCAAATTGTTGAAGTTTGCAGGCCAATGTCACAGCAACAAACAGTTGCGGGTGACTGTACAATGTGTGTATAGGACAGAGGTAGGGAGACAGGTGTAATACCGGCCGCCTAAGTTTCGACGGGCATATATTGGTGGCTTTCAATGATACCCAAAAAAATTTGCATTGGGAAGTATCGCCCATCGCTAATCCCTCATTTCTATAAAAAAACTTGAACAAAAGGCATGTTTGATACATTTTTATAGGCAAAATAAAAACTGATGGTGTCCGGTTTGTCCCCATCGGTCCAGGGGCAATTCCGGCCAATACAGTTTATGGTAAATTATGATAAAAAACGATGGCTTTGTAACTTTAATTGTGGAGTTGGATAATGATGCAGCCACATGAGGACAATACAGTCAGTATGTAATCAATTGAAACCAACTATGGAACTCGAAACTCAGAAACGTCACATTTGTATAATAAACAGCAAATCCAAAACAGTAATTATAAAACTGATGACCACTCAACTCACGGGTCAGTTAGTCATTCCGACAAAAATCACACAGATAGCCTTTCGATGTGGATTGGCCGTCCGTGCAGTTCTCGTGTGCCCATTGCATACATTTGTAGCACATGATCCAGTCTTCTGTCAGGGGCTCCGCGTACAGCTCAGCACAAAATATACAAAGCCACTCCTTTGTCCTCGTTTGTTTACCTTTGCTTTTTTTTTGTCGGTGTTTCCGTGCATTCTTGTTGTCTTGTTTCCTTTTGATGAGTTTTCTTGTGGGAGTAGACGTTTTCTAGTAGAAGATGCTTTCTGTTTTTGTTTTAGGTTAACTTTATTTTTCGAAAACTTCTCTTCCAGAGATATTTTTATTGGTGTGCTGGTAAGGATCTGTGATCGCATAGTTTTTCTGTTTTGTGATTTGGTGGCTTTGGGTGGTGCTTGGGGCAGTGGCGACACGTTATACACGGATATAAATGAAGGACTAGGCGGCGGAATAACTTCTCTGGGCTTGTTGTCAGCTAGAGTGTCGGTAGTTGTAACCAAGGCCTGTGCGAGTAACTCCTCCCTAGGGCACGATTTTGAACTGTTATTCACTAAGGGTTCCGTATCATCATCATCAGCGGGTTGAGAAATAATTGGCGCCACAATCATTTCCTCGTCTACGTCCACCACTTCTTCCATTTCAGCATTTGTAACAGTGGTCTGGTGATTTCCCTCTGCTTCGTTTCCCTCTGTGACAGGCCTCAAGAGGCTCAAAGATGGGGCGAAGTCCTCCTCTCCAAAAATTTCTGGGTTGAAAGGGACAATTCCAGTACATTTAAAGCCATTGATTCCCTTTTCTAACGTAACCGTGCTGGTGTACGCTGAACCGAACAGAGAGGCAACTTCATAAGGAGTTATTCGCGATGGGTCAAATTGTTCGACATCCATGACCTGCTTCAGATTATTGAAGAATCTGTCTACTTCGGATTTTCTAAACCCAATAGCCCTGGAGAAACTTGTTGATTCAGGTTGTCGAAGGCTCACATCGGTGTTTCGTTTAAAAAAACCAAAAAGCCACTCATTCCCCGCGCGTTTCTTTTCTTTATTGAAGGGATGTACAATTGCGTTGATTTCCGCGAAGTCAAAGGCAAGCTTTCTAAATTCAATCGATGTAAGTCCGAAAAAGCGATTGCACATATCTCTAGCATGACGAGCAAGTTCGGACGCCATCTCTTTGTTGAATACACTGTATCTTCCAAGATGTCCTGGTTCATATCTTGGGTTACTTGGGGGTTTATAAACGGCATCAAAAAGGGTTGAACGAGGAATACCAAAAACTCCGCTCGCTTTTCTTAAAGACATCGTCTTATTTTCCACCACACGCACAGCAGATCTAAGGTCGGTGGCTGACCATTCTGCACGGTGCGTTTTTTTAATATATTTTCGCGGCATCTGTGGAAAAAAAAATAGGATAAACATTAGAATTCTTATATATACGGGATGCATATCATTCATTTCTTTTCCCGTCATTATTGTAAGATTCAACACAGATTTACCTTAGTGGGGTAAATTCGGACAGGGCTGGGGTAATGCCGGACAAGCGTCCGCAATTACCCCGAGCGACCACGTGGAGTACTTGTTACACCCTGACCTACTTAGGCAGCAAGCAGATGCTCGTTATGTTTTGAACTGATAGACTGATGCCTCGACTGCCACAAGAAGACAGGATGCGTCTGATACATAATGAAATAGACAAAGACAGACCAATATGTGCTTTAACATAAATTAAAAAAATGAGACTGATTTACCTTCGACCTTCCTGTTAAAAACGCTGAGATATGCTGATCTTTTTTTCGCTGTTGTTCGAGTTCCCCGGGCGAATGTCCTTTCCTGTGTAAGAGGAAACAAGCGCCCTCTATCGGGAAATGGGCAAATACGAAGTGTCCGGCATTACCCGTTGTCCGACATTACCCGAGTCTCCCCCCTACGGGAAACAGTTCCCAGAATTATTACCTCGGTGTTATTTTCCCCCCAAATTGCTTATGTTTCTAGTGTTATTAAATGCTACAAACCAATGCACTTATAGGTTGGTTTAAACAAAGAAAAGTGCATTTTCATTCGGCAATTCTGTTATTGTTAAGCACATCCAATCTTTAAACGCCGTAGCAGCATTGCATCTTCTCCAACCAACTTAAAACCTCAATGTTTTACCTTGGCGGACTACTCCACTCAAACCCGTAAATCGAACAGCGACTTTTGATTGGATGCGAGTAAAAGTTCTTTTTAATAAAATCTAAAAATTTAGCTTGATCTGCCTAAAACGCCGGCACAGCTAACGGTAACGGTAACGGAACTGGACGAGGTAAAGTTACGTTTTATTGGGGAATTTTTCGGCCACTGGATTTGCTCCTTAACCTTGTATAGCCTTGCCTGAAATGGGATTGTTTTTATGGATTTTCACTACACTTAAGCAGTCGCTGTACATAGGGACTAAATAGGATGGAAAAATATTACTTGCCCACATGTGGTAAATATTATCAAACACAGCCTTATAAAAGAAACTCAAGATCCAATGACGAGCAATAGCACAAAATAAAACAGCTTGATATGGCTACTTCGTAATTTAGGACAAATTTTTAAAATCATGATACAAATCCAACATTACGTTAAAGTGAAAAATATCGATCAGGGATTTAAGATATCAATTATCTTAAACTGTCTAGAGCGAGTATTCCAATCGTATTTATCGTTCTGTTTTGCTTTATTTCGTAGAAAATATGAGAATCCGTATCCGCGTACGCGTTTTACTATGTACCGAAAGGATGCTGAATGACCGATGGATATGTGTATGTCAATCAGCAAGTGACAGACAACTATGCTTGGAAGGCAATTTCTAGATTGACAATTTCAGGACGAACTAATGTGATTTGAAACGACGTAAAACATGTCGCCCAGAAAACTGTCATAGTTTACTTATGGCTTGACAGTGGAAAAATGCCACAGGACTTGGGTCTTGTAATCTCCAAAAGTGCTTAACACTAGACCTTAGTATTGCTAGAGGTCATTTTCTTTCTGACGGTGGGGCCCCTTTTACGGCTTTCTCTCAAATGGCTTGACATTCCGCAGGTATAGAACCTATCTGAGGACATAAGTAAATTGTATCCAGTCACACGCTATTAGATTTCCTGCACACATAAGGTTTATTTCGAAAAGATGATAAGGATGAAGTTTCGGAGAAAATAACAATGTGGTTTTTAGGCACATGTCGAGTTTTTTAAAGCAGAATACGTCTTTTCACCACGAATTTAATTTAAAATGGTATATAGATATGGTTTCACAGTTTAGATTATCATGTATTGGATGACGTAAAAACTCATCGATTTCAAACAATCGGGTTCTATGTTGCTTAGAATATAATATTTACTTTGTGGCCTTTATACTTTAGAGAACGAATGACATCTGTAAAAATCGCTAAGAATGAAGTGGCAGATCGCATTGCTTTAATAAAAGGGAAAGACAATTAAAGTTTTAGACTAGTTTAGATGGAGAGAGTGGAGTTCAAGACAACTGTCCAATGTATGTTTTATCCCCTCGTAAGCGAATAATTGATATTTAAATGTGGCGTTACAACAGAGAATAAGCTCCATAGGCCATTCATTAATTTTATCAAATTATTGGTGAATGAAATTTAGGTGCCTTATAAAGTAGCCATGTGATGCAATTTAGCCAATGGCTTGGCTAAGAAATGACTTTTAGGCTTAAGTCAGCTGAAAAAACTGAGTTTTTCCAAAACCCTTCACATTCTACCATCAGGTAAATTCCAATTTGCAATGCCAACCATCCGATAGTAAATTAGCATCAAGTTACATTAATTTCTTTTAAATAGTTTACGAAGGCAACTTCGATTCAACGATGACTTTGCTTGTTTTGATCACGATTATGTTTTCTATCTCCTTTCACAGAAGAGTAGAACTTTGACCTAGAAATTAGAACGGAATCCCCATGACATCATTGGGAATTCCCTAGCTACCGGGGGGTATCTGGGGCAGAGAAAAACTTAAGTTACTCACAACGAACTTAGCTAAGTTTTGACTTAAGTCCTTTTGTGAATGCAGACTTAAGTTTTTGACTTGGCTAAGTCAGAAAAGAATAACTTAAGACTAAAACTTAAGTCTAGACTTAGTTTTTTTTATGAATACCGGCCCAGGTTTAGGAGCAATTTGTTCCATATTTCAATGAAATATTTACATTCAATCTTTAAGTCAGACTTAACAAACGTGTTCATAATACAAATGTGACGTGTCGTATTTAAGCCAGACTTGAGCCCAATACACCTTTGTGGAACCGATCCCTGGTCCCGCTTGTTTGTCCACAAATTATTTAGACAAACATTGCTCAAAAAGTCGATTCTATTAAATTAAAGTCTGGTGTATGAAAAACTTCTGGGAAGATAAATTACAATATGTTCGTTTTCAGATAAGTAGTCTGGGGTGTGGGAAAAGAGAGAAAAAAAACACAAAGATTTCTTGGTTATTCGCAAGTAGACTTTGCTAAACATTTACTTCAATTCGCCCGCTTCATCTGTATTGAGTTGGCCTTAAGTCATTTATTTTACGTCATGGATATTCGCCCAACACCGAATCAGTATGTCAAAGTGCTATTGGTCTGACTTACTTGGGCAGCATTGCAACGCTTGCGTACACATCGTTTTTCGGACTGACATTCTCCGTGTACGAAAGTTGTAGGAGCCAAGACTGCGTTGCCCAGGAGTCCTTATCTGTGGAGACACATTCGTTATCCCCTGTATTATTAGGTATTTGAGGCCCTTCCGTGGGTATACAGTTAGATATTAGGTACTTGCGTTAATATTTTTCTTCCGCTTCTCCTCGTAAAAATATTTGTCATACACCAAATATCTACCCGTATACCCACCATCTTGGGCATAAAGTTTACTTAAACTTCTGTGTAATCAGCTGTCCTACCCGCTATAGCAAAATTATATTGATTTTCGTAATCTCTAGGAAGGCGTGCAGATACAGAGCTGAAAAATAACATGTTCTGTTTCTAATGGCCGGTATGCTGAGAGTTTTTCTGAGACCCGACTCAACCCGGCTGAAAAATCGCGTCGCTTCGTAGCTGAATCTTGTAGTGTATGTAACCAAGGACGCAAATCGGTGCCAGTCGGCATCATAAAACTTTGCATTGGGTCGGGTGCGATCTGATATTTTGTTAAAAGTTGCATCGGATCGTGTGTAATCTGATATTTTGTTGAAAAAATCGGGTTGATTTGGGTTTGGGCCGGTAGTCATAGACTTAAGCCGCTTTATGAATGCAGAAACGAATAATTTAAGTCAAAAGTTAGCTAAGTTACCAAAGTTGTCATGGAGATTCTGTTCTAATTTCTAGGTCAAAGTTCTACTCTTCTGTGAAAGGAGATAGGAAGCAAAATCATGATCCAAACAAGCCAAGTCGTCGTTATATCGAAGTTGTTTTCTCAAGCGATTTAAATGTCAAGGAGAAATCAATATAACTTGATGCTGATTTACGGTTTTGCTGTAGGATGGTCGGCATTGCTAAATTGGAATTTACTTGTTGCTAGAATCTGAAGGATTGTTATAAAATTTTGCAAAACAATTAATCTCAGGTGTGGAGCTTAATTTCTGGAGGTAGAGGGTGAAATAAGATCACTCGAAAAATCGGCTACGAACTGCAGCTCATCTCAGTTCCACGTTTTACATAACTTTTAAAATAAATTCCTCGTCGTCTTATTCTATTAATTTCTATTTTTTGGCTTCTCCGTTGAAAAGCTTATTTGAATCATTGAATGTGGTTGATGACTGTCGCCATGATTGATAAATACAATAAAATGTTTCGATGAGATTTAAGCCTACTCAGAATCTCCACGAAAATCGCTCGGTTATAAGCTCATATTATAGACCAATCAAGTGCCTACACATTTATCTGACTCACGATAAAGAACTTAATTATTCCTCAACAAAATCTCTTGGCAAATGCTGAATTTTGATTGGTCGATTACCCGGGTTGTATAACTGATTTTGTTATCACGTGTCTCGCATAAAACATGGCCTCCATCACTTCGAATGTTTAAACCAAAAACATGTCTTTATGGGGATCACTTACAGGCATCTTAGATTCTGTGACCGTACATAGTTTGGGTAACCATGCGTAAGTTAAATCATGGTCCAACGTGATATACTTTTGAAC
The DNA here is from genome assembly GCA_963971465.1 of Lepidochitona cinerea. Classification (NCBI taxonomy): domain Eukaryota; kingdom Metazoa; phylum Mollusca; class Polyplacophora; order Chitonida; family Tonicellidae; genus Lepidochitona; species Lepidochitona cinerea. The sequence goes on from OZ020553.1 coordinate 33,448,124, forward strand.
AACCCAGCTGCAGCACTGAGAAGGTCAATGTGGCCACCCTAAGGCGAGTATCAGGACAATACGAAAAATGTCGATCAAGAACATATAGAAAAACAAGCCTGCTCCGTCTAGCGGATAATAAATTTTTCATTGGTATTTTACCCCGGGTGTATGGATCTTTTATGACCCTTCTGTTCCTCATACACCCTTCGTCTCCGGCCCAGGGCGTATGATTATCAGAAAGGTCATTACGATTCATTTACCCAGGGTACAATATCATTAACTAATAATATTTGACATTCTGTTTTTCACATAGTATTACGCCAGGTGTTCAATAATTAAGGAGACTCCACAACTCTTATGCAATAATACATACGGTACATAACAAACAACCTGTATCTTGCTAACGAAGGTGAGTACTCACTATAAATAGTAAACCTAGAGTCATTAGGCCATAATCTTGGCTGCTCCCAGTTTTCTACCGGATATAATGTAAAGAGATCCAATGTGATGTTTAGCCTTTGTATAGTTTAGCATATATTTTGTATAAACATATCTATAGATAGCCTTCGCCTGTGTGGCATTTTTTTTTTCAAAATTAATTTTGACTTCTTCCGTCTTTCCTCTATATCTTTCAAAATGCAGTATTATTAAAGGCTCGTTTGTATTTCTCATATGCCTTGTTCAAACAATACATCAATAGAAGTTCAATAATTGAGATCGTAGTGATTAATAATATAGACAATCTGTAGTTATTGACCAGCAATATCAATTTTAACTGGCAACTGGTATTTACAAAATGATGAATTATATTAGCACCCATGGTGAGGGAGAACAGCTCTTTTCATTCAAACGTGATACATTGCAGCAGAATTTAGTGTGAGGTTGCATCGAATATATATAATACAGCTTTACAAGGTTGTGACATTGGTATTTTCGAAGGAAAGATAGAGAATTGCCTTTGTTGGCTATTCCCTCGTGTCTTTGGTGTCAAAAAATGTAAATCCCACCCGTGTTATATTGTTTCCTTTAACATTTTGCGTCATTACATGTCGAGTACATATTTCGGTTAAATGCACCCAATCCTGCAAATAAAGAGTCAAAAGAACATGAAATATTCAATTTCAACTAAATATAAATGCTATTGAAAGGTTCTACTTGTTTTCTATTCCAGTGGTAACGAAAAAACATACGTGTCAGTGGGACCATATTCTGCAGTGAAAGTGAAGACATTAGTTAAAATACATTTAACTTCATTTTAAAAATGATATTTACATGTTTTATCTTGGATAATTTTTATCCCTTTTCTACAGCGAGCTTTCAGTTATGACACCGAGTTGCTCGTATATAGCATGCAGAAGTGTAGGGGTTTGATACTCTATTGGTTTTTTTAGGAATTCTTTTATTTGGTGATCTAGTTGTACCGATATTGAGTGTAAGCTCTAAGCAAAAGGTAGATTGTAAATGTCCAGAAATAAATATTGAAAGCAAGCATATTTTGCTTACCAGTATAGAACTGATTTATTCTCATACCTGTGCAAATTCTTAGAGTATATATGTAAATTTATGTAATTCATAAAATTCAACTAAACGTGTAAGTAAAGTTGCTGCGATTTGGTTTATACAGAATTTATTGATTTTGGGATTCAAATTAAGCAAATTTGCTTATATGTATCTCCCTAGAAATAGAAATACATACAAATAATAGAAATAATAATTTTCAGTAACAAAACGAAAATTGGACATATTTACATAGTACAGTAAGACTGTTTCATAAAAGATGAACTGGACAAAAAACAAAACATGGGAACCAGGAAAAAGAAATTGTGACTGGAGGTCCGTTGAAATAATCAATTTAATTATGCTGCACATCCTTTTATTATAGGAAACGTTCATTTACTGGACTCGTTCTGAAATTATTAGGTAAATGAATTCTTGCAAGATTGTTCCCTTGGCAAATAGGGGCTTGTCCATTTGCTAGACTCATCTTTTACATGCTGGTTGTATTTGTACATTTATACAGTGATTGTATGTATGCATGATTTGATCGTATATTTATTTTCTTTCAGTTTACTATAGTTGTATTGGCGGATTCGCTGTGATGTCATTGGTGGTAAGGACGAACCATGTTTGTCTCTCAAATTACTAAATTTTGGTACTTTGTCCGTTCTTTTACCACCTTTGTTTTGTAATTTTTTTGTAACAATGGTCAGTCAAGGTTACGATTCAGAAACATTTGTAACGATAGGAAAACAAAATAGGTCCAAAAAAATCAAGATCTCTTAGATTAAGTTGAGAAAAAAATGAGGCTTTACTTAGACATGAAAGAAGTACACAAATTAAAATTGTCCGAAATTGAGTTAAAATCAAAACGTAATTTTGATGACAGATCAAATGTTCAAATTTATCGGCCAAAATTACCTGCCTTTTTGAAGACGGAAAAGATTATCTTGATTTTTACCTTTACCGTTTTGCGCATAGCCAAAATGGTAAAAGTGTGATTGGGCAGTGAATTTAAGAGCCTTGTTAAAAGTTAAAGCTCTAGAAGTATTTTCTAGGTTGCCATCTGCAGATGCTCTTAACTATGAACAATTAAAGTCAGCTTTGCTCAAAAGTTATAACTTTTCTCAATAGGGTTTCAGGTTAAAATTTAGAAATTGTGAGCCCACAAGGCGACGAAACATTAAAACCGTTTGTAATCAGAATGGACAGTTATTTTGACCGTAGGTTCTCTTTGGCTTCCTTGGAAAACAATTTCATAGATACCAAAGATTTTATGTTAAGAGAGCAATTTTCAGTTGTCTGTTCCAAGGATTTAGTTCTATTTTGGAAAGAGATGTTGCAGAACTCCATCACACGGATGGCCGATATCGCTGATCCTTATCGGAAAGTTCGTAGTGAGGTAAACAACTTATCTTATACTAATTTGCCCAGGCAGTGTAAAATTTAGCAACGTTTAAATCATAAGCCACATTTTCAAAATATGACTTACTGTAAAAAATAATATACCAATATCTGAAGGAATAGTGGGGAGTAAGCGGGTAACAGTACTTTGTAGCAATGTCGTTAAAAATACCAAGTTTTATCTTCTCAAGCATTGTGTCCTAATTGACGAAACAGTCCGAGTAGTACCAGTAGCGACAATACAAGTTGATACACATTTTTTCCTAGTATCCTAAATCCAAAATATAGTTAAGAACACTAAAACACACGGGCACCGGGAAAATCTTCATGTCTAAAATAACCGTGGAGACAAGTTTCTAATTATGTTAAAAAGAGGTATATCATTTAGACCTTTATACCCCATCAAAAATTGTTGTAATAAACTAAACCTATGATATTTCATTCGGTTGGCCGTAGTCAGATAAATGCCATTTATGCAGGATGAGGTCACACGTTTTTGTAGGTCTAAATCCGTCCAGGTGATTTGCCGCTGATTGAATCTACACTCAATCGATTGATTGATTGATTGTTTAGTGTTTTACGCCGCGCTCAAGATTATTTCACTTATATGGCGGCGTTGCCAGTTTTATTGTGGGAGGAAACCGGGCTCTAGCTATGCCCGGAGGAAACCCACGACCTTCCGTTGGTAACTGGCAACCATTACACTCAATCGAATAGCTGTAGATCTTGTGGGACAACTTTATCCGGTTACCGACAAGAGCAATTGATATTATTAGTTATATGACGTCCTTGCGAGGGTATACAGGTATATATTTGCCTGACATTAATATTTTAAATATCTACCCGTATACCCACCCAAGGGTGTCATTTAACGAATTTATCACCATCCAGAGCAGTAAACGAAGTATAATCAGTTCACAAAAAATGTCTTGGACATTTTGGGCATATATTGTCCAAATATATATTTTTTCAAAAGTGTGTTAGCTTGAGTCAGTTCTAAATAACGTCGCGAAAAAAATACATTCTACTGTGACGTTGCAAAGTTATTCCGGTTTTCATGATCGTGGGTGAACTCCGGGGTGAACAGAATCAAATATATACACGGAAGGCACTTGAATACAGAATTACATTCTGGGTATTTCGACATATCAAATGCCTAGAAATTAATCAGAATGGGGATAAAGACTCACATTCTGAACATTTCGACCAATGAAACTTACCGAATGAGTTACATGTAGCTATTCAACGGAAAGTGGAAATTAAGTCAATATTAGAAAATTTTAACAATGTGCTATCAGGCGTTCCGGGCCCCACTTATTTTGAACAGCATGTTGTCAATTGGAGAACAGATGAACCCATTAGATCTTAACCATATTCATTACCGTTGGTCATACGCGATGAAATTGAAGAAATGCTTCGACTTGACGTAATAAAACCATCAAATTAGCTTATTGCAGAGTCACCGGTTGTATTGGTTAGTAAAAACGATGGCATTAATAGGTTCTGTGTTGATTATAGAAAAAGTTAATCGTTACTATCTTTGATGCTGAGCCACTTCCGTTAATGAATGACCTATATTGGCAGTTAGCAAATCTTTGTAGGTTATGGAAGTTGATTTTTTGGGACACATAGTTGGTGAGGGGGTAGTCAGACCCAATCATGGTAAGCTTAATTGTCTTTTGAAAGCACAGCAAATAAGGCCTTGTTTGGGGCTTGGCAAATTTTACGGAAAATTTACAAAAAGTTATGCATGTAACATGTTTGTAGCCAGTAATTGTAGTTTCAATAGTCCGCTGTTGATGTATGGTTACAAGGGACCAGGGGAAGGTATGGACGTAGTGGGATCGTCATGTTATCTTCCCGTTACTTGGATATTTGATACTTACTTGTCTTTGGGATGATCTGGGTTAAAGACTTCTACGCCTTTGGGCATCATCATACGGAATAAAATTGGAACCCAACTGTATGGAAGGAAGCTATGGTGTATTTTTCAATGGATACAGTTTCAGACGTATTTGTGATATAATTAAAATATACCTGTGGATTTTCTATTTTTCATATGTAAATTCTTACTAGGAAATTATATATGTAAATTTGTGTAATTCATAAAACTCTATTGTTTAAGTAAAGTTGCTGCAGTTTACTGGACTCGTTGTGAAGTTTATTAAGTAAATTCATTCTCGCAAGATTGAACCCATGACAACCCCAACCACAGAACTCTGCACAAGTGACTTTATAATCAGGAACATTTTGTTATACTATTTGTCCATTGTATTATATGAGAAATCTTACTTTAAATACAACATATACATAAATATACGAACCAAAATGGGTCTTTAATGCGCATGAATGCATATAAGGCTACCTCGGCCATTACTGACTAAGAGTACGGAAATGCCATTGCCTTCGATTGTGTGGAGATATAGTACACAGTATCATGTTCCATTTGTGGTGATGTTAATCTTTTGATTCACCACACCTTCCCTATTTTTCGTTAAGCGACTTGGTGGGTGCTTTCAGCTCGTACCGGAAGTCTCTTGTACAGAAGTGTTACATGACAACAGGGACAAGATTTTAGTTGGAGACAAATATACAGCACGGGTCATTTTACATGTATTCTGACTTATGTCAACAGACCGAAGCACGCCCAAATACGGAAGTGGTGAAAGTGTGTACTGATTCACTGTATCAGCAGAGAATGCCAAAAGGGAGATAACTGCTGAGATGCATTTATAACCATGGTACATTCAATTCAAGTTTTTAATGCATAACCAATTGCAGATGGCCTAAATGCTTTTTAGATAAGGATTTCGCTAGATAGATACTTAACAAAGGGCTATTGGTTGGAAATATAAAGAGGGCAAATTCATTTTAAATGAAAATAAAAGAATGTAGAAGATTTTGTGTTAGACATATACACTAGTGTCCAACAGATACGATACATGTTTGCAATGACTTAAAATAAAAACTAAACAATGAAGAAGTTTAAGTTTGGTGTTATTCTTGTGAGATATCTTTTCACAACCTCTGATCCCCGTTTGGGTTCTGAGAGATAAGAATTGGCTCACAGTTCACAGGCAAGCTTGATCGTAAAAGGCGACTGACCTGGGTCAAATTTTTAATTATTATGGTATAAACCAATTTGTTGTTAAAATTACACTCTATAAGAACATAAATACATATTTACAAATTTGTATAATATAAAATGGTTATTTATATAAATTGTTTAATGTTGCTCCATTGGAGATAATTGTTTCTTGTTTTTAATCCCCGAAAATGATTTACACAGTGTTTTACCAGTTTTTATTATTTCTGTTTCTGTCCTTTTTCAGTTCTAATGTATTTTTGATGTAAAAAATGTATGATGATTTAATTTCTTTTCGCCGCCGTATAAGTGAAATAATCTTGAACGCGGTACTAAACTCTAATCAATCAATCAATCACAACCTCTGAACCAAATTCATTTCAATCAAATCAGTACAGTCAATATGGCAAGCCTTTTAAGATGGGTGGGGTCGAAAAATGAACATTTCGTTACAGCACTGGTCACAGAAACAACGGGAAATGTCAGACCACACGTCTCAAAGTCAAGTCAGTAGCGGGTATGTCCACCGTGAACATCAATACATGCCAGAACACGCCTTTGGACTGATGACGTCAAACGTCTGATGACGTTGGGAGTGATGTGTTCCCATCCCTCGAGGAGAGATCGTTCCAAGTCGTTGACTGGAGGCTCACGGCGCTGTCTGATTTGCGGATCAAGGCGGTCCCATAAGTGGGATTAATCCCCAGTGAACATACCGGTCATTGCAAAACCTGTACGTTGGACGTCGAACTCGCCTGACCCATATCAATCTGTTGTTTCGGTGCCGATGCGTCAGGAGCGATCCGCAGAGGGGAGAGTCTGCTGTGCCCCAGTGCTTTAGCCACCGCGAACGTCGCTGTTACGTGCGGTTTCTCAAGTGTAATACCCCGATGAAACGATCTTCACGGTGAGTGGTTACCCGGGGTCTTCCACTCCTGGACCTGTCTGAAGTCCGACGTGCCTGACGTAACCGCTGCATCAACCTGGTGATAGTGATGGGTGCACAGCCCAACCTTCTGGCTACATCGACGTGTTGGACCATTCCAATGACCCCCCCTCTCTCTCTCAATGGCTGTCAAACGTGGCATGTCTTTTGATCACTTTGTTGCTGTGATATCAACGTGTATGCTCAGCCCTTTTAAACAGCTTTTCTGCACGTGCAGAACATGCTAAAGAGGGCAATGTCACTTGCACGAAATGTAAATATTCTCCCGAAGTTTTCAAGTGTTCTCGGTATTTTTGGTTGATGCGTTGTGTTTGGAATCTGCAATACGAATTAGCATGTTTTCATATTATAAAATCAATTCCTAACAAAACTATTTTGGAAACAAGTTGGTATCGTTTCTTTTGGGACACTGGTGTATTATCAATGTATGTAACAATGTAGGAGCTCAAATTTGAAGGCCATCCAAGAATCCGGGATTTATTTCTAGTATAGCCTTTAGAACACATCTCCGGCTATCAAGGAGCTTCCGGGGCCTCGGTGACCCTTGACCCTCGTCCATTCGGTTGTGACAGTTGCCACGTAAACGAGTTCAATCAATTTTAAAATAGGTTAAAGGATAAATACCGAGTTCTCAAGGTGATTTGTAACTGTAAGTCAATCAAATACGTATTTACAAAATATAATGCTGAAACAAATCGAGCCTCTAGGGCGTTAAAATAAAAACTATGCATATCCTCCTTCGCCAATCGGAAATATCTTTATGCGACGTCATACTCGTGTATGACGTTCGTGTATGACGTAACAGCAATGATAATAATGAGAAAAAAATTAAGGTATCACAACATAGTTAGTTGTTTGTGAACAACACGAGCTTTGGACACCTGTACCGGTGTCTTCGTCAAGTGTAATTAAATTTAATATTTCAAAACATTGACATAAATACTAAAGAAAAGAACAAATATGTATTTTAAGAACAAATGTTTTTTTTCTAGAATTGATATGTCAGCAATGAAGCCACGGCGCTAAGCTATTTCATTTAAGAAATAAATGACGTCCAGTCGAGCTGTGTGTTGCTGAATAAAGGGTCTACGGTCGAAGATACCACTATTGAGGGCGAGCTATAACCGTGGTATCTTCTGCCATCAGCCAATTAACCAAATGACGCCATCTAGTTTGAATAGAGGGGCACTGTCTGAAACTTGTCATTTATTCCAGTTAAAGGCCCACTTGCCGCCGTAGCCTGTTTAAATTTGCTAAGAAAACCAATTCACATGAGCTTACTACGACTAATACCACTAAACTTAAACATAGGACAAATAAAATATGTCTTGTTAGCTTTAGAATGTAGAAATGGGGTGAAAAACAAACGAAGAATCGATCTTTCTTTTTTAATGTAAACAATATTCCTGATTTTCGCGGCAAGTGTGCCTTTAAATATTATTATGATAGGAGTGAGGTCAAATCTATAAGAATATTCAAACATTTTACAAGTGCCTTTCGGTGCGAATACCCCTTCCACAACTCCAGACTATCTGGCTCCGTATGAGTTGGCGTCATATAGGCTTAAATGAATGATTAATTGAAAAATAAGTTTAAAATAAACTTATCTGACGATGCAAGTGAATGTGCGAGTGAACAAAAAGACACTCCTTATTATACTCGTGTAACGTGGATTTAATAACCACGTATTGACATTGGTATAGTCATATTTTGGAGTGCTTTTAAAGGATAGCGATTTCCAGGAAAAGTGTTTGTATGGCTTCCTGAAGTCACGACAACGTGTGAAGGAGACGGTTCAATAAGGAGACTAGACAACCGCGGCTGGCTTTCAAAGAAATCGAATAACTATTTCTTTTCTTTTGCTTCAAAATCTAGAAAGGACAAAAGCAAATCTAGTAATTAGTTTCGCTCAATGGGTGTTAACAATTCATGTAATCAACAAAAAGTGATTTAATAAAGAATTTTGGAACCGTTGACAAGTTGCCTTACATAAACAATTTTATACGTTTTATAAATTCAATTGCACTCAGAGCAGTAACTCTTCTCTTCAAAACGCCGAAATTCTAGACTGTTCATCAATCAAATCCTTTAATAAGCACATCTAGAATATATGGCATTTATATTGAGTAGCCCAGTATCTCCTTTGGTATGTCCATTCCATTGTATGTGGGTTTTTTATTAATATATGTGACCTATAACTGTAGAACCCATTGGGGTTTCCAGGTTCACATGTCTGTTTCGAATCCATACGCCTATCAGAAATCAACATCACATACATATATCGGAAGTAGACTGATAGATAACAAGTAAAGAAATACGCCTGACCATTAGCAAGAGCGTGTGATTACTTTGCCCTTTGAGTAGTTGTCCACAACTGTAGAGTTTTTAACATGGATTTGAAAATTGGGTGCTTCCGAGAACCATCCACATCGATGCCAAGAGGCATATGAAGCATGATAAGAGATTCGTCGACAGGCGAGAACTAAACGAGGAGCTAGCTGAGTGTGTGATACAGCTAATAACATTCACTGGCAATCCATATAAGCCAATCACCCATCCAGCGATCGCAAAATCACTGGACTAGACTGACAGCAGTTGTAGGTCCGCCTCATTCCTTACAGAAAAGCAGTATGCTTTGTCGCGATACTTTCAGCGTTCACACGTTGTCATTCTATAACCAATGGAGCTGTGTAATGTGCTACTGGTATCTGTTCCAAGGGAAAGCAGAAAATTCTGGGTTTTTTCGAAAAGATGACAACCGGGCTAATGTTTCATTTGCACAGGCAGCTGTGCATGCCGGACTAATACCATCAGTTGTACCGACAAACTTTACCAAAGAACAGGTATGCAAAACGCTATCTACTGATGAGTGTAATAGATGGATACTTTGTTGTGAGGCAGCACGCAAATGCTGTGGAAATCATCCACAAAAATACATTCACGATCAAAGACAGCTGTCTTGCCCTGGTACATGGGACGGGTACGCCTGTTGGGATCCAGCACCTCCTGGGACGAGAGTGTATCAGTATTGTCCAACGTTTATTCAGTATGCCTACCCTACAGGTATGTAGACAGGCGTCTTTTTGTATGGAGTCTTATGTAGTTTTTGCGATTTTTTTACTGCATCATCTATTTATTGACCATCGAATTTAAAACGTCCCTCATACATGTAAGTCTATTTCATAAAAAAACAAAACATTTTTTAGCTAAACGTTAGACTTTAGCATTTTTCTGTATCAGCACAACTATAATACTGAACTTATAAAAATTATGTTATAACAGGTATACTGCTGCTGTAGATAATTAACTAGACCTCAGCAGTCTGACTGACCGGATTATTTGAAGAATCCTTGAATGAGAAATGATACACATTATTCAAAACGTAATTTGGATAAGTGAAAATACATTTTAAAATAAAAAGTAAGGGTTCTCTTAAAACTATAAATATCTCCAAGCACGACAGTATTGTCGGATTTTAAAATATATTCCAGTATGTATTTGTGAATCGTGACCAACGTTCCATGTTTGCAATACACATTCTCTGTATGCAAAGAAAATATGACGTTAATTTTTTTTCATGCCATCTTTAAAGGGGCATGAGCTGCCAAAATTCACAGTTGTTTCATAACTTCTGATCGTCACGACAGTAAGAGGCTTTGAAGGCTATCGAAAAACTAAATGATTGGCGTGGAAATGAGAAAAATCCATACAGTATGTGGCCTGTATGAACCGAAAACGTGTTCAAAAGTAAATAAAATTTAAATAACCGGGACGACCATTCATTCATTCTAAGCCAAAGTTAGTTTAAAACAGTACTTTATCGTACATTTTCGAGACTTGAAGCATTAAAAGCTTCTGAATTCTACCTCTTGAGAAAAATAGCCAATAATTTCAGCATTCTGTTTTTACGTCAAAATATCAACATTTTGGCAGCTCATGCCCCTTTAAGTAAAGTTAAAGGGATTTGACAGGGGATTAAGATGCATGGGTCGCAAAATTACCTTGATTACATGTATGATGAAATATAGAAACACCTGTTGCCTTTGATGTCTCTTCCCAATCAGGTTCAGCTAATAAATTGAAATATTAGCTGATTGATCTTAAATCAAGCTAGATATATACCAGAACTAAATTATGGAGATGATTATGACTTACATTAGTCGAGATCTTTAGTAATATCTACCAGCTTTATTTGAGTCCAACTTTGGACCAAGAGAAAGTGTAAAAATCTAACTAGGGCTTAAATTCGACCATTCTAGTTGGACAGTTTGCCATGTGCCTTCGAAGGTCGGAAGTTTCTTCCAGGCAACGAATTATTTTCATTTCCCCACCACGTCGCCGTCAACGTCGCCAGGTAGGCTAAATAATATTGAATGTGCGCAAAACATCAATCAATAAACCTATGTATCCAATTACCCCTCTGTCAGCTAGATCTAAGCCAAGACGTTTGTTGTTATGTAAGTTGGGATTTGGGAAATCCTGTATGTAGTTATAATGAAATTAGTCCGGCGCTGTTACAATAGATAGCTTAAAGTAAAACCACCATACCCAATTAAGATGTACACGTGTATCTAGATGCTCTCTGGAAAGAAACAGTGTAGTATGTTCAGACTCCGCTGGCCAAGTAGTTATTATCAAATAAAAACGAATCAATATGATACAAACGGTTGTTAGTAAATGACGTGTGTTGGCTTTCTTTGAATGAACCTAAGGGCAAAGCTAGGGGAGGAATGGACAAATATGTCTGCAAATGTACTTTCCATGTCGAACAATAAGCTGCCCTCAGCACAAAATCATTCTTCTATTGTCCCAGGTGTGTAAAGTGGTTAACAATCAATGAAACCTTGGCCTTAATTATAGCATGGCAAAACATTGATGTAACCTCATGATAAAATAGATTGTACCGATGAATCACTTGAAGGTTGATCTTAATTTGCTATCCTAATAACACAACCGAGAATTACCAGCTGCCGGCTGCTCTTGGAGACTATTGTACTTTTTCACATGTAATGGAAACGTTTCCATAATGAAATGACTTGAGAACGTGGCCAGGAACAAAATAAAAACGTCGGATAATGTTCTAATTGTATGTATTTTTACACCTACATGTAGGTACTATATTTTCATAGCTGACAAAGCCTAATGACGATACTGCTATATTCACATAACAAAGTTCCGTATCAGTCGACTCGTTGATACAGTTATATGTCTCATCATCCGAAAGTAAGGGTTACATGTACATATATACAGTAAAAGATAAGTTAAAATAATGACTTAACCACGACTCGAAGCTTGTCTGTATTTGTATCTAGACTAAATCGAGTGTTTCAAATACTTAAAATGAAAGGAAAATATGAACTCAAAGTGTTCTCCGACATGTATCTCCAGCTTAAGGTGAAACTAGGCAGGACACGCTGGATATTTAAAACAAAACTGTCCATCCATCGTTTAAACATTTAAATAGAAGAACCCTTTATTTGCTTGAAGATGAAAAGGGGCTTCTGCCCTTTAACTTTAACGAAATGTTATGTTTTTTGGGGGGTTAATGCATTGTTGAGGTCTAAGTGACAAGAACAGGTGAGATATAATTATAATCCATATACACCATAGGCGTCTTATGTTAAACATCAAAGATTTAGACAGCTATGCTTGTTTTTTTTGTATATGGTTATGTATGAATATTGTCATAATAATGTTATAGCTCTGATAATATCGGGTGGGCAAAAAAACTAACCCCCCCCTCCGTTTTGCCTATACATATCTAAAACTATATATTTACGTCGCAAATTAAAAAAAAATTGACACACGCGACCAAACACCTGTTTTGGTGAAACGGCCAGCTTGTTTAGCGAGTGAATACCATTTGCACACAAACAGCGAGTAAAAGGAAAATCCAATACTTGAGGGTTGCCAAAACGTTGTTATTACTCAAAATAAACTCGCCTTATATTTTTTCCAGCAAGACAGTATCTTTACATTTTCAGTAAACGTAATATTTATCGATATTTGTTTTTTGTTACTTTCTTATACTGTTTAGAAATCATATTACTGTCAGAAGACGTTCATACATATACTGTCACTGTTTATGAAAGAGCTAAGTGGGTTTGAGCATTTAATGTTTTTGTACATAGATTTTCCTTTTTTCCATTGTTTTAAATTTTTCAAAATATCTCACTAAAATCTATTAAGTTGACCGTTGCTTAATTTTTGAGTTATTACATGATTAAAAAGGTCCACTCGATATATTTGATACCCGTAATCCAGCACAACGGAATACAAATATTGAAAAAAAAGGCCCTCAGGTTTACTGACAAATAACGAAGAACAAATCAGTCACACGTTTTTTTAAAGCCAGCTTTGTCCAGTCGGATTTCGAACATATATTACACTCTTTTACATTTGAAACAGATTTGTCTGAAAATAATTTTCTATAGAGCCAAATACACAAGCCTGAAAGGATTATTTCACTGGGCTCAACAAGGATTCAGCCTTATATTTGAACGAGGCGGTAATTTATTTGACGTGTGTCGGTCAAGTGGGTTGACATTGGAGATGTAGAACGTGGTTTTATTTCTCGTAGCCTTGGAAAAGGATAATTCAGAGAGTAAAATTGTCTGGAAGCTGACTATTCTAATTTGCTTCTTTGTCGATGTACGGATGTAAAGATAGTCGTCAATTGAGTTATTATGTTTAATAAGCCACGAATAATTCCCACGCATTTCTTACAGTAATCAGCTAAAGGGAAGGGTTTATTTTGGACAAAGTATATCCATTGGCAACATAATTACACGACAAACCAAATTGGTCGTATATTGTGCCCAAGCTTTTATGCGCTCAGAAAGGTCTTAGACAGATGGTGGTCGCGTATGAAACGTCTTTTTTAATTGAGAAAAACAAAACTCACAACTAAACCGTTTGACAAGAAAGTTTTTCCCGTTCGTCATATCTGCTTTCGTCCACAATATATTAAAAAAAGAACCTTTTAACTCGGATCCGAATGATGTCTGGTTAAAACATCGACTGTATTATCTCAGACAACATTGTGAGTTCAAGTAAATAGTGATGTTATTGGCCTGTCCTTCTTTGTTCCACGGTCGTTTTTCACATGTTGAGTTAAATCAAAATACTTCTATTCTTGTCGAAAATCTTGCTGACTGGCGTCTAGTCAACAAGAGTGTTTGACCAACGATCACACATGTAGTTGAAAACGAACCTGAAATTCCTTTACCGGAATCTTGAACTACTATGGTCGCTTTTTGTAACTTTGGCAAACATGGAAAGTTTCTAACGTATTTTTGATATTATTAAATATTTCGTAGTGTTATTCTTGTATTTGAAGAACAGCACAGCGTAGTGTTATTCGTTACGATTCTTGCTTTCAGCAATGGCTTACAAAGATTGTGATGATAACGGGACCTGGTCCAAAAATCCAATGACGGATATGGAGTGGACATTTTATGGCGATTGTGTACAAATTGAGGTAAAGCTATGGTAAAATGTTTTTTTTATATTTCAAAAGCTGAGTTATGAACTATTCTTTTGAGCAACAACCACTCATTAGTCTAAATATAGCCACGAGAAACAACTGCATTCCATCGGAAGGGGGGGGGGGATTTCAGATTGCAACCCCATCAAAACGTCTTATGAAATCCACTGAGCATAACCACTGCAATGGAAATATAAATATCTTTGTTACCAATGTTAGTCTGAAGTTTATTGTTATTTTGGAGTGAATACCAGTTTGTAAAAACCACCTCTAATTTCTAAAAGTGTTGCCATGTTAACATTACAGCACCGATTCTTTCATTACTTAAATTACCTAACCGCCGATACAGAGTCGGTAAAGAATTGGCTTTTAATTACATATGTTCTGCTTCTAATTACTTGTAGGTTGAAAATCAATTTGTTTACCATCTCAAACCAAGGTGGTTGCGTGCGAACTTCCCTAGCGTAAAGTCATCTAAGCAGTTACAGAACAATAAGTGTGCGGCAAAAGGACATACTCGCAATGTGTCTAAACACATTGTATTTATCTTTTGTTACCATCGATAAATCCCTTGACAAAGATGCATACAAGTCTGAGAATGCAGGTTTAAATGAAAAATTAATGAAATGAGTTTTTATGAGTGGCTATTCGTCGTTTCACAAGAATATCTCGTTTTTTTTTTAAAATTCTGAAAATCTAAAGTAAAACACATAATTGAAACCAATGCTAAGGTGTGTATTAAACTATTCAAGTCAATTTAAACTCAATTTTATTTACGAAAAAGGAGCCCTCCATTAGACATAACAAAATTTCCTCTGATAAATCCTATATTTTTCTAGTCACTCCGGGCTTAGTTAAAGAGCATCAGTCAAACACACTTCTACATGTCAAGTATGGCTATGGAACAAAAATCAATAACATAGATTTGTCTCGTCTATACCGCTGACAATGAGATCATTAGTTGCCTTTTTAGAACACATACAGCGACATAACTATTTATTTCTTCGAAATTGGCGTGTGCTTTGAAGCAACACGAACGGAGGTGATGGAGGTGGGAATACGCTACCAATTGACACCCCACATAATGGACCTAATACTTCATCGGATAAAAGAAAAGAATTTGCATTCGCAAAGCGAATCCCTGGCAATGTCTTTGAGAACGATCAAATAGGAAATTAATACTACCGCAAAACATGGTACTCAGTGATAATACATCTAAACAAACAATGTGACAAATATAATATGCATTCGTTTTAGAGATATATAAATGAGCTATCTGATAATTTGACCTGCATGTCTTTTCAGATATACCGCTCTCTGTTTGCCGTAAAACTTACCTGTAGTGTCTTGAGTTTGGCGGTTCTGGTTCCAACGTTAATGGCAACCCTTCGGGACAGGTACGGGGACTGTTATATATATATCTATGTTTTACTGGAAATCAAAGCAGATCTTTTCCACATTGTCAAATATTTCTTAGGACAGGTCATCTGTGTGCTGCATATTGATGAACTGTACCAGGGTAAAGTGAATAAGAATGAAGTATTATAGGTTAAATACATGAATCTGACAAAAACTATGAAAGTGTAGGTTTTTTTCTTCAAATAATCGTTCAGTAAAACTTATTCCGTTTTTTGGTTATATTTAAGAATTATTTAAGTCATTTAGTCACGTTATCGATTTTCCTATGGAAGAGACAGAGAGAGAGAGAGAGAGAGAGGGGGGGGGGGGCTGATTCTAACACAGCTTTCCTGTAAGGTTTTCTTAAAGTGGCATGAGCTGCCAAAAATGTTGATATTTTGACCTAAAAACAGAATGACATATAATTCGGAAGCTTTTTAGTGCTTCTAGTCTCGAGAATGTACGATAATGTATTGTTTTGAACTAACTTTGGCTTAGAATGAATGAATGGTCGTCCCGGTTATTTAAATTTTGTTTACTTTTCGAACACTTTTCCGTTTCTTATAGGCCACATACTGTATTGGTTTTCCTTATTCCAACGCCAATCATTTGGTTTTTCGATGACCGTCAAAGCCTCTTACTGTCGTGACAATCAGAAATTATGAAAAAAGTGTGAATTTTGGCAGTTCATGCCACTTTAACTTTAAGTCGATAATGTGTTTAACAGGATTACCTTTATATCCATATAACAGGAAAACCCGTGGTCTACCCGGAGCGACAATAAGAGCCCATTTCCTGACATCATTTATCTGTTTTGCTCTGGCGAACATACTATGGGATTCATTAGTGTTTTATGATAGACTTGTCAGACCGCTGTCGGAAACACTCATGTATAAAAACGCGGTAAGTGAAAAGCGAATTAACTATGTGGAATAGATTTATATATTTATGAGCACTAAAACACACGGGCACAGGGAAAATCTTCTTGTCTAAAATAACCACGGAGACAAGTTTAGTTTTTTGAATAGATTTATACATGTGCAATAAGTGATAAACTCAAATGTTTCTTTTTGAATACTCTTCTGTTCCGGTGAATTCAAAATTTCACCAAAATTTGGCAGTAAACACCCAAACCCGTGTATAGCATGTACTGTATATGGAATGGTTGCTCAATTATTGAGGTTGTTTGTTACTGTATAGAACGACAATATATTTCGTTACATAAAGACGTGTGAACCAATTGACCAGTCATTGCCATACCGGCTTACCAAGATTGCTTGTCCAAAATGGGAATAGTTACAAATTTCATAGGAGAGACCATGAATTTGCTTTCCGACTTTGACGTCATGACCAGTTGTTAGCAAGACAGCTATTGTCTGTCAAACAGTTTTTTTTACCACAGGTGCTTTTAGTTTAATCTTACTTTTTGAATGATATGAATTGTTGTAAAATTTTCTACATACAATCTGCAACACAGGATCTATTTGCGCACAGTTACATTTGAAACCCAAACTCACTGAACATATATTTTTAAGTCTTCGTCTTCCATCGTAGACTGTGTTAACGGAGAGTTATTATGCCGTAGGGGAATTGGACGTGTATCGAATTGTTAGAAATCACACAACTGAAACCTCGACAGCTTTTCTTTGAGAATATTGAGACAAATTGATCTGTTTGTCCATTATGCAGTAGTCTGACAGCTTCTATTCTCTGAGCCATCCTTAGGGCTTCACAGAGGTCTGCTAATTAAGTACGAGTATCTGAAGACCAAAATCTCTGGATTATTTGCTCTTCGCTAAACGCGAGCCCTAAGCAAAAGCTATGGTTAGAGAGAAGTAAGAGTTGTCTACTGGCGATTTGTCTCTGTTTTCTGATAATTTAAGACGATCTCCTATACTCTAAGCCAAAGAAAGTTCCTTTAGCAGTCTGTTAAAATACGAGATCACAAACCACTCAAAACTTTCGAGAGTATTTTCAACAAGAAAAAGATGATGTTGGATTCAGGCCATATGCTATTACCCAGAATGAACGCTTTCAAGTGATGGTTCCATTGGTCAAATCTCGACCAGGGTTATTTGTAAATGACACGCCAGCGCCCTTGAGCGACATTTCGACTCTATTTCAACATAACAGATCGAGGGTGTCTTAGAGGCTTGATCAAAGTTTCTCATGGTCACCTTTATTAGTCTGTCAAGCGAAGCTTGTAATAAGTAACATTTCAATAAAGGTAAAATAGCCACCGAACAGTAATCCTGTAAAATAGGCGCTGCTATATGTTTTGTGGATTGCACTTTTATGGAAAATTGTTCAATGATTAGAAAAGTGCCACGTTTAAATAAACAACTGCTCAAATTGTATATATCAAACATATATGTGGTAAAATGTTTTATGTTTAGTTGTTATGCAAACTGTTTCATTCAGTTACAGTTTATTTCTCTCAAATGTCCTTCATCGATAATATATACATGTAAACTGTTGATAAAACGTCGTACGAATGTATTTTTTCACATAGGCTTCATGCAAGGCCTTGAACATATTCACACGATATTTTCAAAGTACAAAGTTCTTTTGGATGTTCTGTGAAGGCCTTTTTCTTCACAACTTGGTAGTAAGGGCACCAAGAGTCTTTCAGTCCATTTTAGGAATGGTGATTTTTGCATGGGGTGAGTATAGATATTTGACCTTATTCATATTTTTATGTTGTGTTCAACGTTATTTTGAGCGTCTATAGAACAGTCGTTACTGGTTATATAAATAACTAACATGTTTTCCGTTGTAAATTATAAATAACTCGTATCTAAATTATTTATTTGCTGGAATCATTTGCTGTACGGGATTTGATCGAATCTTTTTCAAAAAGAAATCTAAACGGTGAAATCTGGTTTCTGTTAAATATTTACACATTTTGCCTTACCACACGGGCGAAGTGATATCTATTGCCTGCCATGTAAAAACATGTACGTTACTTTACACTCCCGCGGATGGATTGAACTCAAGCGGAGACATGATGTCTGAGCAACGGTATTAGATTCATATCGATATGGATCAGCTCAACATTATAGTTTGTATAAACACTCTCGCTGAGTATGGTGTTAAGAGATACTGGATTACATTACCGAAAATACAAATGTAGAGATCAATGCATACAAAAACTCTAGTAACTAGAGATGGATATACCACTGTCATTACAGAAGAGTCTAACTGACAGTGACTAAAGTTCAATTTGAAATCACGACCCTTTGATGTCGAAGAACTGATTATTAACCTGCACTAGCTTGAAGCCAAATAAAGTCAATGCTAACGCCGCACTCTCTGATTAATGTTTCTCGACCAGAAAGACTTCGTTACAAGAGATGTTAAAGGGTTGTATTTAAGGGGCTGCTGCCAAATCTCATTAAAATATTCTATACAGTATAACATGAAATAGCTTTAAATACAACATTTACTCCTCTACTCAAAAAAGAATTATGTTTGAATTGCAATAATGTCACTATGCAAAAAAAAAAAAAAATAAAACAGTGAATCACAAATACGTTTCCACCTGACCATCATCAACCCAAATGATCCCGCTTCTCACTTAAATGTCTAAAATTGAAACCACAAAGCGCAATTTTGTTTATTGTATTTCGAAAAGTTTCAATTCAGTAAGTTTATTGTCTTTGTCTGCTAGATGTAAATTCTATGGAAGGTCAGATACTCTGTGCTCACATAATGGATTTCAAGACCACTTAAATTTCATTTTAAGATACAAACACCTTCATAGCTCTTGTGACATTTGTGAAGATATTGAACTTTCATGAACTATCTGTGCGTAAATTCACTAAAAGTACACAATTAACATCTCCAGTTATGTTTAAGATGTCTAGATATATGACAGACGTAAAAATGAAGCCGGAACACCAACCGAAGCTTGTAATATCCGATCCAATAGCGCGTAGCTTTAATGTTGGATTACACTCATTGCAGTTTGTTTTGTCTGTTGTTTACAGGCTCGAATTTATCAACATTGTTGTCGCTCAAAATGTGCCCTTCGGTCGTAATTCTCAGAATAAGTCTCGCAAACACGTTTATCGTTTGTTCGTTTAGACGACCCAACTCGTAAGGCTGCTTGTGCACATGTTCGTTTGTTCACATTGTATGTACCAAACCATTGTCTGTTTCTTTTATTTAGTCTCAAGTTTGAAAGTTGCTGAAAAATTAGTTTTTAAGGGAAATATCTTTTCTTTAATTTATGCTGTAAAACAACCAGACATAGGGTTCAAATTTAACATTAATAATTTGATAGGACATTTAGTGTTTTCCCATGTTACATGCGATAAGAACTGGTCAATATATCGATTCACATAAGAAATGTTTAAAACCCTTTTAACGTGGGTGTCATTCTAATGAGATTCTAATGCAAGTTTTTGCACTTAATAAAGACACCGGTACATGTGTCGAAAGCTCGCGTTGTTCGCAAAATATACTTCGTGGTGATGCCTTAATTTTTCACCCTTACATCAATTCGCGTAAAACAATATTAAAATCCGTGAAGTCAAATATCAGTGGGCGTTGAACATTATAGATGACGGTTGACTAATGATTGTAGCAAGTGATGACGGTGACGAAGAGCGATACAAACAGATGTCAGCCAGACTCCTCCCAATAACATGTAACTTCTCTGATTTGAATAAATTATTACGTCACTCAATATATTGGTCATCTTGTTACAAACAGTCCATATGACATTTAACATGGAGAACCGCTAGAAGCTTTGTCAAATGATGTGTGTTAACGATATCAAGTTGAAATTTGAAGCCTTTATCAAACTCAGTTTGACCCAAAACAATTTTTAATCAGCTCCCAAACGTGTGACTAAATAAATGAGACGGACAATGCTCACTCAGATGAGCATGTTCATGCAGAACATTGCTGACGATATCAGTAACCTAGATTTTCTAGTCTTGTTCGGTCCACATCCTGTTGTTGTGATATGGTATGTCACACAGCGAGAGAAGCGATTCATTGGTCATCCATCGATGTGAACGGAGACAAGACAAACGGTGACAGATTAGACCTAATGGAATGCCCTGCTTACCTAGATGTCAATTGTATTTAGAATCGGTGTTATTAAAGGCGCTTAAGAAGAAAGTAAATCCGACAAGTGCTTAATCAAAAATAAGGTTACAGCCACAAACTTCTTTGAAAGCTACTTCACAACAAAGCGAGACGCTTGTCGATTAGGTTACAGTGTTCCAGTTGGAATTTTTTGAATTGATGTTTTAGGCCGCACTCAATGTGTTTCACTTATATGGCGGCGTTTACTGGAAGAGGAAACCATGCTCTGTCCGGAGGAAACCCTCAAACTACCGCAAGCACCAGTTTTCCACACTGGGTGATCGAAGCAAATTTATCATTTTTCATTTGGCCTGAGTGGGATTTCACCACGGGATATAAGGCGCCTGCAACAGTTGGATATTGGGTGGCAAATTTGGATTATAGTTTAAATGAATCGGATGCCAGCTTTTATAATAACCCGAGAAAACATATTCTGAAAGGAAATATTATTGTTAGTAGTTTCTGCCATAGAAATTTGTTGCTTAATACTACCTTGTTTATTGCATCGATTCCTTATCTCCAGACAATGTGTCTATTTAATACTAGCGTGGGCGCTGAACAGTAAACGTCTGAACGTTTTCTAATCCAAAGGGTCTACATTAATTGATATGTGTAAGGTAGTACTTAATAAAATATGAGGTGTATCCGCTGATTCCCAATCGCAGGAAAACAAGTAAAATTCTGCCTAAAGTCTCTATTGAGGCCTCACTGTATAGACCCTTTCGGCTTAAAATATGTTTTTCGAGAGTTTGTTCGAATTGTATTGCATTGACGTCATTTCTTTGCTGCAAGCGCTGTGGCACACTTCGGAGTAAAATCGAATAAGACAGAGACGAAGAAAACAAAAAGAAGAAACCCAGAAATGCAAACATTCATCACTTCATTTGACTCTATTTAAAATACAAGATTGATTATTGGAAAAAAAGCAGAAAAATAAACAGTAAGAATGACTCTTATTGTTAAAACATCTTACCCAACAACCCCTAAGAAGCTTAATAAATATTTACGGAATATAGGAACCACAATAGGCCCTTGTGGCATCGGTGCTTACATAACTCTCTAAACAGACTGTTCATCGGACTAGATCTTTAAATACTAGTATTTTGTTCTATCACACAACCAAAGCGTCATATAATTTGGTTTTGTTTTGGTTTAGCAATATCAGTCTAAATCTTGTTATATCTTTTCCACGACTTGTGTGCCATAATCTTGATCCATCTTATTGCCAGACGAGCGTGAAAATCTAATTTGTTGCGTTATCGATTGAATAGAAGTTTTGAAAAGGATGGAGAGATCAATTCCATGATCAGAGTACCATTCATTGTGAAACATTACAGTTAATGTTCTTTTTAAGGCAGTCTAACTCTATTTGATTTTACCATCAATAGCTTCTTTTTTGTCGAGGTAACCATTCTGTATTTAAGCTTTGAGATTTATGTTTTTCACTTTTGTATTTAAGGTGGCCCACTTTTGCCAATGGGAATATATTGTATTATGCGGTATTTACACAATGATGACAGGTAATAAGCTATGATATAAACAATGATTTCATTTTGCGTTCACGTTTGTTAAATTAAGACATAGTCAAACTCTTCAATCATAAAACTATACATGTAGTTTTATTTCACTTATTGTCACTTATTGTCACACAATACCATAGGTAGACAAGTTATGTAGCCACAAAGGGCTAAACTGACTCCAGATACAACTCTGATCTCATTATAGTACACGTTTCCTGTAAATTATAACAGATTCCATTTCTCTACAGCAGAATACTATCTAGGAAACATTTAAATTCCAGGTATTTGTGCTTAAAGATATGAGCTGCCAAAAACTCGAACTTTTTTTCATAAATTCTGATTGTCACGACACTAAGAGGTTTTGAAAGTCAACGAAAAACTAAATGATTAACGTTGGCATGAGGTAAATCTATACAATCTGTCTTCTGCACGAGAAGAAATAGTTTCCGAAAATTAAACAAAATTTAAATAAATGGGACGAACGTTCATTCATTTTAAGCCTAAGCTGGTCCTCAACACAACTTTATCACACATTCTCGAGACACTAAAGAGCTTCTGATTTGCACGCCTTGGGGAAAAATAACGGAAAACTATCAACACTTTGTGCAGCTCATTTAATATCAGTAACTACAGTTATCTAAGTTTTACCAATGAAGTATTTGTCTTTTTTTCTTTTAGTTGCTGGGTAAAAAATGCTAATCGCTTTGAATGGATTATATATGCACCGAATTTAACCTGCCTTGTGGTACGTTGTGTATTTTACATATAACTTCATCTAATCATTAAAATAGCTAAGTTTGTGTGCCATTGCACTTGGAGGATGTTAAATCCAATTTAATCGAACTGTTTTTACCTTATCCGATTTCATCTTGTTCGTGAAAAGGGGAGGGAAATACTGGGGTCAAGATTTCAGGCTGTTCGTTGCTGACGAGTCAGTCTGCTGGTTGAGCCTCGGTGTCCCACAGTCCAATAGTCGCCGAAGATCGGGAGTTTCCTCCGGGTAAACAGCCCCCCCACTCTAAACCTGGCAACGCCGCCATACGAGTGAAATAGTCTTGAGTGCGGCAATCAATCAATCTGTCTGATGGTAAGGTTATATTATCACTAAAATATAGCCGAACGTCTAAACGGACTCTAAGTGGTTGGGCGTTTATGGTTAAACGATGTTTTTCATTCAGTTTGCCCAAGGGTAACAATTACTTTTTTCTCATTGGAATAATTGAGATATACTGCTGTGGTCAACAATTATAAATGCCCCTAAAAGCCTATATTCAGGTTATTTATATTCAGCTATGAAAGAACGATTGGACAGTGAGTAAAAGTAGGCGGTTTTAATAATGTGATGAACATACACTTACTTTTCTTTAGTACCCTGTACACATGAGCTTATACAAAATGAAACATTGGTGTTGCATTAACGGAACACGTAACTCTAGTAAATATTTCTCTTTTTAAACTTCGCATCCTATTGACAGTTATGTGAATAGTGTAATAAAATAGCCTTTGTCTATTGTGGAGAATGAAGGACGCGTGGATGATTTTCATTAATAGTTCCAACTAACAATACTTTTAACCATCAATATTTTCTTTTTTCTTTCCAGTGCAATGTTATCTTTTTATCCAGCTTGCTTAAAACTTTTCTTCAACGAATAAAAAGTCAAGCCACAGAAAATGCCAGTTACAGGTAGGTCTTAAGCTACACTTGTGGACGAGTTGCAAAATATAGGAAAATATTGGACGAAACAATAAGATAATTCTTGTTCATTTTAATGGAGATGTACAAAATGAGAGCTTTCCACTGATACCAATCTTGTAGGTCGTTTTTAAATCAACACAACCCCCAAAATGAACTCACACATCCCGGCTATTTGAATGTTGTTCATCGACAGCTCATGCCACTGTCATCAAGTTTCTCAAGACGAAAATTTTGTTATTTTTCTGTTAAAACAAATATCTGAAATTATCCGCTAATTTTCACAAGAATGTGAAACATTTCAGTGTAACTATGGTATCCGTAATGTATGTAAAGGTTGTGCTTGAAAGTAACTTGTACCGAAAATGGACGAACGAAAATATAAATTTTGTTTACTTTTGTTTAGATCACTTGCAGTATTGGTCGTTTCTGTCAATAAGTCGAAAGTATGGAAGGTGTTAAAATCTGTTAAAGTGAAGTCTCTTTTGCTTTTATCCATTCAGTGTAAGAAACCAAGTTTTACATAGCGAGCTAAAACATTGTCATGAATCTTTTGATAGAGCTTTTTGTTTTCCCTTGCTCATTATCGTACGGCCAGCAACATTCCCAATAAATCAAGTGGCGTCAGTATTTATTCAAATTCGTGATGTCAGATGTCAGTGACCGTGACAAAGTATGAATCAGTAATTATAGTCGAGATTTAACCAATGTTCGTTTTGAAATAAATTGTGACGTCATTTGGATATATCTATCTTGTGAATGGAAACAGTCCATATGACATTTAACATGGGAAAACACTAAACGTTGTGTCAAATCAATCACGTTAATGATACCAGCTCGATATTTTAATGACACATCAAACTTGGTTTATTACACTGCAGTAATTAACGAAAAACAGATTTCACTTAAACAAATGTGTTATCAGCTTCCGACTTATTAAATGAGACCGACAATAATATGTATACTTCTGATAAAATTTAAGCAGAAAACAACATTTTTCAACTATTTGGAAGCTCAATTTTTAAATGCGCTCTACCACAAACATTAGTTTTATCTGACAATTACCTAACATCTTATTTTTCCAGGCGTGCTTTAAGAGCAACAGTAACATTGGTGCCTTTATTTGGAATTCAACTTGCCTTTATTATATATCGTCCTTTACCTGACGCAGCTGGTGCACAAGTGTATGAATTCGTGGCCTCTATAGTAACAAACTCACAGGTACCTCTTAAAAATGTGTCGATTCCTAACACAATCATGATCACAATAATAAGCGATCTCCACTTTATGTAGTGCTAGTATATAACCTGAAGGAAAGGAGAATCAGAAATGGGAGGTATCCCCTGAACTCCTCCGTTCCTGATGATGAGTCTGTAGAATTCTAATCAAACTTCAACTTAATAAATCTACCTCACTATCACCTACGGCACTACGGAGTCACGTGAGACTTAAAAGACCTGACAGGTGGAGATCAACGAAAACAAACACAGGTATAAGTCAATAAAACACGGCAATTTTTTTTTAATTTTTATTATTTATCATAACTCAATCAGTACCAAATGAAAGCCACAATTATTCAGTTTCATATACAATAAATTAGATGCTTGGGCTTATACATCAATTTGTTAGAGGAGTCAACCAGATTATCCGATTTTGGTTTGTAATAGAATTTAGCAAAGATCCCGGCATATCCCATCCAGCATATAGCTTGGATTTAGACGTTGACGCCCCCGAGCGATGTGTGGAGGAAAAGGGTTTGTATCCACTCCTGCCTCAGCCAATAACCGCTTTACCTAGCAGCTCGCATTGTCATAATTCATTTTAGACCTTTCCATTTTATTTATCGCTCCGGTCAATTTTGCGTCAAAATCTGGCTTAGAAGACTGTTTTACATCGTACTCAGAGGCATATCGCCAAGCCAATCTGTAGGGCAAGTAGTTAGCCGGTTTCAGGATTGGTCACACTAATCAGGTCATCCCAATCAGGGCCACCTTGAGAAGATGCGACCACCGATTGCTCTCCGTGGTGAGAATTACGACTTGCACATTCTACTGGCCATTCTTCGGCCACGTTTGGCAGCCTGACTGCAAAGTTTCATAAGAATCTAAGTGTAACATTTCACAATCAGATATCTCATGGCTAGGCCGTTTTCTAGACTTTGATGGACATTTCGCTTTTAAGCCGATATTATGCACAGTATGAGCGAGGTCTTGTAAGCGTTGACCAGTCGGAAGACCTGTTACTGTGGTCAAATAGGCAGTCTGCACGTCAAGCAAAGATTCGAGACGTCTTCTCCATCAAACATTGTGCAAATTATTACAATATCCGATTAACCATCATGCCAAACAACGTAATTATACGAAGCTGATATCTTTATTCCACTTTTGGAAAATGTCGAATGATAAAATCAAGCTAGTGGACTCTATTGCGTCCTGCCTTGCAAAGCGAGTGGTTCACTGGCTGTAAGCTCTCAGGTGCCTCCGTTTTGACGTAGATTGTGACGAGGTAGAATTCTTTAATCATCAATATCATCACCAGCCAGAGATATTTCTAGGCTATTGATTGAGTAAAAATGTCCCGAATGTGGATCGTTGTCCGAGTGAGTTCCGAGTATTTCCCCTGTAGATATTTGATTCTCTATCACCCCGGAGTTATCAGGTGTCACGCGTTGCTATTACTACGGAGTGAAGACCTTTGTGCGTCACATAATTCTTCAGTCAAGACAAAACCCAATCATGATGTCAGTTTAGAATGTTGTTTTGTACGTCACAATTTCACAAAATTGATTACACAACGTCATTCCTACACAATATCATTTAGACCCGACTGAAGCCTAATACACTTTTGAACAACTAAGCCCAGGAAATTTAAGTGAAATTATTGAGCATTAAGTAAACAAGCTGTATGGTGATTAATTCGTTGTATGACGCCCTTCTGTGGATATATGGGTAGATAGTTCGTGTCAAATAATTTTCCGAGGCGAAATATTAACGTCACACACCAAGTATCTACTTGTATGCCAGCAGAAGGGGACCAAAACTAAAAATACTGATTACTTATGCATGGGGCAAATGCTAAAGATTTCATTCACTAAAGACGCGGTCACACTACAAGTCGTTCGTGATTACTTCGAACTTGTTCGGTATATGTGAGCGCTCACACTGAGCGAAACTAGTTCGGATTGATACCGAATTCTCGATCGATCGAAGCTAGTTTGTGAAGTGGTTTGCGTGAATGCAGAAAGCTGATCGTTGTTTTCATTGGCTAATGAGTATGACCTAGATATGTCATATGAACTGTTTGTCCAATCAGAAGTTATCAAGCCGATCAACATCGCCAGGCCCAGTGTGACCGCAAAGTTGTTCGAAGCGATCAGGTTTCATCAAAACACGTTTAAAGTAAACTAGATTGGCTTTAGTGTGACCGCGGCTTAAGAAACGTGGTATTTATCTGACACTAATAAACTCTTTGTAATACCACTTTTTGTTATTTGACAACTTTGCTTGTAAGATGGACATACAGAAAATGAACACAATAAACTGATTTATTGGGTTGTTTGATAACACAATTACAGTAAACAAAAACGCACGTTTACTTATTTAAGTTTTTCAATATTTTATACCATGCTATGTTATGTATCAAAATATGGCTTCATAATTGGTCCATTTCCTTTTTGTTTTACCATTTTGACGTACATGTAAGTATATTAAATATAGCATATATTGATATCAAACAGAATGAATAGAAACTGTAAAAAGGGATAGGCAAACACCAAATGGAGAGAGTGATTGTTTTATCTTTCTTAAAGGGATATGGCTATTTTTGGTCTATCATTTTGAGGTTTATAATGTGTTGATCATGTTTAATGTTATTTTCGATATGCATTATTCTCTGGTTTTTTTTCAGGGTTTTCTTGTGGCTCTTATATTTTGTATATTTAATGGAATGGTAAGTGTGCAGTTATGGATTTTGTTACAGCAAAATCATCAAACAGAATCAGTTTTTTGTGTATATAAACTATTTACAAATTTTAAATGGCCCACAATTATGTAAGAGAAAATATGATTTTCAAGGTCTGTTTGATATATAAAATGATAGAATTACTAGTATTGTTCCACATTGACACTTTAGCTGTCATGATTCACCTTACTTTTCAGTCCATTGAACTAAATTCCTCTAATATATTTCCCAGAAGTGTCTATCAAATGTCTACTCTTGATTCATTTAGTTGTTTAAGTGACATTAAGAAGTTGAACTATCAATAAACAAGGGGTTGGTATGGATAACAAACTTCTTAATTTATTTTTCTGACGACGTTTCGGTGTAGTTACTAACACCGTTTTTAAGTCAATGACTTGAAACATCTTCAAGTCAATGACTTGAAAACGGCGTTAGTAACTACACCGAAACGTCGTCAGAAAAATAAACCAAGAACTTTGTTATCCATACCTATCCCGTGTTTATTGATTCATTTAGACGACATAACTGTGATTCATATTATTTAGAGTGTTTGAGCGCATGCTCATTCCGATCGTTTATCGACACTCCGGATACCTAACACAATAAAATTGTCAATTTTAAAGCAAAAATACAAAATAATTTCAAAGATTTTGAATTAAAAAAAACATAGAAGCGTCTTTATTTGTCTATCAGGCAAAACGCAGAATAGCGTGTACATTTTTAATGTAAACAGTTTTATGCATTTTAGAGGCTAGTGTTCTTTTAGTGAAGAATTGTTTTCTCATTTCAGTGCAAAAACGTTCGAGGAAATGGATCATCCAGGCGCCGAACATAGAATATCCAAGCGGTGTTTTTTGAATTTTTGTAAATGGATTGGACGCTTTACTCTGAATAGTTTATTTGAAGTTATCTCAAGATTTGTTGTTGTTCAGAAATGGTTTGTGGTTTAATAGTGACAATTTTTTATTGCTTCAAAAAAGAAAATAAAACACCCCAAAAATCGTTATTGGCGATTTCCACGTACCAGTTAAAGACCTAGACCTACGTTTTCTTTCTGGCCACGCCGTCATATAAGATAATATTGAGTGCTGTTTAAAATCAACAATCTGTTAAATTCATTCTAACGATATATTTCCCTTTTTTTCGTAGTTATGTTTGTTTTGTTTGATTACGTAAAATTATAATCTATATCAAATAAACACCGATGTACTTTGTTTATTTCGTGTGTGGTTTCGCTTATTAAGGCTTTTAAAATCTGGCATATGTAAAAAAATAAATGTTCCCAATCTTTAAAGCCTTGGCGATGGTTGTAGATTATTTAATTGAACATTTTTCAAACCATAGAGGACAGCGCGTTATGGCAGCGAGTCTCGTTATGTTCAATACACCAGACAATGGGAATTTAAAGCGTAACAAAAATAAAAATCTGCCCCTGAGTGATGTTTTTAAAATACTAGGGCAGTACAACCATTATGAAGTTGGGGAATTTCTATATTTTTATACGTTTAACCCTCCCTCCCTCAACTCAAGTTGTATTGTACATCATCTTCAACGTTACACATTGTCCTTGAACTTAATTCAATACTGATTGTAACTCGTTTGCGTAGTTATCCAAACAAAAAACCAGGATCCTTCACGGCCCGAATCCATTAGTATTCTCGTGAGATCTCCTAAGATAGAGCTCGTATGCCTCTACACGACATTGCGCAGGGATTTCCACATGCAATCTGGGGTAACATTTCAAAAACCAATCAGAAAAATATAACAATCGTCACATAACGCTATACGAGAATATATACTTTGAAATAAAGAAAACGTTAAACAAGTAACGAAAACGGATAGTCACCTTCACGAAAGTTTCCTATTTTAACGAAATCAGGCCCTGATAACGACGCTCCCTGTCGACTCCATTCACTCTGACCTTGCCAATAGTTACTAGTGTATGAACTGCTGGATGAAAATAACGATATATCTAGCCGAGTGTAAGAGAGAAATAAAAAAAGTGGCAAATGCGAGCTTGGATTTCATGATGTTGTTGTTTTGTCTATAGTGATTTAAAGTCGCATAATCAATTGACCGCCAGGATGAACTCTGCAACCTAAGTCCAATAGAGTTTTCCAATTAAAACGGTGACTTTAGGCCTCAGAGGTTACATCTGCTCTTAAGGACTGGTATTAATATAAATAAGCCCTACGCCTGCGGTGATGGTAAGGTGGTAATGCTTGCAATGGCTATTGTGGAAATCAAACTCATTTTTGGCTCTCGGACACTTGGTTGTATTTTTACTATTTTCGTCCCTTTCCATCTCAGGTTTTATGAACAACTTTGTGCAATATTTGTCATTTTGCGTTAAATGCGTTGTAGAACATGTATTTTACACGTCTGACCTAAAAGAAAAATAAATTTCGGGCGCAGCCCATACAAAATTTAATGTTACATTTACACCCATACGATGGTTCAGGTTCACTTTTGACGAGTAAGCCGAGTAGTTACGATCATTACGGAAAATATGCATATTTCTTCCACAGTTCTTTTTGACTTCCAGGGAATTAACGCGAACGTTTTCTTTTCAACTTTTGTTTTTCAAATATACATTTAGTCCATACACAGGCACAAACCAGCTTTAGGCCCTGTTCATAAATCTTGCTTAAAGTGGCATGAGCTGCCAAAATGTTGATATTTTGACGTTGAAACAGAGTGTTGAAATTATTGGCAATTTTTCTCAAGACGTATAATTCAGAAGCTTTTAAGTTCTTCTAGTCTCGAGAATGTACGATAAAGTATTGTTTTGAGCTAACTTTGGCTTAGAATGAATGAATGGTTTTTCCGGTTATTTAAATTTTGTTTACTTTTCGAACACTATTCCGGTTCGTATGGGCCACATACTGTATGGATTTTCCTTTATTCCAACGCCAATCATTTAGTTTTTGAATGCCCGTCAAAGACTCTTACTGTCGTGGCGATCAGAAATTATGAAAAAGTGTAAATTTTGGCAGCTCATGCCACTTTAAGATATGCCTAAAGTACGGATCCCGCGGAGCGTTTTCACGTGTTGAGGGGGGGGGGGACTATCCCAGGTGAACAGGCAGGGGTACAGAGTCGTCCAGGCTTACCGGAGAAGCGTTTTAATCTCCAATAATCTCAGTAATGTTTTCATTAGTTTGGTGGATAGTTTTTCAAAATTTCAGAAATTGTTTTGAAGAATGATAGCCACGCAGGTCGATTCAAGAACAGCCGCCATTCAAAAGCTGTTCAGATATTCCACATCCTATATACCCAGATGTCCATTGTCTAAAAAGCACAGATTTGACCATAGATAGGCAGAGGTGTGGAATACTGACTGCAAAATTTGGTAAATGTTTTAGCCGACAGATCTTAGTAACACTGTCGACCAATACAAAAACAGCCGAAGTCAGAGATATCGACAGTTAGGCCTGCAGTGTAAGGGGAATTTTTTACCCCCCCCCCTCCGAAAAATGTATATATTAATTAGTGATATAGAATTTTCGTTTTTGGTAATTGTCGTTGGATTAATGTTAGAGAATGTGGACGAGTTTATCAAAAATAGGTCTCGTCAACATTATCTAACCTAATCACACGCCAATGATCTCAAACGAAAACATTTTTCTTAATTAATGCTGCATCATTTGCCAGCTATCATGTATATTTATCTTATATGTCCCTAAATGATTTGAAACTCTACAAAAAGTAACCGATGGATTAAGCATACAGGCATGAGCAAATTTACAAATTCGATTTAAAGTGCTGCATTTGAATTCCAATTGAAAATACAAAATAAGCCTACAAAAAACCCCAATTCTCAGGATCGGACGACACAAGACGCCAGATTGTTGTTCATTGTGACAGTGATGTCAGTAAACGTGTTTAAATACTTGCTCTTCTTTTCCAGAATTGTCAAACACTATCATTGGGGATGTTAATTTCGTGGTATTCCATTGTTATCATGTCATTGGCTAGCTATGCGGGTATGAAGTGAACAGCATAATATTCAATAATTTCAGTTTTGCATTATAAAATGATATTTTATTTATAGGCTCGTAATAAGAGCGGTATCCAATTTCAGATATTTATTCACAACAACAAATACCATCAACTGATTCTTTGTTTTGATAACAAAACCAGCTGTCCTCCAATCACGCTGACAATAGCATTCCTTCTAGCCTCTGGGAATACACACGATTTAAATCTGGATATATACGAGAAACATACAGCATTAGGTTGTTTTAGGCCACACTATTCTGGAACAGGAAATTAATATCGGACAAGCATTGGGTTATTTACACGCATGCCTATTCCAATCAGTGTGGTTCTTTTGATAATCCATCTGGCTATTAAGAAAATGGCTCAATAAGGTAAAGGGCTATTGTTTAGGCCTTGTTGTTGAAAAATTCACTCTGTAAGTTTGATACACAGGTATGTGAAGACATGTCTTGGGTTTCCGTTGTTTATTGGAGTCATTTTAAGAATTGGTATAAAGCACAATAATACATCTGAAAGTGTAGCAATTAAAGTATCCGATCGCAATTTGTCTTACCTTTATATCCAATGTAAATGAATAGATATATCTGAAAATATGAGGTATTATAATAATGCAATTAGGATTAGGAACTGAAGTTTATTAAAAATCTAAAACAACGCCATCTTGTTAAATTCCAACATCTCCAAAGGTGCTATTATGAAATACGAAATTCTAGTATCACCGTTAAACATTTAAAATATAAAAAAAACCCAGAATTTTTGGATGGAAAAGCTGCAAAATAAACAAGAAAAAGAGCTTCTTCAAAAGGATTAAGCATTAGCTTAAAATCAAGATGGCGGGCTATTATGCTTGTTGGCCATTTGTTGGTTGTGGGAGTAATATTTACGATCTGAAAAGTCTACGAAATATCATTAAAATCTGTCTAGAGGCCGTTGATGTATCAACAATAAATACTATTGTTTATAATAATCGAAATAACAGTTTAAATTTTAAACAAAAATGTTTTGTTTTCGGCACAACAATCATATTGATATGTTTTCGGTCTTCGTCGGTCAAATGAGAACCCGAGGTATTTTCTTTGACCTTGCATTAGTATTACTGTACAGAACGTTCAGTTTTATGACAATGGCTTTAAAATACATACACACAAAATTTGCCAAGATTATTGGTCCCAACGCGACACTGGTGCTGCTTTTTATTGGAGATTACTGTGAAATCATTACCATTAGTATTAAAATGAGCGCGAAATAATGTAAACTTACAAGTTGTCAGTCCGTCCGTGTATTTAACAAAGTATTTTGTTTTCTGTCTGTGTATACCAATAAACCAGTACGATGCAAACGTCTTATTAATCCCAAATCAATGGAAGCATTGTCCAAGGAAACCAATATTAGAAAGATAACCTACAGTCGAATGATCCCGTTTGAAGATGAGTGAGAGAGCTTTACGTTGGGTAATATTTTACTCCTAAATGCCCTGAAGGAAAACCAGTCGAGAGGCTGTTTATGTATCAGCAATAGACGGTGTTTTGTCTAAATATCGAAAAGTTTACAAAAAAAATATTTTTTTCATCACAACTAAGTCATTGAAAAGTTTTGGGTTTTAACGGGTCAATTGAAAAACGAAATTATCTTCTTTAAAATTGGATCAGCATTGCTGGAGAGAACGTTCAGTTTTGTGACAGTGGTTTTAAAATGCATACACACAAAAGTATAAAGGACTATTGGCCTTGGATTATCACGATGGGGATTCTTTTTGGGGCATATGTGAAATTAGTTCAATGAAGCCGACATCTTATCATTTTTGATAGTGGTTTTGAAATACATACACACACAATTATCAAAGATTATTGGTCTTGGATCATCACGATGGGGATTCTTTTGGGGCATATATGAGAATGACTAAATAAGTTCAATAAAGCCGACATCTTAAAAAAGCATGTTGTAAAATTCACTGGAGCACATTTCCTTTAGATCTCAGAAGACACAAGACGATTTTAAAACGTAAACTATGGATGCCGAAAGAACTGCCATGGCTCTTCGAGATATGCTGGTAGAGCATGACTCTTGTCTGTCCAAAATATGTTTATTAGGTATGATATTTTCAAAACACATTTCATTAAAGACAAAGTTTGAGATCGAAGTTTAATATTTTAAATTATTATCAAAATTTGATGTATAATCAACTATGTTTATCTATACTTTTCAGAGCAAAAGCGAAGTGGTCTGGTTAAACGACTTGAAAAGGCAAGGGTTAAAGGTTCTTTAAATCTATGTCAACTCTTAAATTTAAAGCTAAAGATATTGACCGATTCCCAGAAAATTGTTGAAGTATATCGTCAAGACAAATGGGATCAGGTGCAACGTTTGGCTGCCAGAGTTCTTCAGAATGAGATGGAAGAAGGAGACAGCGATGATGAACACGGGGAAGATATGATAAGCGTTGATGATTATGAAAGTGACACGGAAGAGTTTTGGATCGAAAACAACGACGAACAGAATATGGGCATGGAACATGAACAGATGTACCTAACGGATCTAGGGATTTACAGGCTTGGCGATTGAAACATTAGTACTGGAATTCCAATCTTTGTTATTTGTATAAATGTGTCTAAATAAATTTTGTTAATACACTACATTTAGAATTTTAATTCTTACAAAAGTCTACGAAATATCACTAAAATCTGTCTAGAGGCCGTTGATGTATCAACAATAAATACTAATGTTTATAATAATCGAAATAACAGTTTAAATTTTAAACGAAAATGTTTTGTTTTCGGCACAACAATCATATCGATATGTTTTCGGACTTCGTCGGTCAAATGAGAACCCGAGGTATTTTCTTTGAACTTGCATTAGTATTACTGTAGAGAACGTTCAGTTTTATGACAATGGCTTTAAAATACATACACACAAAATTTGCAAAGAGTATTGGTCCCGACGCGACACTGATGCTGCTTTTTATTGGAGATTACTGTGAAATCATTACCATTAGTATTAAAATGAGCGCGAAATAATGTAAATTTACAAGTTGTCAGTCCGTCCGTGTATTTAACAAAGTATTTTGTTTTCTGTCTGTGCATACCAATAAACCAGTACGATGCAAACGTCTTATTAATCCCAAATCAATGGAAGCATTGTCCAAGGAAACCAATATTAGAAAGATAACCTACAGTCGAATGATCCCGTTTGAAGATGAGTGAGAGAGCTTTACGTTGGGTAATATTTTACTCCTAAATGCCCTGAAGGAAAACCTGTCGAGAGGCTGTTTATGTATCAGCAATAGACGGTGTTTTGTCTAAATATCGAAAAGTTTACAAAAAAAATATTTTTTTCATCACAACTAAGTCATTGAAAAGTTTTGGGTTTTAACGGGTCAATTGAAAAACGAAATTATCTTCTTTAAAATTGGATCAGCATTGCTGGAGAGAACGTTCAGTTTTGTGACAGTGGTTTTAAAATGCATACACACAAAAGTATAAAGGACTATTGGCCTTGGATTATCACGATGGGGATTCTTTTTGGGGCATATGTGAAATTAATTCAATGAAGCCGACATCTTATCATTTTTGATAGTGGTTTTGAAATACATACACACACAATTATCAAAGATTATTGGTCTTGGATCATCACGATGGGGATTCTTTTGGGGCATATATGAGAATGACTAAATAAGTTCAATGAAGCCGACATCTTAAAAAAGCATGTTGTAAAATTCACTGGAGCACATTTCCTTTAGATCTCAGAAGACACAAGACGATTTTAAAACGTAAACTATGGATGCCGAAAGAACTGCCATGGCTCTTCGAGATATGCTGGTAGAGCATGACTCTTGTCTGTCCAAAATATGTTTATTAGGTATGATATTTTCAAAACACATTTCATTAAAGACAAAGTTTGAGATCGAAGTTTAATATTTTAAATTATTATCAAAA
This sequence comes from Lepidochitona cinerea, assembly GCA_963971465.1. Taxonomy (NCBI): domain Eukaryota; kingdom Metazoa; phylum Mollusca; class Polyplacophora; order Chitonida; family Tonicellidae; genus Lepidochitona; species Lepidochitona cinerea. Next base: position 33,484,126 of record OZ020553.1, read on the forward strand.
TTTGATGTATAATCAACTATGTTTATCTATACTTTTCAGAGCAAAAGCGAAGTGGTCTGGTTAAACGACTTGAAAAGGCAAGGGTTAAAGGTTCTTTAAATCTATGTCAACTCTTAAATTTAAAGCTAAAGATATTGACCGATTCCCAGAAAATTGTTGAAGTATATCGTCAAGACAAATGGGATCAGGTGCAACGTTTGGCTGCCAGAGTTCTTCAGAATGAGATGGAAGAAGGAGACAGCGATGATGAACACGGGGAAGATATGATAAGCGTTGATGATTATGAAAGTGACACGGAAGAGTTTTGGATCGAAAACAACGACGAACAGAATATGGGCATGGAACATGAACAGATGTACCTAACGGATCTAGGGATTTACAGGCTTGGCGATTGAAACATTAGTACTGGAATTCCAATCTTTGTTATTTGTATAAATGTGTCTAAATAAATTTTGTTAATACACTACATTTAGAATTTTAATTCTTACAAAAGTCTACGAAATATCACTAAAATCTGTCTAGAGGCCGTTGATGTATCAACAATAAATACTAATGTTTATAATAATCGAAATAACAGTTTAAATTTTAAACGAAAATGTTTTGTTTTCGGCACAACAATCATATCGATATGTTTTCGGACTTCGTCGGTCAAATGAGAACCCGAGGTATTTTCTTTGAACTTGCATTAGTATTACTGTAGAGAACGTTCAGTTTTATGACAATGGCTTTAAAATACATACACACAAAATTTGCAAAGAGTATTGGTCCCGACGCGACACTGATGCTGCTTTTTATTGGAGATTACTGTGAAATCATTACCATTAGTATTAAAATGAGCGCGAAATAATGTAAATTTTCAAGTTGTCAGTCCGTCCGTGTATTTAACAAAGTATTTTGTTTTCTGTCTGTGTATACCAATAAACCAATACGATGCAAACGTCTTATTAATCCCAAATCAATGGAAGCATTGTCCAAGGAAACCAATATTAGAAAGATAACCTACAGTCGAATGATCCCGTTTGAAGATGAGTGAGAGAGCTTTACGTTGGGTAATATTTTACTCCTAAATGCCCTGAAGGAAAACCTGTCGAGAGGCTGTTTATGTATCAGCAATAGACGGTGTTTTGTCTAAATATCGAAAAGTTTACAAAAAAAATATTTTTTTCATCACAACTAAGTCATTGAAAAGTTTTGGGTTTTAACGGGTCAATTGAAAAACGAAATTATCTTCTTTAAAATTGGATCAGCATTGCTGGAGAGAACGTTCAGTTTTGTGACAGTGGTTTTAAAATGCATACACACAAAAGTATAAAGGACTATTGGCCTTGGATTATCACGATGGGGATTCTTTTTGGGGCATATGTGAAATTAATTCAATGAAGCCGACATCTTATCATTTTTGATAGTGGTTTTGAAATACATACACACACAATTATCAAAGATTATTGGTCTTGGATCATCACGATGGGGATTCTTTTGGGGCATATATGAGAATGACTAAATAAGTTCAATGAAGCCGACATCTTAAAAAAGCATGTTGTAAAATTCACTGGAGCACATTTCCTTTAGATCTCAGAAGACACAAGACGATTTTAAAACGTAAACTATGGATGCCGAAAGAACTGCCATGGCTCTTCGAGATATGCTGGTAGAGCATGACTCTTGTCTGTCCAAAATATGTTTATTAGGTATGATATTTTCAAAACACATTTCATTAAAGACAAAGTTTGAGATCGAAGTTTAATATTTTAAATTATTATCAAAATTTGATGTATAATCAACTATGTTTATCTATACTTTTCAGAGCAAAAGCGAAGTGGTCTGGTTAAACGACTTGAAAAGGCAAGGGTTAAAGGTTCTTTAAATCTATGTCAACTCTTAAATTTAAAGCTAAAGATATTGACTGATTCCCAGAAAATTGTTGAAGTATATCGTCAAGACAAATGGGATCAGGTGCAACGTTTGGCTGCCAGAGTTCTTCAGAATGAGATGGAAGAAGGAGACAGCGATGATGAACACGGGGAAGATATGATAAGCGTTGATGATTATGAAAGTGACACGGAAGAGTTTTGGATCGAAAACAACGACGAACAGAATATGGGCATGGAACATGAACAGATGTACCTAACGGATCTAGGGATTTACAGGCTTGGCGATTGAAACATTAGTACTGGAATTCCAATCTTTGTTATTTGTATAAATGTGTCTAAATAAATTTTGTTAATACACTACATTTAGAATTTTAATTCTTACAAAAGTCTACGAAATATCACTAAAATCTGTCTAGAGGCCGTTGATGTATCAACAATAAATACTAATGTTTATAATAATCGAAATAACAGTTTAAATTTTAAACGAAAATGTTTTGTTTTCGGCACAACAATCATATCGATATGTTTTCGGACTTCGTCGGTCAAATGAGAACCCGAGGTATTTTCTTTGAACTTGCATTAGTATTACTGTAGAGAACGTTCAGTTTTATGACAATGGCTTTAAAATACATACACACAAAATTTGCAAAGAGTATTGGTCCCGACGCGACACTGATGCTGCTTTTTATTGGAGATTACTGTGAAATCATTACCATTAGTATTAAAATGAGCGCGAAATAATGTAAATTTACAAGTTGTCAGTCCGTCCGTGTATTTAACAAAGTATTTTGTTTTCTGTCTGTGTATACCAATAAACCAATACGATGCAAACGTCTTATTAATCCCAAATCAATGGAAGCATTGTCCAAGGAAACCAATATTAGAAAGATAACCTACAGTCGAATGATCCCGTTTGAAGATGAGTGAGAGAGCTTTACGTTGGGTAATATTTTACTCCTAAATGCCCTGAAGGAAAACCTGTCGAGAGGCTGTTTATGTATCAGCAATAGACGGTGTTTTGTCTAAATATCGAAAAGTTTACAAAAAAAATATTTTTTTCATCACAAGTCATTGAAAAGTTTTGGGTTTTAACGGGTCAATTGAAAAAAAAATTATCTTCTTTAAGATCGGATCAGCATTGCTGGAGAGAACGTTCAGTTTTGTGACAGTGGTTTTAAAATGCATACACACAAAAGTATAAAGGACTATTGGCCTTGGATTATCACGATGGGGATTCTTTTTGGGGCATATGTGAAATTAGTTCAATGAAGCCGACATCTTATCATTTTTGATAGTGGTTTTGAAATACATACACACACAATTATCAAAGATTATTGGTCTTGGATCATCACGATGGGGATTCTTTTGGGGCATATATGAGAATGACTAAATAAGTTCAATGAAGCCGACATCTTAAAAAAGCATGTTGTAAAATTCACTGGAGCACATTTCCTTTAGATCTCAGAAGACACAAGACGATTTTAAAACGTAAACTATGGATGCCGAAAGAACTGCCATGGCTCTTCGAGATATGCTGGTAGAGCATGACTCTTGTCTGTCCAAAATATGTTTATTAGGTATGATATTTTCAAAACACATTTCATTAAAGACAAAGTTTGAGATCGAAGTTTAATATTTTAGATTATTATCAAAATTTGATGTATAATCAACTATGTTTATCTATACTTTTCAGAGCAAAAGCGAAGTGGTCTGGTTAAACGACTTGAAAAGGCAAGGGTTAAAGGTTCTTTAAATCTATGTCAACTCTTAAATTTAAAGCTAAAGATATTGACCGATTCCCAGAAAATTGTTGAAGTATATCGTCAAGACAAATGGGATCAGGTGCAACGTTTGGCTGCCAGAGTTCTTCAGAATGAGATGGAAGAAGGAGACAGCGATGATGAACACGGGGAAGATATGATAAGCGTTGATGATTATGAAAGTGACACGGAAGAGTTTTGGATCGAAAACAACGACGAACAGAATATGGGCATGGAACATGAACAGATGTACCTAACGGATCTAGGGATTTACAGGCTTGGCGATTGAAACATTAGTACTGGAATTCCAATCTTTGTTATTTGTATAAATGTGTCTAAATAAATTTTGTTAATACACTACATTTAGAATTTTAATTCTTACAAAAGTCTACGAAATATCACTAAAATCTGTCTAGAGGCCGTTGATGTATCAACAATAAATACTAATGTTTATAATAATCGAAATAACAGTTTAAATTTTAAACGAAAATGTTTTGTTTTCGGCACAACAATCATATCGATATGTTTTCGGACTTCGTCGGTCAAATGAGAACCCGAGGTATTTTCTTTGAACTTGCATTAGTATTACTGTAGAGAACGTTCAGTTTTATGACAATGGCTTTAAAATACATACACACAAAATTTGCAAAGAGTATTGGTCCCGACGCGACACTGATGCTGCTTTTTATTGGAGATTACTGTGAAATCATTACCATTAGTATTAAAATGAGCGCGAAATAATGTAAATTTACAAGTTGTCAGTCCGTCCGTGTATTTAACAAAGTATTTTGTTTTCTGTCTGTGTATACCAATAAACAAATACGATGCAAACGTCTTATTAATCCCAAATCAATGGAAGCATTGTCCAAGGAAACCAATATTAGAAAGATAACCTACAGTCGAATGATCCCGTTTGAAGATGAGTGAGAGAGCTTTACGTTGGGTAATATTTTACTCCTAAATGCCCTGAAGGAAAACCTGTCGAGAGGCTGTTTATGTATCAGCAATAGACGGTGTTTTGTCTAAATATCGAAAAGTTTACAAAAAAAATATTTTTTTCATCACAACTAAGTCATTGAAAAGTTTTGGGTTTTAACGGGTCAATTGAAAAACGAAATTATCTTCTTTAAAACTGGATCAGCATTGCTGGAGAGAACGTTCAGTTTTGTGACAGTGGTTTTAAAATGCATACACACAAAAGTATAAAGGACTATTGGCCTTGGATTATCACGATGGGGATTCTTTTTGGGGCATATGTGAAATTAATTCAATGAAGCCGACATCTTATCATTTTTGATAGTGGTTTTGAAATACATACACACACAATTATCAAAGATTATTGGTCTTGGATCATCACGATGGGGATTCTTTTGGGGCATATATGAGAATGACTAAATAAGTTCAATGAAGCCGACATCTTAAAAAAGCATGTTGTAAAATTCACTGGAGCACATTTCCTTTAGATCTCAGAAGACACAAGACGATTTTAAAACGTAAACTATGGATGCCGAAAGAACTGCCATGGCTCTTCGAGATATGCTGGTAGAGCATGACTCTTGTCTGTCCAAAATATGTTTATTAGGTATGATATTTTCAAAACACATTTCATTAAAGACAAAGTTTGAGATCGAAGTTTAATATTTTAAATTATTATCAAAATTTGATGTATAATCAACTATGTTTATCTATACTTTTCAGAGCAAAAGCGAAGTGGTCTGGTTAAACGACTTGAAAAGGCAAGGGTTAAAGGTTCTTTAAATCTATGTCAACTCTTAAATTTAAAGCTAAAGATATTGACCGATTCCCAGAAAATTGTTGAAGTATATCGTCAAGACAAATGGGATCAGGTGCAACGTTTGGCTGCCAGAGTTCTTCAGAATGAGATGGAAGAAGGAGACAGCGATGATGAACACGGGGAAGATATGATAAGCGTTGATGATTATGAAAGTGACACGGAAGAGTTTTGGATCGAAAACAACGACGAACAGAATATGGGCATGGAACATGAACAGATGTACCTAACGGATCTAGGGATTTACAGGCTTGGCGATTGAAACATTAGTACTGGAATTCCAATCTTTGTTATTTGTATAAATGTGTCTAAATAAATTTTGTTAATACACTACATTTAGAATTTTAATTCTTACAAAAGTCTACGAAATATCACTAAAATCTGTCTAGAGGCCGTTGATGTATCAACAATAAATACTAATGTTTATAATAATCGAAATAACAGTTTAAATTTTAAACGAAAATGTTTTGTTTTCGGCACAACAATCATATCGATATGTTTTCGGACTTCGTCGGTCAAATGAGAACCCGAGGTATTTTCTTTGAACTTGCATTAGTATTACTGTAGAGAACGTTCAGTTTTATGACAATGGCTTTAAAATACATACACACAAAATTTGCAAAGAGTATTGGTCCCGACGCGACACTGATGCTGCTTTTTATTGGAGATTACTGTGAAATCATTACCATTAATATTAAAATGAGCGCGAAATAATGTAAATTTACAAGTTGTCAGTCCGTCCGTGTATTTAACAAAGTATTTTGTTTTCTGTCTGTGTATACCAATAAACCAATACGATGCAAACGTCTTATTAATCCCAAATCAATGGAAGCATTGTCCAAGGAAACCAATATTAGAAAGATAACCTACAGTCGAATGATCCCGTTTGAAGATGAGTGAGAGAGCTTTACGTTGGGTAATATTTTACTCCTAAATGCCCTGAAGGAAAACCTGTCGAGAGGCTGTTTATGTATCAGCAATAGACGGTGTTTTGTCTAAATATCGAAAAGTTTACAAAAAAAATATTTTTTTCATCACAAGTCATTGAAAAGTTTTGGGTTTTAACGGGTCAATTGAAAAAAAAATTATCTTCTTTAAGATCGGATCAGCATTGCTGGAGAGAACGTTCAGTTTTGTGACAGTGGTTTTAAAATGCATACACACAAAAGTATAAAGGACTATTGGCCTTGGATTATCACGATGGGGATTCTTTTTGGGGCATATGTGAAATTAGTTCAATGAAGCCGACATCTTATCATTTTTGATAGTGGTTTTGAAATACATACACACACAATTATCAAAGATTATTGGTCTTGGATCATCACGATGGGGATTCTTTTGGGGCATATATGAGAATGACTAAATAAGTTCAATGAAGCCGACATCTTATAAAAGCATGTTGTAAAATTCACTGGAGCACATTTCCTTGAGTTCTCAGAAGACACAAGACGATTTTAAAACGTAAACTATGGATGCCAAAAGAGCTGCCATGGCTCTTCGAGATATGCTGGTAGAGCATGACTCTTGTCTGTCCAAAATATGTTTATTAGGTATGATATTTTCAAAACACATTTCATTAAAGACAAAGTTTGAGATCGAAGTTTAATATTTTAAATTATTATCAAAATTTGATGTATAATCAACTATGTTTATCTATACTTTTCAGAGCAAAAGCGAAGTGGTCTGGTTAAACGACTTGAAAAGGCAAGGGTTAAAGGTTCTTTAAATCTATGTCAACTCTTAAATTTAAAGCTAAAGATATTGACCGATTCCCAGAAAATTGTTGAAGTATATCGTCAAGACAAATGGGATCAGGTGCAACGTTTGGCTGCCAGAGTTCTTCAGAATGAGATGGAAGAAGGAGACAGCGATGATGAACACGGGGAAGATATGATAAGCGTTGATGATTATGAAAGTGACACGGAAGAGTTTTGGATCGAAAACAACGACGAACAGAATATGGGCATGGAACATGAACAGATGTACCTAACGGATCTAGGGATTTACAGGCTTGGCGATTGAAACATTAGTACTGGAATTCCAATCTTTGTTATTTGTATAAATGTGTCTAAATAAATTTTGTTAATACACTACATTTAGAATTTTAATTCTTACAAAAGTCTACGAAATATCACTAAAATCTGTCTAGAGGCCGTTGATGTATCAACAATAAATACTAATGTTTATAATAATCGAAATAACAGTTTAAATTTTAAACGAAAATGTTTTGTTTTCGGCACAACAATCATATCGATATGTTTTCGGACTTCGTCGGTCAAATGAGAACCCGAGGTATTTTCTTTGAACTTGCATTAGTATTACTGTAGAGAACGTTCAGTTTTATGACAATGGCTTTAAAATACATACACACAAAATTTGCAAAGAGTATTGGTCCCGACGCGACACTGATGCTGCTTTTTATTGGAGATTACTGTGAAATCATTACCATTAGTATTAAAATGAGCGCGAAATAATGTAAATTTACAAGTTGTCAGTCCGTCCGTGTATTTAACAAAGTATTTTGTTTTCTGTCTGTGTATACCAATAAACAAATACGATGCAAACGTCTTATTAATCCCAAATCAATGGAAGCATTGTCCAAGGAAACCAATATTAGAAAGATAACCTACAGTCGAATGATCCCGTTTGAAGATGAGTGAGAGAGCTTTACGTTGGGTAATATTTTACTCCTAAATGCCCTGAAGGAAAACCTGTCGAGAGGCTGTTTATGTATCAGCAATAGACGGTGTTTTGTCTAAATATCGAAAAGTTTACAAAAAAAATATTTTTTTCATCACAACTAAGTCATTGAAAAGTTTTGGGTTTTAACGGGTCAATTGAAAAACGAAATTATCTTCTTTAAAATTGGATCAGCATTGCTGGAGAGAACGTTCAGTTTTGTGACAGTGGTTTTAAAATGCATACACACAAAAGTATAAAGGACTATTGGCCTTGGATTATCACGATGGGGATTCTTTTTGGGGCATATGTGAAATTAATTCAATGAAGCCGACATCTTATCATTTTTGATAGTGGTTTTGAAATACATACACACACAATTATCAAAGATTATTGGTCTTGGATCATCACGATGGGGATTCTTTTGGGGCATATATGAGAATGACTAAATAAGTTCAATGAAGCCGACATCTTAAAAAAGCATGTTGTAAAATTCACTGGAGCACATTTCCTTTAGATCTCAGAAGACACAAGACGATTTTAAAACGTAAACTATGGATGCCGAAAGAACTGCCATGGCTCTTCGAGATATGCTGGTAGAGCATGACTCTTGTCTGTCCAAAATATGTTTATTAGGTATGATATTTTCAAAACACATTTCATTAAAGACAAAGTTTGAGATCGAAGTTTAATATTTTAAATTATTATCAAAATTTGATGTATAATCAACTATGTTTATCTATACTTTTCAGAGCAAAAGCGAAGTGGTCTGGTTAAACGACTTGAAAAGGCAAGGGTTAAAGGTTCTTTAAATCTATGTCAACTCTTAAATTTAAAGCTAAAGATATTGACCGATTCCCAGAAAATTGTTGAAGTATATCGTCAAGACAAATGGGATCAGGTGCAACGTTTGGCTGCCAGAGTTCTTCAGAATGAGATGGAAGAAGGAGACAGCGATGATGAACACGGGGAAGATATGATAAGCGTTGATGATTATGAAAGTGACACGGAAGAGTTTTGGATCGAAAACAACGACGAACAGAATATGGGCATGGAACATGAACAGATGTACCTAACGGATCTAGGGATTTACAGGCTTGGCGATTGAAACATTAGTACTGGAATTCCAATCTTTGTTATTTGTATAAATGTGTCTAAATAAATTTTGTTAATACACTACATTTAGAATTTTAATTCTTACAAAAGTCTACGAAATATCACTAAAATCTGTCTAGAGGCCGTTGATGTATCAACAATAAATACTAATGTTTATAATAATCGAAATAACAGTTTAAATTTTAAACGAAAATGTTTTGTTTTCGGCACAACAATCATATCGATATGTTTTCGGACTTCGTCGGTCAAATGAGAACCCGAGGTATTTTCTTTGAACTTGCATTAGTATTACTGTAGAGAACGTTCAGTTTTATGACAATGGCTTTAAAATACATACACACAAAATTTGCAAAGAGTATTGGTCCCGACGCGACACTGATGCTGCTTTTTATTGGAGATTACTGTGAAATCATTACCATTAATATTAAAATGAGCGCGAAATAATGTAAATTTACAAGTTGTCAGTCCGTCCGTGTATTTAACAAAGTATTTTGTTTTCTGTCTGTGTATACCAATAAACCAATACGATGCAAACGTCTTATTAATCCCAAATCAATGGAAGCATTGTCCAAGGAAACCAATATTAGAAAGATAACCTACAGTCGAATGATCCCGTTTGAAGATGAGTGAGAGAGCTTTACGTTGGGTAATATTTTACTCCTAAATGCCCTGAAGGAAAACCTGTCGAGAGGCTGTTTATGTATCAGCAATAGACGGTGTTTTGTCTAAATATCGAAAAGTTTACAAAAAAAATATTTTTTTCATCACAAGTCATTGAAAAGTTTTGGGTTTTAACGGGTCAATTGAAAAAAAAATTATCTTCTTTAAGATCGGATCAGCATTGCTGGAGAGAACGTTCAGTTTTGTGACAGTGGTTTTAAAATGCATACACACAAAAGTATAAAGGACTATTGGCCTTGGATTATCACGATGGGGATTCTTTTTGGGGCATATGTGAAATTAGTTCAATGAAGCCGACATCTTATCATTTTTGATAGTGGTTTTGAAATACATACACACACAATTATCAAAGATTATTGGTCTTGGATCATCACGATGGGGATTCTTTTGGGGCATATATGAGAATGACTAAATAAGTTCAATGAAGCCGACATCTTATAAAAGCATGTTGTAAAATTCACTGGAGCACATTTCCTTGAGTTCTCAGAAGACACAAGACGATTTTAAAACGTAAACTATGGATGCCAAAAGAGCTGCCATGGCTCTTCGAGATATGCTGGTAGAGCATGACTCTTGTCTGTCCAAAATATGTTTATTAGGTATGATATTTTCAAAACACATTTCATTAAAGACAAAGTTTGAGATCGAAGTTTAATATTTTAAATTATTATCAAAATTTGATGTATAATCAACTATGTTTATCTATACTTTTCAGAGCAAAAGCGAAGTGGTCTGGTTAAACGACTTGAAAAGGCAAGGGTTAAAGGTTCTTTAAATCTATGTCAACTCTTAAATTTAAAGCTAAAGATATTGACCGATTCCCAGAAAATTGTTGAAGTATATCGTCAAGACAAATGGGATCAGGTGCAACGTTTGGCTGCCAGAGTTCTTCAGAATGAGATGGAAGAAGGAGACAGCGATGATGAACACGGGGAAGATATGATAAGCGTTGATGATTATGAAAGTGACACGGAAGAGTTTTGGATCGAAAACAACGACGAACAGAATATGGGCATGGAACATGAACAGATGTACCTAACGGATCTAGGGATTTACAGGCTTGGCGATTGAAACATTAGTACTGGAATTCCAATCTTTGTTATTTGTATAAATGTGTCTAAATAAATTTTGTTAATACACTACATTTAGAATTTTAATTCTTACAAAAGTCTACGAAATATCACTAAAATCTGTCTAGAGGCCGTTGATGTATCAACAATAAATACTAATGTTTATAATAATCGAAATAACAGTTTAAATTTTAAACGAAAATGTTTTGTTTTCGGCACAACAATCATATCGATATGTTTTCGGACTTCGTCGGTCAAATGAGAACCCGAGGTATTTTCTTTGAACTTGCATTAGTATTACTGTAGAGAACGTTCAGTTTTATGACAATGGCTTTAAAATACATACACACAAAATTTGCAAAGAGTATTGGTCCCGACGCGACACTGATGCTGCTTTTTATTGGAGATTACTGTGAAATCATTACCATTAGTATTAAAATGAGCGCGAAATAATGTAAATTTACAAGTTGTCAGTCCGTCCGTGTATTTAACAAAGTATTTTGTTTTCTGTCTGTGTATACCAATAAACCAATACGATGCAAACGTCTTATTAATCCCAAATCAATGGAAGCATTGTCCAAGGAAACCAATATTAGAAAGATAACCTACAGTCGAATGATCCCGTTTGAAGATGAGTGAGAGAGCTTTACGTTGGGTAATATTTTACTCCTAAATGCCCTGAAGGAAAACCTGTCGAGAGGCTGTTTATGTATCAGCAATAGACGGTGTTTTGTCTAAATATCGAAAAGTTTACAAAAAAAATATTTTTTTCATCACAACTAAGTCATTGAAAAGTTTTGGGTTTTAACGGGTCAATTGAAAAAAAAATTATCTTCTTTAAGATCGGATCAGCATTGCTGGAGAGAACGTTCAGTTTTGTGACAGTGGTTTTAAAATGCATACACACAAAAGTATAAAGGACTATTGGCCTTGGATTATCACGATGGGGATTCTTTTTGGGGCATATGTGAAATTAGTTCAATGAAGCCGACATCTTATCATTTTTGATAGTGGTTTTGAAATACATACACACACAATTATCAAAGATTATTGGTCTTGGATCATCACGATGGGGATTCTTTTGGGGCATATATGAGAATGACTAAATAAGTTCAATGAAGCCGACATCTTAAAAAAGCATGTTGTAAAATTCACTGGAGCACATTTCCTTGAGTTCTCAGAAGACACAAGACGATTTTAAAACGTAAACTATGGATGCCAAAAGAGCTGCCATGGCTCTTCGAGATATGCTGGTAGAGCATGACTCTTGTCTGTCCAAAATATGTTTATTAGGTATGATATTTTCAAAACACATTTCATTAAAGACAAAGTTTGAGATCGAAGTTTAATATTTTAAATTATTATCAAAATTTGATGTATAATCAACTATGTTTATCTATACTTTTCAGAGCAAAAGCGAAGTGGTCTGGTTAAACGACTTGAAAAGGCAAGGGTTAAAGGTTCTTTAAATCTATGTCAACTCTTAAATTTAAAGCTAAAGATATTGACCGATTCCCAGAAAATTGTTGAAGTATATCGTCAAGACAAATGGGATCAGGTGCAACGTTTGGCTGCCAGAGTTCTTCAGAATGAGATGGAAGAAGGAGACAGCGATGATGAACACGGGGAAGATATGATAAGCGTTGATGATTATGAAAGTGACACGGAAGAGTTTTGGATCGAAAACAACGACGAACAGAATATGGGCATGGAACATGAACAGATGTACCTAACGGATCTAGGGATTTACAGGCTTGGCGATTGAAACATTAGTACTGGAATTCCAATCTTTGTTATTTGTATAAATGTGTCTAAATAAATTTTGTTAATACACTACATTTAGAATTTTAATTCTTACAAAAGTCTACGAAATATCACTAAAATCTGTCTAGAGGCCGTTGATGTATCAACAATAAATACTAATGTTTATAATAATCGAAATAACAGTTTAAATTTTAAACGAAAATGTTTTGTTTTCGGCACAACAATCATATCGATATGTTTTCGGACTTCGTCGGTCAAATGAGAACCCGAGGTATTTTCTTTGAACTTGCATTAGTATTACTGTAGAGAACGTTCAGTTTTATGACAATGGCTTTAAAATACACACACAAAATTTGCAAAGAGTATTGGTCCCGACGCGACACTGATGCTGCTTTTTATTGGAGATTACTGTGAAATCATTACCATTAGTATTAAAATGAGCGCGAAAAAATGTAAATTTACAAGTTGTCAGTCCGTCCGTGTATTTAACAAAGTATTTTGTTTTCTGTCTGTGTATACCAATAAACCAATACGATGCAAACGTCTTATTAATCCCAAATCAATGGAAGCATTGTCCAAGGAAACCAATATTAGAAAGATAACCTACAGTCGAATGATCCCGTTTGAAGATGAGTGAGAGAGCTTTACGTTGGGTAATATTTTACTCCTAAATGCCCTGAAGGAAAACCTGTCGAGAGGCTGTTTATGTATCAGCAATAGACGGTGTTTTGTCTAAATATCGAAAAGTTTACAAAAAAAATATTTTTTTCATCACAAGTCATTGAAAAGTTTTGGGTTTTAACGGGTCAATTGAAAAAAAAATTATCTTCTTTAAGATCGGATCAGCATTGCTGGAGAGAACGTTCAGTTTTGTGACAGTGGTTTTAAAATGCATACACACAAAAGTATAAAGGACTATTGGCCTTGGATTATCACGATGGGGATTCTTTTTGGGGCATATGTGAAATTAATTCAATGAAGCCGACATCTTATCATTTTTGATAGTGGTTTTGAAATACATACACACACAATTATCAAAGATTATTGGTCTTGGATCATCACGATGGGGATTCTTTTGGGGCATATATGAGAATGACTAAATAAGTTCAATGAAGCCGACATCTTAAAAAAGCATGTTGTAAAATTCACTGGAGCACATTTCCTTTAGATCTCAGAAGACACAAGACGATTTTAAAACGTAAACTATGGATGCCGAAAGAACTGCCATGGCTCTTCGAGATATGCTGGTAGAGCATGACTCTTGTCTGTCCAAAATATGTTTATTAGGTATGATATTTTCAAAACACATTTCATTAAAGACAAAGTTTGAGATCGAAGTTTAATATTTTAGATTATTATCAAAATTTGATGTATAATCAACTATGTTTATCTATACTTTTCAGAGCAAAAGCGAAGTGGTCTGGTTAAACGACTTGAAAAGGCAAGGGTTAAAGGTTCTTTAAATCTATGTCAACTCTTAAATTTAAAGCTAAAGATATTGACCGATTCCCAGAAAATTGTTGAAGTATATCGTCAAGACAAATGGGATCAGGTGCAACGTTTGGCTGCCAGAGTTCTTCAGAATGAGATGGAAGAAGGAGACAGCGATGATGAACACGGGGAAGATATGATAAGCGTTGATGATTATGAAAGTGACACGGAAGAGTTTTGGATCGAAAACAACGACGAACAGAATATGGGCATGGAACATGAACAGATGTACCTAACGGATCTAGGGATTTACAGGCTTGGCGATTGAAACATTAGTACTGGAATTCCAATCTTTGTTATTTGTATAAATGTGTCTAAATAAATTTTGTTAATACACTACATTTAGAATTTTAATTCTTACAAAAGTCTACGAAATATCACTAAAATCTGTCTAGAGGCCGTTGATGTATCAACAATAAATACTAATGTTTATAATAATCGAAATAACAGTTTAAATTTTAAACGAAAATGTTTTGTTTTCGGCACAACAATCATATCGATATGTTTTCGGACTTCGTCGGTCAAATGAGAACCCGAGGTATTTTCTTTGAACTTGCATTAGTATTACTGTAGAGAACGTTCAGTTTTATGACAATGGCTTTAAAATACATACACACAAAATTTGCAAAGAGTATTGGTCCCGACGCGACACTGATGCTGCTTTTTATTGGAGATTACTGTGAAATCATTACCATTAGTATTAAAATGAGCGCGAAATAATGTAAATTTTCAAGTTGTCAGTCCGTCCGTGTATTTAACAAAGTATTTTGTTTTCTGTCTGTGTATACCAATAAACCAATACGATGCAAACGTCTTATTAATCCCAAATCAATGGAAGCATTGTCCAAGGAAACCAATATTAGAAAGATAACCTACAGTCGAATGATCCCGTTTGAAGATGAGTGAGAGAGCTTTACGTTGGGTAATATTTTACTCCTAAATGCCCTGAAGGAAAACCTGTCGAGAGGCTGTTTATGTATCAGCAATAGACGGTGTTTTGTCTAAATATCGAAAAGTTTACAAAAAAAATATTTTTTTCATCACAACTAAGTCATTGAAAAGTTTTGGGTTTTAACGGGTCAATTGAAAAACGAAATTATCTTCTTTAAAATTGGATCAGCATTGCTGGAGAGAACGTTCAGTTTTGTGACAGTGGTTTTAAAATGCATACACACAAAAGTATAAAGGACTATTGGCCTTGGATTATCACGATGGGGATTCTTTTTGGGGCATATGTGAAATTAATTCAATGAAGCCGACATCTTATCATTTTTGATAGTGGTTTTGAAATACATACACACACAATTATCAAAGATTATTGGTCTTGGATCATCACGATGGGGATTCTTTTGGGGCATATATGAGAATGACTAAATAAGTTCAATGAAGCCGACATCTTAAAAAAGCATGTTGTAAAATTCACTGGAGCACATTTCCTTTAGATCTCAGAAGACACAAGACGATTTTAAAACGTAAACTATGGATGCCGAAAGAACTGCCATGGCTCTTCGAGATATGCTGGTAGAGCATGACTCTTGTCTGTCCAAAATATGTTTATTAGGTATGATATTTTCAAAACACATTTCATTAAAGACAAAGTTTGAGATCGAAGTTTAATATTTTAAATTATTATCAAAATTTGATGTATAATCAACTATGTTTATCTATACTTTTCAGAGCAAAAGCGAAGTGGTCTGGTTAAACGACTTGAAAAGGCAAGGGTTAAAGGTTCTTTAAATCTATGTCAACTCTTAAATTTAAAGCTAAAGATATTGACTGATTCCCAGAAAATTGTTGAAGTATATCGTCAAGACAAATGGGATCAGGTGCAACGTTTGGCTGCCAGAGTTCTTCAGAATGAGATGGAAGAAGGAGACAGCGATGATGAACACGGGGAAGATATGATAAGCGTTGATGATTATGAAAGTGACACGGAAGAGTTTTGGATCGAAAACAACGACGAACAGAATATGGGCATGGAACATGAACAGATGTACCTAACGGATCTAGGGATTTACAGGCTTGGCGATTGAAACATTAGTACTGGAATTCCAATCTTTGTTATTTGTATAAATGTGTCTAAATAAATTTTGTTAATACACTACATTTAGAATTTTAATTCTTACAAAAGTCTACGAAATATCACTAAAATCTGTCTAGAGGCCGTTGATGTATCAACAATAAATACTAATGTTTATAATAATCGAAATAACAGTTTAAATTTTAAACGAAAATGTTTTGTTTTCGGCACAACAATCATATCGATATGTTTTCGGACTTCGTCGGTCAAATGAGAACCCGAGGTATTTTCTTTGAACTTGCATTAGTATTACTGTAGAGAACGTTCAGTTTTATGACAATGGCTTTAAAATACATACACACAAAATTTGCAAAGAGTATTGGTCCCGACGCGACACTGATGCTGCTTTTTATTGGAGATTACTGTGAAATCATTACCATTAGTATTAAAATGAGCGCGAAATAATGTAAATTTACAAGTTGTCAGTCCGTCCGTGTATTTAACAAAGTATTTTGTTTTCTGTCTGTGTATACCAATAAACCAATACGATGCAAACGTCTTATTAATCCCAAATCAATGGAAGCATTGTCCAAGGAAACCAATATTAGAAAGATAACCTACAGTCGAATGATCCCGTTTGAAGATGAGTGAGAGAGCTTTACGTTGGGTAATATTTTACTCCTAAATGCCCTGAAGGAAAACCTGTCGAGAGGCTGTTTATGTATCAGCAATAGACGGTGTTTTGTCTAAATATCGAAAAGTTTACAAAAAAAATATTTTTTTCATCACAAGTCATTGAAAAGTTTTGGGTTTTAACGGGTCAATTGAAAAAAAAATTATCTTCTTTAAGATCGGATCAGCATTGCTGGAGAGAACGTTCAGTTTTGTGACAGTGGTTTTAAAATGCATACACACAAAAGTATAAAGGACTATTGGCCTTGGATTATCACGATGGGGATTCTTTTTGGGGCATATGTGAAATTAGTTCAATGAAGCCGACATCTTATCATTTTTGATAGTGGTTTTGAAATACATACACACACAATTATCAAAGATTATTGGTCTTGGATCATCACGATGGGGATTCTTTTGGGGCATATATGAGAATGACTAAATAAGTTCAATGAAGCCGACATCTTAAAAAAGCATGTTGTAAAATTCACTGGAGCACATTTCCTTTAGATCTCAGAAGACACAAGACGATTTTAAAACGTAAACTATGGATGCCGAAAGAACTGCCATGGCTCTTCGAGATATGCTGGTAGAGCATGACTCTTGTCTGTCCAAAATATGTTTATTAGGTATGATATTTTCAAAACACATTTCATTAAAGACAAAGTTTGAGATCGAAGTTTAATATTTTAGATTATTATCAAAATTTGATGTATAATCAACTATGTTTATCTATACTTTTCAGAGCAAAAGCGAAGTGGTCTGGTTAAACGACTTGAAAAGGCAAGGGTTAAAGGTTCTTTAAATCTATGTCAACTCTTAAATTTAAAGCTAAAGATATTGACCGATTCCCAGAAAATTGTTGAAGTATATCGTCAAGACAAATGGGATCAGGTGCAACGTTTGGCTGCCAGAGTTCTTCAGAATGAGATGGAAGAAGGAGACAGCGATGATGAACACGGGGAAGATATGATAAGCGTTGATGATTATGAAAGTGACACGGAAGAGTTTTGGATCGAAAACAACGACGAACAGAATATGGGCATGGAACATGAACAGATGTACCTAACGGATCTAGGGATTTACAGGCTTGGCGATTGAAACATTAGTACTGGAATTCCAATCTTTGTTATTTGTATAAATGTGTCTAAATAAATTTTGTTAATACACTACATTTAGAATTTTAATTCTTACAAAAGTCTACGAAATATCACTAAAATCTGTCTAGAGGCCGTTGATGTATCAACAATAAATACTAATGTTTATAATAATCGAAATAACAGTTTAAATTTTAAACGAAAATGTTTTGTTTTCGGCACAACAATCATATCGATATGTTTTCGGACTTCGTCGGTCAAATGAGAACCCGAGGTATTTTCTTTGAACTTGCATTAGTATTACTGTAGAGAACGTTCAGTTTTATGACAATGGCTTTAAAATACATACACACAAAATTTGCAAAGAGTATTGGTCCCGACGCGACACTGATGCTGCTTTTTATTGGAGATTACTGTGAAATCATTACCATTAGTATTAAAATGAGCGCGAAATAATGTAAATTTACAAGTTGTCAGTCCGTCCGTGTATTTAACAAAGTATTTTGTTTTCTGTCTGTGTATACCAATAAACAAATACGATGCAAACGTCTTATTAATCCCAAATCAATGGAAGCATTGTCCAAGGAAACCAATATTAGAAAGATAACCTACAGTCGAATGATCCCGTTTGAAGATGAGTGAGAGAGCTTTACGTTGGGTAATATTTTACTCCTAAATGCCCTGAAGGAAAACCTGTCGAGAGGCTGTTTATGTATCAGCAATAGACGGTGTTTTGTCTAAATATCGAAAAGTTTACAAAAAAAATATTTTTTTCATCACAAGTCATTGAAAAGTTTTGGGTTTTAACGGGTCAATTGAAAAAAAAATTATCTTCTTTAAGATCGGATCAGCATTGCTGGAGAGAACGTTCAGTTTTGTGACAGTGGTTTTAAAATGCATACACACAAAAGTATAAAGGACTATTGGCCTTGGATTATCACGATGGGGATTCTTTTTGGGGCATATGTGAAATTAGTTCAATGAAGCCGACATCTTATCATTTTTGATAGTGGTTTTGAAATACATACACACACAATTATCAAAGATTATTGGTCTTGGATCATCACGATGGGGATTCTTTTGGGGCATATATGAGAATGACTAAATAAGTTCAATGAAGCCGACATCTTATAAAAGCATGTTGTAAAATTCACTGGAGCACATTTCCTTGAGTTCTCAGAAGACACAAGACGATTTTAAAACGTAAACTATGGATGCCAAAAGAGCTGCCATGGCTCTTCGAGATATGCTGGTAGAGCATGACTCTTGTCTGTCCAAAATATGTTTATTAGGTATGATATTTTCAAAACACATTTCATTAAAGACAAAGTTTGAGATCGAAGTTTAATATTTTAAATTATTATCAAAATTTGATGTATAATCAACTATGTTTATCTATACTTTTCAGAGCAAAAGCGAAGTGGTCTGGTTAAACGACTTGAAAAGGCAAGGGTTAAAGGTTCTTTAAATCTATGTCAACTCTTAAATTTAAAGCTAAAGATATTGACCGATTCCCAGAAAATTGTTGAAGTATATCGTCAAGACAAATGGGATCAGGTGCAACGTTTGGCTGCCAGAGTTCTTCAGAATGAGATGGAAGAAGGAGACAGCGATGATGAACACGGGGAAGATATGATAAGCGTTGATGATTATGAAAGTGACACGGAAGAGTTTTGGATCGAAAACAACGACGAACAGAATATGGGCATGGAACATGAACAGATGTACCTAACGGATCTAGGGATTTACAGGCTTGGCGATTGAAACATTAGTACTGGAATTCCAATCTTTGTTATTTGTATAAATGTGTCTAAATAAATTTTGTTAATACACTACATTTAGAATTTTAATTCTTACAAAAGTCTACGAAATATCACTAAAATCTGTCTAGAGGCCGTTGATGTATCAACAATAAATACTAATGTTTATAATAATCGAAATAACAGTTTAAATTTTAAACGAAAATGTTTTGTTTTCGGCACAACAATCATATCGATATGTTTTCGGACTTCGTCGGTCAAATGAGAACCCGAGGTATTTTCTTTGAACTTGCATTAGTATTACTGTAGAGAACGTTCAGTTTTATGACAATGGCTTTAAAATACATACACACAAAATTTGCAAAGAGTATTGGTCCCGACGCGACACTGATGCTGCTTTTTATTGGAGATTACTGTGAAATCATTACCATTAGTATTAAAATGAGCGCGAAATAATGTAAATTTACAAGTTGTCAGTCCGTCCGTGTATTTAACAAAGTATTTTGTTTTCTGTCTGTGTATACCAATAAACAAATACGATGCAAACGTCTTATTAATCCCAAATCAATGGAAGCATTGTCCAAGGAAACCAATATTAGAAAGATAACCTACAGTCGA
Organism: Lepidochitona cinerea; assembly: GCA_963971465.1. Lineage (NCBI taxonomy): Eukaryota > Metazoa > Mollusca > Polyplacophora > Chitonida > Tonicellidae > Lepidochitona > Lepidochitona cinerea. Next base: position 33,504,517 of record OZ020553.1, read on the forward strand.
ATGATCCCGTTTGAAGATGAGTGAGAGAGCTTTACGTTGGGTAATATTTTACTCCTAAATGCCCTGAAGGAAAACCTGTCGAGAGGCTGTTTATGTATCAGCAATAGACGGTGTTTTGTCTAAATATCGAAAAGTTTACAAAAAAAATATTTTTTTCATCACAACTAAGTCATTGAAAAGTTTTGGGTTTTAACGGGTCAATTGAAAAACGAAATTATCTTCTTTAAAATTGGATCAGCATTGCTGGAGAGAACGTTCAGTTTTGTGACAGTGGTTTTAAAATGCATACACACAAAAGTATAAAGGACTATTGGCCTTGGATTATCACGATGGGGATTCTTTTTGGGGCATATGTGAAATTAATTCAATGAAGCCGACATCTTATCATTTTTGATAGTGGTTTTGAAATACATACACACACAATTATCAAAGATTATTGGTCTTGGATCATCACGATGGGGATTCTTTTGGGGCATATATGAGAATGACTAAATAAGTTCAATGAAGCCGACATCTTAAAAAAGCATGTTGTAAAATTCACTGGAGCACATTTCCTTTAGATCTCAGAAGACACAAGACGATTTTAAAACGTAAACTATGGATGCCGAAAGAACTGCCATGGCTCTTCGAGATATGCTGGTAGAGCATGACTCTTGTCTGTCCAAAATATGTTTATTAGGTATGATATTTTCAAAACACATTTCATTAAAGACAAAGTTTGAGATCGAAGTTTAATATTTTAAATTATTATCAAAATTTGATGTATAATCAACTATGTTTATCTATACTTTTCAGAGCAAAAGCGAAGTGGTCTGGTTAAACGACTTGAAAAGGCAAGGGTTAAAGGTTCTTTAAATCTATGTCAACTCTTAAATTTAAAGCTAAAGATATTGACCGATTCCCAGAAAATTGTTGAAGTATATCGTCAAGACAAATGGGATCAGGTGCAACGTTTGGCTGCCAGAGTTCTTCAGAATGAGATGGAAGAAGGAGACAGCGATGATGAACACGGGGAAGATATGATAAGCGTTGATGATTATGAAAGTGACACGGAAGAGTTTTGGATCGAAAACAACGACGAACAGAATATGGGCATGGAACATGAACAGATGTACCTAACGGATCTAGGGATTTACAGGCTTGGCGATTGAAACATTAGTACTGGAATTCCAATCTTTGTTATTTGTATAAATGTGTCTAAATAAATTTTGTTAATACACTACATTTAGAATTTTAATTCTTACAAAAGTCTACGAAATATCACTAAAATCTGTCTAGAGGCCGTTGATGTATCAACAATAAATACTAATGTTTATAATAATCGAAATAACAGTTTAAATTTTAAACGAAAATGTTTTGTTTTCGGCACAACAATCATATCGATATGTTTTCGGACTTCGTCGGTCAAATGAGAACCCGAGGTATTTTCTTTGAACTTGCATTAGTATTACTGTAGAGAACGTTCAGTTTTATGACAATGGCTTTAAAATACATACACACAAAATTTGCAAAGAGTATTGGTCCCGACGCGACACTGATGCTGCTTTTTATTGGAGATTACTGTGAAATCATTACCATTAATATTAAAATGAGCGCGAAATAATGTAAATTTACAAGTTGTCAGTCCGTCCGTGTATTTAACAAAGTATTTTGTTTTCTGTCTGTGTATACCAATAAACCAATACGATGCAAACGTCTTATTAATCCCAAATCAATGGAAGCATTGTCCAAGGAAACCAATATTAGAAAGATAACCTACAGTCGAATGATCCCGTTTGAAGATGAGTGAGAGAGCTTTACGTTGGGTAATATTTTACTCCTAAATGCCCTGAAGGAAAACCTGTCGAGAGGCTGTTTATGTATCAGCAATAGACGGTGTTTTGTCTAAATATCGAAAAGTTTACAAAAAAAATATTTTTTTCATCACAAGTCATTGAAAAGTTTTGGGTTTTAACGGGTCAATTGAAAAAAAAATTATCTTCTTTAAGATCGGATCAGCATTGCTGGAGAGAACGTTCAGTTTTGTGACAGTGGTTTTAAAATGCATACACACAAAAGTATAAAGGACTATTGGCCTTGGATTATCACGATGGGGATTCTTTTTGGGGCATATGTGAAATTAGTTCAATGAAGCCGACATCTTATCATTTTTGATAGTGGTTTTGAAATACATACACACACAATTATCAAAGATTATTGGTCTTGGATCATCACGATGGGGATTCTTTTGGGGCATATATGAGAATGACTAAATAAGTTCAATGAAGCCGACATCTTATAAAAGCATGTTGTAAAATTCACTGGAGCACATTTCCTTGAGTTCTCAGAAGACACAAGACGATTTTAAAACGTAAACTATGGATGCCAAAAGAGCTGCCATGGCTCTTCGAGATATGCTGGTAGAGCATGACTCTTGTCTGTCCAAAATATGTTTATTAGGTATGATATTTTCAAAACACATTTCATTAAAGACAAAGTTTGAGATCGAAGTTTAATATTTTAAATTATTATCAAAATTTGATGTATAATCAACTATGTTTATCTATACTTTTCAGAGCAAAAGCGAAGTGGTCTGGTTAAACGACTTGAAAAGGCAAGGGTTAAAGGTTCTTTAAATCTATGTCAACTCTTAAATTTAAAGCTAAAGATATTGACCGATTCCCAGAAAATTGTTGAAGTATATCGTCAAGACAAATGGGATCAGGTGCAACGTTTGGCTGCCAGAGTTCTTCAGAATGAGATGGAAGAAGGAGACAGCGATGATGAACACGGGGAAGATATGATAAGCGTTGATGATTATGAAAGTGACACGGAAGAGTTTTGGATCGAAAACAACGACGAACAGAATATGGGCATGGAACATGAACAGATGTACCTAACGGATCTAGGGATTTACAGGCTTGGCGATTGAAACATTAGTACTGGAATTCCAATCTTTGTTATTTGTATAAATGTGTCTAAATAAATTTTGTTAATACACTACATTTAGAATTTTAATTCTTACAAAAGTCTACGAAATATCACTAAAATCTGTCTAGAGGCCGTTGATGTATCAACAATAAATACTAATGTTTATAATAATCGAAATAACAGTTTAAATTTTAAACGAAAATGTTTTGTTTTCGGCACAACAATCATATCGATATGTTTTCGGACTTCGTCGGTCAAATGAGAACCCGAGGTATTTTCTTTGAACTTGCATTAGTATTACTGTAGAGAACGTTCAGTTTTATGACAATGGCTTTAAAATACATACACACAAAATTTGCAAAGAGTATTGGTCCCGACGCGACACTGATGCTGCTTTTTATTGGAGATTACTGTGAAATCATTACCATTAGTATTAAAATGAGCGCGAAATAATGTAAATTTACAAGTTGTCAGTCCGTCCGTGTATTTAACAAAGTATTTTGTTTTCTGTCTGTGTATACCAATAAACCAATACGATGCAAACGTCTTATTAATCCCAAATCAATGGAAGCATTGTCCAAGGAAACCAATATTAGAAAGATAACCTACAGTCGAATGATCCCGTTTGAAGATGAGTGAGAGAGCTTTACGTTGGGTAATATTTTACTCCTAAATGCCCTGAAGGAAAACCTGTCGAGAGGCTGTTTATGTATCAGCAATAGACGGTGTTTTGTCTAAATATCGAAAAGTTTACAAAAAAAATATTTTTTTCATCACAACTAAGTCATTGAAAAGTTTTGGGTTTTAACGGGTCAATTGAAAAAAAAATTATCTTCTTTAAGATCGGATCAGCATTGCTGGAGAGAACGTTCAGTTTTGTGACAGTGGTTTTAAAATGCATACACACAAAAGTATAAAGGACTATTGGCCTTGGATTATCACGATGGGGATTCTTTTTGGGGCATATGTGAAATTAGTTCAATGAAGCCGACATCTTATCATTTTTGATAGTGGTTTTGAAATACATACACACACAATTATCAAAGATTATTGGTCTTGGATCATCACGATGGGGATTCTTTTGGGGCATATATGAGAATGACTAAATAAGTTCAATGAAGCCGACATCTTAAAAAAGCATGTTGTAAAATTCACTGGAGCACATTTCCTTGAGTTCTCAGAAGACACAAGACGATTTTAAAACGTAAACTATGGATGCCAAAAGAGCTGCCATGGCTCTTCGAGATATGCTGGTAGAGCATGACTCTTGTCTGTCCAAAATATGTTTATTAGGTATGATATTTTCAAAACACATTTCATTAAAGACAAAGTTTGAGATCGAAGTTTAATATTTTAAATTATTATCAAAATTTGATGTATAATCAACTATGTTTATCTATACTTTTCAGAGCAAAAGCGAAGTGGTCTGGTTAAACGACTTGAAAAGGCAAGGGTTAAAGGTTCTTTAAATCTATGTCAACTCTTAAATTTAAAGCTAAAGATATTGACCGATTCCCAGAAAATTGTTGAAGTATATCGTCAAGACAAATGGGATCAGGTGCAACGTTTGGCTGCCAGAGTTCTTCAGAATGAGATGGAAGAAGGAGACAGCGATGATGAACACGGGGAAGATATGATAAGCGTTGATGATTATGAAAGTGACACGGAAGACTTTTGGATCGAAAACAACGACGAACAGAATATGGGCATGGAACATGAACAGATGTACCTAACGGATCTAGGGATTTACAGGCTTGGCGATTGAAACATTAGTACTGGAATTCCAATCTTTGTTATTTGTATAAATGTGTCTAAATAAATTTTGTTAATACACTACATTTAGAATTTTAATTCTTACAAAAGTCTACGAAATATCACTAAAATCTGTCTAGAGGCCGTTGATGTATCAACAATAAATACTAATGTTTATAATAATCGAAATAACAGTTTAAATTTTAAACGAAAATGTTTTGTTTTCGGCACAACAATCATATCGATATGTTTTCGGACTTCGTCGGTCAAATGAGAACCCGAGGTATTTTCTTTGAACTTGCATTAGTATTACTGTAGAGAACGTTCAGTTTTATGACAATGGCTTTAAAATACACACACAAAATTTGCAAAGAGTATTGGTCCCGACGCGACACTGATGCTGCTTTTTATTGGAGATTACTGTGAAATCATTACCATTAGTATTAAAATGAGCGCGAAAAAATGTAAATTTACAAGTTGTCAGTCCGTCCGTGTATTTAACAAAGTATTTTGTTTTCTGTCTGTGTATACCAATAAACCAATACGATGCAAACGTCTTATTAATCCCAAATCAATGGAAGCATTGTCCAAGGAAACCAATATTAGAAAGATAACCTACAGTCGAATGATCCCGTTTGAAGATGAGTGAGAGAGCTTTACGTTGGGTAATATTTTACTCCTAAATGCCCTGAAGGAAAACCTGTCGAGAGGCTGTTTATGTATCAGCAATAGACGGTGTTTTGTCTAAATATCGAAAAGTTTACAAAAAAAATATTTTTTTCATCACAAGTCATTGAAAAGTTTTGGGTTTTAACGGGTCAATTGAAAAAAAAATTATCTTCTTTAAGATCGGATCAGCATTGCTGGAGAGAACGTTCAGTTTTGTGACAGTGGTTTTAAAATGCATACACACAAAAGTATAAAGGACTATTGGCCTTGGATTATCACGATGGGGATTCTTTTTGGGGCATATGTGAAAATTAGTTCAATGAAGCCGACATCTTATCATTTTTGATAGTGGTTTTGAAATACATACACACACAATTATCAAAGATTATTGGTCTTGGGTCATCACGATGGGGATTCTTTTGGGGCATATATGAGAATGACTAAATAAGTTCAATGAAGCCGACATCTTATAAAAGCATGTTGTAAAATTCACTGGAGCACATTTCCTTGAGTTCTCAGAAGACACAAGACGATTTTAAAACGTAAACTATGGATGCCAAAAGAGCTGCCATGGCTCTTCGAGATATGCTGGCAGAGCATGACTCTTGTCTGTCCAAAATATGTTTATTAGGTATGATATTTTCAAAACACATTTCATTAAAGACAAAGTTTGAGATCGAAGTTTAATATTTTAAATTATTATCAAAATTTGATGTATAATCAACTATGTTTATCTATACTTTTCAGAGCAAAAGCGAAGTGGTCTGGTTAAACGACTTGAAAAGGCAAGGGTTAAAGGTTCTTTAAATCTATGTCAACTCTTAAATTTAAAGCTAAAGATATTGACCGATTCCCAGAAAATTGTTGAAGTATATCGTCAAGACAAATGGGATCAGGTGCAACGTTTGGCTGCCAGAGTTCTTCAGAATGAGATGGAAGAAGGAGACAGCGATGATGAACACGGGGAAGATATGATAAGCGTTGATGATTATGAAAGTGACACGGAAGAGTTTTGGATCGAAAACAACGACGAACAGAATATGGGCATGGAACATGAACAGATGTACCTAACGGATCTAGGGATTTACAGGCTTGGCGATTGAAACATTAGTACTGGAATTCCAATCTTTGTTATTTGTATAAATGTGTCTAAATAAATTTTGTTAATACACTACATTTAGAATTTTAATTCTTACAAAAGTCTACGAAATATCACTAAAATCTGTCTAGAGGCCGTTGATGTATCAACAATAAATACTAATGTTTATAATAATCGAAATAACAGTTTAAATTTTAAACGAAAATGTTTTGTTTTCGGCACAACAATCATATCGATATGTTTTCGGACTTCGTCGGTCAAATGAGAACCCGAGGTATTTTCTTTGAACTTGCATTAGTATTACTGTAGAGAACGTTCAGTTTTATGACAATGGCTTTAAAATACACACACAAAATTTGCAAAGAGTATTGGTCCCGACGCGACACTGATGCTGCTTTTTATTGGAGATTATTGTGAAATCATTACCATTAGTATTAAAATGAGCGCGAAAAAATGTAAATTTACAAGTTGTCAGTCCGTCCGTGTATTTAACAAAGTATTTTGTTTTCTGTCTGTGTATACCAATAAACCAATACGATGCAAACGTCTTATTAATCCCAAATCAATGGAAGCATTGTCCAAGGAAACCAATATTAGAAAGATAACCTACAGTCGAATGATCCCGTTTGAAGATGAGTGAGAGAGCTTTACGTTGGGTAATATTTTACTCCTAAATGCCCTGAAGGAAAACCTGTCGAGAGGCTGTTTATGTATCAGCAATAGACGGTGTTTTGTCTAAATATCGAAAAGTTTACAAAAAAAATATTTTTTTCATCACAAGTCATTGAAAAGTTTTGGGTTTTAACGGGTCAATTGAAAAAAAAATTATCTTCTTTAAGATCGGATCAGCATTGCTGGAGAGAACGTTCAGTTTTGTGACAGTGGTTTTAAAATGCATACACACAAAAGTATAAAGGACTATTGGCCTTGGATTATCACGATGGGGATTCTTTTTGGGGCATATGTGAAAATTAGTTCAATGAAGCCGACATCTTATCATTTTTGATAGTGGTTTTGAAATACATACACACACAATTATCAAAGATTATTGGTCTTGGGTCATCACGATGGGGATTCTTTTGGGGCATATATGAGAATGACTAAATAAGTTCAATGAAGCCGACATCTTATAAAAGCATGTTGTAAAATTCACTGGAGCACATTTCCTTGAGTTCTCAGAAGACACAAGACGATTTTAAAACGTAAACTATGGATGCCAAAAGAGCTGCCATGGCTCTTCGAGATATGCTGGCAGAGCATGACTCTTGTCTGTCCAAAATATGTTTATTAGGTATGATATTTTCAAAACACATTTCATTAAAGACAAAGTTTGAGATCGAAGTTTAATATTTTAAATTATTATCAAAATTTGATGTATAATCAACTATGTTTATCTATACTTTTCAGAGCAAAAGCGAAGTGGTCTGGTTAAACGACTTGAAAAGGCAAGGGTTAAAGGTTCTTTAAATCTATGTCAACTCTTAAATTTAAAGCTAAAGATATTGACCGATTCCCAGAAAATTGTTGAAGTATATCGTCAAGACAAATGGGATCAGGTGCAACGTTTGGCTGCCAGAGTTCTTCAGAATGAGATGGAAGAAGGAGACAGCGATGATGAACACGGGGAAGATATGATAAGCGTTGATGATTATGAAAGTGACACGGAAGAGTTTTGGATCGAAAACAACGACGAACAGAATATGGGCATGGAACATGAACAGATGTACCTAACGGATCTAGGGATTTACAGGCTTGGCGATTGAAACATTAGTACTGGAATTCCAATCTTTGTTATTTGTATAAATGTGTCTAAATAAATTTTGTTAATACACTACATTTAGAATTTTAATTCTTACAAAAGTCTACGAAATATCACTAAAATCTGTCTAGAGGCCGTTGATGTATCAACAATAAATACTAATGTTTATAATAATCGAAATAACAGTTTAAATTTTAAACGAAAATGTTTTGTTTTCGGCACAACAATCATATCGATATGTTTTCGGACTTCGTCGGTCAAATGAGAACCCGAGGTATTTTCTTTGAACTTGCATTAGTATTACTGTAGAGAACGTTCAGTTTTATGACAATGGCTTTAAAATACATACACACAAAATTTGCAAAGAGTATTGGTCCCGACGCGACACTGATGCTGCTTTTTATTGGAGATTACTGTGAAATCATTACCATTAGTATTAAAATGAGCGCGAAATAATGTAAATTTACAAGTTGTCAGTCCGTCCGTGTATTTAACAAAGTATTTTGTTTTCTGTCTGTGTATACCAATAAACCAATACGATGCAAACGTCTTATTAATCCCAAATCAATGGAAGCATTGTCCAAGGAAACCAATATTAGAAAGATAACCTACAGTCGAATGATCCCGTTTGAAGATGAGTGAGAGAGCTTTACGTTGGGTAATATTTTACTCCTAAATGCCCTGAAGGAAAACCTGTCGAGAGGCTGTTTATGTATCAGCAATAGACGGTGTTTTGTCTAAATATCGAAAAGTTTACAAAAAAAATATTTTTTTCATCACAACTAAGTCATTGAAAAGTTTTGGGTTTTAACGGGTCAATTGAAAAAAAAATTATCTTCTTTAAGATCGGATCAGCATTGCTGGAGAGAACGTTCAGTTTTGTGACAGTGGTTTTAAAATGCATACACACAAAAGTATAAAGGACTATTGGCCTTGGATTATCACGATGGGGATTCTTTTTGGGGCATATCTGAAATTAGTTCAATGAAGCCGACATCTTATCATTTTTGATAGTGGTTTTGAAATACATACACACACAATTATCAAAGATTATTGGTCTTGGATCATCACGATGGGGATTCTTTTGGGGCATATATGAGAATGACTAAATAAGTTCAATGAAGCCGACATCTTAAAAAAGCATGTTGTAAAATTCACTGGAGCACATTTCCTTGAGTTCTCAGAAGACACAAGACGATTTTAAAACGTAAACTATGGATGCCAAAAGAGCTGCCATGGCTCTTCGAGATATGCTGGTAGAGCATGACTCTTGTCTGTCCAAAATATGTTTATTAGGTATGATATTTTCAAAACACATTTCATTAAAGACAAAGTTTGAGATCGAAGTTTAATATTTTAAATTATTATCAAAATTTGATGTATAATCAACTATGTTTATCTATACTTTTCAGAGCAAAAGCGAAGTGGTCTGGTTAAACGACTTGAAAAGGCAAGGGTTAAAGGTTCTTTAAATCTATGTCAACTCTTAAATTTAAAGCTAAAGATATTGACCGATTCCCAGAAAATTGTTGAAGTATATCGTCAAGACAAATGGGATCAGGTGCAACGTTTGGCTGCCAGAGTTCTTCAGAATGAGATGGAAGAAGGAGACAGCGATGATGAACACGGGGAAGATATGATAAGCGTTGATGATTATGAAAGTGACACGGAAGAGTTTTGGATCGAAAACAACGACGAACAGAATATGGGCATGGAACATGAACAGATGTACCTAACGGATCTAGGGATTTACAGGCTTGGCGATTGAAACATTAGTACTGGAATTCCAATCTTTGTTATTTGTATAAATGTGTCTAAATAAATTTTGTTAATACACTACATTTAGAATTTTAATTCTTACAAAAGTCTACGAAATATCACTAAAATCTGTCTAGAGGCCGTTGATGTATCAACAATAAATACTAATGTTTATAATAATCGAAATAACAGTTTAAATTTTAAACGAAAATGTTTTGTTTTCGGCACAACAATCATATCGATATGTTTTCGGACTTCGTCGGTCAAATGAGAACCCGAGGTATTTTCTTTGAACTTGCATTAGTATTACTGTAGAGAACGTTCAGTTTTATGACAATGGCTTTAAAATACACACACAAAATTTGCAAAGAGTATTGGTCCCGACGCGACACTGATGCTGCTTTTTATTGGAGATTACTGTGAAATCATTACCATTAGTATTAAAATGAGCGCGAAAAAATGTAAATTTACAAGTTGTCAGTCCGTCCGTGTATTTAACAAAGTATTTTGTTTTCTGTCTGTGTATACCAATAAACCAATACGATGCAAACGTCTTATTAATCCCAAATCAATGGAAGCATTGTCCAAGGAAACCAATATTAGAAAGATAACCTACAGTCGAATGATCCCGTTTGAAGATGAGTGAGAGAGCTTTACGTTGGGTAATATTTTACTCCTAAATGCCCTGAAGGAAAACCTGTCGAGAGGCTGTTTATGTATCAGCAATAGACGGTGTTTTGTCTAAATATCGAAAAGTTTACAAAAAAAATATTTTTTTCATCACAAGTCATTGAAAAGTTTTGGGTTTTAACGGGTCAATTGAAAAAAAAATTATCTTCTTTAAGATCGGATCAGCATTGCTGGAGAGAACGTTCAGTTTTGTGACAGTGGTTTTAAAATGCATACACACAAAAGTATAAAGGACTATTGGCCTTGGATTATCACGATGGGGATTCTTTTTGGGGCATATGTGAAAATTAGTTCAATGAAGCCGACATCTTATCATTTTTGATAGTGGTTTTGAAATACATACACACACAATTATCAAAGATTATTGGTCTTGGGTCATCACGATGGGGATTCTTTTGGGGCATATATGAGAATGACTAAATAAGTTCAATGAAGCCGACATCTTATAAAAGCATGTTGTAAAATTCACTGGAGCACATTTCCTTGAGTTCTCAGAAGACACAAGACGATTTTAAAACGTAAACTATGGATGCCGAAAGAACTGCCATGGCTCTTCGAGATATGCTGGTAGAGCATGACTCTTGTCTGTCCAAAATATGTTTATTAGGTATGATATTTTCAAAACACATTTCATTAAAGACAAAGTTTGAGATCGAAGTTTAATATTTTAAATTATTATCAAAATTTGATGTATAATCAACTATGTTTATCTATACTTTTCAGAGCAAAAGCGAAGTGGTCTGGTTAAACGACTTGAAAAGGCAAGGGTTAAAGGTTCTTTAAATCTATGTCAACTCTTAAATTTAAAGCTAAAGATATTGACCGATTCCCAGAAAATTGTTGAAGTATATCGTCAAGACAAATGGGATCAGGTGCAACGTTTGGCTGCCAGAGTTCTTCAGAATGAGATGGAAGAAGGAGACAGCGATGATGAACACGGGGAAGATATGATAAGCGTTGATGATTATGAAAGTGACACGGAAGAGTTTTGGATCGAAAACAACGACGAACAGAATATGGGCATGGAACATGAACAGATGTACCTAACGGATCTAGGGATTTACAGGCTTGGCGATTGAAACATTAGTACTGGAATTCCAATCTTTGTTATTTGTATAAATGTGTCTAAATAAATTTTGTTAATACACTACATTTAGAATTTTAATTCTTACAAAAGTCTACGAAATATCACTAAAATCTGTCTAGAGGCCGTTGATGTATCAACAATAAATACTAATGTTTATAATAATCGAAATAACAGTTTAAATTTTAAACGAAAATGTTTTGTTTTCGGCACAACAATCATATCGATATGTTTTCGGACTTCGTCGGTCAAATGAGAACCCGAGGTATTTTCTTTGAACTTGCATTAGTATTACTGTAGAGAACGTTCAGTTTTATGACAATGGCTTTAAAATACATACACACAAAATTTGCAAAGAGTATTGGTCCCGACGCGACACTGATGCTGCTTTTTATTGGAGATTACTGTGAAATCATTACCATTAGTATTAAAATGAGCGCGAAATAATGTAAATTTACAAGTTGTCAGTCCGTCCGTGTATTTAACAAAGTATTTTGTTTTCTGTCTGTGCATACCAATAAACCAGTACGATGCAAACGTCTTATTAATCCCAAATCAATGGAAGCATTGTCCAAGGAAACCAATATTAGAAAGATAACCTACAGTCGAATGATCCCGTTTGAAGATGAGTGAGAGAGCTTTACGTTGGGTAATATTTTACTCCTAAATGCCCTGAAGGAAAACCTGTCGAGAGGCTGTTTATGTATCAGCAATAGACGGTGTTTTGTCTAAATATCGAAAAGTTTACAAAAAAAATATTTTTTTCATCACAACTAAGTCATTGAAAAGTTTTGGGTTTTAACGGGTCAATTGAAAAACGAAATTATCTTCTTTAAAATTGGATCAGCATTGCTGGAGAGAACGTTCAGTTTTGTGACAGTGGTTTTAAAATGCATACACACAAAAGTATAAAGGACTATTGGCCTTGGATTATCACGATGGGGATTCTTTTTGGGGCATATGTGAAATTAATTCAATGAAGCCGACATCTTATCATTTTTGATAGTGGTTTTGAAATACATACACACACAATTATCAAAGATTATTGGTCTTGGATCATCACGATGGGGATTCTTTTGGGGCATATATGAGAATGACTAAATAAGTTCAATGAAGCCGACATCTTAAAAAAGCATGTTGTAAAATTCACTGGAGCACATTTCCTTTAGATCTCAGAAGACACAAGACGATTTTAAAACGTAAACTATGGATGCCGAAAGAACTGCCATGGCTCTTCGAGATATGCTGGTAGAGCATGACTCTTGTCTGTCCAAAATATGTTTATTAGGTATGATATTTTCAAAACACATTTCATTAAAGACAAAGTTTGAGATCGAAGTTTAATATTTTAAATTATTATCAAAATTTGATGTATAATCAACTATGTTTATCTATACTTTTCAGAGCAAAAGCGAAGTGGTCTGGTTAAACGACTTGAAAAGGCAAGGGTTAAAGGTTCTTTAAATCTATGTCAACTCTTAAATTTAAAGCTAAAGATATTGACCGATTCCCAGAAAATTGTTGAAGTATATCGTCAAGACAAATGGGATCAGGTGCAACGTTTGGCTGCCAGAGTTCTTCAGAATGAGATGGAAGAAGGAGACAGCGATGATGAACACGGGGAAGATATGATAAGCGTTGATGATTATGAAAGTGACACGGAAGAGTTTTGGATCGAAAACAACGACGAACAGAATATGGGCATGGAACATGAACAGATGTACCTAACGGATCTAGGGATTTACAGGCTTGGCGATTGAAACATTAGTACTGGAATTCCAATCTTTGTTATTTGTATAAATGTGTCTAAATAAATTTTGTTAATACACTACATTTAGAATTTTAATTCTTACAAAAGTCTACGAAATATCACTAAAATCTGTCTAGAGGCCGTTGATGTATCAACAATAAATACTAATGTTTATAATAATCGAAATAACAGTTTAAATTTTAAACGAAAATGTTTTGTTTTCGGCACAACAATCATATCGATATGTTTTCGGACTTCGTCGGTCAAATGAGAACCCGAGGTATTTTCTTTGAACTTGCATTAGTATTACTGTAGAGAACGTTCAGTTTTATGACAATGGCTTTAAAATACATACACACAAAATTTGCAAAGAGTATTGGTCCCGACGCGACACTGATGCTGCTTTTTATTGGAGATTACTGTGAAATCATTACCATTAGTATTAAAATGAGCGCGAAATAATGTAAATTTTCAAGTTGTCAGTCCGTCCGTGTATTTAACAAAGTATTTTGTTTTCTGTCTGTGTATACCAATAAACCAATACGATGCAAACGTCTTATTAATCCCAAATCAATGGAAGCATTGTCCAAGGAAACCAATATTAGAAAGATAACCTACAGTCGAATGATCCCGTTTGAAGATGAGTGAGAGAGCTTTACGTTGGGTAATATTTTACTCCTAAATGCCCTGAAGGAAAACCTGTCGAGAGGCTGTTTATGTATCAGCAATAGACGGTGTTTTGTCTAAATATCGAAAAGTTTACAAAAAAAATATTTTTTTCATCACAACTAAGTCATTGAAAAGTTTTGGGTTTTAACGGGTCAATTGAAAAACGAAATTATCTTCTTTAAAATTGGATCAGCATTGCTGGAGAGAACGTTCAGTTTTGTGACAGTGGTTTTAAAATGCATACACACAAAAGTATAAAGGACTATTGGCCTTGGATTATCACGATGGGGATTCTTTTTGGGGCATATGTGAAATTAATTCAATGAAGCCGACATCTTATCATTTTTGATAGTGGTTTTGAAATACATACACACACAATTATCAAAGATTATTGGTCTTGGATCATCACGATGGGGATTCTTTTGGGGCATATATGAGAATGACTAAATAAGTTCAATGAAGCCGACATCTTAAAAAAGCATGTTGTAAAATTCACTGGAGCACATTTCCTTTAGATCTCAGAAGACACAAGACGATTTTAAAACGTAAACTATGGATGCCGAAAGAACTGCCATGGCTCTTCGAGATATGCTGGTAGAGCATGACTCTTGTCTGTCCAAAATATGTTTATTAGGTATGATATTTTCAAAACACATTTCATTAAAGACAAAGTTTGAGATCGAAGTTTAATATTTTAAATTATTATCAAAATTTGATGTATAATCAACTATGTTTATCTATACTTTTCAGAGCAAAAGCGAAGTGGTCTGGTTAAACGACTTGAAAAGGCAAGGGTTAAAGGTTCTTTAAATCTATGTCAACTCTTAAATTTAAAGCTAAAGATATTGACTGATTCCCAGAAAATTGTTGAAGTATATCGTCAAGACAAATGGGATCAGGTGCAACGTTTGGCTGCCAGAGTTCTTCAGAATGAGATGGAAGAAGGAGACAGCGATGATGAACACGGGGAAGATATGATAAGCGTTGATGATTATGAAAGTGACACGGAAGAGTTTTGGATCGAAAACAACGACGAACAGAATATGGGCATGGAACATGAACAGATGTACCTAACGGATCTAGGGATTTACAGGCTTGGCGATTGAAACATTAGTACTGGAATTCCAATCTTTGTTATTTGTATAAATGTGTCTAAATAAATTTTGTTAATACACTACATTTAGAATTTTAATTCTTACAAAAGTCTACGAAATATCACTAAAATCTGTCTAGAGGCCGTTGATGTATCAACAATAAATACTAATGTTTATAATAATCGAAATAACAGTTTAAATTTTAAACGAAAATGTTTTGTTTTCGGCACAACAATCATATCGATATGTTTTCGGACTTCGTCGGTCAAATGAGAACCCGAGGTATTTTCTTTGAACTTGCATTAGTATTACTGTAGAGAACGTTCAGTTTTATGACAATGGCTTTAAAATACATACACACAAAATTTGCAAAGAGTATTGGTCCCGACGCGACACTGATGCTGCTTTTTATTGGAGATTACTGTGAAATCATTACCATTAGTATTAAAATGAGCGCGAAATAATGTAAATTTACAAGTTGTCAGTCCGTCCGTGTATTTAACAAAGTATTTTGTTTTCTGTCTGTGTATACCAATAAACCAATACGATGCAAACGTCTTATTAATCCCAAATCAATGGAAGCATTGTCCAAGGAAACCAATATTAGAAAGATAACCTACAGTCGAATGATCCCGTTTGAAGATGAGTGAGAGAGCTTTACGTTGGGTAATATTTTACTCCTAAATGCCCTGAAGGAAAACCTGTCGAGAGGCTGTTTATGTATCAGCAATAGACGGTGTTTTGTCTAAATATCGAAAAGTTTACAAAAAAAATATTTTTTTCATCACAAGTCATTGAAAAGTTTTGGGTTTTAACGGGTCAATTGAAAAAAAAATTATCTTCTTTAAGATCGGATCAGCATTGCTGGAGAGAACGTTCAGTTTTGTGACAGTGGTTTTAAAATGCATACACACAAAAGTATAAAGGACTATTGGCCTTGGATTATCACGATGGGGATTCTTTTTGGGGCATATGTGAAATTAGTTCAATGAAGCCGACATCTTATCATTTTTGATAGTGGTTTTGAAATACATACACACACAATTATCAAAGATTATTGGTCTTGGATCATCACGATGGGGATTCTTTTGGGGCATATATGAGAATGACTAAATAAGTTCAATGAAGCCGACATCTTAAAAAAGCATGTTGTAAAATTCACTGGAGCACATTTCCTTTAGATCTCAGAAGACACAAGACGATTTTAAAACGTAAACTATGGATGCCGAAAGAACTGCCATGGCTCTTCGAGATATGCTGGTAGAGCATGACTCTTGTCTGTCCAAAATATGTTTATTAGGTATGATATTTTCAAAACACATTTCATTAAAGACAAAGTTTGAGATCGAAGTTTAATATTTTAGATTATTATCAAAATTTGATGTATAATCAACTATGTTTATCTATACTTTTCAGAGCAAAAGCGAAGTGGTCTGGTTAAACGACTTGAAAAGGCAAGGGTTAAAGGTTCTTTAAATCTATGTCAACTCTTAAATTTAAAGCTAAAGATATTGACCGATTCCCAGAAAATTGTTGAAGTATATCGTCAAGACAAATGGGATCAGGTGCAACGTTTGGCTGCCAGAGTTCTTCAGAATGAGATGGAAGAAGGAGACAGCGATGATGAACACGGGGAAGATATGATAAGCGTTGATGATTATGAAAGTGACACGGAAGAGTTTTGGATCGAAAACAACGACGAACAGAATATGGGCATGGAACATGAACAGATGTACCTAACGGATCTAGGGATTTACAGGCTTGGCGATTGAAACATTAGTACTGGAATTCCAATCTTTGTTATTTGTATAAATGTGTCTAAATAAATTTTGTTAATACACTACATTTAGAATTTTAATTCTTACAAAAGTCTACGAAATATCACTAAAATCTGTCTAGAGGCCGTTGATGTATCAACAATAAATACTAATGTTTATAATAATCGAAATAACAGTTTAAATTTTAAACGAAAATGTTTTGTTTTCGGCACAACAATCATATCGATATGTTTTCGGACTTCGTCGGTCAAATGAGAACCCGAGGTATTTTCTTTGAACTTGCATTAGTATTACTGTAGAGAACGTTCAGTTTTATGACAATGGCTTTAAAATACATACACACAAAATTTGCAAAGAGTATTGGTCCCGACGCGACACTGATGCTGCTTTTTATTGGAGATTACTGTGAAATCATTACCATTAGTATTAAAATGAGCGCGAAATAATGTAAATTTACAAGTTGTCAGTCCGTCCGTGTATTTAACAAAGTATTTTGTTTTCTGTCTGTGTATACCAATAAACAAATACGATGCAAACGTCTTATTAATCCCAAATCAATGGAAGCATTGTCCAAGGAAACCAATATTAGAAAGATAACCTACAGTCGAATGATCCCGTTTGAAGATGAGTGAGAGAGCTTTACGTTGGGTAATATTTTACTCCTAAATGCCCTGAAGGAAAACCTGTCGAGAGGCTGTTTATGTATCAGCAATAGACGGTGTTTTGTCTAAATATCGAAAAGTTTACAAAAAAAATATTTTTTTCATCACAACTAAGTCATTGAAAAGTTTTGGGTTTTAACGGGTCAATTGAAAAACGAAATTATCTTCTTTAAAACTGGATCAGCATTGCTGGAGAGAACGTTCAGTTTTGTGACAGTGGTTTTAAAATGCATACACACAAAAGTATAAAGGACTATTGGCCTTGGATTATCACGATGGGGATTCTTTTTGGGGCATATGTGAAATTAATTCAATGAAGCCGACATCTTATCATTTTTGATAGTGGTTTTGAAATACATACACACACAATTATCAAAGATTATTGGTCTTGGATCATCACGATGGGGATTCTTTTGGGGCATATATGAGAATGACTAAATAAGTTCAATGAAGCCGACATCTTAAAAAAGCATGTTGTAAAATTCACTGGAGCACATTTCCTTTAGATCTCAGAAGACACAAGACGATTTTAAAACGTAAACTATGGATGCCGAAAGAACTGCCATGGCTCTTCGAGATATGCTGGTAGAGCATGACTCTTGTCTGTCCAAAATATGTTTATTAGGTATGATATTTTCAAAACACATTTCATTAAAGACAAAGTTTGAGATCGAAGTTTAATATTTTAAATTATTATCAAAATTTGATGTATAATCAACTATGTTTATCTATACTTTTCAGAGCAAAAGCGAAGTGGTCTGGTTAAACGACTTGAAAAGGCAAGGGTTAAAGGTTCTTTAAATCTATGTCAACTCTTAAATTTAAAGCTAAAGATATTGACCGATTCCCAGAAAATTGTTGAAGTATATCGTCAAGACAAATGGGATCAGGTGCAACGTTTGGCTGCCAGAGTTCTTCAGAATGAGATGGAAGAAGGAGACAGCGATGATGAACACGGGGAAGATATGATAAGCGTTGATGATTATGAAAGTGACACGGAAGAGTTTTGGATCGAAAACAACGACGAACAGAATATGGGCATGGAACATGAACAGATGTACCTAACGGATCTAGGGATTTACAGGCTTGGCGATTGAAACATTAGTACTGGAATTCCAATCTTTGTTATTTGTATAAATGTGTCTAAATAAATTTTGTTAATACACTACATTTAGAATTTTAATTCTTACAAAAGTCTACGAAATATCACTAAAATCTGTCTAGAGGCCGTTGATGTATCAACAATAAATACTAATGTTTATAATAATCGAAATAACAGTTTAAATTTTAAACGAAAATGTTTTGTTTTCGGCACAACAATCATATCGATATGTTTTCGGACTTCGTCGGTCAAATGAGAACCCGAGGTATTTTCTTTGAACTTGCATTAGTATTACTGTAGAGAACGTTCAGTTTTATGACAATGGCTTTAAAATACATACACACAAAATTTGCAAAGAGTATTGGTCCCGACGCGACACTGATGCTGCTTTTTATTGGAGATTACTGTGAAATCATTACCATTAATATTAAAATGAGCGCGAAATAATGTAAATTTACAAGTTGTCAGTCCGTCCGTGTATTTAACAAAGTATTTTGTTTTCTGTCTGTGTATACCAATAAACCAATACGATGCAAACGTCTTATTAATCCCAAATCAATGGAAGCATTGTCCAAGGAAACCAATATTAGAAAGATAACCTACAGTCGAATGATCCCGTTTGAAGATGAGTGAGAGAGCTTTACGTTGGGTAATATTTTACTCCTAAATGCCCTGAAGGAAAACCTGTCGAGAGGCTGTTTATGTATCAGCAATAGACGGTGTTTTGTCTAAATATCGAAAAGTTTACAAAAAAAATATTTTTTTCATCACAAGTCATTGAAAAGTTTTGGGTTTTAACGGGTCAATTGAAAAAAAAATTATCTTCTTTAAGATCGGATCAGCATTGCTGGAGAGAACGTTCAGTTTTGTGACAGTGGTTTTAAAATGCATACACACAAAAGTATAAAGGACTATTGGCCTTGGATTATCACGATGGGGATTCTTTTTGGGGCATATGTGAAATTAGTTCAATGAAGCCGACATCTTATCATTTTTGATAGTGGTTTTGAAATACATACACACACAATTATCAAAGATTATTGGTCTTGGATCATCACGATGGGGATTCTTTTGGGGCATATATGAGAATGACTAAATAAGTTCAATGAAGCCGACATCTTATAAAAGCATGTTGTAAAATTCACTGGAGCACATTTCCTTGAGTTCTCAGAAGACACAAGACGATTTTAAAACGTAAACTATGGATGCCAAAAGAGCTGCCATGGCTCTTCGAGATATGCTGGTAGAGCATGACTCTTGTCTGTCCAAAATATGTTTATTAGGTATGATATTTTCAAAACACATTTCATTAAAGACAAAGTTTGAGATCGAAGTTTAATATTTTAAATTATTATCAAAATTTGATGTATAATCAACTATGTTTATCTATACTTTTCAGAGCAAAAGCGAAGTGGTCTGGTTAAACGACTTGAAAAGGCAAGGGTTAAAGGTTCTTTAAATCTATGTCAACTCTTAAATTTAAAGCTAAAGATATTGACCGATTCCCAGAAAATTGTTGAAGTATATCGTCAAGACAAATGGGATCAGGTGCAACGTTTGGCTGCCAGAGTTCTTCAGAATGAGATGGAAGAAGGAGACAGCGATGATGAACACGGGGAAGATATGATAAGCGTTGATGATTATGAAAGTGACACGGAAGAGTTTTGGATCGAAAACAACGACGAACAGAATATGGGCATGGAACATGAACAGATGTACCTAACGGATCTAGGGATTTACAGGCTTGGCGATTGAAACATTAGTACTGGAATTCCAATCTTTGTTATTTGTATAAATGTGTCTAAATAAATTTTGTTAATACACTACATTTAGAATTTTAATTCTTACAAAAGTCTACGAAATATCACTAAAATCTGTCTAGAGGCCGTTGATGTATCAACAATAAATACTAATGTTTATAATAATCGAAATAACAGTTTAAATTTTAAACGAAAATGTTTTGTTTTCGGCACAACAATCATATCGATATGTTTTCGGACTTCGTCGGTCAAATGAGAACCCGAGGTATTTTCTTTGAACTTGCATTAGTATTACTGTAGAGAACGTTCAGTTTTATGACAATGGCTTTAAAATACATACACACAAAATTTGCAAAGAGTATTGGTCCCGACGCGACACTGATGCTGCTTTTTATTGGAGATTACTGTGAAATCATTACCATTAGTATTAAAATGAGCGCGAAATAATGTAAATTTACAAGTTGTCAGTCCGTCCGTGTATTTAACAAAGTATTTTGTTTTCTGTCTGTGTATACCAATAAACAAATACGATGCAAACGTCTTATTAATCCCAAATCAATGGAAGCATTGTCCAAGGAAACCAATATTAGAAAGATAACCTACAGTCGAATGATCCCGTTTGAAGATGAGTGAGAGAGCTTTACGTTGGGTAATATTTTACTCCTAAATGCCCTGAAGGAAAACCTGTCGAGAGGCTGTTTATGTATCAGCAATAGACGGTGTTTTGTCTAAATATCGAAAAGTTTACAAAAAAAATATTTTTTTCATCACAACTAAGTCATTGAAAAGTTTTGGGTTTTAACGGGTCAATTGAAAAACGAAATTATCTTCTTTAAAATTGGATCAGCATTGCTGGAGAGAACGTTCAGTTTTGTGACAGTGGTTTTAAAATGCATACACACAAAAGTATAAAGGACTATTGGCCTTGGATTATCACGATGGGGATTCTTTTTGGGGCATATGTGAAATTAATTCAATGAAGCCGACATCTTATCATTTTTGATAGTGGTTTTGAAATACATACACACACAATTATCAAAGATTATTGGTCTTGGATCATCACGATGGGGATTCTTTTGGGGCATATATGAGAATGACTAAATAAGTTCAATGAAGCCGACATCTTAAAAAAGCATGTTGTAAAATTCACTGGAGCACATTTCCTTTAGATCTCAGAAGACACAAGACGATTTTAAAACGTAAACTATGGATGCCGAAAGAACTGCCATGGCTCTTCGAGATATGCTGGTAGAGCATGACTCTTGTCTGTCCAAAATATGTTTATTAGGTATGATATTTTCAAAACACATTTCATTAAAGACAAAGTTTGAGATCGAAGTTTAATATTTTAAATTACTATCAAAATTTGATGTATAATCAACTATGTTTATCTATACTTTTCAGAGCAAAAGCGAAGTGGTCTGGTTAAACGACTTGAAAAGGCAAGGGTTAAAGGTTCTTTAAATCTATGTCAACTCTTAAATTTAAAGCTAAAGATATTGACCGATTCCCAGAAAATTGTTGAAGTATATCGTCAAGACAAATGGGATCAGGTGCAACGTTTGGCTGCCAGAGTTCTTCAGAATGAGATGGAAGAAGGAGACAGCGATGATGAACACGGGGAAGATATGATAAGCGTTGATGATTATGAAAGTGACACGGAAGAGTTTTGGATCGAAAACAACGACGAACAGAATATGGGCATGGAACATGAACAGATGTACCTAACGGATCTAGGGATTTACAGGCTTGGCGATTGAAACATTAGTACTGGAATTCCAATCTTTGTTATTTGTATAAATGTGTCTAAATAAATTTTGTTAATACACTACATTTAGAATTTTAATTCTTACAAAAGTCTACGAAATATCACTAAAATCTGTCTAGAGGCCGTTGATGTATCAACAATAAATACTAATGTTTATAATAATCGAAATAACAGTTTAAATTTTAAACGAAAATGTTTTGTTTTCGGCACAACAATCATATCGATATGTTTTCGGACTTCGTCGGTCAAATGAGAACCCGAGGTATTTTCTTTGAACTTGCATTAGTATTACTGTAGAGAACGTTCAGTTTTATGACAATGGCTTTAAAATACATACACACAAAATTTGCAAAGAGTATTGGTCCCGACGCGACACTGATGCTGCTTTTTATTGGAGATTACTGTGAAATCATTACCATTAGTATTAAAATGAGCGCGAAATAATGTAAATTTACAAGTTGTCAGTCCGTCCGTGTATTTAACAAAGTATTTTGTTTTCTGTCTGTGTATACCAATAAACAAATACGATGCAAACGTCTTATTAATCCCAAATCAATGGAAGCATTGTCCAAGGAAACCAATATTAGAAAGATAACCTACAGTCGAATGATCCCGTTTGAAGATGAGTGAGAGAGCTTTACGTTGGGTAATATTTTACTCCTAAATGCCCTGAAGGAAAACCTGTCGAGAGGCTGTTTATGTATCAGCAATAGACGGTGTTTTGTCTAAATATCGAAAAGTTTACAAAAAAAATATTTTTTTCATCACAACTAAGTCATTGAAAAGTTTTGGGTTTTAACGGGTCAATTGAAAAACGAAATTATCTTCTTTAAAATTGGATCAGCATTGCTGGAGAGAACGTTCAGTTTTGTGACAGTGGTTTTAAAATGCATACACACAAAAGTATAAAGGACTATTGGCCTTGGATTATCACGATGGGGATTCTTTTTGGGGCATATGTGAAATTAATTCAATGAAGCCGACATCTTATCATTTTTGATAGTGGTTTTGAAATACATACACACACAATTATCAAAGATTATTGGTCTTGGATCATCACGATGGGGATTCTTTTGGGGCATATATGAGAATGACTAAATAAGTTCAATGAAGCCGACATCTTAAAAAAGCATGTTGTAAAATTCACTGGAGCACATTTCCTTTAGATCTCAGAAGACACAAGACGATTTTAAAACGTAAACTATGGATGCCGAAAGAACTGCCATGGCTCTTCGAGATATGCTGGTAGAGCATGACTCTTGTCTGTCCAAAATATGTTTATTAGGTATGATATTTTCAAAACACATTTCATTAAAGACAAAGTTTGAGATCGAAGTTTAATATTTTAAATTATTATCAAAATTTGATGTATAATCAACTATGTTTATCTATACTTTTCAGAGCAAAAGCGAAGTGGTCTGGTTAAACGACTTGAAAAGGCAAGGGTTAAAGGTTCTTTAAATCTATGTCAACTCTTAAATTTAAAGCTAAAGATATTGACCGATTCCCAGAAAATTGTTGAAGTATATCGTCAAGACAAATGGGATCAGGTGCAACGTTTGGCTGCCAGAGTTCTTCAGAATGAGATGGAAGAAGGAGACAGCGATGATGAACACGGGGAAGATATGATAAGCGTTGATGATTATGAAAGTGACACGGAAGAGTTTTGGATCGAAAACAACGACGAACAGAATATGGGCATGGAACATGAACAGATGTACCTAACGGATCTAGGGATTTACAGGCTTGGCGATTGAAACATTAGTACTGGAATTCCAATCTTT